>BSBN01000296.1:5657500-6857500 GCA_027924645.1 Cunninghamia lanceolata | reverse complement strand
TTTCCAATTTTGTATTAATTTTAATTTAGTATATTTTAAATATTAAAATTAGATTTAATCGTGATTTTTTTTTCCCAATTTTTTCCTTAGCTTAATCATTGTTGCCAACTCAAACCTGAACTCACTTGAACCTTGTGACATAGGTTGACTCAACTTTTGTCAACCATCCCATAGATCTACGAGGTGGGGGCAGATAGGTGGATGTTCTAGTTTGGGTATGGGGCAAAAAATTTAGTATGCTTCCCCAAGAACATATATATAATTGGGTATGGTTGCTTCTTGATCTTACATGATTCACAATGATATTACTTCATGAAATGTAAGAAGACTCCTCTTCAAAATAAATTCCCCTCCAAATCATGACATTCCTAGAAGCTAGTATGTGATAGTTAAATGCCATATACTCAAATGCCATAATGAAGTAATGAATTATATATTAGTTATGTCTAATAAAGTAACTTACACAATGTAATCTAGAACTAATGTAACTTCGCCGCTCAATAATAAATAAGTGTGCATAGACATTCTAATGTGTCCCTTGTTGAGTATTTTATGATTATCATTCTTTGTATTTTCTTCTTCTAACATGTAAGGATCATCTTTAAGGGTCCCATGACATCTATCTCACAATAGAAACATTATCTAAACAATGGAAAGATAAAGTAAGAACCTCAATGAGAAAATTATCAGTAAAAACAAGCTAAGGAAGAGAGACTAAACTTGTGTAAGAAGACTCCTCTTCAAAATCAATTCCCCTCCAAATCATGACATTTCTAGAAGCTAGTATGTGACATTCAAATGCTATATACTCAAATTCCATAATGAAGTAATGACTTATACATTAGTTATGTCTAGTAAAGTAACTTACACAATGTAAGCTATATCTAATGTAACTTCCCCGCTTAATAATAAATAAGTGTGCATAGACATTCCAATGTCTCTCTCGTCAATTATTTTATGATTATCATTCTTTGTATTTTCTTCTTCTAACATATAAGGATCATCTCTAAGGATCCCGCAACATCTATCTCACCATAGAAACATCATATAAACAATGGAAAGATAAAGTAAGAACCTCAATGAGAAAATTATCAGTAAAAACAAGATAAGGAAGAGAGACTAAACTTGTGTAAGAAGACTCCTCTTCAAAAGCAATTCCCCTCCAAATCATGATAAACTAGTATGTGGTAGTCAAATGCCATATATTCAAATGCCATAATGAAGTAATGACTTATACATTAGTTATGTCTAATAAAGTAACTTACACAATGTAAGCTATAACTAATGTAACTTCCCCACTCAATAATAAATAAGTGTGCATAGACATTCCAATGTGTTGCTCATGGAGTATTTTATGATTATCATTCTTTGTATTTTCTTCTTCTAACATGTAAGGATCATCTCTAAGGGTCCCAGGACATCTATCTCACCATAGAAACATCATCTAAACAATGGAAAGATAAAGTAAGAACCTCAATGAGAAAATTATCAATAAAAACAAGCTAAGGAAGAGAGACTAAACTTGTGTAAGAAGACTCCTCTTCAAAAGCAATTCCCCTCCAAATCATGACATTTCTAGAAGCTAGTATGTGATAGTCAAATGCCATATGCTCAAATGCCATAATGAAGTAATGACTTATACATTAGTTATGTCTAATAAAGTAACTTACACAATGTAAGCTATAACTAATGTAACTTCCCCACTCAATAATAAATAAGTGTGCATAGACATTCCAATGTGTCCCTTGTGGAGTATTTTATGATTATCATTCTTTGTATTTTCTTCTTCTAACATGTAAGGATCATTTCTAAGGGTCCCATGACATCTATGTCACCATAGAAACATCATCTAAACAATGGAAAGATAAAGTAAGAACATCAATGAGAAAATTATCAGTATAAACAAGCTAAGGAAGAGAGACTAAACTTGTTTACACTTTCACGTTATTGAGGATAAACAATAATTAATTTTAGAATTCTTGTGTGCCTGGATTGCTTGGGGGAATGCAAATAGTGAAAGCAATTGACTTCTCCTCCAACAAATTATTAGGTTCAATTCATAATGAGCTTCAAGGAACTTTTCTAACCGAAGCTTTCAATCCTAGGGACATAATAGGAAGTGGTAGCCTTGGGTTGGTTTAGAGAGACATTCTTCCAGGCGATAAGGTTGTGGCTATCAAAGTTCTTACTCCCAAATGCCAAGAAGTAGACAATTGTTTTAAAGAAAGTGCCAGACATTACTAAAAGTTGCGCATCCTAATTTGGTGAAGATAATAGCTTCATGCGCAAAGGCAGAGTTCAAAGCTTTGGTATTACAAACACTTGTACAGAGACTCAATTGATAGCAGTGAGGTTGAAGAGCTAAGTTTGAGAAAGCGATGGGAAATTTTGTATGAAGAAGCACGTGGGATTGTATACTTACATGATGACTGCTCTCTAGCCATTGTACTCTGTGACATAAAACCATGAATGTGCTTCTGGACAGAAGCATGAGAGCTCGTGTCCCTAATTTTGGAATCACACAACTAGTGAACGATGCATTCGCCATGACCTCAACCTTAAGAGGATCCCAAGGTAAGTAATTAGGCTAAATTAAGCAATTCATAGCCTTGGATCCCAAGGTTTACAGAAGTGTTTTTCCAGGCAATAAGATCATGGCTATCAAAGTTCTTACTCCCAAGTGCTAGATGACTCTCTTTTTTTGGTGGCATCCAATGACTCATGGATTCAATAGCCATTTATTGGTTGCCCTTCCCCTTCCTCTTCACCTGTGAGGATTGATACTCTTTAATGGCAAATTTTTATATGTTTCTAAGATTCCAAAGATCCTAGGAACATAATAGGAAGTGGTAGCCTAGGTTTACAGAGGCGTTCTTCCAGGTGATAAGATTGTGGCTATCAAAGTTCTTACTCCCAAGTGCCAGACTCATTTTTTGGTGGCATTTGATGATTCATGGATTCAGTAGTTGTTTATCAGGCGCCCTTCCCCTTCCTCTTCGCTGGCTACTCTTTAATGACGAATTTTAATATGTTTTTAGGATTCTAAAGATCATGGATTAAATGCTATGACTTCAAGAACTCACGGTTAGTATATTTTGACATCCTTTGCTTTGTTTTTTATAGTGTTGTTCTATTTTTGTATTCTTTTCCTTGTTTTTGTCTTCTTTTCCTTGTTTTCAAGAGAGATATCAAGTATGGCCTGTATTGAGAGTAAGACACTAGTGGGATGCACTTTGTAGAAATCTCACCTGAAAAGTTCTTCTCACCTTGAAGTTGATTTCAAGTTGAGAAGAGATTTTGAAGCCCAGACTAAATTGGAGCAAGAAAAACTTAGAAAATTGGAGGAGAAAAGATAGAAAGAGGAACAACAGAGGAAAAAATTAGCCGAGATTGAATAAAATGAGAGGAAAATGCATGATATGAGTAGGAGAGACCATGGGGAAAAACATAAGAAGTGATTGGAAGCAACATAGAAGCAACAAAAAGAACTTGAGGATCAACTTTGTACAAAGGAGACAAAAGAAGAGAGACATCGAGCTCTAGTTTCTGGTAAGAGGAATGCAATGGAGGAAAAGGCAAAGAAGTAGCACCGTATAGAAAAAGAAAAGAAAGATACTCAATAGAGACTAGAGATAGAGGGTGCTAAGCCTAAGAAATTTGCATCAAAGTGTGCAAACAATATGGAAGAAGTCCATCAACATCATGAAACAACACTTCAGGCCCACAAGGCTTGTGCTGGGAAGGTACAATGGTACAAGTTATTACCAATTCAAATCCTTTGCATCTCATTTTATGTATAATGGTGATAACTAACAAAAAGTCTAAATTGTATTCAAGACTATACTTGGATTCTTTTTTATGGTACAATTGATGTTTCCAACTTTGTTTATGGCACTATATCATAGGTGTTAAGAATGTCAGATAGTTGTGCAAAAGGTGCACATGAAATAGAAGGACAATCAATGTTGGCCAGTAATACAAATTCACATCAATCATCAAAATCCAACATCAATGTTGAATCTTATGAAATATTGCCTTGTAAATGTTCAGATGAGGATGACACCGATGATGATGCTGCTCGAGGGAATTTCATAGCATCATGGGCAAGGTAGATGAGGATAAGTTTTTGTTTAGATGCTTTATTTTTTAAGACTTCAAACTTTCATATCTTCTTGACACCTTTTTTGGTCACAGGAAAGAGAATTTGATTTCACATATCATTAGTCAACAATATATTGACCTTGATGAGATATTTACTGGTGCAAGAACTTTCATTTTAAATGAAGGTACTTACTTGTATGATGTTATAATAGGAATACTCATGTTCAATTAAATATCACACATTTTTATTTCAATCTCTTCAAGATGCCATCAATTATTTATTCTTATGTGCTTTGAGCATGTACATTTAAGATAAAGACCCAATTCAAAAAGATGTGCAGATGAGACTCAGTCAAAATATTTTAATTTTGTAGTTTTTGAGTCTGATGAATCAAATAGGAGGAGAGATTTCGAACAACATAGTTATAGTGGGGAATGGCTTAATGACCATTTGACATGGGAAGAAAAGTATCTATACAAGTTGGAGATGGGTTACATAAAATGAATTTGGGCATATATATGCTTGACCTATTCTTTTGCATGAAGGTTATTGCCAATGGTCTTGCAAAGGGAAACTCATATAAGGTGTTGGCTAGAGATTTAAATGTATGTGTTAGTTTGACTTGTTAAATTTGTAATTTTTGGATGTAATTAATGTTAACTTATATTATTTACATATATCATTTTCTTTTTGTCTTGGTAGGATATTTTTAATACTCAACATAGGTTATTTTGAAGTGATTATTAGCATTCCCAATCTTTCTCTTGGACATATAGTCATTTTTTGAATAATTTCAATTTAGATCTCTTTATGCTTTAAGGGCAACACTAATTGCTGCATAATTTTGAGAAAAATCCCCAGTTTCATGATTTTCCTAGATGTTGTAAAATCTCTGTGACACATTGACATTAGCTGTAGGTATTTTATCTATTTTGTGGTCCATGGATATTAATTTATACCATAATTACTTTCTAGCATACCAAAACTGATAATTGAGGTGACCATTTTGCATTATCTTGATAAACAGTCATTTATTGCAAGGATTCAAAGAGTGTTTTGACAACAAAAATTGAATTACATGATAAACATTGTACTAAGGAAAAATATTTGAGCTAACAACTAACATGTGTTTTTGATGGTTGTGTATTGACATTTAGTTGATGTCACACTCCTGCCATATCTTATCGGACTACCAAAATGTCAAGTAGATTGTGTTGATCCAAGGATATTAATTTATTGTAAGATGCAAAAGATGGTAGCCCTAGAATGAGCCACTTTAAATATTATCATTCCCTTTATAAAACAGTACAGTGAAAAAAATATGGTAAATTATAACTATATTGCACAAAAGGAAAAAGGCATTCTAGAATTTACTGTTACAAACTAAGAATGTCTAAGTGAAATCTAGTAGATATATATAATATGAAGTACAATAAGAATTATTCATATCAGACACTAAAAAGAGAAGGATCAGATAGATATCCTGGTAGCATGTACCCTAAATTGTATTGATTGATAAGCCAAGCCAAAAGATAATATTTAATATATAAAAAAATGTAGAGGACTTAGCATCATGTATATTAGATAAGGTAGATGACGAAGGACTTAAAATAGAGAAAAGAAAGAACTATTCACACAAAAAAATTTAATCTCGAAGACCAACTCATTAATATTTGAATAAAAGAAAAAGAAAAAAAAGAAGCAAAAAAGAAAAAATCTTATGTCACCACCAAGAAGAAACAACGAGAGGGTTATGTATTTGAAATTTAGCTTTTACTGCAGAAATCCCAAGGGTATTGCAGTTTCGAGAAATTGATCTATAAACTTGCAAAAGGTCATAATATCTTTTACGTAGTCAGAAATGCTTTTGATTTGATGCTCTTTGCTATGCACTTGTAGCATCAGTTTTTAGTTTTCCAAAGCTTTACAACCAGTTGAAAACAATATACTATATATATATGGTTGTTGAAAACAGTATACTATAAAACAACAAACCAAATCATTATAAAATTAGAAGCCAAAGAAAATTTTTCCATATATATATATATATTGAAGGTTTGTTTGAAATCCTTAAAGAAAATTTTAGGTTTATCATTTCTTTGTTGACAATGCCCAAGGTCTCAGTCTCTGAGACCTTTTAGGTAAAAATTTCAGGTTTAGCATTTCAAGACATTTTATGGTAAAGATCAGCAGGAATTGTGCAATTAGTAATCTGATCATCTAATTTGGGTATTTTAGCCATCATTGAACTCCACTCAACATGGGAAAAATCCCTTTCATGAATAAGATTTTCTACATTTGCTTAAGATGATAATCCTTGGAAAATAATATGACCGTTGCTTATTCAACACTAAAGATGAAACTAGCGGTGAGTGATCAAATAGGACTTGATCATTTCACACCCATGATGTACAAAGGTAGAGTAGTCTACTACAAGACAAGCCTTGTCTAAATTCATTTGAATACAATGAGTATATAGGTTAGTCATTACGCTCATTTATGCTACGAAAAAATTCAATCTCCAGTGATTCCAGAATTATCAACAGGGAGGAAGAAAGGTGAGTTCCATAGCTGATTACAATGTCAATGTATAAATATAAAGTATTTTTCTATTACAGAAAGAAAGCTCAAGCACAATAACATAGAAGGTTGAAACACTAATAAGAGAATTAGTAAATACCTGTCTGATCTAAAAAGATAGATGACTTCTAAAACTACCAATAAAAAATGCAATAGAACTTTAACTGCATCAGGAGTGTTCACTGCATTAATCAATAAAGATACAAATAAGCATGCAAAGCATTTGATAGGTTATTCAAAAAAGATGAAGCAAATTGAACCAAAACTGCAATAATATACAAAGCAAATAATGTAGCAATAGCAACTTATTCTCAAAACTATGCAATTATTCTCATTGTTGTCTTTTAAAAACCAAAGATCAATAAAATAGAAGTAATCATAAATCTTGTACGTGCAAGCATAGGAAAGAAGGAAAGAGATACACTTGTTGGCTCCACCTAGCACAAAATAAGATTGAATAGATTCTTTAAATATTGTTAATTAGAAATTAGATGAGAGAGAAATTGCATCAAGGATAAGATAAAAAGAGTCTTTATCTATTAGTAGTAAGTAGTACAATCAGTAAATAGTGGTGAATAATTTTTTGAGGCACTTCTATAACTGCATAGCTGAACAATTTGAATCCTTAGCTTACATTGTGCAGATTCATGTGTATGTAAAGATCAAATGACCCTATTCTATTCAATGAGAACTATATCAATGCAGAAGGAAGCGTAGCATTGATGTTGAAATATAAAGGCTTGTAAAAAAAAGAAGAATGCAATTTCAGGGGTAATTCCAATATTGTAAAATAGGAAAAGCATTTTCTAATTAAATGTAGAATAAGGTCGATGCAAATGAAATTGCAAAGTGATGGGGTTCCAATGTGATATTAATTATCAACTGCAATATTAATTTTGCTATGCATTTTTTGGGTGTTGACAGAGTCCAAGATCAATGGAGCTCGCAACTTTCAAACATATGTTTCCACCATGTAATTATTTTCCTAATTTTGAGCTAACAACACGTAACCTACAGAAACCCTACAACACAACCACCTGCATTCCTATGTGTCATGATAGCCAAGGCATCACAAATACCCAGGTTTTGCATAGTTTACGATGCAAATGACATTACAAAATAGATACACAAAACAATGAATTGCCATAATTGACATCAACTGTTAGAAATTCATATTTATACATAGATGATAAGTAATGGAATGGTTACCACACACACCTCAGATAATGTTGTTGTCAGCACAAGGGGCTAATACCACTATTTATATAATCTTCCGAGCAGTAAAATTACATTGTATAGGTCGAACTAAGATGTATAGAAACACTCGAGCTTTCTTCTCCATACTAGCGAAGAACTATATTACAATAAAAATTTTGGGCACCAAGAAATTCTTATTAAGCACCACTATATACTGGTAAGTGTGTTAAGAAGAGCAGAGAATATGAGTAATTGGCATGACAAGGCAGCCAAATAATGTTTTTTTATGAAAACTACCTTCTGCAACAAGTTTCCAGATGACCTTCATGCTATGAACCATATTGCAAGCAACGCTGCACCTGAGAAGATAAGTCACAATAATTTTACCATATAGTTGGAGGGTTGCCACAGATAATGTCCAATCTAAAAGTCTTGATGGAAGCTGAGAAGAATGTCAATAGCCATACAAATTGGTAGTGTTTTATAGGTTCATTTAGCTATAGTCCAAGCTCTCATCAGTTGGCATTCAAATTTTACCATATATGTTTAAAATTAGTAGTGATGACCACAATTGTATTGGGAAGGTGACACTATGGATCATCATTGTATTTAATATAGAAGCAAGCTATAGAGGTGAGGGAACTACTGAAGAAAGCAATTCTTACAAGACTATATCCTTAGCAATGAAGATTTCCATATCCATATATAGCATGTGCATTTTTTTGTTATTTTTTGCACAACTCACCCACCACTAGGGTGGTGAATTTTCTCGTTTTATGATTGGCCAAGGCTTTTTCCTTCACGAGATTCATTTTTCAATTTGTAATAATCAAGGAAAAGGCTATGTCCAATAAAAGTAGGCAATAGTTAAAATTAAAGCAACTTCTAATGTAGTAGTCAATAATTAAAATTAAAGCAATTTCTAATGTTGGTTTTTATTCCCTACTGCACTAAAATTGAAGTTTTCATTGTTTCTTAACAATATCTATAAGACTCTCATAGATAACCTCTATCTCAAGAACCTAATATATAAGAGATACAATACATAAAATTGTCAAATGGTAATTAGAAAACCATGAGCCAAAACCACACAAAAGTGGAGCCCAAATCCTTATGGTTCAAATATCTCAAATCAAAGATGCCTTGTGATGTGTCATAATAGGCACCATAAGTTGTTCAACACATGCAACTCCCACTTACAATATTTTTTGGTGTCCAACACATTTTTATATTTTCCAATGCGGGAGACCCAACTTCTAAAGGCCGTAACTTTTGATCTAGGATGTTGATTGATCACATTTTGATTTGTTATGCTCCAATACAGGAGGCCCAACTTTTGCTTTTGAAAGTTTGTTATGTTCTGATCTTGCTCAATTAGGGTCTCATGTCTTTCCCTAGTTTGATTGGTTAGAATTGGGTTGATTCTTCTCTATACAACAAAAGTGTAAATCTCCTATAATTTGGCTCTCCTTCTCAAGTAGAAGCTAAGATTAGATTGTGTCCTAATGTTGGATAGAAGAGGGTTTGACCTAGTTCGATCTATTGATCTAGTCTCTCTTTTCTACCCAACATTTTGGTGAACCCATCGTTTCTTGCACTTTGGCACCCTTCTTGCATCAGATTTGAGCTATTTTCTACCCTAGATCTGATTAGATTACATGCATTCATCATTTTGCATAGTTGTATAGCTTAATTTTGCATTGTTTCATTGTTAGGGTTTACAAAAACCTTGCATTTATAGGAAATCTCTACTAACCTTCAACCTAGGGTTTGTAGATTAGTGTGTTGTTTTAGATCTTGTTGCAATATTGGGTTGATTAAATGGATTTAATTTTCTGTACATTATCATCTTTTCTATTCTAGGACATGATTGCATATTTGCATTGAAGAAAGTGAAAAATCAAAGCATTTAACGCTTACAAAAAGCCATATTTATTGCATTGTTTTCATTGCATATGTTGTAGATCATCATAGAAAGATTTATATTTTTGATTTTGCATCAAATCTGATTGACATTACAGTAGATAATCATTTCATGGTTTTGTAACTTGCATTTAAAACTCATATTTGCTAGGGTTTTGTCGAAAATGTTGCATTTTTCAAGAACCTAGTCAAATTTAAAACCTAGGGTTTGTAATCAAGATCTTGTTTCAGATTTTTCTTCTATAATTTACATTTAAAATCTGATCTTGCATTTCTATATTATGTCATAAATATCATTTGTTTTCAAAAAGAATTCTTGCATCGAAAAAATTGTGGTTTAAGAAGTAAGCATTTAAAATCTAGGGTTTTAGTAATAAACCCTAGCTAGTCTTGCATTTAGTGCACCTTCATCAAAGCAAAATTCTCTAAACCTTTGTTACATTTAAGTTGATAAATCATTTAGGCACCTCTTTTGCACATACTACACATCTTTCATTTGCAAGACTTAGTTGTTGAGGTTACCAAAAACACACATTTTTGGAAGACCCTGTTCTCTTGCACTTGTAGATCATTGATTGCAATATTTTTCTACATACTCAAATCATGGCCCAATATATTTGTAAGCACTAAATATACTCAAGCAACTACTCTAAATAATAAAACACAACAAATCTTTAAGGTGTAGGTCCCACTTTTTTAATATTTAGAAGGTTACACCTAGATAAATTTTAGTTATCTCAACAATGTGACTGACCAAGGACTTGCCCAAAGTTAGAAGTCCTTGTCAAAGCCACCAGTCAATAAACAAATTAAAAAACATGTAAAAAATCCATCATTATCAACCCTAAAAGGCACTAACACTTTAAAACACTCACCTAACCATTTTGCGTTTATTTTCCCTAACATGTTTGCTTTCAAATTATTTTATCTATAATTGTGTCAATATGGATATGGTATCAAATACAAATATGAAAAATTTCAAAGAAACCTTCATACAAATATGGATAGATTCAACAATCATAAAAATATACATGTATTCAATTATTATAAATAACTTTTGAAAAATATATTTATCTATATAATCGTCATAATAAGCACTAAATATACTCAAACAACTACTTTTTAAAAAAACACAGCAAATCTTTAAAGTGTTGGTCCCAATTTTTAAATAGTCAGAAGGTTACACCTAGCTAAATGTTACTTATCTCAGCATTGAGACTCACCAAGGAGTTGTCCAAACTTACAAGTTCTTGTCAAAGCCACTAAACAGTAATAAAAATATTTAGAAAAAAACACATAAAAAATCTATCATTCTCAACCCTAAAAGGTGCTAACACTCTAAAACATTCACTTAACCATTTTGAACTTATTTTCACTTCCCATTTGCTTTCAAATCATTTTCACCAAAGTTGTGTGGAAACAATGTTCCTCGGGAATGCGTGCCCCCTGGATATTTGCTAAACCCTCCTAGCAAGACATCTCAAGGATGCAAGGTTAGGAATAGAATGCCTCCCCACCATCCCTTTTTTTGGTTTGGCAATGTCCCAAGGACGCCCCATCTACAAGGAGAATGTCCCTTCAATTGGGTCTCACAGACGTCGCAGACAACCTGTGGTCCCTCGCAGATGAACATAATCGACACAAAAACCATAAACACAATTGTCGTGCCTTTAAAGACAACTCCATACAATTTCATTTCACAAAGAAGGAAGAAGCAAATCACGATTTAAATTTTATTAAATATTCTGTATATGTTGGTAAAAAGTTTTACACTCAAATATATTATATTTTTTATTATATCATGTTAAAGAATACCCATGTCCTCGTACTTGTTGAGGTAACCAACAATTTTGGTTTTCATTGATGGTCTATAACATTCTTAATAGAAGATTGAAATGCTGAAAAGTGTGGACTTGGTGGTCGCTTTGGAGGTCAATGTCTTTTAATATTACATTTAGAGTGTCATTTATATTGGGTGAAGCAATGCAGATGGAGTTATCCTTGGTAGAGGAGTGCGTAGCATGAGGAACATTAATATCATCCTCAAATTTAGGAACAAAATTTCTAACATCGTTCTTTTTGTTATATATATATTGAAACAATTGCTTACATCATTTATGTTTGTTGGTTTGTAGGTTAGCAGCAATGGTCCCCTGTCTCCAAAACTTATATTAATAATTAGTAGTAAATAGTTATAATATTATTATTTTATAATATATTAATATATTTATTGTTATTATTTTTGTTCAGTTAGCTATAGGTTTAGAGCCCACACACTTATAACATAAACACTCATAAAATAAGATTGCTTTAGACTCATAATCAGGGAACATAAAAGACAAGAAAAGTTAGAGAAAGAAGCTTTACAAAGACTCCTACAAGACCAACATAGATGCACTAGAAGTCAACAAAGCCTCAAGAGACCAGCCTTTCCTTTGTTTCCTTTTGCTCCTGGTCAGGGGTACTTCCATCGTCCACTGAGTGCCATCATCAATAGCATCCATGGCATCCATTCTAAGTTTTTCAGCTTCAGATTTTCTTCCACTATGTTTGCCGATCTTGCTCAAATTTAATTTCTTACCTGCAGTCTATGAGATGGTCTGAATATTTGAGAAAGCTAGGGAATCTGCCTAATCCAAAAGAAGATCATGATCCTTTGAATGAGCCAAGCCCAGATCCTCATCCTCTGAAGTCCCAAAATTCATCTATTGGTTTGTAATCTCTTGTTGGTCTTGAGCATCCTCAACCATGACAATTGTAATAGTTGTGTTCTCATAGCCATGCAAAACAGCCCCGTCATCAGGGGGAGCCGAGGCACGGTGATCCAAAAACATACCATGATTTCTCCAAACAAAATTTACGTCAGGACAACCCCCCTTGCAGACCTATCTTTTGAGATTAAGGTCCCATTGGCCATTGATAGTCTTGGATTGGCAACCAACAATCTTATGTCTAAGTTGATTACACTTGAAGAATCACTCTGGAAGCCCTTCAAATTTAATATATTGCAGCCAAGAGCCTAGTGATGATTTGATGCAGACCATGTGAGGCAATGGCCTAGAAATATCAATTAGGGCACAAACTTTGAAGAACCTTCTAGGGCTAGCCCCATCCTCTATTTTGATGAAGGTACCAAACTAATTGACAAGGGATTCGATAAGATCTAAATCTTGCATAGCCAGAGGTAGATTGTAAAGGTGCAACCCAATCGGAATGGAAGAAATTTGGATCTTAGTAGGATCAAAGAAAGGGGACCAAGGGGTCAAGAATAATCCAGATCTACCAAAAAACCCTGGTCCAATATCCAAAACAAACCTGCAATCCTTAGGGTTTGGAAAGGTGACAAGAAACAATCTAAAATCCAAAAATTCCATAGAGGGGGTAGTCATGTTGCCCCAAGAGCTCTTACACCAGGCAATGAATTCATCTACAGGAGGCCACCGTCCCACAGATATGAAGAACAAAGCCTGTGAGCCAATGTCTAAGGTGGCCTTGATGTAGTCATCAAATATATACAAATCAACAGGCTCAAAGCCCAAGTCCACCTTGGAATCTCCCATAAGCCAAGATGAGCACAAATCAAGAAAGGTAGCCACTGGAGGGGGTGGGGGATCCAGAGAAGGAGAAATATTCTTCCTAGATGAAGCATCAGGATCTGCAAATGGAGAGACGAGCCCTAAGTCGGCTGAAGGGTCGAGAGATTATTTATATTAATATAGTATAACACAAAATTTTAAATTATATATATATATATATATATTAGGAATCACATCATTAGGGAATGAAATTCTAATATACAAGTTCAAACCAAACGAGAAAAACATGAAATCATTCTTAGCAAAGTAACAATTACATTCTCATGCAACACCTAAGTACATGCAATATATCATGAATCTATATGAAGGATGCAATATATTGTTAAAATACATAAAAGATCCCTATATATATAGGCAAGGGTGAGACACAGGACAACATAGAATTATGACATTTATCATACTCATACAACCTAAGACACAAAAAGTAAATGCTCCAAGAAAACTTGACTAGGTAGATGTGAATAGGTCATAAAAGGAAACAGGTTAGATACTAAACCTTTCTCACACCAACACTCCCCCTACCTTCCCCCTTGAGTTCAACTCAAGGAAAAATAAGAGAGCTAAAGAGTCAAAAATGGGTGTTGGGGACAAGGGCTAATGTTGTACCCATGTACAAAGGATCTCTCACAAAAGGAGAAAATGAGAAAACTCATAAGAAGAAAGTAAAATTTCCTCCCCAAAAGAGAGAAAACATGAGGACTAAGAAGCAAACCCAAAAGATATCCTTAAAAGAGTAAGTTCAAGAAGATGAACATAAAGAACTCCACTAAAGCACACAGATCTCCACTAAAACCAAGATGAAGATCAAGATCAAAGAGGCACAAATTTGCATGACTAACCAAAATGACACTAATCAAACAATGCTCAAATGATAAACAAAGCCATAATTTGATAGTTGAAGATGCAAATGACACACCAAAAAGTACCAAGAGTCGCAAGAATGTTGATCAATTAAAGAGGACAAAAAGTGGCCTATATAAATAGGTATGCAAGAGTGTCTATATGGTATGTGTTCCATCTCACCCAAATGCATGGCTAACCAACCGCTATATCTGTCTAGTATATAAGAACAAAAAACTAGATATGATGAAGGGTACTCCCCTTACAAACCCAAACACACAACAACATAGAATACAACCATGAATGTAAGAAAGAAACACATGCTTTCTATTATCTCAATGTAATGAAATTACAATATTCAGGAAAACTACAAGCTACAACCACATGGGCTTTCTAATTATAAAAATCTACAAGCTAGAGCCACCATCTGCACTACTGAAACCCCCTTGCTTGTAACCCCCATTCACCTCATTTATCTAGAATGTGTAACCATCCCAGAATATTCTGGAAAATGTAACTCCCACCAAGAAGATTTTTCATTTTTTTTCTAATTTTGACCAATTTTAAGGGCCCATCCAGAGCCTCTAAGTGCCTCAAATTTAACTTCGAATATTTTTATCAAGGTTTTGAAAAATAAAATTTTTAATATCCCTCAAATGACAAATGATATTAAAGTGATTTCTTCACCATTAGCTTTAATTCACCATTTTGGAGGTCCATGTAAGATTTCATGTCCATATGTTCACAAATACCAACTTACTAAAAATAGTAACCCTACCAAGTTTAGCCCTTATTGAAAAAGAAACAATATTTTTAGGTGATGCAAGATTGCTCTTACATCTTGGATACTCCTGCATCTTATTAATTTTCTTTCTAACCTCTTCATGCAAATCGTTCAGGTGCTCTACAAAGTCTTCAACTTTGACACTTTTCTTTTCTCCTTTGTCCATCTTTCTTAACTCTAAAGCATTTCTTGGACTACTCCCATATATAATTTGAAATGGTGATTTACCAATACTCCTATTGACAAAATTGTTGTAAGCAAATTATGCCTATGGTAAAATTAAATCCCATCCCTTGGGCTTATCTCCTACTAATCATCATTGTAGGTTACCCAAACTTCTATTCACCACTTATGTCTGTCCATCGGTCTGTGGATGGTGTGCAGAACTGAACTTCAAATTTGTCTTCAAATTCTTCCACAATGTCCTCTAGAAATAACCAAGGAACTTTGTATCTCGATCTGAAAATATACTCTTAGGTAAACTGTGTAGTCTCACCACCTCTCTAAAAAATAATTCTACAACATGAACAACATCATTAGTCTTCTTAAAAGGAATAAAATGTTCCATCTTAGAGAATCTATCCACCACCACAAAAATGGAATCATGCCCTCTCTGTCCTTGGTAAACCAAGAACAAAGTCCATACTAATATCCTCCCATGGCCTCTCTGGTACAGGTAATGGATGACATAGCCTTGTATTTTGACTTGTTCCTTTTTCCATCTGACACACTTTGCAACTCTACATAAATTTCCTCACATCTTTCTGCAACTTTGGCCAATAATAATGCTCACTAACAAAAGCAATGGCCTTATCTTGACCAAAGTGTCCAGTTAATCCCCCACTATGCTTCTTCATGACTAGTTTCTCTCTCTCATGGAACTCCTCGGAATGCACAACTAGCTTCCTCTAAACAACATACCATCATAGATTATGAAATCCAACCATTTTGTTCTATCCGAAGTAACAGGTTCCATGCAAGCTCTCCAAGCCTCTAGAAAATCAAGATATTTAGGATACAAACTCTTGAGTTCATCAAACCCAACAACCTCTATTTGCATCTTTGTTAACAAAATTTTCCTCCTTAAGGCATCTACAACTCTGTTATATTTTCCACTCCTATGCTTTAAAAAAATGTATAACTTTGCAAAAACTCTGCCCATTTCAAATGTCTTTGATTCAACTTTCCTTGACTATTCAAATACTGTAAAGCTTGATGATCAGTAAATAAAATAAACTCTTTTGGTAAAAGATAATGTCTCCATTTCTTTAATGATTGAACTATAGCATAAAACTCGTGATCATAAACATAATACTTCTTTGCATCATTCAACTTTTCACTGAAATAAGCAATGGGTTTACCTTCTTGACTCAAAACAACTCCAATGGCATTGCCACTAGCACCACAATCTACCTGAAACACCTTGTTGAAATCTAAAAGTGCCAAAATAGGTTGCTCTGTAACTTTCCTCTTCAGCATGTCAAAACTCTTAGTTGCCCCTGTAATCCATTTGAACTCTTTTCTATCTCCCCTCATTGTTTTAGTTAGGGGTGCAAAAATACTACTGAAACCTTTAATAATTTTTTTGTAAGAGCTTGCTAAACCATGAAAAGATCTCACCTCCATAGCACTCCTTGGTGTAGGCCATTCAATGATAGCTCTCACCTTGTCTAGGTCCATCCTAAGACCATCTATTAAGACAACAAATCACAGGTATACCAACTCTCTCTTCACAAAGCTACACTTCTTCAAATTAATCAACAACTCCTTTTCTTAACTTCTCAAAAACTTCTCTAATATGCATCGATTATTTTTCTAGTGTCTTACTAAAAATTAGAATATCATCCAAGTAAACAATAAAAAATTTACCCAAAGACTCTTTTAATACCTCGTTCATGAGCCACATGAATGTGCTCAGTGCATTGATTAGCCCAAAAGGCATGACTAACCACTTGTATAGGACCTCCTTGGTTTTGAAGGTTGTCTTCTATTCATCTCCCTCTCTAATCTGGATGTGTTGATATCCTCTCTTCAAATCTATCTTCATGAAGTACTCATCTCCACTCAAATAATCCATAATATCATCCATCCTCAGCAAGGGAAATCTATTTTGGCAATATGTGTTGGCATTGATGTCAACACCCAATGTGATGTCAACACTTAGTTTGTGGTTATCTAATGTGGTTGATGTGAAGCATTATGTTTATGGAATGATGTAGTAATGGTTGCTGATATTCATGGTTGGTTGTTGATGTTCATGGTTGGATCTTATGCCTTGATTAATATCAAGTAAAGTTATATTAAGCATGTTTGTGGTCAGCATAGATGATTACATGATGATTTATTAAGATGGGAATTAGAAGCATTAAGATGAATGATGATATATTAAGATGGGAATTAGAAGCTATGCTAAGGTTGAGAAGATGTTTCTAATGACCTGTAGCATGCTGTATGATCCTTCATGTTGTTCATAAGGAAGTATGTGTTTGGTGATGTGCGCCATAATGTTCTTATTGTGAGGAGTTTAAGGAGTGTTTGGAGATGGTGTATAGGTCCTACTGATTCATCTGGGAGAAGCACAAGCAATGTTTAATCTTTCATGAGTACCACCAAGTTGAAATAACCATTGTGCTACAAGCTTCATGTGTCTTGCTTAAGGGAGACCTATTTCAAAATGATTGTGATGTGTGGATGTTATTCCTTGAAGGGTGATGCTGTGAAGGATGTTAGGACCAGGTTAAGCATGTGTTGGGGTCCACAAGGCATGTTCCTCTTCTTGGAGTTGTGTGTAGTTCATGTTAAGGCTTACCCTTTATATGTTTCATGTTGTGTGATCTTTGGTCGACATGTGAATTGTAATATCCTTGATGTATTAGCCAATTTGTAATATAATCAATGTAATATCATGCATATATTGTAAATCTAGCTGATCTAGGTGAAGTATGATTGCGGAAATGAGTACATGAAGAGAAAAATATGAATATGATATGCATTATGATGTGTGACTAAAGGAGAAAGATTAGAAGTGTTAGAGTCTATCCTAATTCATATTGAAGACATTTTTGTGATAGGAGGAAAGTAAAGAGTGTGCCTAATTGATCTAATCATCAGAAGAGGAGTGAAGAGGTAGAATTGAAATCATCAAAGATGTGAGCTTGAATTTCAGTTTTCAGATAGTAGAAGGATTGTCATACTGTAATCAATTCTAAGTTTATTCTCAGTTCAGGGAGTAGTTGTTTCATTGGGTTGTAGCCCTAAAACAAAGTCTGCAGGGAGTTGTATCTTCTTTGGGAGTGACCCTAAAACAAAGTCTTCAGGGAATAGTAGCTTCCTTGGGTTGTATCCCTAAAACAAAGTCAGTAAGGAGTAGTAGCTTCGTTGGGTTGTAGCCCTAAAACAAAGTTGTCATTTTTATAGTAGTGAGCTTCGTATATTGTGATTTAATCCTCACCATGGTTTTTCCCCTTTTGGGGTTTTCCACGTGTATCTAGAGTTATGTGTTGATGAGCATTGTGTTGATCTTTTGTGTTTATGTTAATGTTGTAATATTTAAGTTTTAATTTGCTCTGAAAGAATTGATTTGTTTGAATATTGATTCACTCCCCTCAGTATTTTGGCATGTGTTCAACAATTGGTATTAGTGCTAGGTTCCTCTAAAGAAGCTTAACCACTTGAGGAAGGTATGAGATGGATCATAATGGATATAACAAGGCACCTATGTTTGATGGAACAAATTATTCCTTTTGGAAGCTAAGGATGGAAAACTATCTATCTTCTCTAGGGTTTGGTGTTTGGCAAGCTGTCAAGAATGAGTACACTGCTCCTGCTTCTGATCCTACAAATGCCGATGAGATTAAGTTGTATGATAACAATGCCAAGGATAGAGTGCTATAATGAGTGGACTAGCTGATTTAGAACTTTTGAAGGTAATGGGTTGCAAATCTGCTAAGGATGTCTGGGTAAAACTTAACATCATTTATGAAGGAGATAGTAAAGTGAAGAAAGGCAAGATGAAAGTTTTCAAGAGCAAATTTGAGACACTGAGGATATCAGAAGATGAAGACATTGTAGGTTATATGCTCGGGGTGGATGAAATAGTTAATGCCATCAGAGGTCTTAGTGGAGAAGTAAAAGAAGATGAGATTGTGAAGAAGGTTCTAAGATCTCTTCCTAAATCTTATAGTCATAAGGTATCTACTATTGAAGAAACTCAAGATTTGGATCATTATATAGTAGACCAATTGTTTGTCTCTCTCACGACCTTTGAAATGAGAGAATTTGACAAGGAAGCTTTGAGGAAGGAAGCAACATTTAAAGTCAGTAAGAAGACAGAAGATGAAGCAGCTGATCAAGATGATGACTTTGATGAGATAGAAGCAAACTTTGTAAGAAGATTGAAGAAGGGCACTAGAAAATACAAAGGTAAGTTACCTTTCAAATGTTTAAATTGTGGGAAAATTGGTCATTTTGCTTCTAAATATCCTTTGAAAGAATCAAAGGTTGGTAACAAGAGAGAGAAGTTCAAAAAGAAATTTTATTCTATGGAGAGTAGTTTCTCTTCAGAATGAGGATCATGATGAGTCAAATGATGAAACACTTTGCATGGCCTTGAGTGTTGGTGACAAAGAAAATGATATTGGAAAATGCAAGAAGTCTCATACCTTGCAAGATGACAAAATAATGAAAAATCAATGGTTGTATGGATTGCCTTTCATACAAAGGAAGAAGAAAATGCTTGGGTAATTGATAGTGGTTTCTCTAACCACATGACTAGTGACAAGAAGAAGTTTATCAGCCTCAATAAGTGGAATGGTGGAGCTATTAAGTTTCGTGGTGATGAGCCAGCACAAATTTATGGAAAATGTGCTATAACTATTGATGAGAAGACCAGGACTGAGGATGTCCTCTATGTCACAGAGCTAAAACACAATCTTCTCAATGTCAGACAGATGTGTAGTAAAGGATACAATCTTATATTTATGCCAAAGGATGTAAAATTGGGAAGGTAGGGTCCGGAAAACTTGTTGTAGAAGGTATCAAGACATATGGAGATATCTTTCATCTAAAGGAGGTAAATGGAGAAACATGTCTATTGGATCAATCTAGTGAATGTTGGTTGTGGGACAATCGAATGGGACACATCAATTTTGATAATATGGTGAATATCAACACCATCCATGTGGTAAGAGATATGCCTAAGATAACAAAGACTGCAAATACCTTGTGAGAGGAATGTCAAATGGGAAAGTAGATGAAGACAAACTTCAAGAGAAAGGAGTACTCTACTATAATGCCATTGGAGCTAATTCATATTGAACTATGTGGCCCAACAAGAACATAGAGTCAAAAAGGTGAAAGGTATCTCATGTTTCTTATTGATGATTATTCTATAATGACTTGGGATACTTTCTTAAGAGAAAAAATAGAAGCTCTTGATAAGTTTAAATTTTTCAAAGTAATTGTTGAGAATGAAATGGATGCTAAGATCAAATTCTTAAGGTCTGATAGAGGAGATGAGTTCACTTCAAATGAATTTGAAAAAATCTGTGAAGATCATGGTATTAGGAGACATGTATCTCCTCCTAGGACCCATTAGCAGAATGGAGTAGTGGAAAGAAAGAATAGGACTGTGCAAGAGATGGCTAGGGCAATGTTAAAAGATGCAAATCTACCTAATATATATTGGAAGGAAGCAGTTCATACTGCTATCTACTTTCTTAACAGTGTACAGTTGAGGGCCAATAACACTAAGACCCTTTATGACATATGGTATGAAAGACCTCCCATTGTTAGATACTTTAGGATCTTTGAAATAAAATGTTACTTTAGGAGAGATAGAGAAGACCTTGGAAAGTTTGATTCAAGGAGTGATGAAGGGTTCTTTCTTGGTTACTCAACCAAAGCAATGCTTATAGATGCTACAACAAGAGATTGGGAAAGATAATTGAAAGCACAAATGTCAAGGTAGATGAAGACTTGTATCAGATCTCACAAGAACCAGAGGATTGTGGATCTGATATACCTCTTTGCATTGAAGAATAAGAAGAAGAGGAGAAAGAAGAGAAGGAACAAGAATCAGAACAGACACCTTTAAAAACTCCAACAAAGTATGTTCAGAATGTTGACTCCCAAAATAACTACAACCCTAAACCCTAAAACATTCCTGAATCACCTAGGTCGGGGACAGTCGTTCTAGATGAATGGAAGAGGTTTATCAACAAGTTCAAGGTGATTTTGGGCAACCTATAGGAGTGGGTTAACTCCTCTACACTTCAGGCTTAGCTTAAACCTAGGAGGGATATTCCAAGGGGTATACCAGAATAGGTATTAGGTTCAAACTAGATGAACAACTAAAAATAACAAGACAACCAAACCCAAACTACCTTTTAGGTCCCAAAGACTGTCACTAGACCTAAAACAACTAGTTGTCATTAATAACCCCTATATAGCTGATAAAAGGGCACTCCCATTGACAATGGAAGGTGTAGGTATGCTTGTTTGCAAGACATACAAATTAATTAGTTTCTTCACACATGATAAATTTGTTTTAATTTTTAAGAGTGTGGGTGATCATGGAAACTTTTAGACTGGTGCCTAATATATTGGGTTACAGTGTCCATGGTTCAATAGAAGGAAGAAAACAAAAAGAGAAATGAAACATGCACTTTATGGATATTCATATGCAAGAAAAACAACAATCAATGGAGAATATGCTTAGTAACCCTTCATCAAAATACAATCAACCATCTACAACCATAAAAGAGATCATCACATAGCATGGAATGTTTTAAGAATCTATTTATTCATCCGATCAATGGTTACGGTCATACCAAGAAGTGTGGAAAGAGGAAACCCTAAACTAAATTCATAATATCCTTCAGAAATTGCATAAGAAGGAGAAGTTCATACACTGGTAGCTAAAATCAATATGAAAAACCTTTCAAAACCTGCGTCTTCACTGCTAGAGAATTAGAACTTGTTCTTTTTGAAAACCCTAGAAAGTTTTACACTTGACTACCTGAAAAATGCCCAAAAGACCAACCTCTTTTACATCTTACATTCATGCATATATAGCATTTGATTCTAATTGACGTAATTAGGTTACAACAAATTTCCCCTAAGGGCTACGTCAAAAAATATCTTAGCCAGAAGGGACATTTATTTGCCAAAAATAACTGCAAAAATATCTAGGGTCTGGAGGTAGATGGAAGATATTTTCTACTTTAATGCACACAACTGGTTTGCTGGTCTGCAACCATAAATGCACCAAATATCTAAGAAGGAAGGGGTGGCTGAAAAGCATAGCACCTACATTGATGGCATATGAGACAAATCTCTTCAAATTCACCAAGCAAAGCCTTTACAACACTTTAAATTTTGAACCCTTGAGTCTCTGTGTCTTCATTGGCTTTGAATCCTTTGAAAAATTAGCTCCTACAATGCCACCTAGCTGAATTCGTGCATCTTCCCACCTTTGGGATGTCTAAAAGTCCTTTTTGAATTTTAGTTGTAGATAAGTCTGCCTTAAGCTCAACAGCCACCACTTTTCTTTTTGATTTGTAGTTCTGGCCCAAAGATTTTGCTTATGTGGCAGTATATCATGGTCATGAAGTAAGAAGTGGGCCATCTCCATTTGGCTCTACGGGAGTATGCTAAGCCCTCCATATGGATCTTTATTACTCAGGACCTTTTCCTTTCTCAGGGAACAATCCATGCGTCCTCATTTTGCAGTTGCACAGTGAATCTTTCCTACAGACAAGATTCCCCTATGATGATGTGCTACCATTCGATCGCTATCTGTCCCACTTCTTCACTACATTCTTTGACACCTGGCACAGTCTAATTCAATCAATCGAGTCATCGACCATATGGCTAAAGGCCATGACATACTTTACAGCTGTCGCTATTTCATAGCTGTGCAGTGGAGATATGACGTCACCTTCAGTTGTCTGCGGGCCTGCGATATCCTGCCATGCGGCATCTTCAGGCCCCTAAGACTTAGGACTTAAGACCTTATAAAGAATATAAATTTATAGGCTAGGGCAAGTAAATACTAGGATTCGGGGCCAGTCATCTCATGGTATAAAAGGCTCAAGGTTATAACTTAAATAATCGGTAACCTAAGCTAGATAGTTAATGAAGGATTATAACAAAAGGTAAGATATGACCATAAAACCTAGGGCTTAGCCAATTTTTTGGACTTTTCCACTTGCATTTCAAATGGCAAAGACATGAAAAACCTATGAGATATGTCTCTAATTGGTTATAATCTATAGGTTCAAGTGGGAATATGAATGAGACATAAGGGGGCAAAACATGGTATTTCAGGAACTAATTTTTTAGGTGTCAACACTAGCTCTGGTTGGGAACGTGTGCCAAGAAGTGGCACAACAAGAATCTAGATTTCTAGGTAGACCAATACAACGACACACAAGAACCAAAACAAAACACCATCAAGACCAACAATGGTCAAGACTACTTGAAGTCAAAATATATCAGATATAACAAGATTTTACCACAAAATTTGAAGGAAGATCATTACCTATGAGAAGTAATGTTCCAAATGCTACCCATGAACAGGCAGCTCCAGCAATCCCCTTCCACGTTTCTAACATAAAAGGTGTCCTGACCAGCCTTCTCATCAATTTGATAAGGGCCTAACCAAAATGGTTCAAACTTACCATGTTTGCCCCTATCTTCTAACTTTGGATTCTAGAGAAGAACCAAATCAGCAGTTTAAAAACACCTCTTAACCACTCTCTTGTTGGATAGATGTTTCACTTTTTGCTGCCTTAGAAAGCTTTTGTCATGTGCCATCCTTCTAACTTCATCCAACTTTGCTAACTCATGCATTCTCAGTGCCATGGCATCATCACCATATTTTCCTACTTGTTGTAGCAATTGATACACAAGCAACTCCAGTGACATTGGCATTTTAGCCTCTTTCCCATATACTAATTCAAAAGGACTCTTTCCTATAATAGGTTTATAGGTGATCCTATCAACCCAAATTGCATATTTTAGTTTGTCATCTCACCTTTTCTTGTTCTCATCTAAAGTCCTCTTTAAATTTTTCATGAGGCTCTTATTGCTAGACTCAACTTGTCACTTACTTTGTGAATGATATGGTGATGAATGAATAAAAATTATCCCATACTTGGAACACATATTTGCAATGTCCCGAGATCTAAAACACACAATGTTGTCTGTAACAATTGTAGATGGTACACCAAATCTAGTTATCAGATTGTTCAACAAGAACTCAATCGCTACCTTGGATGTGGCATTGCGAGTTGGAATAGCCTCAACCCACTTAGTAAAGTAATCAGTTGCTACCAATATCCACTTGTACCCATTGCTTGATCTCTCCTGGATCTCCCCTATGAAATCAATGCCCCATTGCTGAAATGGTGCTTCAATGGTAACATTCATAAGAGGAAGGGCACCTTGGAACTTCAACTTACATGTAAATCTTTGACAAGCATCACAATTTCTAATTTGTTTTGCAACATCTTTGAAGAGACCAAGCCACCAAAAGCCTACCCTAATGATCTTATGTGCTATGGTTTTAGCATAAAAATGCCCACCACAAACTCCTCGGCGATATTCAACAATGACTTGCTCAGACTATTGTTGATCTAGACATTTTAACAACAATCCCTCATGATTTCTTGACATTAAAATACCTTGGATCAAGACATACCTTTGGGATTGGAGTTTAAGTGTCCTTTTATGAGTTATACTCATGTCTGGGAGGCAATGCATGTTGGCAAGATAAAAGATAATATCCCTATACCATGGGTCATTTGTCAAAGCACACACATCAACAAGTTGAGAAGCATTTACCTCATTTATCTCAACTGCCTGTAAGTTGGAATTTGCCATCAACTTAGCTAAACCCTGACCTCTTACCAGTTTGGTAATCTATATGTCCATGTCATATTCTTAGATTTTGTTGATCCATCTGCACCTCCTACCTGAAACTTCATGTTGTATGAAGATATCCTTCACAGCTGTGTGTGGCACATATGTTATGATCTTGGCACATGTGAAGTAAGACCTAAAATTCTTTATGGCCTTAACCAACGCATAGGCATGCTTCTCCATTATGGAATAATTCAATTCAGCAGCTTGTAAAGACTTGCTAAATAATCCTATAGGCTGTTCAAATACATCTTCATTCTTTTGAAGTAGAATAGCAGCAACAATATAAAAAGAAGCAAAGGAAAACAACTGAAGGGGTTTAGAATAATCTAGACTTATTAATATAGGTGCCTCCTTGATAGCTTCTTTAATATCCTTGAATGCTTCAAATAGTTCTTTCTCCCATACAATAGATTGCCCTTTCTTAAGCATTTTAGAAATGGCCTTAGTCTTTTCAAAAAAATTAGGAATAAATCTCCTAACAAAGTTGATTTACCCAAAAAAAGACTATATTCCTTTAACTAATTTGGGTTGTGGAATGAGATCAATAGCCTTGACTTGTTCTAAATCTATCCTTATCCCATCTTTTGACATAATGTGCCCAAGTAACTTGCCCTCTTCAACTCTGAATTGACACTTTTTAGGATTCAAAGAAATCCCATATTCTAAGCACCTCTGGAAAATTACTTCAAGATTCTTGCAGTGCTCACGTCTTTCTTTTGAGAATGCTGTTAGGTCATCCTGATAAACTACCATGATCTCATCATTGTGACAAAAAAGCTACATCCATAGCTTGCTGAAATGTTGATCCAACATTCTTCAAGCAAAATGGCATTCTGAGGTATACATAGGTCCCCCAAGGAATGGTGAATGTTGTTTTGTGTTGTTCAGACTCCTTGACCAACACCTGATTATATCCAGAGAATCCATCCATCATTGACATCAACTCTGAACCAATAACTCTTTGTAATAAATGGTCCATGCTTGGGAGAGGGTAGTTATCTTTGAGGGACTTGATGTTCAAATTTCTAAAATCAACACAACCTAATTACCCCATTCTTCTTTCTTACTAGGACAAGGTTGGATACCCACTTAGAATGTCTGATAGGTTTTATAATACCTCCATCTTTCATCTTTAATAGTTCTTTTTGCATCTTGGGAGCAATGGTAGGATTTATAGGCCTTTGTTTTTGCCTAAATGGTTTTGCATTAGGTTTAATGGGAATGGTAAGCTGAAACAAGTCCTCCCTATAAGCCTTAAGCTCATCATAGGACCATGCAAAACACTTCTTGAATTTTATAAGCAGAGAAATCAACATCTTCTTCTCATGAGGCTTCAACCTCTTCCCAATGTAAACTATTTTAGGTGCCTCCCTAGTTCGAAGGTTTACACCTTCAACATTATCCTCTATAATAGATTTACTTTTACTCTTCCCTCGGTTTGAATTGTCAAACACTCTTTCTAGTGCTACCAGCCCTTTTGGAATAGTATTAGTCTTTAAATGTACAACCTCACTACCAAATAGAGTTTCCTTACCATTTGTCACTTCCATCATTGGTTGCCAATCAATCAACTGATTTTCAAATTCATCCATGCAATTCATAAAACTAAAAATTTGATTGGTGTCATTGAAAACCTGCCAACTATAAATGTTATTAGGAATTGTTGGCCTTGTGAGTACCTCCATAGGACATTGGCCATGGGGAAAATTCATTTGAGGGTCAAATTTTGAACCAATGATAGAAAGGGAATCTACTCCTTCATTTTTTGTTCTTTCAATCCATTCAATGCGAATGGCATCAAATAATTCCATTGTGTCCCATACTACATTTTGGTACCCTCTAAGTCTTTTTTCTTTGGCAACACATATCTTTCTAATATGCTGCACTATTAATTCTGAATCACCAAGTATTCTCAGACATGTGATTCCATGTTTATGGGCAACATTTAAGCCTAGCAATAATGCTTCATATTCAGCCACATTGTTGGTGCACTAAAAATCAAGTCTAAAAAAAGACTTGCCAAACTGATCACCGTTAGGTGCTATCAAGACAATAACAGCACCTAAACCTTCCCTTGAATATGCACCATCAAAATATAGAGTCCGCAAATCAGTTGTACCACAAACATGAGTAATAGGGTTAGAAGGTAAATCCTCCAAATTAGGATTATCATCATTGCAACATGCCATAAAATGGTCAATTTGAGTATCAAAGAAATTCACATGATCATCCTCTATTTTGTACCTATCTTCTATGTGTTCATCTTCTACCTTCTGTTCCCTATACAACTTCACATCTACACCTTGTACTAGAATAGTGGCATATGTGAGATCTATCTGGATACTTCCACCCATAGAGGCTGCCCATTTTCTTGATAGAGGCATACCCCACTTAGCAAGAAAATCCACAATAATTATGTCAATTAAAAATGACTTGTTAGGATATGCAGCCAAATTAACTTGAACATCCTTGACAAGACCAATCACATTTACCTCTCTAGAGTCCATAGAAAAATACTTGCCAAAAGACTCAGACATTTCAATCCCAATTTATTCATTATAAACAAGGGCATAAAATTACTAGAAGCACCAGAGTCAAGCATGCAGTTCTGTAATAGCCACCCATTTATAATCAATATGGTGAAAAAGGGCTCAACTCCCATCTTGCTATTAACAACAGTTGATCCCAGATATACTTCTATAGTCTCCTCATTACTGGGTTCAATAACAAGTTGTTTTTGTGCTTCTATGGTAGTAATAAGAGACCCTGCTCTATCCCTATGCTCAGGGTGTTGCAAGTATGTGCCTGATCAGTGTTGTCATTGATGTCAACATATATTTGTTGTCATTGGTGTCAACTGTATCCTATTTTGTTATTTGTTTATAAGATTTATATGTCGAGGATATTGAGAAAATTAGCTCATCCGGAAGAATCAGAAAGTAAACAGTGAATCACAATGAAGACAGTGAGTTGCATGCTAAAGAACAGTCCAGAAGATTGCTCCACATTTCTTGCTGACTAAAGATCTTGGTCTACAGATTTGAAGTTATTTAGAGGCATGTCTAAAGATGCTAAATCCTAAGCTTGAGCCTCTGGCATGAAGATTTGAGTGAGTTACATGCACTAGAGTAAAACCTACTTTTTCTGATTATTCATTGATGCCTAAGAGAAAGTATTTTACTCCACATTCCTCCACATCAAAGTTTTTTTCTCTATGATTCTAGAGGGAAGTCTGGGATGATGATAAGTGCCTACAATTGCAAAGGTTCGTGTTTTGGTGGTCCGCAAGCTATCTTTCTTTTATGACAGTTGAAGACAGTGAAGTTCATGTGCTCTGGTATGAAGAATCTCATGGTTAAAGTGGTTTGAGTTTGTGTGGTTGCTCCTAGTACATTCAATGTGCTTGTGGATACCTCCTGATCATGTTTCTACCTTTACATTATTCCATGTTAAGGAACTAAGATCATGTTTGAAGATTATTCCCAGATAACATAGCGTGTGACCAGTCTTAGCCGACTTGGTTAACTCCAATGATTGCAGAGGTCTCTTGAAGATTATAGAAGTGTATTGTGGTGTGGAAGATCATGTTTGAGTCCCAGCTAAGGCATGGCATGATCCGCACACATCTATACTACATTTCTCTTGGTAATTTTGAATTAGGCCAAGACCTATTTTGTAAATGTTTATAATGCTAACGTTGGAGATTGTTCCAATGGTTGATGATTGTAATGCCGACCTTGATGATCATTCCAAGGTTGATGAAGTGTAAAAATACTTGTAATTGAGTCATGAAAAAGATGTCCTTGTGCAAAAATGTGAAGATAGGGAAAGAGGTGGAAAGATAGAGCAGAGCAGAGGAACTATTGTACTTCAATGTATTAATCTTAGACATGAAGAAGATGTTGATCTTAGTAGTGATGCTGGTAGTGAGCCGCTAGTAGGGTTTAACAACCCTCAAGGTTTAACAAACCTCATTGTAATCTTTCTAGGTTTAGGGTTGAGGCAGTGAGCTTGCTAGACCTAGATGTACTTCATGGCAGTGAGCTAGCATGTTTTAGGCCCGTGGAGTGACCAAGGTTGAACATCATTGTTCAAAGATTGCAATATATTTTGAGAGATAATCCTCTCCGTGGTTTTTCCCCACCTTGGGGTTTTTCACGTAAAAATATGGTGTCTCTTGTGTTTAATGTTGCATCAGTGTTTAAGCTTCTAATTTCATGCATTCATTGTTTAATCATAATAACTGTGGACAAGTGATTAATGTCTAAGTGTAGAAGTGGTTGAGTTTTTGGGAGAACTGATTCACCCCCCTCTCAGTTGTCTGATGCATTCCAACATAGGAATCCTAAGGAGTTCCACTATTGGCACATAAATTCTAATTTGGCTAAATACTTGAGCCATGTCAATAGGGAGATAATTTAGCAAAGGAGTATTAGATGAAATAGTTACATCATTTGCAGAAGGAATATAAGGTATTACTTGAGAGGATGAGATGTCCTTGCCTTCTTCCTTTGTCTTATCTTTCTATTTTTCTGATTCCTTTTGAACTTGAGGTTGATCACGTTTATTGTAATCTTTCAGATAATGGACCCCTAGAATGGGTGAGGTAACTAATTACACCTTTGATGTTGGGTTCTTTTGTACATATTTCTATTTTGCTACTATAGGCTACACTGGAAGCTTCTTCTTTTCATGTACAATCTTTTTTGGAGCAGTATTGCTCTTTTTTTCCACATCCACCTTCTGCCTCTTCTTGGCATCATCCAAAGTACCCTATCTTGGCTAAACAATAGGAGAATCCTGCATAGGCACTTACCTATTTCTCAACTGATAGCCCCCTTGAACTTGCAAGATGGAAGCATCAGTGAGAGCTTTCACATCCTTCTTAGAAGGTTTGAATTGTTTATACTGCTTTTGCATGAGATCCCTTAAGTGCCCAAAATCATGAGCGGGAAGGTGATATCTCTTGAGACCTTCATCATGATCATATTGAGAAATATGATCATCATCCTCATAGCTGTCATAATTTATATCATGACCCATTTTCTGAAACCCCTGGGTGTCAAACTGATTGATCTCCTCCTCATAATATTCATCTCCACCCTCTTCATTGGGAAATTCCTCATCTCTGCTCATTGAATGAGCAACTGGACAGTTTGTTGGGTCATGGGGTAAGAAACACACTTGACACCAAATACTATTGCTTGATCCTTAATGGATCAGGGGTATCCCTCTCAGCCTATTTGAAACTAACATGCCTAGGAGTAGCTTGTTTGTTATTTTGTTGTGGTCTCTTAGACCAATCCGTATTGTAAGGTCTATTATGCAGTCTTTGACCCTCATTGAAATGTGTTGCAGCACCTTGTGGTGGTAGCCCTTTGTCATTTCGAGCAACTTTGTAGGATAAATCTTTCACGACTCCCATGAGTTTATCCAGTTTGTCTTCAGTAGTGAGGGGCTTGCTAGAAGTTGCCCTATTTGGTTGAGAAATCTTTACATCAGATCTCTTAACATGTTTACCTGAGGATCTCATGTTACTTTCAATATTTATGGCCACAACATAGGCCTCCCTCAGTGTTTGAGGACTCTTATTCCTTAAACAATAACCAATCTTAGAATTAAAGGCACAACAGTATAAAACTAAACACATGGATTCATTAGGTCTCATTTGAGGTGGCACTTTTCTCATTGTCATAATGAATTTGTCATTAAAGTCAGCAACAATTTCATTGATTCCCTTCTTGATTGTTGTGAGCTTGTGGATAGAAAATTTGGGGTCAATCCTATCCCCATACTGCAATCTAAATGCTCTCATGAACTCTTCCCATGAGTCAATGTTATTATCAGGGAGTCCCTTGTACCATTCTTTGGCACTTTCTTCTAATGAATGCACAAATAGCTTCATCATCACATCCTCATCCTCAATCTCATACTCATCTATGATGTTGATGAAGTGTCTCAAGTGTTCCTCACCAGTGACTGTATTATTACCTTGAAACCTAGGAATTTTCCCTCTAATCTCAGTTGGAATGCGATTAGGAAAATTAGGTATGCCAATAAAGTCAAGTTGCTTGTACCTTTTAGCCCCCAATGGTTGCCTCTATGGAAGAAACCTTTGTGCTTGTCTTTTGAATGGAGGCCTAACATTCTGAATACTGCCATGCTGCTGATTCATTTGATTCTACAAGGGTTGATTTTGCATACCTTGAGCATGGGCATTATTCACGTCCTGTTGTCCTATTTGTTGTTGTCTAGGATTGGCCTGAAAGTTAGGGTCTTGTTGATTATGTTGCTGATGCTATTGTCTTTGTTGTTTCTGTTGAGGTATATGGCCTTGGTGCTGAATATTTTGATCTACCTAGGTCTGTTGAGCAAGTTGAGCTTATTGTTGTTGAAGTAAGGCTTGCACCTCTCTCTGCCTATTCCTGATATGATCAAGCAAATCTAGCTCATCCTTAATCCTCCTTTCTCTTTCCTAATCATCAGGTTTCTACTACTAATTACCCTCATTTGGGATAGTATCATGCTAGCTTTCAACCGTCCTGGTGGGAGAACTAGGATACCTGATATTTTGATATGCTTCTTCATTATCACGGGGCATCCCAAATGTCCTCAAGTAGGGATCATTAGATCTATCCCTTCTTCCTCTACCAATAACATTTTTATTTCTTTGGACATCATATCCATAAATGTTCATTCTCCTACTTGTTCTAAGTATATTATCAGTAGAGTCCTTAGAAGTATACCGATATTGACTTTTGAGGCCAACAAATGCATTATCTTTGGTATTCCTTGAGGGTACCATACCATGTCTTCTTTCCCTATATCTACCCCTTCTATTTCCTATACTACTAGAGGACTCCCCATGTCCAGACTGTCCCTGGTTTCTTTCTCTATCCATTTCAATACTCTTGAAAATTGATTTTCTAGGTTTCTTGCTTGATGGAGTTGCCACTTCCCTGATGGGGAGAATTGCTTCTTTAGTGATCATTACAAAGATTTTCAAACCCTTTAATCCATTCCCCAGAAATAGTGCTAGAAAGGGTTTTGACTCCCAAAATAATTACAACCCTAAACCCTAAAACATTCTTGAATCACCTGGGTTGGGGACAGTCATTCTAGATGAATGGAAGAGGTTTATCAATAAGTTCAAGGTGATTTTGGGCAACCTATAGGAATGGGTTAACTCCTTTGCACTTCGGGCTCAACTTAAACCTAGAAGGGATATTCCAAGGGGTATACCAGAATAGGTATAAGGTTCAAACCATATGCACAACTAAAAATAATAGGACAACCAAACCCAAACTGCCTTCTAGGCCCCAAAGACTATCACTAGACCTAAAACAACTGGTTGTCATTAATAACCCCTATATAGCTGATAGAAGGGCACTCCCATTGATAATGGAAGGTGTAGGTATGCTTGTTTGCAAGACATACAAATTAATTATTTTCTTCACACTTGATAAGTTTGTTTTGATTTTTAAGAGTGTGGGTGATCATGGAAAATTTCAGACTAATGCCTGATATATTGGGTTATGGTGTCCATAGTTCAATAGAAGGAAGAAAACAATAAGAGAAATGAAACATGCACTTTCTAGATATTTAGATGCAAGAAAAACAACAATCAATGGAGAATATTCTTAGTAATCCTTCATTAAAATACAATCAACCATCTACAACCATAAAAGAGATCATCACATAGCATGCAATGTTTTAAGAATCTATTCATTCATCTGATCAATTGTTACAGTCATACCATGAAGTGTGGCAAGAGGAAACCCTGAAAGAAATTCAAATTTTCCTTGAGACATTGCATAAGAAGGAGAATTTCATACACTGATAGCTTAAATCAATATAAAAAACCTTTCAAAACTTGTGTCTTCACTGCTAGAGAATTGGAACTTGTTCTTTTGGAAAACCCTAAAAAGATCTGCACTTGACTACCTGAAAAATGCCTAAAAGACCAACCTTTTTTACATCTTACATTCATGCATATATAGCATTTGATTCTAATCGACCTAATTAGGTTAAAACAAATTTACCCTAAGGGCCACATCGGAAAATATCTCAGCTAGAAGGGACATTTATCTGCCAGAAATAACTGTAAAAATATCTAGGGTCTGGAGGTAGATGGAAGATATTTTTAGCTTTAATACACACAACTGGTTTGCTGGTCTGCAACCATAAATGCAACAAATATTTAAGAAAGAAGGGGTAGCTAAAAAGTATAGCACCTGCATTGATGGCATATGAGATAAATCTCTTCAAATTCGCTAAGCAAAGCCTTTACAACACTTAAAATTTTGAACCCCTGAGTCTCTGTGTCTTTATCGGCTCTGAATCCTTTGAAAAATTAGCTCCTGCAATGCCGCCTAGCTGAATTCGTGCATCTTCCCACCTTCGAGATGTATGAAATTCCCTTTTGAATTTTAGCTATAGATAAGTCTGCCTTAAGATCAACGACCACCACTTTTCTTTTTGATTCGCAATTCTGGCCCAAAGATTCTTCTTACATGGTAGTATATCAATGTCGCGCAGTAGGAAGTGGGCCATCTCTAGTTGGCTCCACGGGAGTGTGCTAAGCCCTCCACATGGATCTTCATTACTCAAGACCTTTTCCTTTCTTAGGGAAAAATCCATGTGTCCTTATTTCTGAGCCACGTAGTGAATCTTTTCTGCAGACAAGATTCCCTTGCAACACTGCGTTACCATTCGATCCCTATCAGTCCCACTTCTTCATTGCATTATTTAACACCTGGCACTGTCTGCTTCAATCAAATGAGTCATCAAACATATGGGCAAAGGCCATGACACAATTTATAGCTATCACTATTTCGCAACTGCACGGTGGAGATATGATGTTACCTTCAGTTGTCTGAGGGCCTACGATATCCTGCCATGCGGCATCTTCGGGCCCCTAAGACTTAGGACTTAAGACCTTATAAAGAATATAACTTTATGGGCTAGAGTAGGTAAATACTAGGACTTGGGGCCAATCATCTCATGGTATAAAAGGATCAAGGTTATAACTTAAAGGACCGGTAACCTAAGCTAGACAGTCAACAAAGGATTATAACAAAAGGTAAGATATGACCGTAAAACCTAGGGCTTAACCAATTTTTTGGACTTTTTCACTTTGTATTTCAAATGGCAAAGACATGAAAAACCTATGAGATATGTCTCTGATTGGTTATAATCTATAGGTTCAAGTGGGAATATGAATGAGACACGAGGGGGCTAAACAGGGCATTTTGAGGACTGATTTTTTAGGTGTCAACACAAAGGAATCATTCAACAGATCAGATCATTGGAGATAAGAATAAAGTTATGCAGACCAAGAGAAGGTTTGCAAAATAAAATGAGCAAGTGAACTTGTGTCTACTATCAAAGATAGAGCCCAAAACCTTTGATGATGCTAGCAAAGATGATGGATGGATGAAAGCAATGGAAGAAGAATTGAATTGGATTGAAAAGAATCAAAATTGGGAATTGGTTCCTAGACCAGCCAATAAGAATGTCATAGGAACAAAGTGGGTTTTCCAAAACAAAATGAATGAAGATGGTGAATTTGTGAGGAACAAAGCAAGATTGGTATGGAAGGGCTATTCTCAAGTTGAGGGCATTGATTTTGAGGAGACTTTTGCTCCGGTAGCCAGGATGGAGGCAATTAGGATGTTTCTTGCCCTTGTTGCTCACAAGAACTTCAAAGTCTATCAGATGGATCTCAAGTCAACATTCTTGAATGGTGAATTGGAGGAAGAAGTCTACATTGAGCAACCAGATGGTTTCTAGCTATCATAAGATCCAAACATGGTGTGCAGACTTAAGAAAGCTTTGTATGGACTTAAGAAAGCTCCCAGAGCTTGGTATGCAAGGTTGGATAGGTACTTACTTAAGCAAGGATTCAAGAAAGGTATTAAAGATAATAATCTTTACATTAAGGAAGGAGGAGACATGATTTTGACATTTGTAGTGTATGTTGATGACATCATCTTTGGTGGAGATGATGATATGTGTAAGAGGTTTGCATAAGGAATGCAAATAGAGTTTGAAATGTCTATGATTGGTGAGATGTCTTTCTTCTCGGGTTTCGAATTGCTCAACTAGCTGATGGTATCTTTATTTCTCAAGCTAAGTATGTCAAAGAGATGTTGAAGAAGTTTGGCATGGAGGATTCCAAACCAATAAGTACTCCTATGGTTAAAGGTTGTCACTTGAGAAAAGCTGATGAGTCTCTGGAGGTTGATCAGACTCTTTATAGGTCTATGATTGGGGGACTATTTTACTTTACTACTTCTAGACTTGATATCATGCATGTAGTATGTTTGGTTGCAAGATTTCAAGCTAATTCTAAGCAAATTCATGAGAAGGTAGTAAAAATAATATTCAGATATTTGAAAGGAACTATGAACTATGGTTTATGGTATCCAAGAGGTAATGACTTTGATCAAAATGCTTACACTGATTCTCATTGGAATGGTTGTGTTGATGATAGAAGAAGTACAAGTGGTGGTGCTTTCTTTTTAGGAAGCATACTAGTTTCCTAGAAAAGTAAGAAACAAGATTCATTGTCTTTATCAACTGTAGAGGTAGAGTATATTGCAACAACATCCTACTATACACAAGTGTTGTGGATGAAGCAAACCTTGAAGGATGTAAAGGTAGTGTATGATGAGCCCATTCCTATTTTGTGTGATAATACAAGTGCTATCAATATTTCCAAGAATCCATTGACCCATTCCAGATCCAAGCATATATCAATCGGGTATCACTTTCTAAGAGAGAAGGTTATTGACAAAGAAGTGAAGTTGGAGTATGTTCATACCAAGGATTAGATTGATGACATTTTCACAAAGGTTATTTCAAAGGATATTTTTGATATCTCCAGAAGAAGTTAGGGGTTGTTGCCCCTCCTTCTTGCTAGATGCATAGTTGATGCATCTTTCCAAGGGGAGTAAGTTTTGCCATATCTTTTTCCTGGACTAATGGTGGCTACCTCTCAGATAGAGTAGGTAGTGGTTGATGCTGACAAGGGAGACATGCATTGTTTCAAGAAGTATATGTCAAAAGGGGGAGGAAGAGAAAATGTGCACCTTAGGGGAAGAGTTTGTACCCTAAGAGGAGAAATAGTTACCATTTATCCTTGATATCAAAGGGGGAGAGAGAGAAATAGACACCTAAGGGGGATAAGTAGGTATGTTTTTCCAAGGTGTGTGTTTCCATCAATAACAAAGGGGAGATTGTTGGCAATATGTGCTTTCATTGATGTCAACACCCAGTGTGACGTAAACACTCAGTTTGTGGTTGTTTGATGTGGTTGATGTGAAGGATTATGTTGATGGTATGATGCAGTGATGGTTGTTGATATTCATGGTTAGATTTCATACCTTCATTAATGTCAATTAAAGTTATGAGCATGTTTTGTGGTTAGCAGAGATGATTTCATAATGATATATTAAGATGGGAATTAAAAGCATTAAGATGAATGATGATACATTAAGATCTGGGAATTAGAAGCTATGATGAGGTTGAGAAGATGTTGTTGATGACCTGTAGCATGTTGTATGATCCTTCATTTTGTTCCTAATGAAGTACGTGTTTCTATAAGAAGGTTCTGATCTCCGGATGTTGGTAAAGGTTGTTGTTGCAGGAAGCTACCTGGAAGACTACTTAGTGGAATGCTCTGCATTCCTCCACATTTGGAGATATGGTCATGTAGTTTAGAAGTTAAGTTTAGTGTTATGTAAAGGTGCTAAATCTAAATTTTTAGATCATTTGCTCTTCGTAGTGAAATTTATAAGTGTCAGAGTTCTAGTCTATGCTCTAGCAAAATAATATAATGATGAAGATTGATTGGAATGCTCTGCATTCCTCCATAAATGAATATTGTCTCATGTGGTTTTGTAAACATGATCAAAGATGTTCAATGCATGCTACTATGTAGTATTAGGTGATTTGGAGGTCCGCAAATTCAGTTTTCAAATGAAAGTGTACTACATATGGTTCTGGATGCCTAATTGTTCTTAGGACACATGATTGAGTACTTGCACCAGTTGGAGATTGTACATATCAGTTATATGAGTTCATGTGGACATTCTACATGTCTCTATGCTTCTCAGGTTTGATGTACATGAAAATCTTTTAAGTTTCCAATTCTGCACAAAGTTTTCTTGTCAGTGTGGGAAGAGTTAATGTTTCTGAGGCTGACTGAGGTATGTTGGTGATGTGCACCACAATTTTCTTGTTGTGTAGAGTTCAAAGAGTGTTTGGTGATGGTGTATAGGTCATGTTGAGTCATCAGGGAGATGCACAAGCAATGTTCAATCTTTCATGAGTATCACCAAGTTGAAATGACTATTTTTCTACAATATTCATGTGTTCTTGCTTATGGGAGACCTATTTCAAAATAAGTGTGATGTGTGGATATTATTCCTTGAAGGATGATTTTGTGAAGGATGTTTAGGACTGGGTTAAGCATGTGTTGGGGTCCGCAAAGCATGGTCCTCTTCTTGGAGTTGTGAGTAGTTCATGTTAGGGATTGCCCTCTACATGTTTCATGTTGTGAGATCTCCGACCGGCTTGTGAGTTGTAATAACCTTGATGTATTGGCTAACTTGCAATGAAATCAATGTAATATCATGTATATATTGTAAACCCAGTTGATGTAGGTGAAGTATGATTATGGAAATGAGTATGTGAAGAGAAGAATATGAATATAATATGCATTATGATGTGTGACTAAAGGAGAAAGAGTAGAAGTGTTAGAGTCTATCTTGATTCATCTTGAAGACATTTTTTGAGATAGGAGGGAAGTAAAGAGTGTGCCTAATTGATCCAATCATCAGAAGAGGAGTGAAGAGGTATAATTGCAATTATCAAAGGTGTGAGCTTCACTGTCAGTTTTTAGATAGTAGAAGTATTGTCCTACTATAATCAATTCTGAGTTTATTCTCAGTTCAGGGAGTAGTTTCTTCCTTGGGTTGTAGCCCTAAAACAAAGTCTGCAGCGAGTTGTAGATTCCTTGGGAGTGACCCTAAAACAAATTCTTCATGGAGTAGTATCTTCCTTGGGTTGTAGCCCTAAAACAAAGTTAGCAAAGAGTAGTAGCTTCCTTGGGTTGTAGCCCTTAAACAAAGTTGTAATTTTTATAGCAGTGAGCTTCATATATTGTGAGTTAATCCTCACCATGGTTTTTCCCCTTTTGGGGTTTTCCACATATATATAGTGTTATGTGTTGATGAGCATTGTGTTGATCTTTCATGTTTATGTTAATGCTATAATGTTTAAGTTTTAATCTTCTCCTTAAGAACTAAGATTTGTTTGAATATTGATTCACCCCCCCTCTCAGTATTCTGTTGTGTGTTCAACAATCTATACTTGATAGTATTCTTATTGATGGCTCAGGAGTCTATACACATCCTCGATTCTCTATATTTATTTGGTTCTAGTACTACAAGTACCACACATGGACCCAAACTATATCGAATAAATCCCTTCCGTAGCAGCTCTTACACTTCTCTGTTCAACTCTTCATTCTCCACTGGAGTCATTTGATGGGTTGCCTTATTCATCATACTAGGTCTAGGAGTTAGGTCCATCTAATGGCTAATTTTTCTCACTAGAGGCAAACCCTCAAGCACATTATTAGATAAAATATCCTGAAACTCATTTAACAAATATTCCAAAAAATTTCTTCCATCAACTAAATAGATTCTAGCATCATTGCATACATTTTCCTCCACCTCTTTTAGGGGCTTCAACTTATGACAAACTCCATCCTTTGTCAAGGAATAGGTGTTGGCATGTCCATCATGTATGACTATTGAACACATAGAATACTGAGAGGGGGGTGAATCAGTATTATACAAAACCACTTAGTTTGTTGTTCCTTAATCCAATTACCAAATTCAACAACATGAAAGCATAATAAACATAAGAACAACAACCCTAAAGACAACACATAGACACCAGGATTTTTATGTGGAAAACCCAAAAATGGAAAAACCACGGTGAGTGTTAGCTTACAATATATTATGATAGCATAGTACCGAATTACAAGAAGGCTCACTGCCCTATGAAGAGGTGCTCACTGCCAAGAGAAAAGAAGATAGAAGAAGGATTGGCTCACTACTAGAGGATGACTGCTACAAATGCATCTACAGAATGCTGAGGTGATGTACCAATTAGTTCAATATAAAGATTCAAAAGACTTCATACTGTCTGCTCTGCTCTACATATACTCTGCTCTACTGCCCTTACTATCTTCTTCAGGTCACAACTCTACTTTTTAATCGCACACACATTTAGTTCATTCACTTCACAATATCATATCCTCTCTCAACACCAAAATCTAATCCATATAAATATCCACAACTTTGAATTCAATCTCAAAACTAAGTGGGCCTATCAAGCATAACACTTTATCAACTTACATTGACTCTGTCGGCCCAACACTTCCACTAAAATTCACATGGGACTCCAAGAACCACATTAGTCATTCCTAATGCTTCATAGATCATATCTTATCAACCATAGATCATGATGCCCTTATGTGGTGAAATGCAGAACTCAGAACTATCTCCTTTACCTCGGTGAAATATTGGCAAACCAGCTGCTAGAACATGGAATTTTGTAGGTGATCTTCCGGATCACTTCAGAATCTGTAACTCCTCAACTGGATGCTTCTGACACCTATCCATACTATCTCAAAACTTCATACCAATACAATCACTTTCAGAGAAATACGGAGCAAAATACCCATGCACTCTACACTGTTCCTAACTTAAATGTGTTCACCTGGACTTAGACATTTCATAGTATAACTTCTGGAGGAAGTCAGGTCTTGACATTGGAACATATCATCATAAGATAGCTATGAACAACATACATGAACCGCATGTAAGGATCTTCTACTATGGAGGCATACTAACCCAATCTCTATCACTTACTCCGTATACAGTCCATACTTAGTCATTTTAGCCTTCCGGACAAGAATACTTTTGTGCCTTATTGTCAACCCAAGTTGGTTTTCCAGAGTAATATCTCTTTGTCATGCCAGTGAAATCCCTTTTCCTTGTTTCCATCAATGACAACATGCAAACCTTCATCAGAGCAGTGTCTCTTGCCAACAATCTCCCCCTTTGGCATTGATGCCAACACTTAGTGAAAAATGCTTGTGTCTGCTCCCCCTTACTCTGTATTTCTTCTCTCCTTTGGATATTTGCCCATTTTTCACTGGTCTTCTTCTCTCCCTTTGACATCAATGGCAAAGGTGTATGTTCAAAAAGTCAAAATTGTGTCAAAACTACAAATCTATCATACTCTGCCGCATATACATACAATCTTCAACTTAATTAGTTCTAGGTGAAAGGATATCCTTATACACAATCTTTAATTATGCAATCTCTTCATCCCACCTTTTCTTGGCTCTTTCCAGAATTTGAATGTGACTATTTATCAAAAAGACTGATTCTTTTACCTTTTGCACATCAGAGGATGTGTCTATTCGCAAATCTACGTGTGTTTCTGCTACAATACTAATCATTGAATCTAACATGGGACTAATTAGTCCTCTCAACTGACACATTTTATTTTTCATTTGATCCCTCTTATTCTCAAGATTACTTAACCCATCATGAATGTTAATTATTTGTATTTCTTTGCTACTTACTGACTCATCTGCTGGGTCAAATGATTTAGAAATATTTACCAGTTGCAGTTTCAGATCCTTTATCTTTTCTTCTAGCTCTTTTGTGGCTTCTAGCCAAGATAAAAAAAATTTGTATAGGTCACTTGCTTATTTGATATCACTCTGTATGCCTTTCATTTTATTGTCTAGTAGAGCTTTGTCATTTACTATCATAGTCTTCAACTCATTTAATCTTTTCTCATCAAATTCTTGTCTCACTTTTGTCTCAGCAGATTTCTCAAAAGATTCAAAATGTTCACTTACAGAATTTATGAGTCCTTTTAGTTGACTTATTGAAGACAAAGAGGTGTCCTTTTGATATGATGGCATCAGCTTCTCCAAAATGTTGGATGCCTAATCAATCAGTTACTATCATGTATGTGAGACTTCAAAATTTCTTCTTTTGCCTTTGCTTGCACAATTAATACCAATTTAAATTTCTGTATATGGGACATTGAGTCCAAGTTTATTAGTCCTTGCAAAAATTCAAACTCATCCAGGACCTGTTTCCCTTTTTCCAAATATTCTTTGATTGACTCCATAGTGTCTCTTACTGTACCAGAGACTTCTTCTTCTCGAATTAGTTCCAGAGGATCTAAATCCATAGCTTCATTTGCACCATCCTTTTGTTCTGGTGAAGGGATTTCCTTGTCTTGTTTCTCTTCTTGATCATCGGTCTTATCTATCTTCTCAGTCTTCTCCATTTTTGTCTTGTCATATGTTTGTTGTTCAGGAGGGAGATTAGTCTCAATAATTGTAGCAGGGGCTTTCTTCTCTTTAGAAACTTTGTCATCTAACCCTTCGTCCAAATTTACTTTCGAAACAGATGTATCATCTCCAACATTTGTTTCATCATTGTCATATATTGTTGGGAGATGAAATTGTCTTAGCACTCTCAAGGTGATTTATTCAGTCTCCTTTACTACTTTCTCAATGTTATCTGTCATGAGAGTATTCATCCTTTTCTTGGATCTAAATTCCTTGTTGAGCTCTTTGGAGATTCTTGATTTTTCTTCTAGGGAGATTTCTAGACATAGCATTATGAATGTGTTCTCTCTAAGTTCAACATCCTTAGCCATAGCAGCTTCTTTTCTTGAAGACATTATATTGCCCAAGTTGCCAGGGAGATCACCAATAATTTCAATGAGGGCTTTATTGTAAATGTTCAAATATTCTACAATGGCATTCTCAATGATCCTCTTATCAACATCATTGTATTCATCATATAATTGGGCAATGGGTTTCAGATTTCCATCAACTGTGATGGCCCTCAAGACTTCCTCTAGGCTCATTATAGCTTCTTCTATCTAAGAATCTTCTTGGCTTGGCCTTTTCTTAGTTTTACCCTTACTAGAGGGCTTTCCTTTCTACTTCTGAAGGTTTTGGTGCCCTTAACCTTCATCTTCTTTACCTCTTCATCTGTCTCCATTTATTCTTCATCTATTTTGCCCAGACTGACATAAATCCTTCTTCCTTTTATTTTCTGCCTTTTTGAGCCTATGTCAGTGGACTTCTTGGTGGGTTATTCCATACTTGCTAATGATGTAGGATCGGAGGAAGTAGTAGCATAACCTCTTGTTGTTCTTTTTGTTACTTCAGGCCTCTCTGCTTTCTTCTTAGGCTCTTCTGGAGCCTTGACTGGTTCATTTTATTTATTTTCTTTTGCTACCCTTTCAGCTTGTGCTTTTTCCCTTGCCTCTTTCACTTTTTTCTTTTGTGAAGCCTTGTCTTAGGGCATAATCCTCTACCATCCTCTGCATTTTCTTAGAGATTTCAGGTTTTCTTACTTCAACATACATTTTTGTAGACAACTCTTCATATGTTCCAAATCTTTCCTCTTTGGGGTCTCAGGGCTTGCTTAGCATGTGTTGTGCATAGTTATCTAGTATTTCTCCATCTACTTCATAGCCCATTAGCATAACCCAAATAGTTCTAGGCTCAACAACTTCCATCATGCATTGGTCTTTGGTTACAATGAAGCATATGTCATTCTTGTATTTTTCCACAATTTCTTTTGGAATTCTTTCTCTTGATTGCATCATTCTCTAGAAGTTCTTGAAATAGCCCCATAGGGCTGTATTTTGTTCATCATAGTTTCTAATACTATTTAAATGATCCCTAATTTGTACGACAATTAACTGACTATTTAACCAGAACAAGTTCTTCATCTTTGGCAATTCATGCATGAAGTAGAAAAACAAACAGATGATTAACATACCAAATTTCAAGGGGTATTTGCTTTCTTTTGTCTTCTTCAGGTTCTCCATCACTTGCTGTTGGAGAAATTCACATATATCATAGTCTGCATTCTCCTTGATCATTTGATAGGTAGTGTATATAGCAGTATCTGAAACAGAGTTCTCCTGGTTGGTGAAATAGACTTTGTATCCCAACACCATGGATGCAAATCTTATAGCATGATCTTCAATATCATTGATTGTTAAAGACCTTTTATCAAATTTGGCTCTGGTGGCCGCCATTACTATATCATTCTTTACAGCTTTCAACTGGGGTACACTACCGGTAGAGCTTAGTCCACTCGCAACCCTAATTGCATCCTTGGTGATCTTGAAGGGCTGCCCCAACCAGATGAATTCATCGTGGATTCTGCTCAAAATGTATTAGACCCATTCATCTTCTGCAAATGTAGGGAAGTCTATATATTGAATGAATTTCTTCTCCTTCAGAACTTTATATGAATTCTTCTTTCAGCTCAAATTGATCACCTCTTAGATGATTCAAATACAAGTCTGAGAATTTGTTGTCACCATGCTCTTCTAGGGCAACATGAATGTATGCCCTAACATCCTTTGCATTCATAACTCTGTGTGGAATATTTGAAAATGCACCCATTTGATCAACTTCGATTGATTTGAATGGATGTTTCTTGAATTTCAGTCGAGCTTGCTCAGTGATATCCACCACTTGTGGTGTTTCCATTTCCACGAATAATAAAAAAAAATTGTAGTAGGGTTTTAAATAGAAAATGCCTCTTTATCTGGATTAGGGTTTCCTTCGCCTGAGATCAATTTGGCTTGAATCATTTTGGAAATCTCTGAGTTGCTTGGAGTTTTGTTTCAATCTTCCTTAGACACTTGACAGTTTGAATGCAGAATGAATTTTTCATTGAATGAGCCCCTTTTTAATTCTTGACTTCATCATCATAAATGCTCCTAAAAAGCTGTCAAACACGTCTCTGCAGAATGTAGTTTATTAGGATTACTCCACAATGTTTCACACTTGAACCTTTTTCACCAAAATTGCTTTCAAAGGATCAATCATATGCATCTTTTCGATATATCTTCGTGTTGGATTCCAGCACTGACAATCTGGCTAGGGGATTAAGATTTTCATTACATCTCCCCTTGAGCTAGAGCTCACAAATTCACTTCTCGGAGGAAGTATCTGCACCAGATGTTGGTGTGGATCCATCCTTGATTTCAATCACATCTTTCTTGATCCAAATCTTGCCCATTTCTTTCTTAGTTTCAACCGGATCAACTTTTTCCTTTCCCTTATCATTCCTCTGCTCTGTTTTCCTTTCTTTAGCATAGTAGTTTCTTTTCACATTCTTGCTTCTGCAAAATTTTGCAACATGTCCAAACTTGTTGCAATTGTAGCATACCATATTCCTTTGCCCTTGATTCCTTCTATTGATTGGATTTGATCTACATTGATTAGCCATATGTCCAAATCTATTGCATGTAAAACACTTTCCATTGAATGATTGAGTATTCCTCGTATTGTAAGAACCATTTCTTACCAAACTTTTGCATTCATTTGACCTATCACCAATTTTCTTGCAATTGAAACATTGACCAGAGAATGATGGAACACTCTGATTTATTCTAATCCTACACTAAGTAGCTTTATGTCCAAACTTATTGCAATTAAAACAATGGCCATTGAAAGATGGGTACCTTTGAGCATTTGGCTATCTGACCAGAGGTATTCTAGGTCTTCTCCTTTGATTCTTCAATTGGTTGCCTTTGTTTTTGCTTCAACACAGTGTTTGCTTGATCTGAGTTTGAACTTTCTCCTTTCTCAAATCCCAAACCTTGCTTGTCATCAGAACTCTTTTGACTAGAAATCATCTCATCAAGTTTTGTAGAACTTATTTTGAACTTTTCTTCATAGCTCTTAGCTTTTTCCAAGTATGATTTTAGGCTCACAACTTCTTTTTCCAGTTTGGCACATTCTTCTAGCTTGCTTTTTATCATAAGATTTAGATATTTTGTTTTAACTCTTTCTATAACTTCTACTTTCAAATCATCTAGGGTTTCATTTGCTAATATCAATTGTTCACTAACCTCTTTGTATTTTTCTTTGAATTTCTTGACTTGTTCTTTCAGCTTTAGAATGCATTCATTAGCTTCTTGTATGTTATCCTTCAGATCCCTGATTTCTGCTTCAGACTTTTCAACATCAATAAGGGCTTCTCCCAGTTCAACATTATTTTTATATGAAAAATTTCCAAATCTTCTAGTAGCCATGAGTGAACTCTCCCAGATCTTCCTCAAGCTATTAGGCTTCTTCCAAGGAACTTGGCTTTGATACCAATTATTGAACATAGATAATACTGAGAGGGGGGTGAATCAATATTCTACAAAACCACTTAGTTTGTTGTTCCTTAATCCAATTACCAAATTCAACAACATGAAAGTAGAATAAACATAAGAACAACAACCATAAAGACATAACACATAGACATCAGGATTTTTACGTGAAAAACCCAAAAAAGGAAAAACCACGGTGAGTGTTAGCTCACAATATATTATGATAGCACAATACCAAATTACAAGAAGGCTCACTGCCTTAGGGCTCACTACCCAGGGCTCACTGCCCTATGAAGATGTGCTCACTACACAAAGGCTCACTGCATAGAGAAAAGAAGATAGAAGAAGGAATGGCTCACTGCTAGAGGATGACTACTACAAATGCATCTACAGAATGCTAAGGTGCAATACCAATTAGTTCAATATACAGATTCAAAAAAAATCATACTATCTCCTCTACTTTTTCTACTCTGCTCTACTACCCTTAATATCTTCTTCATGTCACAAATCTACTTTTTAATCACACACACATTTAGTTCATTCACTTCACAATCTCATATGCTCTCTCAAAACTAAAATCTAACCCATATAAATATCTGCAACTTTGAATTCAATCTCAAAACTGACTCGGCCTATCAAGCACAACACTTTATCAACTTACATTGACTCTGTCGGCCCAACCCTTCCACTAAAATTCACATGAGACTCCAAGAACCACATCAATCATTCCTAATGCTTCAAAGATCGTATCTTATCAACCACAAATCATGATGCCCTTATGTGGTGAAATGCAGAACTCAGAACTATCTCCTCTGCCTTGGTGAAATACTGGCAAACCAACTACCAAAACATGGAATTTTTTAGGTGATCTTCCAGATCACTTCAGATTCTATAACTCCTCAGCTAGATGATTCTGACACCTATCCATACTACCTCAAAACCGCATACCAATACAATCACTTGCGGAGAAATGCGGACCAAAATACCCATGCACTCTACAGTATTCCTAACTTAACTATGTTCACCTAGACTTAGACATTTCATAGTATAACTTTTGGAGGAAGTTAGGTCTTGAGAACTAGAACATATCATAATAAAATAGCTATGAACAACATACTTGAACCACATGTAATGATCTTCTACTGCGGAGGCATACTGACCCAATCTCTGTCACTTACTCTATATATAGTCCATACTTAGTCATTTTAGCCTTCGAGACTAGAATACTTTTGTGCCTTGTTGTTAAACCAAGTTGGTTTTCTAGAGTAATGTCTCTTTGTCATACTAATGAAATCCCATTGCCTTGTTGCCATCAATGACAACATGCAAACCTTCATCAGAGCAGTGTCTCTTGCCAACAATGACATGCCAATCAAACTACCACAGTCTGCCAAATAACATATGACAAATATCATTAGGCATAATATCACACAATACCTCATCATGATAATTTCCAATCTTGAACCTTACCACACATTGTTCATTAACCAAAGCTTTATGATCCTACAACCAAGCAATCCGATATGGATTTGGATGCCTAATTCTCTCCAACCGCAACTTACTAACCATTTCTTCTGAAACTAGGTCATCAGTACTACCTCGATCAATAATCAAATTACAAACTTTACCTTCACACTTGCATCTTGTGTGAATCAAATTCTTCCTTTGAGCTGGTTCTTTCTCCTCATTTAGCAAGGTTCTTCTAGTAACAAGAACCTATCTTCTTTATGCATATTTATATTGTAAAGACTCAGCATCTTCATCTACATGTGCAACTCATGCATTACCTTTGAGCCTTGTATTTGTCCTTCCTTGATGTTGCGGGCACTCATATGTTCATGTCCTTCTTCTCCACATTGAAAACAACTTCCTCTAAAGCATCCTCTTCTAGGGCGTTGTCTAGGTCTTCCTCTACTCACCATTATTCTGGTCTCAAGGATGGTAGGTATTATCTTCTTTCTGAGTCTGACTAGGACCAACTTCCTCATTCTTCTTTTAACCTTGATTTCATCCTCCATAAGATCTTCCTCCAGTCCTTCCATGTCATGACCTCTTCTTCTTTGTTTACTTTCATATCTTCTATTTAGCTTCTCTTTCACCTTCAAACCAAATTGATATGCATCTTCGATGGTGGTCATTCTGACCAAACTCATCTCCTCTTGGATAGTCGGCTTCAACCCATTGATATAACGGACTACCTTTTCCTTGTTGGCCTCTGAATGACCAATCCTAATCACGACCTTGTAGTAATCTTCTGTGTATTCTTTAATAGATTGACCTGCTTGCTTCAAACCTTGCATCTTCTTTAACAACTCTAACTCATAATCAACAGGAATGAACTGTCTCTTTAACTTTTCCACCATTCATTCCCATCTTGTTATTTTATCTTTTCTTCTTCTATTTCTTTCTAACTGTACTTCCTTCCACCAGATACTAGCATGAACCTTCAGCTTGGTCTTTGCAAATTTGACACTCAAGATCTTCCACCTCCTCATACTCAAAGTACTCGTCCATATCATTGATTCAATCGATCAACTCTTTTGGATTGAGATTTCAAAAAAATGTAGGCACTTCAATCTTGGGTCTTTTCCAATCTTGGAGACGGTCTTCAACAATCTGACTTGCTCAGGATCCTCTACTACCTATTGTTCTTTTTCAAACTATGCTTCTTCTTCAACCTCATCCTCACTTTCATCTCTTCTTCTTGGCTCAAATCCTCTACGTAGCTCCTCTTGTAGTGCTTGTACTTTCCTTTGTAGGGATTTAAAACCATCATCTTTTACAAAAACATTTCTTCCACCACCATGGTTTCTTCATAGGGGAATTTTGATCACTCTTCTAACAAATCCACAACCACAGATCATGGTGCAAACTGCCTCATGTTCAGTGCTCTACCTGCACAATCAGGAACTCCCACTTTGATACCACTCGATGAAGTGTACTCCCCTTACCAACCCAAACACACAAAAACAACAAAGAGTAAAACCACAAATGCAGGAAAGAAAAACATGCTTTTTATTATCTCAATGTAACAAAATTACAATATTCAAGAAAAATACAAGTTGCAACCACATGAGCTTTCTAATTACAAAAATCTTCAAGCCAAAGCCACCATTTGCACTGTTAAACCCCCCTTTCTTGTAACCCCATTCTCCTCCTTTATCTGGAATGCATAATCACCATAGAATATTCTAGAAAATGTAACTCCCTTCAAGAAGATTTTTCAAAATTTTTCTAATTTCAGTAGTGCAACTTCTCGAGATCATAACTTTTGATCCAACTATTGGATTTTCAATTATTATATATCATTGGAAATCCCTCAAAAAGTTCCTCAATACATGCCATCCCACTGGCATTTTCTTGCCATGCTCTTACTCTTTGTACATGTCATACTCGATATCTCTCTTTCCTATAACACTTAACTAGTCGAAAAAACGTTGAAAACACAGGACCTCAAAATAGACTACAAGGAAAAGAATACAAAAAGTGCACCCCATTGGGTTTTTTTTTGCTATGCTCTTACTCTCAGTAGAGTCCATACTTGATATCTCTCTTTCCTACAATACTTAACTAGTTGAAAGAACTTTGAAAACACACAGGGCCTCAAAATACACTGCAAGGAAAAGAATATAAAAAGAAACATACAAAACAACACTGCAAAAAACTAAAGCAAAGGCTATCAAAATATACTAACAGTTAGTTCATGAAGTCGCAAAATACATCAAATTTAATCCATGATCTTCGGAATCTGGCAAACCTAATGAGAACATATAAAAAACATTGTAGTTCACCATCAAATGTGTACGATAAAGAGCTTAGGATTTTTCTATTAAATACATTTGAAAACAATGTCGGTGTTCAAACGAGGGGACTACATGTACCAAGCAAGGAGTATAAATCCACCACATCCTTACCAACAAAGAGGAAGGGGAAGGCATGTATAAAATCCAAAGGGTGGTTGGTTTAGTGTTCAGTCACACCCAATAAATGGCTACTCAATCTGGTGGGAGGGGAAGGAGAGAGAAATGATCTATTCTTTTAGGCTTGTCCAATTGTTCATAAGCATGCCACCTGATACCCCAAAACAATTACGGTGAATTTATTTTCCAGCAATATTTAATTATTAAAAAAATAATTCTAAATGTTTTATTGTCAAGTGTAGATGATCTTCATAATTAACCAAAAATATCTCTCCAGCATTTGCATTCTAGATTGACATTGTCGAAACATCCTTGCCTTCGATTATAATTGCAAACTCAAAAGCTCATAACATTGTTGCTCCCCTTGGATTATAATAATTATTTCATTAAAAGAAATCAAAATCTATCTATAACCTAACCTCACCACCATCACACTTGCAAATCAGAGTTATAGACAACGTCAAAATAGAAATTGCACACATACACAAAGCACTTTTAAGAACCAAACAAAAGAATTTAGGTATAATGATAATGCTACAAATTTACTATATTCCAATTTAAATGTTAAGAAAGTTTGTACATATATGAGTTAAAATTGGATAAAATTAATTATTGTTTTTAACGTACAAAATTAACATTTAGATTGGAATGCAGTAAATTTGTAGTGTCAATTGTCATTATACCTAAATTCTTTTGTTTGGTTCTTAAAAGTGCTTTGTGTACATGTGCAATTTATGTTTTGACATTTTTGGTAACTCTAATTTGCAGGTGTGATGGTAGTGAGGTTAGGTTATTCCTACAGTTGATATATTTTGATTTCTTTTAAGGAAATAATTATTATATTCGAAGGGGAGTAACAATGTAATGAGCTTTTTCCTTTGCAGTTATAATCGAAGGCAGGGATGTTTTGACAATGTCTACCTAGAATGCAAATGTTGGAGAGATATTTTTGGTTATTAACAAAGATCATCTACACTTGACAATAAAACATTTAGAATTCTTTTTAAAGTAATTAAATATTGCCAACAAACAAATTCACCGTAATTTTTTGGGGCATTGGGTGGCATGCTCATGAACTGTTGGACAAGCCTGAAAGAACATATTCTTTCTCTCTCTGTCCCATCCCACTAGATTGAGTAGTCATTTATAGGGTGTGACTGAACACTAAACCAACTTCCCTTTGGATTCTATTGCATGCCTTTCCCTTGCTCTTCCCTGACAAGGATGTGGTGGATTGATATCTTTGTTGGGTGCACATAGTTCCCTTATCGAAACATTGACATTATTTTTAAATATATTTAATAAAAAACCTAAGCTCTTTATCGTACACAATTAATGGTGAATTGCAACAATTTTTATATGTTTTCATTATGTTTGCTAGATTTTGAAGATCATGGATTAAATTCGGTGAATTTTGCAACTTCATGAACTAACCATTAGTATATTTTGATAGCCTTTGCTTTGGTTTTTTACAATGTTGTTTTGTATGTTTCTCTTTTGTATTCTTTTCCTTGTAGTCTATTTTGAGATCTTGTGTGTTTTCAAAGTTCTTTCAACTAGTTAAGTGTAATAGGAAAGAGAGCTATCAAGTATGACCTGTACTAAGAGTAAGAGCACTAAGAGTAAGAGCATGACAAGAAAAAAGCTAGGGGATGCACTTTTTTGTATTCTTTTCCTTGTAGTTGTTTTGAAGTCTTGTGTGTTTTCAGATTTCTTTCGACTAGTTAAGTGTTGTAGGAAAGAGAGATATCAAGTATGGCTTGTACTGAGAGTAAGAACATGGAAAGAAAAAAGCTAGTGGGATGGCCTGTACTGAGGAACTTTTCAAGAGCTTTCCAATGATATATAATAATTGAAAATCCAACGGTCAGATTAAAAGTTATGATCCCAAAAAGTTGCACTACTAAAATTAGAAAAAAATGAAAAAAATCATTGGCAAGAGTTACATTTTCTAGAATATTCTGGGGCAGTTACGCATTCTACAAAAAGGAGCAGAATGGGGGTTACAAGCAAGGGGGATTCAACAGTGCAGATGGTGGCTCTGGCTTGCAAATTTTTGTAATTAGAAAGCTGATATGGTTGTAGCTTGTACTTTTCTTAAATATTATAATTGCATTACATTGAGATAATAAAAAGTATGTGTTTCTTTCTTGCATTTGTGGTTTTATTCTCTGTTGTTGTTGTGTTGTTGGGTTGGTAAGGAGAGTTCTCTTCTTCAAGTGGTATTAGAGTGGGAGTTCCTGAGTGTGCAGGTAGAGAGTTGAACATGAGGCAGTTTGCACCAGGATTTGTGGATGTGGGTTTGTGAGAAGAGTGATCAAAATGACGCCACGAAGAAACTGTGGTGGCTTGAAAATAATGATAAGATGTTACCATTTGATTTTTTATTGTTAATTAATTAGTTTATCAATGACACAAATATCCCAACCATACAAAATCACTAGTACCTTAACTATATAAAATCATTAATACCCCCCAAGTATAGAAGCTTAAAGTGTATAGACAAAATATGTTTAATTCAAACCTTATTCAAGGTTATTTTTGATATTGAAAAACACTCACTAAGAATTCAATAATATGAACTTAAAAGTATATAGACAAAATTCAATACAATCCTTATTGAAGACTATATAAAGCCTAAAACACTCACACTGATAATAAATTCTTAAAGGTATTCATTTCTAATTAAGTCCATTTACCTTATATTAAAACTATTCACAAGAACTTATATATTAACCAAAATATTTTATTTTAACAAATATTGTAACCATTAAAAAAATAAATAGCCTCTCAAGATGAATTTAAAGTACACCCAAATAAACTCACACACAAAACAAAACATATGAAGAAACATTTGTTTCAATCTTCACAAACTTCTCTAGCACACTAATACTTAGCCCTATGAAATATAGAAAGTCTCTAGCACACCATGACTGATATTGCAAATTATTAATAAATTAAATTATTCTTGAATAAGATTAATTTTTGGGATTAAGTGTGTCATACACCTTGCAAGTCCTAATATTTGAAATATTTATTTATTTGTTTTTATTATGCCCCCACATATCTTGAGTGTCCCAGTTAGAGTGGCACTATGTCACATTTATATGTTTTGGTAATTTCTATTTATCACTTAGTGCCATGGAAGTTGCTAACTGCAACTATAAAAACTTGTAAGGTATGTAAGAGCTGTTAGAATGGAAAGAGATTGTAAAAGGAAGTTACCTTCGAAACTTGACAATCATGATTTTAGGAGATTGTGGAAACATGATTTTAGTGGGTGAAAATGGATATCATATTTGGAGAGTCGGTTAGGATAAATAACAGGTGTAAGTAACTTTCTATTTTACTATGGATTTGATTCTCCATGACTAGGCATTGAATATTTCCTACCCAATTTAGATACATCATTTAAGGGTGGCTTTAGCTCATGGTTTTGGGTTTTTATCTTGGTGGTTTTTGATGTTGAAACTCCTATAAATTGAGTGCTTGAGGAGTCATTTAAAAATGTGAGAGTTTGCAAGTGCACAAATACTACCGAAATTACTTTGCATTTAAATGTTTGTAAATACTCCTTTAAAGGCTTGCTTTGCAAGTGTGTTGTAATGCTTTGTTGATTTTTTAATATATTGAGCAGGTTTGGAGTGTGGGGTTTTTCTCCTAAAAGGGTTTCCCTTGCATATAGCATTGTGTTATGGTTGAATTGTTTTATCTATTTAAAACTTTATGAATGCATTTATTTTCTCTCTATAATAAGTTAAGATTTGTTTAAAAGAGATTTGCACATAACCCTCCTCTCAAGGTTAGTATACAAAGTTATTTATGCACACTTTGCTTCCTTACAAGGGGTATCAAAGCTTGGCTAGTTTTGGTCCTAATTGTTGGGTAAAAGGTTTCTTGAGTTAATCACATTTGAGTGGGAGATTGTGTGGATAATTTCATGATCTTTATTGCAAGAAGTAAATATGGAAAGCACATTAGGGAAGATTGAGGTAGAAAAGTTTCCAGGCATGAATTTTGAGGTGTGGACGTCAAGGATGTAAGATTTGTTGATAGATTGTGATGTATGGTATGTGGTTGGTGAAAAGATTCAAAGACCTATAGATGCTGCTCAAGTGTCCTGGTATGATGTTATGGATTTAAAGGAAAAGGGTTTAATCATATTGTGCCTTGCAATTTCTATACTAATCAATGTTCATGAAGAATCCACAACAAAGTAGTTATGGAAGAAACTTGGTGAGATATATCAAGCTAAATCATTAGTAAACATGATATTCTTGAGGAATAAGTTATATTCCTCAAGGATGGAAGGTGGATGAATTACAAACCGCATGGAATCATTCAACATGTTGGTGGAAGAATTAAAATCTATTGGTGTTAAGATGGGCAAGGAGGAGAGATGTCAAATCTTATTATGTTTGTTGCCAGACTCATGGGATAGCCTGGTTATGGCTATGGGGATCACTTTAGTCATTTTAAAGATAGAGGATGTAGTTGGTTCTTTGCTTTCTCAAGAAATGAGGAGGAAGGTCTCTCTAGATGCCAAAGAGGCTTTGAGCATTTGTGGAAGACCTAAATATAGAGGCAAGAAGAATGATAAATAGCATGACAAATCTTAATCCATGTCCAAGGGGAGGTCAAGGTCCCCTAGAAAGTCTAAGGTGGTATGTTAGAACTATGGTAAACATGGCCACTTTCATAAGAATTGCAAAGAAGAAAGGAGAAAGAAGAAGTATGATTTGATTTTGAGTTTGAGAAGATGGTGATGCATTCATTACATTGTTGGCCACTTGTGTAGGTCAAAATGCATTCTTGATAAACTCAGGTGCATCTTTCCACATGATCACTAATAAACATTGGTTTAGTAAGTATGAAGATTACAAAGGCACGGTAAGGTGTACTTGGGTGATAACTTCTATTTATACATTGTTGGTTGTGGTAGTATTAAGATTCAATTTCTTGATGGTAGAGTTAGGAGATTTGATAGTGTCTTGCATATCCTAGTATTAACATGAAATTTGTTATCTTCAAGAAAACCAATAGATGTAGACCTGTGTGTGTTTAACTTTCTGAAGTGGGTTAAAATGGTTAGAGGTGCTATGGTGATAGCTAGAGGGAGAAAATTGGGAATCTTGTTTTAGCTATTTATGCATGTTGTGGCTACTTTGTTGAATATAACTACAATTTCATATTTAGTGAATGGTCATGGTTTTTGGGTACCTAAGGGTGCAACCTTTCTACCGAGTCAAAGTTACCTATGTAGAAGACTATGTCATGGCACCATAGACATGGCCACATAAGAGAGAAAGGTCTACAAACCTTGAAAAACAAAAGCCTTGTTGATGGGTTGCTTGACTATAATGTTGAATTTGATTTATGTGAGCATTATATTTATGGAAAGAAAAATCATGTTTAGTTTTACTTGAGTTCTCACAAATTATTTGGTATTTTAGATTTTATTCATTCTGATGTATTCAATCCAATTAATGTTCCTTTGATTGCTAAGTCTACATATTATGTTACATTTATTAATGATTTTAATTGGAGATGGTATAATTTTTAAAGATTCAATCTAAAAATTTAATTCTTTTAAGGAATTTAAAGCAATGGTAGAGTTATAGATTGGAAAGAAAATAAAACTTTTGAGAACTAAAAATACTGGTGAGTTTTTCTCTACAAATTTTGATAAATTTTGAAAGCATTTGTAAGATTCTGAGACAAAAGATAACTTTTTTTTCTCCTTAGTAGAATGGAGTTACGGAAAGAATGAACAAGACATTGATGTAAAAGGCTAAATGAGTATGCTTAGTGTTGTTAGTCTAGAACAAAGCTTTTGGGGTGAAGTTATAGCCATGACTTGCTACGTGTTAAATAGGTCTTTGATGCAGAGTAGGGGTAGGTTCTTAACAAACTTCAATGACCTTTTAAATGATCATGCTTGGATTTGACATCTCTCATGGCTTCTATGGTAAGGATAGGTGCCCCAACTTGGTTTGCATGCATGGACCACTTATTAACCCTCAAGGACACCTGAGACCTCATTTGTATGAAATATTAACACTAATTAAACTCACCAAGAAAATTGGTCACTTGTCTTTCCTATCATTCCTTCAAAACTAGCCCTAATTGCTTATAGCCCTTGAGATAGGGTTTTTGGGGCATAACTTGCATAATTCATGACAAACCCATGAACAAATTAACTTTTTTAGATACCCATTAAGCTCCTACACAACATATCATACATGCAGTATAGGTTCCTTTGGAACAAAAGCCTCAAAAAATGACTGTCCCTATTGTATTAGGCCTAATTAGGCCTCTTTTACAAAGTAAGTGTTTGACAAACTTGCTCCAAACTTCCAAGACCTACTCCAGGGCATGAATTAGGTTGAAAAAGGATTGAATATGCTGGTTTGAGGGATCCTAGCTCATCCCAAGTCAACTTTTCATCAAATCACTACTCCACCTATGCTAGAAGACCTAATACATGAGGATATTAGGCTTAATTTGCTTCAAAAGACACTCCACTCCAGTCCCCTGCTCCTGAAATGAAAAAAATACAACCTAACTAGATCCATTCCACCCATTTTAGGCCTATGACACAGGTGGAATGGGTCAAAAACCCATTGATTTGCCCAAAACCCTCAAAACTATGGTTTTAGACCTAGTTTCAGAAATCTGATTGTAAAATGCTTCAAGAACAATGAAAATCTTCCTAATTAGATTCAAATGAAAGATAACTCAACTCATTTCAAAATTTTAGACATTAGAGCTCATGACAATACAGTACGGTAACATACATGACGTTGGAGCAGCAAAAACACATAAAAAGGTGTAGAAAACTAGAAATCTCTGTTATTTCTTCTCTCCAAATTTCATCTCTGATTTGCCTTGAATTGTGTGAGGCATAAATAGCATGTTTACATTGAAACTCCACATTTTCATAACTCCATCATCATGGAAAAGCCAAAAAGAAGGCGTACAACAACATGTCCACTACAATGCCAAAAATAGGCTGTCCTAATATTAAGCAATATTCAAGACTCCACCTCTACGTGACCACAAATACATCAAAATGGGCTTTAATAGAATTTATTACATCAGTTATGAAGAAAACATTCCACCTATGCTCTTATTGAGATCAAAAATCAAAATTTGTCTTGGTGCCCCTGCACCATACACCCAAGGAGAAAGGATCTCAGTCTCCAATTGAGATTAGATCAAGGACTGTGGTTCCATGTTTGGCAATGTCCTCAGCTATCATACATGTGGCATCTTCATGAGGTAGTCCCTGCCACTTCACAATATATTCATTGTACACTTTATGCCTTGTTCTCTTGACCTCCTTGGTGTCCAAAATGGCTTCAAGTTTGACTGGTGCAGCAGGAGGAAGATCTTGAACCTAATCAGCATTAGCAGTACCTTCATCAGCACTTGTACCTACATCCAAAGATCCCTTGAAAGGGTATAAGCCAGAAATGTTAAAGATTGGTGAGATAGCCACTCTAGGAGGGAGTTCTATCTCATATGCATTTTCAACAAACTTGTGGACGACCTTGCATGGCCCAATCTTCTTCATCAAAAACTTAGTGTATCTACCCTTAGGTAACCTCTCTTTTCTCTGATGTGCAAGTACTAAATCCCCAACTTTGAACTAAACATTCCTCCTCTTCAAATTTGCATGCTTCTTGTAAGTTTCCACACTCTTCTTGAGGTGTTCTCTAACTTGATCATGTATATCCTTCATAGCCATTGCAAACTGCTCTCCTTCTGCACTTCTCTTCTCCAATCCTCTCAAATCCCTGAGTTCATGTATACCTCTTAGGTTCAATCCATACACTACTTCAAAGGGGCTTTTCCCTATGCTCCTATTAATGGAGTCATTGTAAGCATATTCTGCCTGAGGGAGAATAAGAACCCATTGCTGTCCATGCTCTTTTGTCAGACACCTAAGTAGATTTCCCAATGACCTATTAACCACTTCAGTCTGCCCATCTATTTGTGGGTGATAGGCAGAGCTGAAAGTCAAATTTGTTCCTAATTTCTTCCATAAGGTCCTCCAAAAGTGACCTATAAATTTAGAATCTCTATCTAAAACTATAGAGAGGGACAGTCCATGAATTCTAACTATCTCCTTGAAGAATAGGCTTGCAATGTTTGAGGCATCACTTGTGCATTTACAAGGAATGAAGTGTGACATTTTACTAAACCTGTCTACAACCACAAACACACTGTCCACTATCCTCTGAGTTTTAGGTAAACCTAATACAAAGTCCATACTAAGATGTTCCCAAGGTCTGCTAGGGATTGGGAGAGGTTGATACAGTCCTGCATTTGAACTAGAGCCCTTGGCTCTTTGACAAATCCCACAACTTTTCACAAACTTCTTGATATTTGGATGCATCCTTGGCCAATGGTAGAACCTTTTCACCTGATCTAAGGTTTTGTCAAACCCAAAATGTCCAGACAGAGTACCACAATGCTTCTCTCTTATTAAATTGGCTCTCATAGAGCACTTAGGTACATACAACTGAGTACCCCTAAAAAATAATCCATCTTGCAACATAAAATCAGAGAACTCACTGTGAAAAGTATTCTGAAATTTACTGCAAACAACATATTGTTCCTTAAAATCATCATCATTTTTATACATACCTTTGAGTGCTTCTATCCCCATACTTTGAAGTTAGATTTCTTGGACCATCATAAACCTCCAACTCAAAGAATCAACAACTTTATTTGACTGTCCTTTCTTATGTTTGAGTGTGAAAGTATAGGCCTGCAAGTATTCTACCCACTTCATGTGCCTATGATTCAACTTGTCTTGATAGTTCAAGAAACTTAAAGCATGATTATCTATAAAAACAATGAATTCCTTGGGCAAAAGGTAATGTCTCCACTTCCTTAGGGACTGCACTAATGCATAGAGTTCTAGGTCATATGAAGAATACTTTCTTTTGGCTTCATTGAGCTTTTCACTGAAGAAAGCCACTGGTCTGCCTTCTTGGCTCAAGACTACACCTACTGCAAATCCACTAGCATCACACTCCACTATGAAGATCCTATTGAAGTTAGGTAAAGCAAGTATAGGCTATTGTGCCACTCTATTCTTCAAATATTCAAAGCTCTTACCTGCCTCATTAGTCCACTAAAATTTCCTCTTCTTGTCTCCTTTGATGGTATCAAGGATGGGAGAATAGATGTGACTAAAATGCTTAATGAATTTCCTATAGAAAGTAGCTAAACCATTAAAGCTTCTTACCTCTCCTACTGATTTTGGAGTTGGCCAACTAAGAATGGCTTCAACCTTGGAAGGATCCATCTTCAATGTGCCTTTGGAGATCACAAAACCAAGGTACACAAGTTGTTTCATAAACTCACATTTTTTGAGGTTTATCATCAACTTCTCCTCATGCAATCTCTGAAAAACCATGTCAAGATGCTGCAAGTGCTCTTCCTTTGTCTTAATCAACACAAGAATATCATCTAAATAAACAACAACAAATTTTCCAATAAAAGGCTTCAAAACCTCATAAATGTACTAGGAGTATTTGACAGTCCAAAGGGCATTACCATCCATTCATACAATCCTTCATTGGTCTTAAAGGCAATTTTCCATTCATCTCCTTCCCTTATTCTGATTTGGTGATATCCACTTTTGAGATCAATCTTTGAGAAGTAACATGTACCTCCTAAACAATCCATTAGGTCCTCCATTCTAGGTATTGGAGACCTATATTTGATTGTGATTTTTTTTATTGCCCTTGAGTCAGTACACATCATCCACTCTCCACCTTTCTTGGGTGCTAAAATAGTAGGGACAACACATGGGCTTAAGCTTTCTTTGATGAGACCCTTGTCTTACAATTCTTGGACTTGTGCCTTGATTTCTTCATTCTGTTGTGGGGTCAGTTTGTATGCATCCTTGTTAGGTAAATTGGCACCAGGGATTAGGTCTATGTGATGGCTGATGTCTCTCGTGGGAGGTAAGGAACTTGGCAAATCATCTACCACAATATCCTTGTACTTGTTCAACAAAGACTAAATTTCACTAGGTATGTCTTCCACCTTATTTGCTGCTAAAACAGACTTGGTCTTAGGTCTGATTACTACTGCAAATCCTTGTCCACCTTCTTCCTTCATTGTCTACAAAATCTCTTTCTCTCCTACTACCATAATGCTAGACCCAACCTGTTTATCAGACTCTTCCTCTTGAAGGGGTGTCAGTGAGAATGAGACTCAATCCTTCTCTATCACATAAATGTTTTTCTGACCATCATGCTTGGTCTTTCTATCATGTTGCCAAGGTCTTCCTAGAAGCAGGTGACAAACATCCATAGGAATGATGTCACAAAGGATCTTATCTCTATAACCCCCAATGTTAAACTCTACCCATAACTGTTCATTTACCAAGACTTATTGACCTTTGTTTAACCATGATATTTTGTAGGGTGTGGGATGAGGAATCCTTTTCATGTTCAACTTCTCTACCATTTCTAAAGAAACTAGATTATCAGTAGAACCAGAATCAACAACCACTTTGCATACCTTTCCATGTGACTTGCAAGTTGTTCTAAACAATGATTTTCTTTGTGAAGGCTCCCTAGTTGTTGGCACCTTGAGGAGTGTCCTCCTTATCATCAATGTCTCACCTACCTCAGGAACAACATGATGAAGTGGTGAATTAACACTTTCACTGTCCTCTTCATGCACTAATTGGGTTCTGCGTTCACCTCCATGAGAACTTGATGCTTTCTTGTCTGGGCACTTGAATGCAGGATGTCCAAACTGATTACAGTTGTAACATTTACCTAAGAAGGTGCTTGACCCTCTTCCTTGGCCACTAAACCTTCCTCTACTATTTGATCTTCTTCCTCTAAAGTTACCTTTGCCACTTGACTCACTACCTTATTCCTGCTGGCCATTTGATTCTCCTTGCTGCTTTTGTGACTGTCCTCTTGCACCAAAGTTGCCTCTACCTCTAAAATTCTTTCCTCTACCTCTTCCATGTTGCTCTTGCCTTCTCTTTATCCTTTCTTCTACCTTGACAACCAATTGGAAACACTCTTCCACTATCCTTAGTGTAGATAGGTTGATCTCATCTTGAATGTTGTACCTCAGGCCATTTAGGTACCTTGCCACCTTTTCTGTTTCATCCTCAACATGTCATGTTCTAATGCTCAACTTATGGAAGTCCTCAGTGTATGCCATCACATCCAACTCCTTTTGTTTTAGACTTTGCAGCTTCCTGAAGATCTAAATTTCATAATCTGTAGAAAGGAATTATCCTTTTATCTTGGCTACCATTCTATCCCATGAATGGATCTTTGCCTTGTCTTTCTTTACTCTCTCCTCTTGAATGTCATTCCACCATGTTAGGGTAGGGCCCTTTAACTTGGTCTTTGCATACTTCACCTTCTTATTGTTTTCCACCTCCTCAAACTCAAGGAAGTTATCTAGAGCATCTATCAAGCCAAATATTTCTTCATTGTCCATCTTTCCATCGTACATGGGTACTTCCACTTTCAATTTAGGAATCTTTTCCCCTTTGACAACCTTTAGCAGTTTAATCAAGCTCTCTTCACCAGAGTCCAAGTCTTCCTCTTCATCTTGAACTCCTAATTGAGGGTCTACATTCTCACCCTCTTCCTCTGGGTCACTTTGATCCACATTGACCATACCTCTCTTTAGGTTGGATTTTAGTGCTGTAATTCTAGCCAAGGCAGCTTCATGAGACTCCATTTGTCTCAACTCCCTTGCATGTTGTTCTTTCAATTCTCTAACTTCCTTAGCCACTGGATTGCTCTTTGGAGGCATCTTGTAGACTCTACTCTTCCCACTTTACCAATTAGAACCTATGCTCTGATACTAGTTGATGCAGAGCAGGGGTAGGTTCTTAACAAACTTCAATGACCTCTTAAATGATCATGCTTGGATTTGACATCTCTCATGGCTTCTATAGTAAGGATAGGTGCCCCAACTTGGTTTGCATGCATGGACCACTTTTTAACCCTTAAGGACACCTGAGACCTCATTTGTATGATAGATTAACACTAATGAAACTCACCAAGAAACTTGGTCACTTGTCTTTCCTACCATTCCTTCACAAATAGCCCTAATTGCTTGTAGCCCTTGGAATAGGGTTTTTGGGGCATAAATTACAAAATTCATGACAAATCCATGAACAAATTAACTTTTTTAGATACCTATTAAGCTCCTACACAACATATCATACATGCAGTATAGGTTCCTTTGGAACAAAAGCCTAAAAAATTGATTGTCCCTGATGTATTAGGCCTCTTTTACAAAGCAAGTGTTTGAGAAACTTGCTCCAAACTTCCAAGACCTACTCCAGGGCATGAATTAGGTTGAAAATGGATTGAATATGTTGGTTTGAGGGATCCTAGCTCATCTCAAGTTAACTTTTCATCAAATCACTACTCCACCTATGCTAGAAGACCTAATACATGAGGATATTAGGCTTAATTTGCTTCAAAAGACACTCCACTCTAGTCCCCTACTCCTGAAATGAAAACAAAAAGAAAATACAACCTAACTAGAGCCATTCCACCCATTTTAGGCCTATGACACAAGTGGAATGGGTCAAAAACCCATCGATTTGCCCAAAACCCTCAAAACTAGGGTTTTAGACCCAGTTTCAAAAATCCAATTGTAAAATGCTTCAAGAAAAATGAAAATCTTCCTAATTAGATTCAAATGAAATATAACTCAACTCATTTAAAAATTTCAGACATTAGAGCTTATGATAGTACAGTACGGTAACGTACAGGACGTTGGAGCAACAAAAACACAGAAAAAGGTGTAGAAAACTGGAAATCTCTGTTATTTCTTCTCTCCAAATTTCATCTCTGATCTACCTTGAATTGTGTGAGGCATAAATAGCATGTTTACATTGAAACTCCATGTTTTCATAACTCCATCATCATGGAAAAGCCAAAAAGAAGGCATAAAACAGCTTGTCCACTACAATGCCAAAAATAGAGTGTCCTAATATTAAGCAATATTCAGGACTCCACCTCTAGGTGACCACAAATACATCAAAATGGTCTTTAATAGACTTTATTACGTATGTTATGAAGAAAACTTGCACCTAGGCTCTTATTGAGATGAAAAATCAAAATTTGTCTTGGTGCCCTTGTACCAGTCTCCTACATCATTGCTTGTGGATAAGATGACAATGGAGGTGTGTTATGGATATAAGCCTTCACTAAGACATTTGAGATTTTTGGGTTGTGAGGAATATGCACATATGCCAAGGGAAAAGTGAACAAAGGTGGTGGACAAAGTGGCAAAATGTACCTTCATTGCTTACAATTATGGTGTGAAAGGATACAAGCTTTGTGATACTATGGTGTAAAATGTAATTTGCAACAAAAGTTTTATTTTAGAGAAACTAAGACTTCTTCCATTGTCCTGCAACCAAAGAAAATCAAATAGAAGAAAGATGTGATTCAACTTCTTAAACACCTCAAAATGTTGAATCAAGGTCCCAATATCGACAAGAAGTTGAGGAAAGCTCATCAAGCTTTGAATCTTTAGAAGAGGAGGAAGAACCTCCACTTTAGCTTGTTTGAAGGTCTATAAGGCATAGACAACCACCATAAAGGTATGGATATTCACCTGATGATTGGAGATGTATATTTACTTTGAATACTAACATTGATGAACCAAGATCTATAAAAGAGGCATTAGGTATGAATGATGCAAAGTCTTGCAAGAATGCCATGGATGAAGAAAGGGCAACACTGAAAAAGAATGATACATGATATCTAGTACCATTGCTTGAAGGATGGAAACTTGTTAGATGCAAATGGGTGTTCAAAAACAAGATTGGTTCAAATGGCAATATTGAGAAGTACAAAGTGTGGTTGATTGAAAAATATTACTCCCAGGTTAAGGGGGTTGATTACTGTGAGTTTTTTTCTCCTATTACAAAAATGGCATCCATTAGATTCTTGTTATCTATTACCATAGCTTATGACTTAGAGGTCGAGAAAATCGATGTGAAAATAACATTCTTTCATGGTGACTTGGAGGATGATATTTATATGACATAGACAAAGCACTTCATGGTTCAAGGTAAAGAATATTTGGTTTGTAAGTTGAAGAAATCTTTTGTATAGTTTGAAACAAAGTCCAAGGATGTGGTACCAAAAGTCTGATACATATGCATTGTGTTTGGGGTTTGAGTAATCTAAATCAAATCATTGCATTTGTTATAAAATTGATGGTGATCATTTCCTTGTTATTACCTTATACATCAATGACATGTTTATTGCTAAAGGAAAGGGTTTCATTTCAAAACTAAGTCTCAACTCTCAACAAAGTTTGAAATGAAAGATTTGGTGTGGTGAAACATATTCTTTTATTGGAGATCAGAAGAGACAAACCAAATAGAAAGCTTTGGCTAGGCTAGAATAAGTATGTGGATTCTATTTTAAAAAGGTTTAATATATAGGATTACAAAATGAGATTCCCTTTTCAAATGTTGAATAGGTAGCTTGAGCTCAGGTTTGATGTGGAAATGTGAAATTGTGAAAATCATACACAAAATGATAGGGAACTCTATCATATAAAATGTATGGAAGGAGAATAATAAGAAAATATTTAAAAACATTTTTCCAAACCATGAGGTTCTCATGAGAAGCATCCTTGATTAGATTTGGTTGATTGCATTGAGCTATCCAACTTTTTCTCAACAAATGTGTTGGACCTCCAAAGAGTGAACAAATGGAATCTTTTATTTCACTATAAATTTGCGAATAGAATTAGAATATGAAAATAGGTCATAGTTATTTACATCCAACTAGCTTGTTCCTTAGTGTAAGGCATGTCGTGGAACATATTTATTAATTATGATATTGAAAATAATTAATTAGTTATTAATTTTTGACGAAAGAAAATTATGCATTATCATTCTATGTTTTTATTTTTAGATACCTTTATATCACCTGCAAGAAATAGGATTAATATTTATTTGCTGTTTCAAGATTACTGGAGCTAATTTTAGTTTATGGAAGAGGATGTGAAAAATGGGTGTCAGGAGTTGAAGAGGAAGAGTCATTTTCTTTAGTGCCACTTTCTTGTAGAAGACAATAAGTCATGTGTTCAATTTTAAAATGTCAAGAAAGGTATGTAGGTGAGAGGAGAAACAAACATCAATTTGGGGACATTCAGTAGAGAAATGATTTTCTCAATTTGTATTATAGCACAGAAACAAATTTCTGAATTGGGTAACGAAAAAAATAAGTGTGCAGAAATAAAATCATCAAGATCACCATTGGGAGCAAGTGTTATAGTGGAAGTTCTAAAGGTGGACAATTTTCAAAAGCTCTGCTCATCCTTGGAACCAATCCTTCGAAGGGTGGTAAGTAGTTTCATGTTTGTATGTTTGTGAAAAGTGGACAAATTTAGTTTTGTGGTAAATTGTTCATTCCTCATGATTTTAAGGGTTACTATTAAATTTGTGAACACTAAAATATGTAGTGGTTTTGTCTTTGATTTGATATGATGAAAATGAAAACAACATAGTAGAACTAAAAACATAAATAAGTTTTATAATTAGGGTTGTAATTTAAGAAATATACTGGATCTTGTATAAATCGCTGTATTGGAATGCAAAACTACTGTGGATGTGCTCAATTAAGATCATGGAGAGTTTTCATCTATCTTTCATCACTGAGCTTCCTTGATGATTTGTCCTGTTCCCGGCTTGATGTGAAGACCATTCATTGTTATAGTAGAATCCCGATCTATCAAACATTTTAAAAAATCTACAATATTCATTGTTAGTTTTTGGTTAGTTATGTTGATGTTTTGTAGATTCGGGAGGTTATAAAGGGCAAAGTTTAATGAAACACATTTAATAATGAAACAAAACAATCTACATATGAGACAAAATGGCATTGATTGGAACAATCATGTCTCTTGAAATCCAATCAGGTATATATATAGTAGTCAATCCACCATCCAAGGAGACAGATTAAGCAACAAATAATACAAGGAATCAATTCAGCATATCTGATCTAAAAATTAACATGGTATCAGAGCGGGTGAATTGAAGATCTCCATAACCATGGGCTTGTTGAGGGCTATTTTGTTGTGCACCACTTTGCTTCTATTGAGCATCTCCGCATCTGCACAAGATGAGTAGGAGCTCATATCATGCCTGCAACAGAAGGGCAAACTTAACGACTTCCTCTTCTTCCTCTGCATATAATTCTTTACTGCGTTTTTCTCTGCAAAATATGAGGTATACAGAACCAGGCGTGCGCAAGCCATACATGTTGATTCTCCCATAGAAGAGATAACAAGTAGTGAATTCAGTGCGGTGTTGCATTAACAATGGCTGACAGATTGTCGTGCGCAGCGGAGGGCACGAGCGGCCATTTTAGCGGAGGCGGAATGAGTTTGCTCTCAAGGAAATACAACCTCGCCATCAACAACATTGTTGATGCGCTACTCGTGGATGCCAATGGTAACTTGTTGGATAGAAATAGCATGGGAAAAGATCTGTTTTGGAAAGTCTGCCTGGTGAGAGTGCCTCGCAAAGTGACGATGTTTAGGGTGTACAGAACGGGGCAAAATCAGGTGACTGATCTCATCTATTGCTGGTAATCCATTGTGCCTCTTATAGAATAGGATCTCTTCATTCGCGTTGTGATATCAGAAATCCAATTGCAAGGTTGCCAGAAGGACGTTACGCTCACCTTCGATGGAATGTATCTTGGTCCCTCGATCAACTGCTCAAAATGGCTATCGTTCAAACATTAACTGGGAAGGCTGGTCATAAGACTTTGCTTCTGCCCGTCATGAAAAGGGCCCAGACCTTCAGTGGCTTCGATTCCAATTTGTATTCTCCAGTTGAAAGAGTAGTAGATGGAGTCCTTAGTAGAGAAGAGATTCTACAGTTTCTAGTGTGTCTGGTGAGTGAGAAGAGGGCTTGGAGGCCTCTCAGATATCACATGATAATAGTTTTGTAAATTATGGGCTAAGTTCAATTGTGGTGGTGGAAGAAGCACAAAGGTTGTCATCCTTCTTAGGGGTATAGGTTGCCGCAATTGACATTTACACTGCTGGGTGCATCTCAGAACTTGTAGAGTTGGCCTTCAATCTCATGAAAAATTTAGGTGATAATACTCACAGTGTTGAAGGATCGAATCCTGGGGACTTGGTGGAGTTTTTTGAAAGGCCTTGTCTCAGAGAGGATTGGAGTGACCCTATAGGAGATTTCTATTATAGATAGTTTGGTTTCCTATGGGGTCGATTCAGTGGGAGTCATTTGTGCAGCACAGAAGCTTTTAGCTTATCTAGGCGTCCATGTTTCTGCAGTTGACATTTTCACAGCAAACAATATTTCTGAACTAGCAGCACTTGCGGAGGGACTTCTTCAGCGAGAAGGAAAGACAATTACAAATGTTATGAAAGCAGAGAATGCTAGTTCATATACCTAGTGTATATTGCCTTCGGCTCTCAAAAAGGCTTGCAATTGGGTTTCTTCAGTTAATTGGCATTGTGTATGCAGCAACATTGTTGATTATTCCAGCATACATCGCATGTTCAATTCCCCTTCATGTTGCTTTACTTGCTGCTGAACTACTAAAATTGAATCCCATTTTGCTTCTTCTTCTTGCCAGCCCAGCTGCATGGATATTCTACATAGTTATTACAACCATTTCTCTGTCTATATTTGGGATGAGATTTTTGCAACTGAATTATACATTGAAGCCCAAGGTGTCTGTGTGATTTTGTGAAATGGTGGACTCTATACCATGCCAGGGATTTTGCATCCACCATGCTTGCCACCCACCTTCGTGGTACTATTTTCATTGCATGGCGATATAGGCTCCAGGGTGCAGATATTGGAAAAGATGTGGTTTTAGACAGTATAGACATCACAGACCCTTCTATGGTTTCTATAGAAGATGAAGCAATGATCTCAGAAGGAGCAACATTGGAGAACCATCAAGTGAAGAATGGACAGAAATTGGGCAATTCTTTGGGAAGACACCACCACATTCAACCCTGAAGGGGGATGAGAAGGAGGTCAATTTGGCGACAATGACCACTTACATATGGCAACTACTCAGTCTATACACAGTGGCTATGGTCAGCACTTCAGTTGCAACAATAGTGTATTCCTTGTTTGCATGGCTTTCAAAGATAATGCAGTTGCCTCATATCCACATGTTCTCCGATAGGGGTTTTCTTCTATCTTCCCTAGCCGGGGCATTCCATTGGCCACCTGCCATTCTTGCAGCTTTGGTTGTACTAAACGAGCCTGCGATTGTTTTGGAAATTGTGTCTCAAATCAGATTAAGTCAAGGCAAGGATCTTGCAAGGGGTTGTGAAGTCTGGGACTCACAGCTAAGAGGGAGAGCCAATGTCTGGTACATTGGCTGCATCAAGTATGATAGGGTCAGAAATGGTGCTGACAAAAACAATTCAACTCAAGTACATTTGCACTGATGATCAGATGATTGATATTCTCACCAAGCTTCTTGCCAGAGTGAAGTTTGCATATTTTTGAGACAAGCTTGGAGTAGTGGAGAATGTCGCCCTTGCTGAGAGGGAGACTCAGCATCACTGATCTTTGCTATAATACATATTTCTCTGAGACAGAGAAATATGAGGTGAAAGCCCTCGTCCATCTCTGAGACGAAGATGTGGTTCTTTCCACACATGGGAGTAGCAATGGTGGACATCATGTTGAGAGACTCCATGATAACATCACGTTGAGAGACTCCGTGATGAATCCTTTGTACTTATGTTTTTCCACACATGGGAGTAACCATGGTGGACGTCATGTTGAGAGACTCCATGATGACATCACGTTGAGAGACTCCATGACAACATCACGTTGAGAGACTCCATGATGGGCACCTGGGCACATGTTTCTTTCCACACATGGGAGTAGCCATGGTGGACGTCATGTTGAGTGACTCCATGACGATATCACGTTAAGAAACTCCGTGATGAACTATTTCACAAATGGGTGTAGCCATTGTGGATGTCATGTTGAGAGACTCCATGACATAGGATATTAGGGAGTGTTGATGTTTTGTAGCTTCGGGAGGTTATAAAGGGTAGAGTTTAATGAAACACATTTCATTATGAAACAAAACAATCTGCATATGAGACAAAATGGCACTGATTGGAACAGTCACGTCTCTTGAAATCCAATCAGGTATATATATGGTAGTCAATCCACCATCCAAGGAGACATATTAAGAAACAAACAATACAAGGAATCAATTCAGCATATCTGATCTGAAAATTAACAAGTTATTGTATATGTGACCACCATAATCTATACAATTATAATGGATCAGGATGGGTTGCATTTTCTGCTATAGGTCGGTCAAGTGGGGACCCCTCAACACCGCTTCTAATTGAATTTCCTTTTTGTAGCTTTATAATCTAGAGTATCAATCATAAGATTATTTTCTTCTTGTAAATTCCAGTCTCCACTGGTAGAGATCCTTGTTTTTCTGAGAATGAAACTTCATTAAATCTTCATAAGGCTTGCAAGGATCAAAGGTAGCTAGTTATTGGTCATGCTTTGTTTTAATTATTTTGTATTTCTATGGCTAGTATGCTTGGCTTGTACTAGTCGTGGTCTTTCTTTGGGCCATTTTGTCAAACAATTGGTGTCCATCCTCTGATGCTTAAACATTCTTTGGAAATATTTAGAGCATGCTTTGTTTATGCTTTTACATCACCCACCGTGGCCTCTTCAAATTTCTAAGATATCTCCCTTTTGAAATGTTTTGAATCTGGTGACCATCCTTACATCGAGACATATTGTCAACGATTTATAACCTTCTGAAGCATTGAACCTTTCTTTCAACAAATGTGCAACTTTCAGAACACTAAAATAAAGTGTACCCCAAAAGAATAAAACATGCTAAAACTGCAAGATGAAATTATAGTATGCGAGTTTTTTTTTTTAAACAGAAAAAGGTGTAGTAGCACCCATAGATTAAAGATATTAAAAATATTACAGATAAAAAGCCTTAGCCAAGTCCCAGGAGGCAAATGAAACAACAAAAGAAGCCCTTAACAGACCTGATAAAAAGAAAATTTTAAAAAAATAAATGTCCCCCTTATACGTGGGGAAGCTTTTACCAGTAACTGCCACCACCGAACAAGAGAAAGAGAAGGAAATATAAGCCCCGCACCACAACCATTAACAGAGATAAAACAGACACCTCCACCGAGAGAGCACCGGAGAAGAGAAAACTGGTCGTAACCAAAAGATTGTCAGACAAAACAACAAAATTGCCAAAACACCCCTCCCCACCATCAACAGAAACACTGACAACCTCCAACACCAGACCATCAAAAAGCATACACGACCTGACACCTCCCCCTCACGCCAATGCCGGAACTGTAGGAAGGTTTTGCTCGTCCAGTTCAACAACCACAGCTGGCTGAAAACCTTCTTCGGGCTCCTCTAAAGCATACCGAGGCATTCACGGTGCTAAATCAGGAGCGTGGATCCTTAGAAACTGGATGGCCGTAAAAACATCCTTAATTATGCCAGCTTTTTTCTTAGAAATAAGAAAACAATGAGACTACAACACACCGTCAATTGCATCACTGCACAATGATTTTATACTGATTTGCAAAGCCTGGTAGATAGCTTGCTGAGAAGGGGATGTGCGTAGGGAGGTGAGGTTGAAGAGACCCCCAATTAGGGCATCTCCCTGGTCCATACTGTAATCAGCCACCGCCGTTTCCCACCTGTCAACAGTCTAAATATTTTTGTAGAACAGTCCTGCGGCTAAAGCATGCACAAACTCGCCATCCATTACTAGGTCCATAATATTGGACAAGAGCTGGGCGACTACATCTGAATAGTTTAAGACTCGGCCTTCAAATCCTCTAATCCAAGCATGCCCAACAATGTTCCTAACTACAAACTGTATAAGAGTGCAGTCCCAGTCGAGCAGCGTCATCAAATCTGCCGATTTAACCTTGCCGCTAATCTCCAGTTCCCAATCAAGAGCTGGGAAAAATAACCTTTGATTGAGACGTGTGTCAGCCATGGGAGCCTATCGCTGAGGAGAGAGGGAAACAAGAACAGAGTATCCATAGAGCAACAGGCTCGACAGAATGAAACGAAGACACAGGAAGAAGGCAGCTAAAAATAGAAGTTATCTTCCTTTATCACAACAAATAGCCCGTAAGTAGTTAAAAACAAGCAAGCTAGCAGAGTACAACGGTGACATCAAGGAGTCAGAAGGCACCAATGAAAGGATTTGGAGGTCACCTCGGGAAGAAGCCCACCAAATGGAACTTACCACGTGTCCTCTATAGGATGATCCCGTTCTATGAGTTGGAGCCGTCATGGTATAACAGAGCCCTCAATTAATAAATGCAGTTAAAACTTGTCACCTCACTTTAAGATATATAAAAAATGGAGGATTTGTAATCCCCAACTTTCCACCCAAACGGTTGAAAAAACACATATAAGTCTCGGATCACTGAACTTCAAAAGATCTAATTACTCCTCTTCTACGAACTTGTCAGAGGTTGGAGATAAAGAGTTATGCCGTAATTAAATAAATGGACAGATCATGTCAGAGGATCATTGCCGGGCCAAGCCAATTTCAAACCGGGCAAAAAACTGTCACATCTTCCATCTCAATCAACTAGAGATTTGACAAAGTGAAAGATTGGTACCCCAACTTGAGACCACCATCTTGCTGCCATAGCGAATGTTTAAAAACACGCAGACCTTACTTGCTCAGAACAAGGATCTAAACACCCTCCCTTAATCTTGAAATCTGGCCGTTTTGCTTGTGGTCAAACTAGAAATCATTTGAGACATGAATGCCAATCTGTATACCATTGAAGGTAAAGTGGGAGTAGAGAGAAGTTTAAATGAGCCAGAGGGACGGTAGCGGGCTACGCTGGATTCAAATCAATTGAATACCTGACACTTCTTCCATCTCATGCGCAATAAGATTTGATAGATTTCATTGGTCTTTATCTCTAGGTAGATATAAAACAGATGCATTTTCTTGTCCAACGGCTAGATTAGCTAGTAGGTCCGCCACCTTATTGCCTTCCCTTAACGTGTGAGAAATGAGATATTTATCCAATTTGTTCAGGAGGGTGACGGCCTATTGAAGAATATAATTAAGTTTCTAGTTGTCCAATCCTCTTCCTTTAATAGCATTGATCACTATCAAAGAGTCACCCTCAATCCAAACACTTTTAATGCCTTTTTCAGCGACCAGTAGTAAACCATGAACTAGCGCCCATGCTTCCGCCTCATTATTGGTTCCTCTAGGAAGTTGGTCAATTTGGCGGGAATGAGAGAACCATCCTCTTTTCTAATTACACATCCTGTGCCTAAAGGACCCGGATTGCCTCGACATGCTCCATCAAAGTTTAACTTGAAGAAAGGGGGGGAGGGTGGAATCCATCTAACATGATCTCTTTTTGAAACAATCTTAACTTTGATTTAGTATTTTTGCTATTTGATTTAGCGATTTTATACATTCTGGGAGAAATTGAATTAAAGACTATAAATTAACTTTGAGTGTTGATTTGGAATCTGTTTCATACTTCATTAAGAAGAAAAGATGATTTAGATTTTTAACTTCCAGTTCCAAAGTTCTAACTTCAGATATTAACTTTGTTGTTTCCGTCCTTCAATGCTGTTTTTTTTTAATACATATCGGCAGAAATCAAATTTAGGACTTTAAATTCTTTGAATATTGATTTTGAGTTTTGGTTTCATTTTTTCTGTGTTTTGAATGCTCAGCATTATGATAGCAAACCATTTCAGGCTACAAAATTAGACTTAAAAGCTTAGATGATGTCATATTAGAGAATGTATAGTTTCGGATTATGTAGCTTAGATATTCTTTCTTTTCCTTTTAAAACGTTTAGCTTTTCTTTTTCCTTTTTACTTCTAAGAAATATTAGAATTACGTGAAGTTTTAAACTAAATAAAATTTAGCCTTTTAGAATTAGTTTATTAGCTTAAAAAGAATAAAAATAAAGAGTAGATTACCAATCAAAAAAATAAAATAAAGAGTAGATCCCTATGTTTTAGTCAATGTGCAAGTTTTTAATTATCTTAAAACTGTTATCTTTAAGTTGAATGGATTCCTTTACTTTAGAAAATATTCTTTCTTATCATGGATATAGTTCATAACAGGAGTATAGAAAAATGAATAACTTGGTTAATATAATGGAAACATACTTATTTTTTTTTAATGATAAAACAAATTAGAAAATATTTTTTTTAAATGAAGTTTTAAATTAAAAATCTGCTTTATGTGATTTATTTTCTAAAGGTAAATTTTCAGCTAGTTTTCAACATGGCATTATAATGGAATAGAAAGTAGTTTAAGATATCAGTTGGATATTGGTATTTAATAATTGAGGAGTTAGAAATAGGGATTTACATTTGTAGTAATGCTTTACATGTATCTATTGTAATGTTTATTGATTTATGCAAATTAAATAAATGAGATAACATAAAGAATATCCTAGTATAATATTAATAATATTGATGATGACTTGTTGATAAGTGAATTAATTTTAATAGATATTATATTCTTATAGAAAAATGCATTGTAGTATGGAGGGATTATTGAATGTATAAACAAATTTATGAGAATAATTATATAGTAATGTTGTGTAGTGTAATCTAGGCCTCTTATAGTCTTTACCAGATTAGGTTCAAACAGGATTTAGGTAACTATGATCATAAATCTTGTCAATAACGACTCTTATGCTAGAACTACATTGAATTACTTGTGATATCTTCTTTATCAATTGGAATCTTGAGAATTTATTTATGTATGGATTGAAATGTGAAAGTGTATCTAAGATTGAGAATGATGTCATTATCATGTGAATAACTTCTTACAAGTTCTTAATTGTATGATATCATCTTGTTGTTCCAAGATTAAGTCCCCGAACTACGAAGTCTCTGCGTTGCACGTACATAGGCAAGGCCATCATGGTTGAGCCCCCGAGACATTAGGCCAGCCCTTAGGGCCTTAGTCTCATCATCTTGTCTATTGATATTTACTATGTATTTCTATCGACCTTGCGGAACTAATGTTTACAATTAGTGTGCAGATCTAAATCTGTTAATCATGCAGGTTACTGAAGCGAAGGAATACTTTTCCACTTTGCGAGTGGTGGATGACATGGCACTTATTGTAATTGATTGTAATAGAAATGTTTATATCTTGAATCTTCATCATAAATGATACTGGACTGATGTTTAATCAAAATTTGAAATTTATTCTATCATCTTATTATATTTTCAGTATTTCTCTCTACTTTAATAATTTTATTGTTATTTATTGATATTTCCTGAGTGGACTACCGAGAAGGGCGTGGTTCGGTGGTTATGTCACTCGGTTGTAGTGGTGACCACCAGGGTTCAAACCCCCGTTGGGCCAATGAGCTCGCAGACTTTATGCCTTCGTTGGGCCAACGAGCTTGCGGGTTTGAAGTGTTCTTGATAGGGGATGAGGTCCCTCGTGTTGTGGCCTCACCGGTTCATTGCTCTAGGCAAAAATATTCGCGTGAAGCCGAAGAGCGTGTCCTCATCGGTTCATTGCTCCGGGCAAAAGCATTCGCATGGAGCCAAAGGGCGTATCGCACCAACGTCGCCGGTCATGTTAACTGAGTGGACATTACACTTAGTTTTACAATGTCTTGTTCATCCTTCCCATGACTTTTCAATAACCACAATAATGTAATACTCATTTCTTACACCAGTTAACGAAAACTCTATAGGTTTATTATAGTTTCTTGATATACTCAACATGTAGTTTGCAAAAACACACTAATGCATTTTTTTTGTTTGGTTTTATGTAATTTGTGACTAAAACAATTCACAATTCCATATTTTTTTTGGTTTTGTAATGTGTAAGGTTTTTAGTTTTTGAAACTAGAGCTTTTTTGCAGCTTGTTTAAATTATTTTATCTATTTGATTGGTTTTGCAATATGGAAGGATTTACTAATTTCTTTAAATTTTTATACCTACTGATATATTTCAAAAGATTTAAGAATTAATTCCTCCACAATTACAATATCACTCTACTTAAATATTATCCACTCCAATGGTTAAACATTCAATAACAATTTTACATCTCATTCACAATAAAAAGTGGTAAATATTTTTCCTATTTTTATTGGCCAAAATTGACTTTAGACTATTTAAGTGGATGATATTTAAGAACAACTTTACAATATTAATTGCACCATAATTGGATTTTTTTAACGAAGCCTCTGAAGTTAGTGGTAGTATAAACGTGTTAGTGAATCATATCCCATACTAGATGGGGGAATACAAATCAGATGGTTGTCGATCATTTTTGGCTTTCCTCTTTGGCACTTCAGCTATAGAATAATAAGTCAAACTAATTAGATTATCTAGGCTTTCTCAAAAGAAAACACTCAATTGTCAAACAATGAAACATAGATAACATAGAGAAGATCTTTCTAGGTCGTTACAACTGAGCATTCGTCGTGACCAACTTTACCTCATGATCTCCCTCCTCACAACAGTTAGGAGTGATTAGACATCCATTTATGTCTACCGTATGGGGAGCGGGGTGTTGGCCTTCTATCAGAGATTGGTGGCGTCTTCTTATTGGTCTTATATCTTGATCAAGATCCTCATTGGTTAGCTGCTCCTGCCGTCCTGCAAGTCTAATTAATCTTTCATTATGTTTCGAATGCCTCTGAACTACTGTAGTGTATCTCCCCTCATTTGCAAGCCACCACTCTGACGTCACTACTCCCGCCCACACATGTTGTTTAATTTTTAGAGGACGGTGTCGCGTTGGATTTTTGACACCGTGCATCTGATTGTCCCTGCTAAATCCCTCCTCGGGATTGGCCTAGGATACTCTGCAGGGTTCTCATTAATCAATCTCATTTTGCCACCTAACTTGCATTTTTTCCCTGAATGTTCTTTCCGTTCTTTTCATTCAGCTCTCTGGTCTACACTCTTCATTCTTTGCTCTTCACCCTTTGTTTCTTGACGGTGGCTATGGTAGAAACGCGATTGAACCTTAGACTTTTCTTTCTACCTCTAGAGGATGAACCATAAATTCATGGAATGGTGAGGGTGGCTGATTTTATGGCAATTATCGAATGGGATGGCACTTTGATACAGTTTACAGTTCATTTGGTTATAGGCCTTAGATGGGTTAAGGGATATGTTGAGAGGGTTTCGAATTACACCGACGTTGTTTCCCACATTCTCTCTAATGTCATGGACCTGGTTCAAGATGCAAAGTATGTGCATAAGGTGGCTTCCGGTCTATTCTCCAATAATTTATACACAGTCGCAAGGTGGTTAGAAGCCGTCAATGGCTATCAAATGGAACAAGGAGAGGCACGCATAGGTGGATTGTTTGAAAGAAATACTTTGCATCGCTCAGCCCCTCACCAAGCAGTTTATCGTGCTTTTCAGAGATCTCTCCGTTCCCTCTCCACTGATCCAATTGACCAGGAGCTCGTCACCTTCCCATTTGTGTTTACAGATAGGGATGTGAAAAGAATTAAGGATGTTTTCACAGGGATACGTTATCTTAGAATTGTGGCACTCGACCTAGCTCCCCACATCCCCAGAGATGCATTTGAAGATCCAGATGACGAGGGAGATTTGGCTGAGGTTGGTTTTCTTGGTGATCATATGGATCTCGATGCTATTCTGGCGGCAAGTCCGGCTACATAGGGTGGTGGGGTGGTTGTGTTTTTCTATTGTCTGCGCCATGCTTTCTCTTCTGCTACAGGAAGCAATGGTTTTTTGTCTGTGGGATCTCTTCACAGTCTGGTGATTTATAGTGGAGCTCTCCTCTGTTGTCTTTTCTTACCTTTTACTGCTCCGCCTCCTGCTCTTTCCTGTCTTGTGCTTTCGAGGGTGGTCGTGTATGGTGGGCTTGCGCTCAGGTTGGCTGGATATGTAATTTTTTGATGTTTCACATCTTTTGTCCTCTATACTAGTACTCTATTTCTTTTTATTGCAACCAGATGATCATTCCTGGTTAAACTTCAGACTTATGTATCTATGATTTTTATTGAATTTAATACTATCTGGTGTTTATCACCTTTCTTAAAAAAAAAAATAAAATGATAGCAATAGCTCATAAAAATTTATTTTATTGTTAGGTTGCAACTTTAACATACCAGTATGAGAAATGTAGAAATTCTCGTTGTTTCTGAAATAGATTTAGGTGAACACGTTTTAGAAACTTCCAAGCAAATGCAATAGGCAGGTAGAATTCCACAACTTGCCACTGTAAGAGATGAAGACACAAGAAAAAATGTTGTGAGAGATGTGAACCATTCCCAACATTTTAAAAATTTTAGAAACAATATTCTTGCTGAGATTTTGGTGATGCTAAATAAAGCAGTCAAAAAAAACTTGCCAGTACCATGGCCGATATGCATGCAAAATGTGGAAACAAACAATGAGAATGTTGCAAAGACTACGCTGTTTGCAGGATATGCACAAAACAAATTTGTTAAAGAAAATGCTTTTTATAAATTTTTAGGTAAAAGAATATTCGGTTGTGAGACCAAATTCAGTCAAGTGTTAGTTTTCCCAGATCAGATATAATATATATATATATATATATATATATATATATATATATATATATATATATATATATATTTACTTGTCTTTGATTGATATATATATTTAGAAGGGGACACATATGCTGGCATGATCGTACCCTTCCAATATCGGGTCTTATTAATTAACTGTTTGATTATTATTAGTTTGGAGACCATTAGCCTAACCTCTCGATGCTACACAACATCAACACTCCCTCTTAGCTAGGGAGGTATAGCAAAATTCTTCCTTGAGTCCTACTCAAGGGTATTATGTCTTGTCATGGATTCTCTCAACATGTTTATTTGACTGATTGCTTTCCCAAATCAGTTTTCCATAATCAATAATAGTTATTATCATTAACTATTGTCATTGGAGTGCATAAGGAGGGAGTTGGCCAATGGATGTATTGTTTTCTCTAGCACTAGAACCATTTAGCCATGAAATCTGTAAACTCCCTAAGATACAAACAATAACACTCCCTCTTAGCTAGGGAGGTATCCTTCTAGATATCTATGTCATGGAGTCTCTCAACATGACATCTACAACAGATACACCCATTTGTGAAATAGTTCATCATAGAATTTCTCAACGTGATATCGTCACGGAGTCACTCAATATGACGTCCACCATGGCTACTCCCAGAGGGTGAAAAACACATCACCTCATTATGATGTCAACCACCATGGCTACTCCCATATGTGGAAAAGAGATATATCACCTCATCGTGATATCAACCATCATGGCTACTCCCATGTATGGTAAATGTGTACAAGTGCCCATCATGGAATCACTCAATGTGATGTCGTCACCTCATCATGACGTTCACCATAGCTACTCCCAGAGGGTGAAAAACACAAGTACAAGAAAATCATCATGGACTCTCACATGATGTTGTCATGGAGTCACACACATGACATCCACCATGGCTACTCCCATAGGGTGGAAAAAAGGGCTTACACCTCAAATCTCTCTCATCGAGAGAAATGCATTAACAAGGACTTGCACCTCAAATCTCTCTTACAGAGAGAAATACATTAACAAGGGCTTGCACCTCAAATCCCTCTCACAGAGAGAAATGCATTAACAAGGGCTTGCACCTCAAATCCCTCTCACAGAGAGAAATGCATTAACAAGGGCTTGCACCTCAAATCCCTCTCACAGAGAGAAATGCATTAACAAGGGCTTGCACCTCAAATCCCTCTCATAGAGAGAAATTCATTAACAAGGGCTTGCACCTCAAATCTCTCTCATAGAGAGAAATGCATTAACAAGGGCTTGCACCTCAAATCCCTCTCACAGAGAGAAATGCATTAACAAGGAATATTCATGATGATGTGACTCCCTCTAAAGCTCCAAGTACTAGCATCAACCTCTTGACCTCCTCGTCCAAGGTTGCCTCTGTTGGTTTGTCAGACTCCCTCTTAGTTGTGAGTCCCAGACTTCACAACCCCTTGCAAGATCCTTGCCTTGACTTATCTCTGTTAAAGATAAATTTCTTGCTGATCCAATTGATCCAGACTCTAATTCTCTTAGAAGATCTACTTGTGACTCCTCTACGAGTTCAAATATTTAGGCATACTTTCTCTAGTTTCAGTGTTGCAGTGAATTTTGCAAGAACCAAGCAAAATCCCCCACACAAAAGCAAGATCTTCTAATTGCATCTTTTTGATAAAGTCAAAGGCTTCCTTGAAGCATCCAACATTGCCGAGAATGTCAACCTTGTTGCATCTAGAGAGGCCATAGATGACTGGCACATAACCATCATCATCGACATGATTTCCCACTTCCATTGCAATCATCCTCACTACTTCCAGGTCATCAATCAAGTAGTAAAGTTTTAATTCGCTGTTCTCGTCTAACATGATCCGCCCGGTGAGGGTATGAGCTACCGGGTTTACCCTAAAATTAAAGTATATGCTTGAAGGAGAAACCCTCACACATCACATTTGGAATGTCTTATTATCTGACATCTCTGAAATCTTGGTGAAATAATTCACAGTCCACTCTCTAGTGGACCAATATGGAACCGTGTTGTTATAGACCGTCACCATCCACGTCTTTCCTGGAGACATGGACTAGCCCAAAAAGAGAAAAGTCCAATTGTAGGATCTACAGAACTCTTCCACAAAGTTAGCTTCATGTGTTTCCACATCATCATGCTAGGCAACCATGTATCTCCCGGATGAGTGAAACTCTCCCAAACGATCTTAGACTTGTGGCCGTGACCCAGCATAATGAAATTACCAGTGTTTGTTATCATTGCCTACGATCCTTTCAGGCCAATATCAGTTGACCATACTGACCAGCCCTTTCTATCAAACAATCTGAGATGACCGTTGGTCAAAAATTTTAGAACACCGGGCATGCTTTTGACAAGATTCTCTCTGTTAGCCACCCAAACTATGGTCTCTGGAGAGTTTCGTGCATACCAGATGCTAATGTACCAATTATTAGTTCCTCTCAGACTGAAAAATCCAAAAGCAAACAACCATATTTCTGGAACTTTGTCTGTATATACACTTTCTCCTGATTACTCACGCAGAAAGTTCAGAAGACATCATAGTTTTGAATTCAGAGAAATCTAACACTCCATTGCAGTCCGTGTCAAATCTGCGGATCATTTGCTCGCATTGTTGTGGATGTTGGGTTTGTGGGATTAATCCCATCATGGACAACAATTGTTGCAGCTCTTCACAAGAGATGTATCTGTCGTTATTCTGATAAAAAATCTTGAATGCTTCCATCAAATTGTCTGACTCATTTTCTCCTTCATCTTGTTCGTGGTTGAAGATGAAGTGATATAAATCAACAAACTCATCAAATTGAAGGCTATTGCTACAATCATCTTGACTTTTGGTTCTCAATATAAATCTCAAATCTTCTTCGACATTATGGTTTGATTTCCAGTGAGTGAAGCTTCCAGTAGAAGTGTATCCCCACCATCTACTTCTAATGAAGTGTAATTATGCACTACAATAATCATAGTAATTGGTCATACCAAATACTTCATTGCTGTTAATTTTCCAGAGCAACAAATCTGAGCATGTATAGACTTGCCCTGCAATAGAAGAAGTCTACTTGCTGAGCACAGTAAATGCAACATTCTGTACACGAATGAATCCATGCAAGAATGATGGTCATCATGGCCTTTCTCCATCGAACACCTTCAAAAGTAGAGAGAACATTTACATCCACAAACTGAGAGGCCTTGCTTTACTTTGCCAAGAGCTACGTTAGCCTCTAGCTGCAACCTTTGCACCTCATCATTATCATGGAAATCTGTGGTGTTTAAATTTATCCACTATTGAACTCTATCATGCCTTCTATCTGCCGGCGTCTCCAGGGAGTTCTCGAAGAAAGAATGCCACTCCTTGTCATTACGACCATCCTTGGGTAAAACCATCTCCAGTTTTGACCTGAGTTGAGAAAAAAATGTCTCTTATAGTAACAAGAGTTGTTGATTCTGAAGATGGTGAAAGATAGAGTCCTGAATCTCTTATGTTCCATGAATAATCCTAGACAACAATAGGAAGATCAGGAACTTCTTCCTGTGTGTAGAAATTATCCAACACCCAGAGTTCTTCATTCACACTTGTCACAGAAAGACATCCTATGTGGACCTTCCATATGCTGCTGGAGTGCTCTACCACTGAGCTAGTAGCCCCTCTTGGACCAGTCCATCATCGGTCCGGGTGTGGATTATTTCCAACACCAACATCAAGTAAATAAAAATGCCCTCAGTAATAATATTACATGGATTGCATGATATAGTCAAAATAAATAGATAAAATGAATCCATTTTTCAAGCAAGAAAAACCAGTATTAAATAGTTATAAAACAAGAGGTTAAATGGAAAGGTTTTTTTTTTGAAAAGGAAAGACATTGCAAAGTGTGAAGAGATAGTAAGAATCTCACACAGTTCCTTCTTACTTGCAAAACCTCTTCCAAGTTAATCCTCTCTAATTCCATCCAAATGAATTCCAAGCTTCTGATCATGAGGTGCAACCATCGCCCCCATGTCTTGTTTTTCTCTTCTTCATTAAAGCAAAAAGGAGGAGTTCAGAATGGAAAGAAATCTGGCGATAGAGTGATAAATTTTAAACTAATATGGAAGTTTGATTTATTTCTAAATTAAATTTATTTGTTTATTTATTTGTGGTTAATTTATATTCAATTTGTCCATAAAATATATATTGAAAATTAAGTTTTTAATATGTCTAAAATATGCAATTTTATCTAATCATCATAAACTCATTTAACATTTTTATATCTACTTTATTCCATTTCTAAAACAAATGGTTATATGACATTAAACTGGTATATTTATATTTAAAAAAAATATCTTCTTGATGTTTTGCTTTTTGTATTTTCTATAGCTACATTTTTTCCTTCAAGGGTTTCCATTGGTTTTTGTTTTTTATTTTTTCAATTTCTTTTTTTCCATAGTTTTTAATGATTTTAAAACATTATTGGAATAAGGAATGAATAAATATTTTAAACAAAGATAATTAGAATTACTAGTAGGGTTATGACAACCCCATTCAACATTTAGTTTATTCCTAGCTCACATGTTTATATCTTTCTATGATAAAAGAGATTTTCATAAATTGAATCTATATATAATACAAAACACAAAATTTTGCAAAGTCAATTTCCCAAACAATACTATAAAGTGAATAAACAATAAAACACTTAAGTACATATGTCCATATATTGTCAATCTTTAACATGCCAAACCATTACTTTTCCATGGAATCTTTCACCAATCAATGCTAACTCATCAAAGTTATTTTTTTCTTCTTCTACTCAAAAAAATTGGTATTGGGAAAGACTATGTGCACCCAAATTTATCTCCTGAGATATATACCCTTACACATAAATTCATGACTAGTGAAATATAATGTAACAAATCTCCAACCTTGCATTTATATAAACAATGTCTAGATCAATAAACAAAAATGAAAATAGTTTTTCATGAAACACATAAATAGAAAGCTCAAATAGACATTTTTCCTACCAGAAAATTGTCTTGCTAGAATCAAGATTAGTACCATAAAATCCACACATAAACAAAGTAGCAAAAAATGGATAGTCTCGGGACCAAATTAATTGACCCATTGATGAATATTTAGAGAACTACTAAACAAAGCAAAATTTGGAAAAGACTGCAAAGATCTCTTGCTATGTCAAATGGGAATGATGTCATCTAACTATAAGAACTTATAATGCTCTACAAATATCCCTACATGTTTTTGAATAACATGTCCTAGTGCAAACCAAAATTCTTTCTTCTCATTAAGAAATGAAGAACAAGGATAAAAACATTATGAGTTTGAGAACTAATAAAACAACAACTCAAGCATAATTTTTCCAAATGTAGATACAAATGAACTAACTACTCTATCAGTATATAGAGCACAAGCAATAGATATTGCTAGCATTACATCATTGATGTTCCTAGATATTGACAATTTTTTTATTTACTAGATCAAACCCATTTAAACTTGGACCTATTTTTTACCAATAGTAATTTTGTTACTATTGTTGGGAAGGCCATAATCTATGACCTAAATAAGGCCCCAAGAATGGAGGTGCTATTGAAGATAGGGAGGGGATGAATGTGTTGCAAATATATGCCTAAGTGGTGTTGTCATTGATGTCAACATATCTCTGTTGCCATTAGTGTCAGTTGTATCCTATTTTTGCTATTTGCATAAAAGACCAGATTGTTGAGGATATTGAGAAAATTAATAACTACGGACCATATAGCTGTGTAGAGGATTGTCAGAGATTGCTCCAGTCAAGATTTGAGAAGTCCGCATGAAGATTTGAAGAAGTTATGGGCATATGAGTAGAACCAGATTCTACAGTACTCAGAAAAGATAGTGTGATAGAAAGTTGGTCCGGATTGCTCCGCATTGAAATATTATGGTCTATGGATCTGAAGACAAGTTTGGGAAGTCAGTGTGTATCATCAACTCCTGTGGTTCATGGTTTCAAGGTCCAAAAATGATCTTTCTAGTTTGACAATCATGGCAGATTATGTTCTTGAGGTTCCAGAGGAAGTTACAAATGATTTTGGTAATTTGGCTTGGAGTGAATATTATTGGTGATCTCAATGTGCTTGTGAAGATCTCTGGATCGTGTGGCTGCTATGTTGGAGGTTTGCATTGAAGTTGGAGTCCATTGATTAAAGATTTCCTCTTTCAGGTTGATGTTCTTCCCAGTCTTGGCTGACTGAATGTTCTTGGCATGTTACAGATGATCTAAAGAGCATTTTATGAAGCATGGCGTGGTTGTTGAGGAAGATTCAAGTCTCAGTTGTATTTGGCAGATAGTGTAATGATCCGTGTTGAGTTTAGCCAACCTTGTTGATTATTCCAAGGTTGATGAAGTGTATTAATACTTGTTGAAGAGTTGTGGAAAATTATCCTTGAACAAATGAGTTAAATCAGAAGAAAGGATCAATAAGCAGAGAAGAGAAAAAGAAAGTGAAGGGAGTCTAGAGTGAAGAGTTAGCGAAGAAGAATTTGAAGATAGGAGCAGAAGTTTTTGAGCCATCAAAGGGACTGATTCAGGCATGAATATAGATGATATTTCTCAGTTTATTATTTCTATGTAAATTATAATCTCTTATAGGAAGTGAGGCTTTTCTTGAGTAGTGAGCCCGAAGGCATGTTCCTTCCATTTTCTTAAGTACTTTTAATAGGGTACGCAATTTTTGTGGGTTAACCCCCACTGTGGTTTTTCCTTTAACCGGGTTTTCCACATCAAAATTTTGGTATTGTGTGTTCATGTTGTTTCTGCTCTTGTGTTGATTCATGCTTAAATGTTTACATCATTAATCTGGTTATGAAGAAGACTTAAAGGTTCAGAAAAGATTAAAGTTTAGGGACAACTGATTCACCCCCCCTCTCAGTTGTCTGAATTGTTATCAATAATTGGTATCAGAGCCGGTTCCTCTAGAAGAAGCCTAACTGCTTGAGGAGATCTAAGATGTCGGCCTACAAGAAGGACAGTCCAAGATTTGATGGAACAAATTACTCTATTTGGAAGGATCATATGGAATGCCATTTGCAATGCATGGGTAAAGATTATTGGATGATAAGCAAGGATGAGTATATTCCTCCGGAGAATCCCTCAACTCTAGATGAAGTCAAAATGGTTGAAAACAACCTCCATGCTAGAGAAGCCTTGTTAAGTGCCCTGACTGATTCAGAAGTGACAAATGTCTTTGGTCTAAAAGCTGCTCATCAAATCTGGAAAAAGCTAGAGAGTCTCTATGAAGGCGATGAACATGTCAAATGTGCCAAGCTTCAAAGTTTGAGAGGAAAGTTTGAAAATATAAGAATGAGTGAAGATGAAAACATCACAATCTACATGCAAAAGATAAATGATCTAGTGTGTGGCATCAGGTGTACCGGTGGAACCTTGGAAGAATCAAAGATTGTGGGAAAAGTGCTTAGATCTTTGCTTGATTCCTACAAGCATAAGGTTGCGGCTATAGAGGAAATCAGAACAGTTTCAAAAGTTACAAGAGATCAGCTGGTTGGCAAAATTTCAACTTTTGAATTAACTGAGTTTGGAGATTCTCTTCCTAAGCCTGTTTCAGCATTCAAGGCCAGTGTTTATGGAAAGCAAAGATATGATTCGGGAGAAAGCTCTTCAGGGAAATCAAACAGATTTGCTATGAAAAGGGAGGATCTTGAAGATGATGAAATAGAATCTTCTGAACTTGAAGCCCCTATTGCCAAAAGAATTCCAAGAGGATCCAGTAAGTATGAAGGAAAATTACCATTCAAATGTTTTGCTTGTAATAAAATTGGTCATTTTGCCTCAAGGTATCCAGAGAGGTTTTCAAAACCTAACTCTAACAGATATAGAGATCATAAGAAATATTACTATGCCCAAGGAGTTGGTGAAGAAGGAGTCACAGATGATGAATATGATCATGGAGATGATTGGGTGTTTATTGCTATCAAAGAAGAAGATCCGGTGTCTACTGAATCTACTAGCTGTTCTAATGTGGAAAGTGCTTTGGCTATTCAAGTTGTTGAAAAGGATGATTGGGTGATTGATAGTAGATGTTCTCATCATATGACTGGTGTTAAAAGTTTGTAAGCCTTGAAAAATATGATGGTGGATTTGCTAAGTTTGGGGACAACTCAGTTGGTAGAATTCATGGCAAAGGATCCATCTCTTTTGATGGTCAAAATTACACCAATGATGTTCTGTATGTGAAAGGACTGAAGCATAATCTTCTTAGTGTTGGACAATTAGTTAACAAGGGCTATGATCTCTGATTCAAGGATAGGAAATGCAGAATCTTGGAAAGCTCTGGAACTAAAATTACATCCGGTACTCAAAATAGAGGTAACATATTTCATTTAAGTAGCTCCAGTAAAATTTGCTTGATTTCTCATGTGGATCAGAGTTGGCTCTGGCATAGAAGAATGTGTCATTTGAATTTTGATAACATTGTCAAGATCAACTCAACTCAAGCTGTAAGAGATCTCCCAAAACTTGTGAAACCTACTGATAACATGTATAGAGAATGTCAATTGGGCAAACAAAGTAGAAATTCATTCAAAAGAAAAGAACAATCATCAAGAGGATTGCTCGAACTAGTGCATACTGATCTTTGTGGTCCTGCTAGAATTAGGAGTGTACAAGGAGATAGATATTTCATGTTGCTGATTGATGATTACTCCCAGATGATGTGGGTAACCTTCTTAAAAGAAAAATCAGAAGCTTTGGATAAATTCAAGTCATTCAAGGCCATGGTGGAGAATGAGATTGGTGCGAAGATAAAATGTTTAAGATCCAACAGAGGTGGAGAGTTTACCTCCGGTGAGTTTGATGCATTCTATGAGAAGCAAGGAATAAAGAGACAATTATCTACTCCTAGGACTCCTCAGCAGAATGGAGTTGTGGAAAGAAAGAAACAAACCATTCAAGAAGCTGCTAGGACCATGCTGATGGAAACAAATGTTCCACAAGCATTTTGGAGAGAAGCTGTAAGTACTACTGTCTACACTCTCAACCGGGTGCAAATCAAAAACAATTCTGGTAAGACACCTTATGAGCTTTGGTTTGGTCATGCTCCTACAGTTAAGTATTTCAGAGTTTTTGGTAGTAAGTGCTATATCAAAAGAGCTAAAGATCTAGGAAAGTTTGAGGCAAGAAGCGATGAGGGGATATTTCTGGGTTACTCTACCCAAAGTAAGGCTTACCAATGCTTTAACAAAAGGCTGAGAAAGATTGTTGAAAGTGAAAATGTCAAAGTTGGGGAGAGCAAAGAAGGACATTCTAGGTCTTGTGGATATGACTCAGATGATCAAGATGAAATTCAAAGTCAAAGTCAGACTCAAATTGATCCAAAAAATCTAGTAACTCAAGAGGCCAATGCAAGAGTCAAGGAATAAGTTCAAGAAATTGAAGTTCAAGAAAATCCCAAAACTCCAAGGTATGTAAGATTGAATCATCCTGAAGATTAGATCATAGGAGATAGAAATGAAGGTGTTAGAACTAGAAGAAGAATTGCTAAAGATGAAAAACAAATTTGTTTGATTTCAAAAATTGAACCAAAATCTGTGAATGAGGTCTGCAATGATAAAAACTGGACGAAAGCAATGGAAGAAGAACTAATGCAAATTGAAAAGAATCACACTTGGGATCTTGTTCCTAGACCTGTAGACAAGAATGTGATTGGAACAAAATGGGTCTTTTGGAATAAACTAAATGAAGATGGTGAGGTTGTAAGGAATAAGGCAAGGTTGGTATGTAAAGGCTATTCTCAAGTGGAAGGAATTAATTTTGAAGAAACTTTTGCTCCAGTGGCAAGGATAGAGGCAGTCAGATTATTTCTTGCTTATGCTGCTTTCAAAGATTTCAAAGTTTATTAGATGGATGTCAAATCAACATTTCTAAATGGAGATTTGGAGGAAGAAGTCTACATTGAACAACCAGAAGGATTTCAGTTGTCTAGTCAAGGAAACATGGTCTGCAGATTGAGAAAAGCATTGTATGGACTTAAGCAAGCCCTAAGAGCCTGGTATGCAAGATTGGATAAGTATTTGCTCGAGCTAGAATTCAGCAAAGGTACAACTGATAGTAATCTCTACTTCAAGATTACTCATGAGGACATTCTAATTGTTGAAGTCTTTGTTGATGATATCATTTTTGGTGGAAATGATTGTATGTCCAAAGCATTTGCTGATGAAATAAAAAGTGAGTTTGAGATGTCAATGTTTGGTGAAATGAACTTCTTCCTAGGTCTGCAAATTATTCAGTTAGATAAAGGTATCTTCATATCTCAGTCCAAGTATGTGAAGGAATTGTTGAAGAAGTTTGGAATGGAAGATTCTTAGCCAGTAGGTACTCCTATGGTAACCGGATGCAAGCTAAGCAAAGATGATGATTCCCCAAAGGAAAATCAGAAAATGTATAGATCAATGATTGGAGGATTGCTCTATTGACGTAGACCAGACCTGATATCATGAATACAGTTGGGGTTGTTGCCAGATTTCAAGCTGATCCAAAAGAATCTCATGTTGTGGCAGTCAAAAGAATCTTTAGATATCTCAAGGGGACAATTGATTATGGACTGTGGTATCCAAAGGACAATGATTTCACTCTTCATGCATATATAGATGCTGATTGGGCATGAGATGTGGATGACAGAAAAAGTACTAGTGGTGGAGCATTCTTTTTGGGAAGAAGATTGGTCCCTTGGATGAGAAAAAAGTAAGAGGCAATTTCTCTGTCTACTGCAGAGATAGAGTATATAGCAGCAGCAAATAATTGTTCTCAAGTTCTATGGATGAAGCAAATGCTAAAGGGCATTAGAATTGTGTTTGAAGAACTAGTCACAATATTTTGTGATAATTCAAGTGCTATAAGCATTTCAAAGAATCCTGTATTGCACTCAAAGACAAAACTTATATCTATCAAGTTTCATTTCTTGAGAGAGAAAGTAAATGAGAATGAAGTCTAATTGGAGTTTGTGTGTTTGAAAGATCAGATTGAAGATATCTTCACTAAGCCTCTTCCCAAGGATACCTTTGAGTTTCTCAGAGAAAAGTTAGGGGTTATTACCCCTCCTGATTAGATCTAAGATGCACTATGGTGCATCAGTTCGGTGGAACTCACATTCATATCCTGTGATCTAGATTGATGTTAAGGAGGTACTACTCAAAGGAGGAGTAGTCAGTATGCAAATCAGTCCAAAGAAAAAAGAAGAGGTAGAAAATATGTGCCCTTTGCCATTGATGTCAAAGGGGGAGAGAAGTCATGTGAAAAACTAGGTGCTGATGTAAGGGGGAGCAGTTGTAGAAGTGAGAAGAGGAAAGGAGGAGAAGTTCTTGTCTTGATGGTTGAATTCAATTTTTCACATCATATGTTGCCATCAATGACAAAGGGGGAGATTGTTGCAAATATGTGCCTAAGTGGTGTTGTCATTGATGTCAACATATCTCTGTTGCCATTAGTGTCAGCTGTATCCTATTTTTGTTGTCTGCATAAAAGAACAGATTGTTAAGGATATTGAGAAAATTAATAACTGCAGACCATATAGCTATGTAGAGGATTGTCAGAGATTGCTCCAGTCAAGATTTGAAGAAGTTATGGGCATCTGAGTAGAACTGGATTCTACAGTACTTAGAAAAGATAGTACGACAGAAAGTTGGTCCAGATTGCTGTGCAGTGAAATATTATGGTCTACGGATCTGAAGATAAGTTTGGGAAGTTAGTGTGTATCATCAACTCCCATGGTTCGTGGTTTCGAGGTCTGCAAGTGATCTTTCTAGTTTGACAGTCATGGCAGATTATGTTCTTGAGGTTCTAGAGGAAGTTACAAATGATTCTGGTAATTTGGCTTGAAGTGAATATTATTTGTCATCTCAATGTGCTTGTGAATGTCTCTAGAACATGTGGCTACTATGTTGGAGGTCCGCATTGAAGTTGGAATCTGTTGATTAAAGATTTCCTCTTTCAGGTTGATGGTCTTCCCAGTCTTGGCCGACCGGATGTTCCTGGCATGTTGTGGATGATCTAAAGAGCATTTTATGAGCGTGGCATGGTTGTTGAGGAAGATTCAAGTCTCATTTTTATTTGGCCAACAGTGTAATGATCCGCGTTGAGTTTAGCCGACCTTGTTGATTATTCCAAGGTTGATGAAGTGTATTAATACTTGTTGAAGAGTCGTGGAAAATTATCCTTGAACAAATGAGTTAAATCAAAAGAAAGGATCAATAAGCAGAGTAGAGAAAAAGAAAAGTGAAGGGAGTCTGGAGTGAAGAGTCAGTGAAGAAGAATTTGAAGATAGGAGCAGAAGTTTTTGAGCCATCAAAGGGACTGATTCAAGCATGAATATAGATGCTATTTCTTAGTTCATTATTTCTATGTAAATCATAATATCTTATAGGAAGTGAGCCTTTTCTTGAGCAGTGAGCTCTGGGCAAGCCCGAAGGCATGTGCCTTCTACTTTCTTAAGTACTTTTAACAGGGTACGCAATTTTTGTGGGTTAACCCCCACCGTGGTTTTTCCCTTAACCGGGTTTTCCATGTCAAAATTCTAGTGTTGTGTGTTCATGTTGTTTTTGCTCTTGTGTTGATTCATGCTGAAATGTTTACATCATTAATCTGGTTATAAAGAAGACTTAAATGTTTAGAAAAGATTAAAGTTTAGGGACAACTAATTCACCCCCCCTCTCAGTTGTCAAGATTGTTATCAACAGAATGCGCAGTGGCTACCCCTTGTAACTATCTTCTAAAAACCTAATAAGTGTACCATTATCAACATTCCAAATAAAATTATCCAAAAGATAACATTGCACATGATGCAATATAAAATCTAGTGAAGGAGGCAAAATTGATACTCTCTAGTGCTACTGATTTCAAGTTTCATCAAGTGTAGTCACAATGCTGATTCTAAATGGTGAAGCATTCTTGAGTATAACTCTATAAAAACAAACACAATAGCTACTTTTCCAAGTTATTAGTGAGGATTTTGACAAGTTGGTTTGTAGTTTGAATTGCATGACAATGCTTTATAGACATCAAACAAGCATACAACATTTACACAATAAATGCCATATTGTTAGATTCAAAATAATAATATGCACATAAAAGGGGGGCAATGTAACCTTTTGTTCCCATAATCTCTTATTTAAATATGGACTTGGATTTATAAAATTTTGACTTGGACATTTGTAGAATATTTGTGTATGATTGCACATAAAATATAACATCAAGAAACTTATACTTCACACTCTTACAATTTCTAGCCAATAGCACTTGTATGTTTAATGAAATTGAGGCCCCTTGGAAAGTAGGTTAAACATGGCATAAATCTACATGTGCACCCATATTTATGTTGTACTTAGGTAAAGATACTTCAGTAAACTAGATCGCTCATCAAGTCAAGTTTCTTAGTGCAAAAATTGCAACATTAAAAGCAATGAGAGCAAAAAGTGAGCACTATGTGCACATGGTGATTAACTTGCCAAGTACTCACACCTTGTTCATGGTATAGATACTCAAATTTATTTGTAAAAATCAAGAATGTTTCTTTATTATTTAATATTTAATGAAAGGGGAATGTAGAGGCTTCAAGTTGAGCACATCATTTGGTGATTGTGGATGTGCAACGTTATTTATCAATTTGTTTTCATTGCATTATTGGGTACCCACCTTCATTCCTCTAATGACAACAATAGGCTTCCCTTGAATGACTATGTACTTGGTTCCTTCAATCTATAGGCCAATAGGTGCAAGGGATACAGGTTCAACAAAATAGTTCATTATGGTAGTCGCCTCTTCAACCTTAAGCTACAAAATTTCTACAAATCTCAATCAGAATAAAACACATAAAATCTAATTGGCATGTAAATGACTTTTGGTGTTTTACTGTAACTATAACCCTAACTTTAATATTCAGGCCAATACTAACCCTAATTATAACCCCAACCCTAACCCTAATTCTAATCATAGTTTTAACACTAATTCTAACATAAACCCTAAGCCTAATTCTAACCGTGAATCTAACTGTAATTTTAACCGTAACACTAAATCCAACTATAATTCTAATCTTGATTTTATCCCTGACCCTAATTATTACCCCAATACTAATTCAAACCCAAATTATATTTATAACCCTAACCCTAACCTTAATCCTGATAGTAATGCTAACCCTAACTCTATTTCTAACCCTAACCCTAATTGTAACCCTAAACTTAATTATACCCTTATATCTATTCCTATATAATATAATAGATATGCTAGAATTATATATAATATAACCCTAACCCTAATGTTAATGTTGACAATAATTCTAACCTGAAGCCTAATTCTATCACTAACCCTAATAGTAACCATATTTATAACCCTAATTCTAACTTGAACATGAACCCTAACCCTAACCCTAATGTTAATAATTATAATAATTCTAACCCTAATTTTACCCCTAGATCTACTTAACCCTAATTATATTCCTAATTCCATCTCTAATCCCAACCTTAATTCTAACCATAGTTCTATATATAGATATAAATATAAATGACCTTTGTAGTTTTATTGTGACTATAACCCTAACCCTAATGTTCACCCTAATTCTAACCTTAATTCTAACCCCAACCCTAACCCTGATTCTAATCATAGTTTTAACCCTAATTCTAACCTAAATCCTAACCCTAACCCATATTCTAACACTAATTCTAGTAGTAATCCTAACCCAAATTGTAATCGTAACCCTAAATCTAATTATAATTATAATCTTGATTTTATACCTAACCCTAATTCTCACCCCAATACTACCTATATTACTAATTCAAACCCAAATTATAACTATAACCCTAACCCTATCCTTAATTCCTATAGTAATGCTAACCCTAACTCTAATACTAACCCTATGCCTAATTCTAACCCTAACGATAACCCCAATATTATCCCTAACCCTAATTCTAACCTAACACAAATTCTACACCTAACCCACATTTTATCACTAAGCTTAATTCTATCCTTAACTCTAACCCTAATTCTAACTCTAACCCATGTCATAAAACTCATTCCTCACCTCAATATTACTATTCCATTGTCCCACACCAATACTTAAAAGTTAGATTGCATCACATGGAATTGACCACTGAATTTCAAAATTTCAAAATTTGATAAGAATGTTTTTAGATTATACTGTGTCTTTTTTTGTCAACGTTTCGGATCACACTCAGTGATCCATCATCAGGAAGAGGAAACAAGTGAATAGGATGCATAAACTTAGCCTTACAAAAAGGAAGAGAGGGGGGATTAGGGTTGTAGAGGATTATAAGGGAATAAAACACATTAATTATCCCCAAAGAATGAGCAAAAAGTCAAGAAAAGATCAAAACACTAAGAGGAAAGATATAAAAACATGTAATAGTATGAATAAAGCAATAAATATAATGAAAACACAATATATATTAAGAAGAAGCTAGAAGGAGAAATAGATAGTAAAGGGCAAAATAATCAGAGCAACAAATAATACCACTTAAAATAAATAATAAATGAGTAAAGTAAATAGATAGTACATAAGCAACATATGTAATAATATCTCACCAAATAAATAAAACCTACCAAAAGGAAGAATTAATAATAAAAGAATCTAAAGAAAAAGAAAAAAAGAAATTATAAGGGATCAAAAATAGAAAGGAAAGACCTACAATAAATCAAACAATAATACACAAAGAAATTATATAAAACCTTGCCATAAAATAAATTGAAAACTAACAAATTAATACCTACAAATTCCATGATAATACAGAACTATAACAATAAAACCTACCAAAAAGAAAAATAATGAAAATGAATCAATAAAATAAAATCAATGAAAAATAAAAGTAAGGAATCAAAAAAGGTATAACGCTTAACAAAATTATAAAAATTGAATATAAAAAATAAGATAAAATGAGAATAAATAGAAAATTGATAAAAAGAAACATGAGGAATCGGAAATAAGAGGGAAAGGCCTAACTTAAAGAGAGCCAATACAAGTAAAAAAGTTAAATCTAGAAAGTAAAAAGATAAATTAACAAGAACAAAAAAAAAAGTAAGAAAAAATAAGAAAGAGGAAACAAATAGAACCTAATAAAATAAAAAAAGAAAAACTAACAAAATGATACCTACCAAAATGCCTAATAACAAAGAAAATACTAATAAAAGGACATTAAAAAATGAATATGTAAAGTAAATAATTGAAAATAAATCACTCAAAAAGAAAGATAAGGAAAAGGTAAAAAGGTTAAATAACCAAAGCAAAAAGGTAAATTAATAGAATACACTGGAAGAAATGAGGAAAAAGAAGAAACATAATGAAACCTAATAGAAAATAAAAAATTGAAAACCTAAAAAATTAAGATTTACCAATGAAAAAAATTAAAGAACTCAATAACATTGAAAGAATCTATCAAAAAGAAAAAATAAATAATAAAGGCAACTATAACATAAATAAACCAAACCAAAATGTGAGGAATCAAAAGATAGAAAATGCCTAACAAAATTAAAAATTAAGGGGTAAATAAAAAGAAAATAAAGAAACTAAACATAAGGAATCAAAAAAGAGCAAGAGAGGTAAATTGAAAAGATGAGAAAAGAGGAAAAAGAAGAAACAAGAAGAAACAAATTAAGTAAAACACCTAACAACCAAAATAATCCATACCAAAAAGAGAAATTAAAAATGAATCAATAGAATAAATTAAATAAAGAAAAATAAATTGTAAGGAATGAAGAGAGAAATAAAGTCTAACAAAATTAAAAATGAGTAACCAAAATAATAGAACAAATAGAGACAAATTATTAAGGGAAATTAAAGCAAGGAACCAAAGAAATAAAAGGGGAAGACCTACCACAAAGAAAGTCAAAAAGCAAGAAAGAATGGTTAAAGCTAGAAAGCAAATAGGTGAATAATAAGAGATAAGGAAAAAAGAAAAAACAAATTAGACCTAAAAAATAAAATTAAAACCAAACAAAGTAAACCTAAAAAATTACCAAATGACAAATAAAAACTAGCAAAAAGAAAATTAAAACATAAACTAGGAAATCAAATACATAAAAAGTAAAACAAAACAAAAAGAAAAATAAATGGGATCAAAAAGGTTAAATCAATAAAGCAAGTAGGTAAATTAGGCAAAACCAAAAAAGTAAGACAAAGGGAAATAGTAAATTCATAAAAGAACGATATTAGGAAAAAAGAATAACAAGTAAAAAAATGAAAGACCTTGACCTAAGCACAAGGTGAAGAACACAAAATGGAGAAGAGGAAAGAAAGGGGGAAGAGATGGGAGGGGGTGAGGAAGGAAGAGGATGCCAGGAGGGGGCGAGGAAGGAAGAGGATACTGGGAGGACCAAGGTGGGAAGGGTGAGGGGGAGGAGGAGGAGGAGGATCAGGTTTGATGCTGGGAGGTCGGTGGAGGGTGCAGCAGGGGTTGCCAAGCTGGGCTCAAGAACCAACCTTTGTCCCGATTAAGATTCATAGGGTGGGACCTAATGCAGATGGCTTCAAGGAGTTTCCTCCTGAAGAAATTTTCCTCATTGTAGAGAAATTGGGTGTCCTTTAGACGTATATGATGCTTGGTTTGAAAGGAGTTCTCTACAAGGGCTGATTTAGAAATGCGATCATGCCTAATGTCAGCACAATGTTCCTTGACCCTTGTACTGATTGAACGACCAGTTTCATCGATATACGGGGTCCCGCAAGAGAAAGCAATTTTATAGACTCCAGAGTTGAGCATTTTAGGTCTGGGATCCTTGATAGAAGGGATGAGGTTCCTAACAGTGGATAAGGGTTTAAAGGTGCACATGAGGCCTTTCTTATGTAAGATTTTTGAGATCTTATTGGAGAGACCTTCAATGTAGGGGAGAGTCACACAGGAAGAGTTGGGGGTGTCAGGTATAAGTTTGGAGCTGGTGCAATTTTTGGCGGTAGAGAAAGCTCTAGAGATGGATTTGTTGCTGAACTCGTTGAGTTTAAAAACTTGTGAAAGGTGAGAGAGCTCCAGGTCAATGTGCTCCTTATCATAGAGGCTGAAAGCACGTGTGGCTAGTGTTTTAAGAACACCAGCCTTTTGGCTAGGATGGTGAAGAGAGGAAGCATGGAGGTAAAGATCAGTGTGGGTAGATTTCCTATAGACCCGACGACCAAGAGAGCCATCCTTATTTCTGATGATAAGGACATCAAGCAATCGATGTTGGTTGTTGGCCTCAAGTTCTTTGGTGAATTGAAGGCATTCAACCAAACTGTTTAGATGGGAGTGGAAGAGTTCTAATTATTCATAGCCATGAGGCCAACAAATATTGGTGTCATCAACATATCGTTTCCACCATCTAGGTTTGAGGGGAAAGGAGTTTAGAGTAAACTCTTCGAATTGCTCCATATAATGGTTTACTACGATAGGTGAAAGAGGGGAACCCATGGCAACCCCATCAGATTGTTCGTAGACAACATCTTGGAATGTGAAGAAAGTGGAACAAAGGCATAACTCAACAAGAGAAGCAATTTCATCATTGGTTTTGTGTCTAATAACCTCTAAGGAGTCACGCACGGGAAATTTAGTGAATAAGGACACCACATCAAAGCTGACAAGAATATCATCCTCTGCCACTTGCTTGTCCTATATGAAGTCAACGAATTGGGTAGAGTCTTTGATGAAGGAATCAGACTTCCCAACCAAGGGAGAGATAAGTTTAGCAAGGAAGGCAACAAGCTTGTATGTGGGGGAATGAGTGGTATCAACTATAGGCCTAAGGGGGATGCCAGGTTTGTGGATTTTTGGCACACCAGAAATATGCGGGGTAATCTCTTTGGTGGGAATGAGGCGTTTCTTAGTGTTGTCATCAAAGGAAGAATGAGCAACAACATTCTTAACTAGTCTCATGACCTTGGAAATGGGTTTAAGGGGAAGGACTTTATAACTGTCACAATTGGTTAGATGGTCTAACATTTTAGAGATATAATCAGCCTTGTCAAGAATAATGGTGGCATTTCCTTTGTCAGCCTTGACAATGGCAATGTCGTTACGACTCACAAGTTTTTTAAAGGCAAAAAACTTCCCTTTAGGAACATTCCGCTTAGGGGGTTTAGTGTGTCTGAGGGCTACAACACAGTCTTGCCGAATCTCATCTGTAACGGTGCTAGGGAGAGAATGAATGGCATTCTCAATTTCAACTAGAAAATCTAACTTGGGGATAGAAAGCAGTGCAAGAGAGAAGCCCAAGTCTCTTTTTAAAAAGTTGATGGCAAGGGGATCGATGAAGATAGAGGACAGGTTGAGAATGAGTTTATTTTCCCAATCTTCAATAATTGAGGTTGTAAGAGGCCGGTGGAAAAAATTAGTTGGGTACGCGGTGGAATTAGAGACAATGGGAGAGGGAAGATTTGAGGGAGGCATAGAGTGCATGCTAGGAGGATGGTAATTGTGGGGGCAGATGGGCAGCATTGAAAACGGGGTACGTTTGAGCTGAAGCGGGAGAATGATAGAGAAGGGGAGAGATTGAAGTCAAAGGAGAGTGGAGAGCATTAATGACGGGTGGAGAGGGGAAATCAGACGCAAGATTGTGTGAGTCACCATAGGTTGGCAGATGGGACGGGTTGACATTGATAGGAGGCATTGGGGTAAGATCAATGGAGGAAAATTGTGGTGGTGAGAGCACAGGTTCCAAGGGGGTGGCCAGAGAGGGTGGGCTGTTGGGAATGCCGTAGGAGGGGGAGGAAGAATGAATGCCAGGACAAGATGTAGAACTAACTGGGTGAAAATGAATGTTAACATCATCAACGGTCAGAATGGGCTCACCTGCATTGCGCTCCACAGTCATGCCTGAGGATGTGGAATGTTTCGCCAAAGAGAATCCACCAGGAGGGATGATGGACCTAGATGCAACGAAGTGGAGAGAGGAATTGTCTTGGCTGTTGAGGAGACTACGAACTAGAGCACTGGCAAAATTTGTGTTGTGTTCCCCAGACTTGTCTGTTGCTGGGGAATGTTTCAACAAGGATAACCCATGAAGAGGGATGATGGCCCCAGATACATTGCAGTGTAGCGAATGATCAACCTGGCTGCTGAGGTTTCTGTGTTCTGGTGTAGAAACAAATTTTGTTGACACATCAGAAGAGGAGGAGACCATGTCTATAGGAGCAACTGGAGTGTAGACCGAGTTAGGAACAACTTGGCTGGCAGAAAGAGCTTGTCTGTTGGATGCATGAGGGTTTAAAACAACCACACAACTCAGGTCGTATGTTGCTACCAAAGAGGAAGGGGGAGAGGACGAGAAGGAGTGAACTGACCGTATTTCCATACAGCTAAGTCTGGCATCTGGATGTGCACTCATGGATGCAGAGGCAACAGTATCCAATGATTGTAGGCTAAACTGAGAGAACCCTGAGGTGAGGAGACCACTAAGCTTTGTCCACTGTACCTTTCATTTGTAGCGAGTAGATTCGCGTTACCAGAAGAGGTAACACATCTCGAGGTGCACATGTTAGAGAAAGAAAATGAAGAGGAGAAAGATTGGCGCTTCTTGGAGGCCAACCTGGTGAATTTTCTTTTTTGTCTAGCTTCCCAAGCTATTTTTAAACCCTCAGCTCTAGCATGAGAAAGAGTATCCAGAGACGACCATAAATCAAATCGCATCAAGCTTTCTAGTTCAAGATGAAGGTAAAAAAGCCGCTTCAAGATCTGGTCAATAATTGCCCTAATGCTTCTTATGACCGATCTTAGGAGAGAAAGACTAGTCTGATCAAAAATTTGTTTGGTACGGTAGTTCCAGAGATGGTGGATGATGCAAACAAACGAAGGAAAGAGGCAGGAATCTCTGCATCTTTTTAAGAAGGCTAAATCTGTAATCCACTTTGTGAGTTTAATCCTTAGCTTCTCTAGAAGCTTTGCTTTGAAAATTATTTCCTTCCCATGAAGGGCTGCAATAGTAGGCATGAGATTACCCCGCGTATTTATGGTGTGCCAAAAATCCACAAACCTGGCATCCCCCTTAGGCCTATAGTTGATACCACTCATTGCCCCACATACAAGCTTCCTTCCTTCCTTGCTAAACTTATCTCTCCCTTGGTTGGGAAGTTTGATTCCTTCATCAAAGACTCTACCCAATTCGTTGACTTCATATAGGATAAGCAAGTGGCAGAGGATGATATTCTTGTCAGATTTGATGTGGTGTCCTTATTCACTAAAGTTCCTGTGCGTGACTCCTTAGAGGTTATTAGACACAAAACCAATGATGAAATTGCTTCTCTTGCCGAGTTATGCCTTCGTTCCACTTTATTCACATTCCAAGATGTTGTCTACGAACAATCTGATGGGGTTGCCATGGGCTCCCCTCTTTCACCTGTCGTAGCAAACCTTTATATGGAGCAATTCAAAGAGCTTGCTCTAAACTCCTTTCCCCTCAAGCCTAGATGGTGGAAACGATATGTTGATGACACCAATATTTGTTGGCCTCATGGCCGCAAACAATTAGAACTCTTCCACTCCCATCTAAATAGTTTGGTTGAATGCATTCAATTCACTAAAGAACTTGAGGCCAACAACCAACTTCCATTCCTTGATTTCCTTATCATCAGAAATAAGGATTGCTCTCTTGGTCGTCGGGTCTATAGGTAATCTACCCACACTGATCTTTACTTCCATGCTTCCTCTCTTTACCATCCTAGCCAAAAGGCCAGTGTTCTTAAAAGACTAGCCACACATGCTTTCCGCCTCTGTGATAAGGAGCACATTGACCTAGAGCTCTCTCACCTTTCACTTGTTTTTAAACTCAACGGGTTTAGCAACAAATCCATCTCTAGATCTTTCTCTACTACCAAAAATCACACCAGCTCCAAACCTATACCAAGCACCCCCAACTCTTCCTGTGTGACTCTCCCCTACATTGAAGGTCTCTCCAATAAGATCTCAAAAATCTTACGTAAGAAAGGCCTCATGTGTACCTTTAAACCCTTATCCACTATTAGGAACCTCATCCCTTCTATCAAGGATCCTAGACCTAAAATGCTTAACTCTGGAGTCTATAAAATTGCTTGCTCTTGCGGGACCCCGTTTTGTGTCTGAGAATGATTCTAAGTATGGCTGCGAGGGTTTTCATTTTGCTAGAACTGAGGGATCCGCCAAGTGTCTAGCCCCAGTTTCAAGCTGCATTTTGTTTCTAAGTTATAACTTTAAAGCGGAGCATGCCACGTAGTGGTTTTGTTTCTAATAAGTTTTTAAGTTACCACCCTATGGAAGGTGCCATGTGTCATCAATGGAGGCACCCCCTAAATGTTTCAGCATGAGCGCGGAAGGAGCCATGTGTCTTTGTGGTAGCTGCGGAGCTTGCCAAGTGTTAGCTTCCGTAGGTTGGTTCCTATATCTTTTGATGCTAAGTAAAGGAAGGAGGTGGGCCACAGTTTTAAGTATCAACTAATGCGAAGAATGCCACGTGGTGGATGCGGTGTCAAAGTTGAAAGCTTTTTGTCCCTTTCTCTGGTGTATTAAATGTTTCCCAAATGATGCCGAGCCTAACATGTGTCAACCTCCACATAAGTTTCAAAATGTTTCTAATGTTTCAAGAAGTGGAGCGGAAGCTGCCACGTACCAGTTAGTTGTTGCTGCGGAAGCTGCTACTTGTCCCTGTTTGAAAGCTAACAAGCGGAAGGTTGTGGGTCCCATTTCTAATATGTATTTAAAGCTTCAGAGCTGCAGATCATGACAGTTGTCACTTGCAGAGTTCTCCCAAGCATAAAAGACACAGTTAAGCAAAAAGGTGTGGATAAAGACACGTATTTGTTTCTAAATGTTACGGAAGTCGCCAAGTGTCGATTTCTTGTTTCTTCTCGAGAGACGAAGGAGTTTCAAGTTATGCACCCGGACGCTGCCATCTATCACAGAGTTTATTGTTTCAAGAGTGCGGAAGCCGCCAAGTGTCTGTTCCTTATAAATGGAGGTATGCCACATATGTTTTGTCAGAGCCAATGGGCTTGCAGGAAGGAGTAACAGTTGCAGATTCTAAAAGATCTTAATTGTGAGAGACTCCCAGTTATCTCTAGTTCAGTTGGGCCATTGGGATTCGATTGTTGCAGACAATCTAGAGTCGATCTTGTGCTATAAATATGAAACATTTGTAATGATTGAGGGAGTTTTTTTGAAGTTAGAATTCTAGTTTTGCTAGAATTTTCTATTAGAGATTTAAGAGAGAAGTTTGAGACTTTTGCTATGACCAATGAATATCATTTGCCTTTATTTTGTTATTCTTGATTCAGAAAGTGAATGTAACTGTGCATGTATCTATGCCTCTTATATTGCTAGAAAATTAATGAGAAAGACTGAGTTCTGTGCCTTGGTTGATATTTTCTATGTCATTGCAAATTGTCTGGTTGTGAGCCTTTGAGTTTATTCATTATATCTACTTATGTTAATCATGCAACATCTACTCTTTAATATAACTGAATCTTAAGGATAGCTTCACTGTGCTTAATTAGAGTGAAATACTTTTATTCAGGCGCATCGCCATAGGTAGATTTGCTTTAATTGTATCTATAATTCTGTTAGTTTCTCCCCTTTTCCCCAAAACCCATTTAAGATAGAGAAGAGCTAGTTTCTTTAAAATCTGGAGGTTGTTTCAGATAGCAAGTCCCACATTCCTAAAACTTCCCATGTTGGTGTTGGAACCTGCGTAATTTTACACATCAATAGTTCAATCAGTACAAGGGTCAAGGAACATTGTGCTGACATTAGGCATGATCACATTTCTAAATCATCCCTTGCGGAGCACTCCTTTCAAACCAAGCATCATATCTGTCTAGAGGACACCCAAGTTCTCTACAATGAGGACAATTTCTTCAGGAGGAAACTCCTTGAAGCCATCTGCATTAGGTCCCATCCTATGAATCTTAATCAGGATGAAGGTTGGTTCTTGAGCCTAGCTTGGCAACCCCTGCTACACCCTCCACTGACCTCCCCACATCAAACCTGATCCTCCTCCTCCCCCTCACCCTTCCCACCTTGGTCCTCCCAGTATCCTCTTCCTTCCTCGCCCCCTCCTGGCATCCTCTTCCTTCCTCACCCCTTCCCATCTCTTCCCCCTTTCTTTCCTCTTCTCCATTTTGTGTTCTTCGCCTTATGCTTAGGTCAAGGTCTTTCATTTTTTTACTTGTTATTCCTTTTTCCTAATATCATTCTTTTATGAATTTACTATTTCCCTTTGTCTTACTTTTTTGGTTCTGCCTAATTTACCTAGTTGCTTTATTGATTTAACCTTTTTGATCCCATTTATTTTTCTTTTTGTTTTGTTTTACTTTTTATGTATTTGATTTCATAGTTTCATTTATGTTTTAATTTTTTTTTTGCTAGTTTTTATTTATGTCATTAGGTAATTTTTTAGGTTTACTTTATTTGGTTTTAATTTTATTTTTTAGGTATAATTTGTTTTTTCTTTTTTACTTATCTCTTATTATTCACCTATTTCCTTTCTAGCTTTAACCATTCCTTCTTGCTTTTTGACTTTCTTTGTGGTAGGTCTTCCCCTTTTATTTATTTGGTTCCTTGCTTTAATTTCCCTTAATAATTTGTCTCTATTTGTTCTATTATTTTGGTTACTCATTTTTAATTTTGTTAGACTTTATTTCTCTCTTCATTCCTTACAATTTATTTTTCTTTATTTAATTTATTCTATTGATTCATTTTTAATTTCTCTTTTTGGTATGAATTATTTTTGTTGTTAGGTGTTTTACTTAATTTGTTTCTTCTTGTTTCTTCCTTTTCCTCTTTTCTCATCTTTTCAATTTACCTCTTTTTCTCTTTTTTGATTCCTTATGTTTAGTTTTCTTTATTTTCTTTTTATTTACCCCTTAATTTTTAATTTTGTTAGGCATTTTCTATCTTTTGATTCCTCACATTTTGGTTTGGTTTATTTATGTTATAGTTGCCTTTATTATTATTATTTTCTTTTTGATAGATTCTTTAAATGTTATTGAGTTCTTTAATTTTTTTCATTGTTAGATCTTAATTTGTTAGGTTTTCAATTTTTTATTTTCTATTAGGTTTCATTATGTTTCTTCTTTTTCCTCATTTCTTCCAGTTTATTCTATTAATTTACCTTTTTGCTTTGGTTATTTAACCTTTTTACCTTTTCCTTATCTTTCTTTTTGACTGATTTATTTTCAATTATTTACTTTATATATTCATTTTTTAATGTCCTTTTATTAGTATTTTCTTTGTTATTAGGCATTTTGGTAGGTATCATTTTGTTAGTTTTTATTTTTTTATTTTATTAGGTTCTATTTGTTTCCTCTTTCTCATTTTTTTTTTTTTTTGTTCTTGTTAATTTATCTTTTTACTTTCTAGATTTAACTTTTTTACTTGTATTGGCTCTCTTTAAGTTAGGCCTTTCCCTCTTATTTCCGATTCCTCATGTTTCTTTTTATCAATTTTCTATTTATTCTCATTTTATCTTATTTTTTATATTCAATTTTTATAATTTTGTTAAGCGTTATACCTTTTTTGATTCCTTACTTTTATTTTTCATTGCTTTTATTTTATTGATTCATTTTCATTATTTTTCTTTTTGGTAGGTTTTATTGTTATAGTTCTGTATTATCATGGAATTTGTAGGTATTAATTTGTTAGTTTTCAATTTATTTTATGGCAAGGTTTTATATAATTTCTTTGTGTATTATTGTTTGATTTATTGTAGGTCTTTCCTTTCTTTTTTTGATCCTTTATAATTTCTTTTTTTCATTTTCTTTAGATTCTTTTATTATTCATTCTTCCTTTTGGTAGGTTTTATTTATTTGGTTAGATATTATTACATATGTTGCTTATGTACTATCTATTTACTTTGCTCATTTATTATTTATTTTAAGTGGTATTATTTGTTGCTATGATTATTTTGCCCCTTACTATCTATTTCTCCTTCTAGATTCTTTTTAATATATATTGTGTTTTCATTATATTTATTGCTTTATTCATACTATTACATGTTTTTATATCTTTCCTCTTAGTGTTTTGATCTTTTCTTGACTTTTTGCTCATTCTTTGGGGATAATTAATGTATTTTATTCCCTTATAATCCTCTACAACCCTAATCCCCCTCTCTTCCTTTTTATAAGGCTAAGTTTCTACATCCTATTCACTTGTTTCCTCTTCCTGATGATGGATCACTGAGTGTGATCCGAAATGTTGACAAAAAAGCACACACTATATAATCCAAAAGAATTCTTATCATATTTCTATGGACTATGGAAAACTCATGCCTACAATTTCAAAATTATTATTTTGTTGACTCTTGCCCATTTCTTTCCCACCATGAGCTAGCTTGGTAAACATTTTGTATGATATATCACTTTTAGGGTCTTAGATATGTGATTTTTGATGACATTATCATTTTTTAGATCTTTGGAGGGATTGCATTCTTACTTATCTTTATTCTATTATTATATCTTTTCTTTTAGAGTTTTGTGCTATGTTGAGATCTTTCCTTTACCCACCCTAGCCACCCTTTCCAATCCCATTAGGTTTCCATTTTCATATCTAATATGCCACTAATTCTAACCCTAACCCTGATTCTAACACTTGAGTTAGTGTTAGGGTTAGGGTTAGGATGGGTCATTTTAAATGATCTCATTGGTACAATATTAATTCCCAAATTTATATTAATAGATAAAACCATTTGTTATAGAGTAACTGTTTAAAGACATCATTTGATATCATAAGAAAAACATATAATATGAAGTATTCCAATGCATGTACATTGCCACACTAATACTTGTACACATAAGAATAGTATTTGTCAACATAATATTCTTATCTATTTGTTTGCAAATACTCTTACCTTTCAAAATTACACAAATCATTCATATCATGGTTGTTTGATTTGAGTTTCACAAATCACTCATGTTTTGTTTGGATCTCTTAGCCTTATTTTAGGATCTTACTTTTTTAACCCCAAAATTACACTCTTTGGGTTCAAAATTTTCTTATTTAAAAGCCAAAAAAATCATATATTAAAAATTTTAGTAACTATTCTAATAAGCTTGTAGTCTAAATATTTCCATAATTTAGGTGCATTTCTTTCCAATTTGTAATCTATTTTATATTGTGTTGTGTGAATTTTTACAATACAACTGAATTGCATACCAAAACCCAATAGTTATATTTTCACTGCAACCTTGAAAATGTTAGTGCTTGTTTAAAAGTGGTTGTAGTAATTATTATAAAGGCTCATGAATAATGTAATTAATTAGTTTTATATATTTAGTTTTTAATTCATCACTAAAGACTCTAAGATAAAGAATGAATACTATTTTAACTTTTAATAACACTTGGTAAATGTATGAAAGAAAATAAAATAGACATTTTGTGGGCTTGCATAAAATATTTTTAAAAAGAAAACTAAATTCATATAATCAAGGATTTTATGGGTGTTAATTGACACCATGTCATGTGTCATGTTTTTTTGGGAATATATATTATGATGTTTGTAAATTGTAAAATGTAAAAATATTTAATTTATTTTTTTAATATAATTTATGCATACACCATTAACACCATGCTAAAGCATACAAATTAATAACAAGCCAAAATAATTTTGAGAGATTATTTAAATTTTTATCAATAGTTATTTTGATTTTGATTTTTTGATGCTTCTTGATTTTTATTTTGTGCTTCTTCATAAAATATTATTAAAAGTAAATGGGGAAATATGAAATGATCATACCTGTGATTTTTGTTGATTCTTAGATTTTGATTTTTTTGCCGCTTCTTCATTTTTATTTTGTGCTTCTTCCTTGTGGAATTCGTGTTTTTATTTTTGGCTCTCTAAATTTATTTAATTGTTTTCAATATTGGAGACTTTCAGATATTTATGTTTTATATATGTTTTAATTATTAATGTTGCATTTGTGGGCTATGTTTTTTTAATGTTTATGTTTTTCTTAACATGCTCATGCCATTTCACCCTGTACTGCCACTGTAGGTTATGTCTCTCGGTGTAATCAAATTGTAAATAAAAATTATGTTATATATATTGAAAAATATATCTAATATATATGCTATTTTTTATGCACAACCTTTTCAAATTCCATTTCCCATTGTGTTATCATTGTTGTCATGTTTCATGTTCCTGGTTTATGGTAACATAAGGCCAAAAGTCCTCTATATAGTTGTTAGGAATGAGATGTAATGACTAGGATATCTAACTTTTTGTAGGAATACACAACACTGAGAGGGGGGGGTGAATCAGTGTTGTTAACAATTTTAACACTTTTTACTCCTTTTGATTAATTTAACTTCACAGTTATAGAATTCTTCAGATAAAACAAAAACTATGCAGAGTATCAACACAAAAATTTGACACAAGAAATTTTCCGAGTGGAAAACCCTCTTGGGGTATAAAAACCACTCAACTGCCTCACTGGCTTAACAAAATTTTAGATTACAACTGCCTCACTGACATTACAATTTTGCCTCACTGGCATATTGTACTTCTCTGCATGTCTCACTGACATTACAACATCAACAATTTCAATGAAAAATATAACTCAGGGGATTTCCCTGTTTCAATAAGAACAAAACCTTATTTCTCCCTTTTAAAACAAACAAAAATATATTCTTTACAATTAAACTTCAACTGTCATCATCATCTACAATCAATCAATTTTGATCTTCAAAATACTTCATACCTCTGCAAAACAATCTCAAAATTTAATTCACCACTTCATGAACTTTCTCACTGTGCAATACTAAACAATTGACCCTCTCTGAGAAATTATTGTCTTTTAACACTTCCGCCTTCTCTGTGCAAATATTGATCCATCTTGATCATTGAATAAACTCCATCCATTTATTGCACCAACATTATTTCAAAACCTCAACATAATTCCCTGTCAAAAAAATGTTTCTTCATACTGTTGATGATTGTTTTGATGCAATCATAACAATAAGTTAAAATTCACATGACATGAACTGTAACTATACTTGAAAGATGAGAAGGAATCATTTGGTGATTCAACTAATCCCAAGTCTACAATGGTTCGGTTGGTCAAGTTCAGTTGGTCAATGTGAAGCTGTAATGTTCAAGGGGCCTTACGTAGTTTATGTAACGCCCCGCATGAACACCTTAGAGAACAATACATCTATGCTATGCAAAAAATGGAATAATATTTTTTAAATGAATAAAGTGACAAAGTGATGTTTAACACAACTAAATACACCATATGACCTAACGACTAGTCCTCTAAGATATCATGGAGGCATTACTTGACAATTCAAACAACTAATCTGACGTACATCATTAATTAACATCAGACGAACATTCTAAACCTAATGCATTAAATCAATAACATTTACATCAAATAACTAATCATTAGGATCTAGTACATAGTTACAATTTCTTCTCACATACGAGTACATCATTACATTGTTACTGAACACCTCCTGAATACAAATATTATAAATCAACTGATACACAGACAAGAACATGAATATAAATCACTTACCTCATACCTTGGTACAAGACCTGACGGCTGATACGCACGATACAACATCCTCGCACACGAACAATAGCAAGGGAAAAAAACCAATGGATAAAAGCTCTTCCACCCGACCATGTGGAACCCTGAGGTCCACCCCCCGAGCTAGGAGTTAACATGAGGTTCCCACTACAACATACAGTCAAGTAAATAGTAAACTATAAGACAAGACAACACATAACTCCAACAACACACGTCAATATCACAAACAACTTAACAACACTTCCAGAGGCAACACAAGACAAATGGGGAGAGAACAACTAGGGAATGCTAGGCTGTAGTAGGAAGAGTGTCATCGCACGGTCCTAACATGGGTTATCCTGACAGCCTCTCACTAGGCGCCGGCCCCCATCTATGGTTATCCTGACAGCCTCTCACTAGGCGCCGGCCCCATAGGGTGACACATGCGGAATCAACCTTCCTTTCGTGAGGACAAGGAAGTTGATCATGCCAACCAGGCCTTCTCTACCCATCCTTAGTCTAAACGAGCACTACAGGCATGGGAGAGGAAATCCATTTATCTTGTTAATGTGTAATTTACCCTTTCCCCCCCAGTTCATTTTAGGTTTTCACTTAATTAACAACTTCCAATGGGTTATCCTGACAGCCACTTTGGGCGCCGGCCCCACATTGAAAGCCACTCCCCTACCTGCATCTAGAAACCCTGACCATCAAGCAAGAAAACATCATCATGACAACGATGATACATGAACCATGCAAGGCATTTAACCATCTTGCATAACAATTATCCTGATATGAACACGTATATGTAACACTGCAAGGCATTCACCATCTTGCATAACAACTTAATTACAAGGACATACTCTCAAAATATTATCCATAACAGTGCATCAACATCACAACCGTTACAGTACTCAATGTCTCCCCACTCACAAAATCCAATTCAAAAATCCATTGCAAATAAATACAATTAAAATGGTCAACAAGCCATCCACAAGGGAATTACTACCACCCCAAGGTACATTCACAAATCAGATCATGCATCCTTCACGTTACCCTTTTGCCTCATACATGACTAGAGACAACATAACATCGTATAATCAATACACATAAAGCACTATACTTGAAAACCAATCACGTTAAACTATGCCTCTGGACTGACAACCTAACAACTTGCACAGTAGACCCCATTACATCTGACAATCTCATAACAATGTTAATAAACCCAATCTCGGGTCTATTTAATCACACTTCAATTAATAAAACCTTCATAATGATGTAGTAATAAGTTCGTTACCAAAATTTAAATTGATCAACAACAATCGTAACAATTTAAATTAAACTTTGTAATTAATATCACCTACTTTTCTTTATAGTTCAATGAATATTAATCTACATTTGATTTTGCACTTTTAAAACCAACAATCATATAAATACTGCAATTTCTCATTAAACTTTACCCATACATTTTCCGGTCCGCTTGGAGTTGACACAACATCATCTAACTAATAATAACAATAATATTATTAGACAATAATAATAATAGTAATAATAATAATAATAATGCAGCCTTAAATCATTCAATAGCAAATATTTTCACCCAAAGAGAAGGAAATTATTATTTTTATTGAGTTCAGATTCATAAGCTCAGTTGAGTAGTTATGCCCTTGGCTTCTGTTGTTCACAGTACTAGTTCTGCCCTGCAGTACTCTGTCTGTTCTAAAACTTTCAGGAAGAGCATTCCAATTTATATATACATCAAGATCCATGTGAGCTGTTTCATGCACAGCCTGTTTCAGTTTGACTGTGATCTGAAGTGTTTCTTTATTTGGTTCAGTAGTCACAGTTTAGTGCCTCTAGTATATGGAAGGGCTCTTTCGTTGTTTCCAGATCCGTGTGAAGGTGTAGTTTTAATCAGCAGTTGCAGCAGGAAGTTTTGGAACCTTTTTTTTCTGTAGCTGTTGACAAGTGTCTACTCATGGGGTTTTTTTTTTCCCTATGTTCTTTTGCTGTTCCTTCATGTTGCCAGGCCATTTGTTTTAGATTGCAGTGTTGTATCAGTTCTATACCTTGCTGCGTCAGTGTGCCTTTGCAGATACTTTGTATGGAATTGTTTAGGCTCTGTTTAGTTTTGTTTGCAGTTGTTTGCCTTGCTGGTCTGTTCTTTGCAGTCTTTTGACTGCACTCACTTTTGTAATTTGCATTTATTCAATACAAAAAAAACATGTGGGACAAGCCATTGTCAAATAGCAAAATACCCTTCCCAATGCACTTCTAGAACCGCAACATAAATTATATTGTCTCTCTCAAACAGCCTGTGAAACAGTGCTACATGGTACTTCTAGAACTTATGAAGTATGGTGACAAAGTGTGTGCACAGCACTACATCCAACAAATCAAGCAGTGGTCATTGTTTAAGAAAAATGGCTCTCTAGTACCAATCATACTGTTGTTTACAGATAAATGTATCAAAATTTTAGAGAATTTCCGAGCTCGCCCCACCATGCAAAGCCAAGCATGTGGGGTTTTCATGAATAGATTTTGTTCCTTTAAGATTGACCTCACATTATAAATAATGATAAAAATCTTTGGATGCCACAGTAAGATTTATTGCACATATACGAGATTGTTGGATCCCCACTAACGACTGACACAACTAAACAAGGGTTGTTCCCTACACCTACTCTGGCTGATTGCATGGTTAAGAAGTCAGAACAAAGTAAGGGAAATCTTAAACTATGGTAGCAGATGTATGGCTAAGACCATGAAAGGTACTTAAGTTCTTCAGGAGACCAATGCTTTTCATCTGCTTCAATTTCTTTGCCACATTACCAGTCACATTGTTATCACTAAACAGAATATCTAGAGCCCTCTTGATAGCTTGGGACAGATGGGCTTCTGAGCCAAACAGGCTTGCAAGTAGTCGAATTTTAGGGTTAAGATTTTTCTCTAAACTCAAGCCAAGAATTCTAGGCTGTTGGACTATAACAGCTGCCAGATCTTCTCTAGTAAGCCCTGATGTGGTGAGGAGATCAATTTTGAACTTCATCAGATCCACTTTGTATGTGAGAGCATTTGGGTGTTTTCGGATGACAGCCCTTACCTGGTGAGGGTGAGTCCCAATACTTTCTATTAGAATTCATGACTTAAAAAGTAATTGTGACATGATTTGCAGTGTCCTTGAAAAAAAATCCAGCAAACCAAATCTACAAATATACACTTTTTAATCAATATTTCTGTGACCTTTATTATTCTACATATAGCTTTATATCAAATAATATGGCAATGGATAACACTAATCACCTGCAGTAATTTTGCTCAAACCGCAACCAGAAAATTAATAACTGGTGTACCAGACTTACAAGTTCAATTTTATTCAAAGCAGAGATGTCTCTTAGCGTCTGTGTCTCTTCCAATGGAACATCTGGGACAACAAGACCACGAATCCCTATAGAACTGATGATGTGCATGAAGTTTTCAAGGCCGTGTTTCAGTATTGGATTGTAATAAGTGAATAACACAAGTGGAGAAGCCAAATGGGGAATCACCTCTCTAAGCATGGCAATAACTGCATCAAAATTGGTACCCTTTTGTAGAGCTCTTGTAGCAGCTGCCTGAATGACGGGGCCATCAGCAAGAGGGTCAGAGTATGGCACTCCCAGCTCCATTATATCAGCACCACAAGAATCCAACACTTCCAGTGCTTTGGCCGTAGTAACAAATCAGGATCCCCTGCGGTTATAAAAGGAATAAGAGCCACCTTTCCCCGGCTCTTAAGGTTGGCAAATGTTTGAGAAAAAGAGAGGCCTAAACTGTCTTGAGAGTTTAAGATAATTCGGTGTTCTCGTTGCCATCTTCGTGTTTGACTGACTCAATGTTTCGTCGGCGACTGAGGAGTTTCTTTGTCCCTCATATTTCATCTGCAGTCTTGATATCCATCAGCTATAAACAGCGACCAATACCTTCATTGGCAGCATGAGTTATAAGAGGCTCGGCCTCTTTGTTGATAGGCTTCGGCCTTCATGCTTAGAAACCATTGTCTACTATTTAAAATTCACCTAAAATACAGCATCATCATATGGAGGATTAAGGCCATTAAGGCTAAGCTTTCGCTCCACTAACACACGTCTATGCGGTTACTTTTACTACATTCTCTATATCATTATAACTAGCTATACATAGTCTGTTACCATAGTATTGATGAGTCTTAGTCTATCTAAGAGCGAGTAAAATGGCCAAATAAGCAAGGGAGCCAACTAATGGAGCATTGATATAGGTTGAAGTTCAGATTGCTCATAATCACTTATGTCATCAGGAAAGCGATCATTGGCATCTGGGCCTCCCACAACTGCTCCACCCAAAAGGTTTGGATTAGGGCATTGCTATGGAAGGATTGGAAACCTGCACTGCACCCAATGGCCGGTGGGTGTTGGGCCACTGAAGGCAGAGATGAGCCCCTGTGGTGAATACGCTGTGGGTAGTTGGAACCATACCCAACCATATATGACATCTTCAGAGGATCGGACCCCAGTATATAGTCCACCTGGCGTTTTGCGATTGCTCTACTAAATAGAAATAAGAAACAGAATGCAATGATTGTAGTCTCTGCGCAACCGGGTCTCTAGGAAAGCCTTAGAAACATTTAAGAAAATGCAGTACGAAGAAATAAGGCTAGATCTGAACTTTTAGATGGATGTAAATCAGAAGGTGCAAGCAAATATAATTTACAGGATAAAAGACAAATTCATTCAATTAAAGACAATCATGGAAGATGATAATGGAACCTGGACTACTAACGGATGATTGCTGCTTTCGTACCCCAGATTGCAACTTCCACCCTTCCACCGTTGAATACCTAGCTTCTCCATGCTGAAAATTTTATGCCGGGATTACTCCTACAGCTCAGAACCCGACCTCCCATCTCCCCCTTTTTGCCTCTACAAGCCTTCTTTTTATAACACAGACCCTTCCTTCCTCCAAGGAGCTCGGCACGCGATCCGGTGCTTCTCCTTCCTCGAGAACATTTTTATTTAATTTTTTTGATCCCACAAGATTATTATTTTTTTAATCCACCACATCTAGTATGTCCATGCATCTGTGAAAACATAAAATGTCAATAGTTAAAACTTCAACAGATATCATCATACTCATGATCGAATAACACATGGAGCTGAATTAAAATAATCTATAACATCTAATATGTGCATCAAACTGTGATAACATGAAGTATCAATGGTCAAGCATCATCCTAACATAGATTCATTTTCAGCTATCATAAAACAGAGTGTCATGGTGTCCAATCCTACTAGAAAACCATCAGTCTGACCGACGACAAGGTGAGGGGCACTACAGTTTAGGTTTATTTTGTGGTTTACTGGACTAAGAATATGCAACGAGGTCATAGATTTCAACAAGTATTCTGTTCATTTGCATACAAGTGTTACTGGGCTGCAGGTTTCAGAGGATTTTCTTGGATTTCTTGCAGCTTTCTTCTTTATCTGTTTATGAAAACTGTCTACTTAGACTCTGTCATGCATGCTTCTTCAAATTTGAGACAATTTCCCTTTGGATTTCTACGTTTTCAGCTAAATATTTCAGATGGGTTGGGAAAAGTTAGAGAGATATAATCTATACCTCATTTAATCTACAGAAGGATCTAAGTGTTTCTGTTATGCACTATGTAAATACCACAGTAGTTTGATCAAATCCACAGTAAAAAACCCTAAATGTAAGTTCTGAGCATTTTCACAAACATACATTTAAAATTGTAAGCTCTCAAAGAAGATATTTCAAAACACAAAGAAGAGCAGGAGAACACTCAGAAGATAGATGCAGAACTCCAGATTCTATTGTATTAGAAACGAATAGTCATACATGATTTACAATGTAAGAATGACTCTTAGTTTCATTGATCATACTACAGAGAACCTACAAGCTTTACAGATACAGTAAGACAGCCAGACATTCCACGCACATCTTACTGCAGACGAACAGGCGACCTCCTTCTTCTACTTCTAAACTATGCTAACTTGCTGTGTTTTCCTAAAATCTTGTTGTAGGCCCTAAAAATCCCTGTTGTAGTCCCTATTGTAAAGTATTACAGTGTAGAGAGGCACAATATAAAGACATCCTGATTGTCCTCACTACAGCAAAAAACCTAACTGAACCCCTGGTTCAAACCCCTGGTTACAGCAATAAATACAGGTGAACCAGCTCTCAAAAATATCTCTGAGCAGTGGTCAAATCTGGGCGAAATATTGCCCCTTCTGAGAAGTTCCGGCAGCTGGGTAATAACTTCTGTTTGTCTTTTGTGATAATACCCTCAGCTGCAACTCTGTCTTTCACTTGAATGGCCTTGACCTTTTGCATTTCATCTCTATCTTCTTGCTCCTGAGATCAGATCTTCTGCCTCCATGAGGTCACTGCGCTGACTCTCCAGCTGCTTCCTCAACTGCAAGCCTGCAAGACAAGACAAGCAATAAGTTTCACATTTATCATAAAAAATAGCATGAAATTAAAATAAGCGTTCAAATCCAGGTGACAGCGCAAGATGGAGAAAATCGGATCCAGAATCCTCTCAAAACGCGTCCAAAATGCGCTCAGACTGCTCAAAATTGATCAGGTCAACTATCGCTGACTGAAAAAATGCCAGAGGCGCCAAAAAAAACACTTTAAAATGTCCACCGCCTCATTTCCCGCCCATCGGCATGTATATCTCTGTCGGTGCGTCAAAAAACAGGTTAGTCGATATACCTCATCATCATGATTTTCTGGAAATATGATGCTCTCGCTTCTGAAGGTCCAGATGAATGTCATCATGATGTTTCGCTCTTGTATATCGGGGAAAAGAATAACATCATCATCATCATTATGTTGAAGAAGAATGGGAGGATATGAATATAATCGTGCTGCCGAGGAAAGGAAGATGATGGTGACGTCATCATGATATTCGGGCTTCATTGAAATGCTAAGGATGACGTCATCGTCATCTTCGTCTAAGATTAGGGGGCTAACTGTGATATCAGGTCACCCAAGGAGCATGATCAGGATGATGAAGTGAATATGACCCCTTCGCGGCCAAGGTAACCCTCTCGAGAAAAAAAATCAGCATGATGAAGATCATCATCATATTTGCTTTTGTCGAACTTGGAATAAGACGTCATCATCATATTTCGGCAAACGGATCGTGCTTGAAAAAATATCCTGTTTGAAGGAAAAAAAGATGATGATGATGATCATCAGGATATTAGCTTCTGTCGAACATAGAATAAGACATCATCATCATATTTCGCGAACCAGATTGTGCTTGAAAAAATATCCTGTTTGAAGGAAAAAAAGATGATGATGATGATCATCAGGATATTAGCTTCTGTCGAACATAGAATAAGACATCATCATCATATTTCGCGAACCAGATCGGGTTTTGGAAAATATCCTGTTGAAAGAAAAAATGATGATGCTGATCATCAGGATATTTACTTCTTCGTTTATCAGATCGGGATGACGTCATCATGATATTCGGAGCCTTCGTTAAACTTGAACATGACGTCATCATGATATTTCGCCAACCGGATCATGTTTGGGAAAAATCCTGCCGAAGGGAAAATGTGATGATGATGATCATCAGGATAAAAATATGATGATGATGATCATCAGGATGTTCTTAAAAGGTTGCATTTTCGGCAGGAGGACTTTGCGAAATATCAGGCGAACAAACAAGATCATGATGATGTTGACAATAGGACAGGATAAAAAATATATGATGATGATCCTCCTTATCGAATTATCCAGATGACGTCATCATCATAATTTGTCTTCGGAGCACAAGGATGAGTTGGTCATCATGATATTTGCGCTAGGGTGATATTACAAAATATGATGATGCTGTTGAGAAATGTAATATCGGCTTCTTCTTAATAGATAGGGTGATCATCATGATATTACGCTAACCGGAGATCAGGAGGATATGAAGATGATGATCCTCTTTCTCGAATTATCATGATGATGATTCCAGCACTTGGCAAAATTCAGCAAATGATCCTCGTGAAAGATCAGGGTGATATGAAGTCGTCATCATCATAATTCGAACTTCAGCAAATATCATGATGATGACCTAGCGATAGGTTTATAGCATGCGCATGCAAATATGCTGATGATGAATTTGTTAAGTCAGGGTGATCCTAGACCATCAGCATGATATTTTAAGATCAGGCGATGCAAGGATATCATGATGATGCTCGCGATACAAAAGACCATTTCGACGGGGAACTTACCTTGACTGAAAGCTGATGTCATCATGATATTCGAACCTCAGGATATTATCGGGGGGCGTTCAAATATGATGATGTTGATGATCATCATGCAACCAAAACCAAGTTTATAAAATATGACGCTCCTAAGAAAATCATGATGCTGACAATGCGCCTAAGGCCCTTTGACGGGTAAAAAGCACTACCACCTAAAATTGACGTCCGGATGTTGCGACTGCATGATTTTTATCGAGTGATAGACCAAGATCATGATGATCCTGACAACATGACTTAGGATATAAAAATATGATAATCCTCCTGCGAATATCAGGTTTGACCAAAACTTTGACCGTGCATAACTTTCACATATGGAAGAATTTTCAAGTGAAGTAAAAGGCAAACCTGCATGGAATTTCGAGCTCTTTCTAACTATGAGGTCTTAGCAACAAAATATGAACCTTGACAAACTGACCTCATGATGATGACCTACCTCATCATATATCATGATGATGAGGTACCTGACCTTCATTTTTACCAGACCGCCAGAAAGCAGAAAAAACACAAGCAGAAGCAAAAAGCAAGACATCAGCAGGGGTCCCCATTTTGCTAAGGAGCATAATGGGGCGTGTTGTGAACATCACAACACATACCTGCAAAAAATACATTTCATAACAAAAATACCACTCTCAAAACTTCTCACAACACCTTTCAAGATCATCTCCCATCTCCTTAAGAACACACCCCTGCAAATTAAAAAAATCATACCATCAAAAATGAACCTTCAAGTTTTTAATTCAGTTCAACTTCCAACCCATTCTTCTTCTTCCCTTCAAAACAAATCACATTCTTGTCAAAAAGAAAAAAACAAAAAACAAACTCTCGTTGATCTGTTTTATTTATCTTCTGCACCTTTAGAAACATTCCAAACTCACACTCTTTCTTTTTCAAGACTTTCTAACTTCAAATTCTCTTGAACTTCGGTGAAGAAATGGAAACATATATGCCTTTTGTCTTTTTGCATCATAATGCACGTCAAATTTAATTGAGTGTCATAACCGTTTCACACTTTTTCAGTTTTAAACCTTATCCATCCGATATGGATTTCGCTCCACTTACCTTTTCAAACACTGCCGTTGATGCGAAATTCCCGCCGGGGCACCTTCGAGCCACACTCGATGACCGGTAGCCTAGCTGATGGGGCCGGTAACACAGACGATGAACAACCGTTAATATTATCACTTAAACCCCGACAACCTCCTCGACCGGTCAACTACCAATTAGAACAAAAGTTATGATGTTTGTTTAAGGACTTTTTAGGACATGATTTATGATCTTCAACTTAGAGTTTAGTGAGCTCACATAAGAATATTTTGCCCCAAGTATGAACCCGATACCTACATCTGATCAAGACATATAACTTGCACTAACATAAATTAACACAGAAGACATGATTTGAACAGAGATCAAGACTCCTTGAAGTACCCTTCTGCAAACCATATTGAAGATCAATACTGTGTCTTGTCAAGATCATCATATGATGAGAAGAATTCTCATGAATCAACATAACCTCCACTGAAGAAGATAATATCCTTACTTGAACAAACATCTTGTGAAAAAAACAACATTCTGATACATGATCAACTTCTGATTAATTCCTGCCATGATCAACTGTGAAATGCTTGAACAAACATCTTGTTAAAAAACAACATCCTGATACATGATCAACTTATGATTAATTCCTGCCACGATCAACTGTGAAATGCAAGATCAAATATCCCTGATATTCTGAAATATCACTACCATTATTACCAACATTTTGACATCAATGAAAAGACAATATGCTCAATAGAAATGTGCTACAAAATTCCCCCTTTGTCTTTGACATTGATGGCAAAACCATAACTCATTTCTCCCCCTTTTTGACATAAAATGTCAAAGGCAAAAACTTGTTCTTGTAAGAGCAATCCTCTGCCATAAAATCTGTCAATAACACACTTCACTATACACTGATCAAATACTCAAAAACAAAAAAAAAATCATACAAATATGTACAAAACTATACACAAACTATGTACAAATGTAATGAGATTCAGGACATCATAATGATATAGAAAACAACTCCCCCTAAATCCAATATCTCTATAACCCTTTGAAGAGAGACAAGAGACAGAACTCCTAATCTCTGTCTCAGAGTTTCAAATGTCTCCTTTGGCAAAGGCTTTGTGAAGATGTCAGCCAATTGATCACTTGTATGCACATATTCCAAAGCAACTTCATTTTCAATCACCTTTTCCCTTAGAAAATGATATCTGATAGCAATGTGCTTAGTTCTTGAATGCATTATAGGATTCTTTGACATATTGATAGAACTTGTGTTATCACAAAGAATAGATACAGGCTTTTTAACCTCAACCTTAATATCAAGAAGTGATTGTACCATCCAAAGTACCTGTGTACAACATGAAGAAGCAGCAATGTACTCAGCTTCAGCTGTAGATAGAGAAACACAATCTTGTTTCTTATTATGCCATGCAACCAATCTGCCCCCCAGAAAGAAAGCTGCCCCACTTGTACTTTTTCTGTCATCAGGACACCCAGCCCAATCTGCATCTGTATAGGCAAGAAGTGTAAAATCATTGTGTCTAGGATACCATAAACCAAAATCAAGTGTACCCTTAATATATCTAAAGATTCTCTTAACAGCATTCAAGTGTGATTGTTTAGGACAAGCTTGAAATCTTGCAACCAAACAAACAGCCTGCATAATATCAGGCCTAGAAGCAGTGAGATATAAAAGACTCCCAATCAAAGATCTATACAGATTCTACTTCAGGTGATTCATCATTTTTTACTTAGCTTATGCCCTGTCTCCATAGGAGTACCCAAAGGTTTGCAATCATCCATTTGAAATCTCTTTAACATCTCTTTGGCATATTTATTTTGTGAGATAAATATTCCTTTTTCGAGTTGAGATACCTGAAGACCAAGAAAGAAAGACAATTCTCCCAACATAGACATTTCAAATTCTGACTTCATGATGTTAGGAAATGAATGACTCATACCATCATTGTTACTACCAAAAATGATATCATCAACATAAATTTCAACAACCAGAATATCCTCACCTTTGATTAGATAGTACAGATTACTGTCCACACCTCCTTTTGTGAACCCCTATTCCTGCAGAAACTTATCCAGTCTATAATACCAAGCCCTTGGAGCTTGCTTTAAACCATATAAGGCCTTTTTCAACCTATAAACATGATCTGAATTATCTTTATTCACAAAACCTTCTGGTTGTTCCATGTAAACTTCTTCTTCAAGATCTCTATTTAGAAATGCTGATTTTACATCCATTTGGTAAACTTTGAAATTTTTATAAACTGAAAAAGCTAAAAACATTCTTATAACTTCTAATCTAGCAACAGGAGCAAATGTTTCTTCAAAGTCAATTCCTTCAATTTGTGAATACCCTTTGCAAACCAATCTAGCTTTGTTTCTAACAACTTTACCTTTATCATCAAGCTTATTCCTAAAAACGCATTTAGATCCAATGACATTCTTACCTTCTGGTCTTGGAACAAGTTCCCATGTTTTGTTCTTTTCTATTTGGCTTAACTCCTCTTCCATGGCTTTAATCCAGGCTTCATCTTTGCTGGCCTCAACATAACTTTTAGGTTCCATTTCAGATATCAAGCACACATGTGCTTGATAATGTGTAGCAGCAAGCTTTCTTCTAGTTACCACACCACTATCCTTGTCCCCAATGATCAACTCATGAGGATGATCTCTTTGATATGCCTTTGAAGGAGTCTTTCTCTTATCATCAACAGATTTTTCAGGATCTTCTTCCTCTTCCTGAATTTCTTCTTCCTTTTGTGAATGATGATCATCTTCCTTGTCATGAATCAACTGCATACAGGGCTGCAAATCCTCATCCACCTTAACATTAGTACTTTCAATTATTCTTTTGAGCGTATTGTTAAAACACTTATATGCTTTGCTATGTGTAGAATAACCAAGAAATATGCCTTCATCACATCTAGACTCAAAACCACATAAGCTATCATTATCTTTCTTGATGTAACACTTACTTCCAAAAATTTTAAAATACCCAACATTAGTTGACTAACCATACCAAAGTTCATAAGGAGTATAATTTGACTTTACCCTTAATTGAACTCTGTTCAAAGTATATACAGCTGTATGAATAGCTTCTCTCCAATAGACATTAGGCAAATTTGCATCATGTAGTAAGGTTCTTGCCATTTCTTTTACAGTCCTATTTTTCCTTTCAGCTACTCCATTTTGCTATGGAGTTCTAGGAGTGGAGAATTGCCTTCTTATCCCATGTTTTTCACAATACTCCTCAAGTTCCTTTGAAGTATACTCTCCTCCATTGTCTGACCTTAAACATTTTAGCTTGAAATCAGATTCCTTTTCAACCATCTTCTTGAAGATTTTGAATCTATCAAATGCCTCTGATTTATGCCTTAAGAATGTTACCCATGTCATTCTTGAAAAGTCATCAATGAAAAGCATAAAATATTTTTCTCCTCCCAGAGCTTTAGTCCTTGTAGGACCACACAAATCTGAATGTACCAGCTACAGAGGTTTTGAAGTAAAATACTCCTTAGGCTTGAAACTAACTTTGGTTTGCTTACCCAGCAAACACTCTTTGCATATAGTATTACTTGGTTTTGAAATATGAGGCATATTTCTGACATTGTGATTCCTGTTGATTCTCACAAAATTGTCAAAATTCACATGACCAAGTCTTCTATGCCACATCCAGCTTTCCTCAATTTGACCCATGAAACAGATATGGCTATCAACACTTTTATTTTCAGAGTTATGAAGATTGTAGATGTTACCACTAGTCCTTAGACCTGCTGCAATAACTTTACCTAATTTCTTTTTGATCTCACATCCATGTGCATCAAAAAACACATTAAAACCATTGTCACATATTTGACTAACACTTAACAAGTTGTGCTTTAGTCCCTCTACAAAATACACATCATGTAGTGGTGTTTCATCATCAAGAAGAATTGTACCTTTGCCTTTGATCATAATGCAATCATTATTTCCAAACATAACAGAACCTTCATTAATGTCTTCAAATTTAACAAACTTATCTTTGTCTCCTGTCATGTGGTTGGAACATCCACTGTCAATCACCCACTGTTCCTTCTTTTTGGCATGAAAAGCAGCTTGTGCAATCATAACATCAAGGCTCTTATTGATTACCTTAGGTTTCCAAACAAGCAACTTCTTTTCAGGACTTAAAGAAGACAAATCTGAAACAGTATTCCTTGTTGTTTGTTGCATTTGCAAAGAAGGTCTACAAAATTTGGCAATATGCCCAAAATTTTTACAATTGTGACATTTCAAACTTCTTAAAAACATGAATGGGTTCCTTGGAAATAAATGCATTTCTCTTCTGACTCCAAATCTGCATTCACTGGCTTTATGTCCAAACCTGTTGCAACAAAAACAATATCCAGTAAAGTGAGCATTATACTTGAAAGTATCACTCCTGTTGTAGTTTGTTGTCCTTATAATTGATTTGCCATTTGTACTAGCCTTTTGAGAACATTGTCCCTCTTCAAATCCAAGACCTGATTTATCTTTGAATCCTTTTTGTCTATCAAGAAGATCATCAAGTTTATCACTACTTCTGCACATATCAAGTCTTCTTCTTAGATCAACAATTTCAGCTTCAAGTGTATGACATTCCTTGTCCTTATTATTCAACTCTTTGTCTTTATCATCAATAATTCTCTTACTTTCTTCAAGAGAAAGAATTAGATCAGTAGTCTGTTTCTCATAACAAGTTAATTTATCATTCATGATATCATTTTCCTTTTGAAACTGACTTCTTTGTGGAATGATTTCCCTTTTAAGTTTCTTGACTTGACTTAATGCACACTTCAATTCTCCTTCAAAGTCAATAACAGCTTCACAACTGTTTGATTGTTCCTCACATTTTTCATTTTGAACTTCATTTAGAATAGCCATAAATAAAGTCTGTGCATTTTCATCAAGAAAATCATCTGAATCACTTTCAGTCATATCAACATTTTTGATAAACAAACTTCTTTTCTTTCTAAAATTATTTTTCCTTCTAGAAATAAACTGTTTCTTTTTGAATTGCTTCTTGTTTTCATCTTCATCACTGTCTAGGTCTTTGTAAGGACACTGAGCTGCATAGTGTCCAATCTTTCCACACTCAAAACATTTGAATGGAAGCTTACCTTTGTACTTACCAACAGATCCCTTCTTCAATTTGCTTGCAAGAGATATTTCTTGATCATCATCCAATTCTTCTGAATCAGAAATCTCCTTTTCTTTTCTGACAGATTTGAAAGCAGCTTCTTTGCTTGAAGGTATGTCATTACTAATTCTCATCTCATAAGCTGTGAAAGTTCCATGAAGTTCATCAAAGGTAACTTTGCTTAAGTCTCTTTCTTCAACTGCAGACACTTTGGATTCATATTTTGGATTTAAAGTCCTTAAGACTTTTGTAACAACTATCTTCTCTTCCAGTGTATCACCAAGTCCTCTTATAGCATTTACAATTTCTTGGACTCTTAGAAGATATTCTACCACTTTCTCATCATCACTCATTCTGAGACTTTCAAATTTGGCTTTGTAGGATTGCAGTTTTGCTTCTTTGATTTTATCATCTCCTTGATAAATATTAGACAGTTTGTTCCATATTTCCTTGGCTATTTTACACTCCATGATTTTGACAAGTATGTCATTGGTAAGACCACAACATAATGCATTTTTAGCCTTAGCATTATTTTCATATGCCCTTTTCTCATCAGCTGTGCTAGGAGGATTTGTAGCAGTATATGCAGTAACAATGGAAGCATACACATCATACCCTAGAGATGACAAATATGACTCCATCCTAAATTTCCAAAAAGCATAGTTAGAACCATCAAACATAGGTGCTTTATAATTTGAGTAACCTTCTTGACTTGCCATGATAAGTATTCCAGAAATATGATCTACCCAAGCTGATTAAGCTTTGATAGGGTACCAAGCTTTGATACCAATTGTAGGAATACACAACACTGAGAGGGGGGGGGTGAATCAGTGTTGTTAACAATTTTAACACTTTTTACTCCTTTTGATTAATTTAACTTCACAGTTATAGAATTCTTCAGATAAAACAAAAACTATGCAGAGTATCAACACAAAAATTTGACACAAGAAATTTCCTGAGTGGAAAACCCTCCTGGGGTATAAAAACCACTCAACTGCCTCACTGGCTTAACAAAATTTCAGATTACAACTATCTCACTGACATTACAATTTTGCCTCACTGGCATATTGTACTTCTCTGCATGTCTCACTGACATTACAACATCAACAATTTCAATGAAAAATATAACTCAGGGGATTTCCCTGTTTCAATAAGAACAAAACCTTATTTCTCCCTTTTAAAACAAACAAAAATATATTCTTTACAATTAAACTTCAACTGTCATCATCATCTACAATCAATCAATTTTGATCTTCAAAATACTTCATACCTCTGCAAAACAATCTCAAAATTTAATTCACCACTTCATGAACTTTCTCACTGTGCAATACTGAACAATTGACCCTCTCTGAGAAATTATTTTCTTTTAACACTTCTGCCTTCTCTATGCAAATATTGATCCATCTTGATCATTGAATAAACTCCATCCATTTATTGCACCAACATTATTTCAAAACCTCAACATAATTCCCTGTCAAAAAAATGTTTCTTCATACCTGCAAAAAATACATTTCATAACAAAAATACCACTCTCAAAACTTCTCACAACACCTTTCAAGATCATCTCCCATCTCCTTAAGAACACACCCTTGCAAATTAAAAAAATCATACCATCAAAAATGAACCTTCAAGTTTTTAATTCAGTTCAACTTCCAACCCATTCTTCTTCTTCCCTTCAAAACAAATCACATTCTTGTCAAAAAGAAAAAAACAAAAAACAAACTCTCGTTGATCTGTTTTATTTATCTTCTGCACCTTTAGAAACATTCCAAACTCACACTCTTTCTTTTTCAAGACTTTCTAACTTCAAATTCTCTTGAACTTCGGTGAAGAAATGGAAACATATATGCCTTTTGTCTTTTTGCATCATAATGCACGTCAAATTTAATTGACTGTCATAACTGTTTCACACTTTTTCAGTTTTAAACCTTATCCATCCGATATGGATTTCGCTCCACTTACCTTTTCAAACACTGCCGTTGATGCGAAATTCCCGCCGGGGCACCTTCGAGCCACACCCGATGACCGGTAGCCTAGCCGATGGGGCCGGTAACATAGACGATGAACAACCCTTAATATTATCACTTAAACCCCAACAACCTCCTCGACTGGTCAACTGCCAATTAGAACAAAAGTTATGACGTTTGTTTAAGGACTTTTTAGGACATGATTTATGATCTTCAACTTAGAGTTTAGTGATCTCACATAAGAATATTTTGCCCCAAGTATGAACCCGATACCTACATCTGATCAAGACATATAACTTGCACTAACATAAATTAACACAGAAGACATGATTTGAACAGAGATCAAGACTCCTTGAAGTACCCTTCTGCAAACCATATTGAAGATCAATACTGTGTCTTGTCAAGATCATCATATGATGAGAAGAATTCTCATGAATCAACATAACCTCCACTGAAGAAGATAATATCCTTGCTTGAACAAACATCTTGTGAAAAAAACAACATTCTGATACATGATCAACTTCTGATTAATTCCTGCCATGATCAACTGTGAAATGCTTGAACAAACATCTTGTTAAAAAACAACATCCTGATACATGATCAACTTCTGATTAATTCCTGCCATGATCAACTGTGAAATGCAAGATCAAATATCCCTGATATTCTGAAATATCACTACCATTATTACCAACATTTTGACATCAATGAAAAGACAATATGCTCAATAGAAATGTGCTACACTTTTAATGCTAACAAGTAGTTTAAATGGTTTAGTGAGATTGTGATTGATTTGCTTCCATAATGATCATTGCCCTTCATGCTTCTTAAGAGCTGAGATTTGGCTAAACATAAATGAGTTTTGGTGGGATAAGATATTAATGAGTCGGAAAATCCACACACTATTGTTAACAATCTTGGAAGGTATTTGTGAACTTAAAACATATGTTAAACAAGTAAACATATGTTTTAAGTTCACAAATACTTTACATCGATATTTTGGTATCCAAATAATATGGAAATTTATGTGTTTTCTTTCTTGTTCTTCCCATGTGCTCTCTCATTGAATTCAAATCTATGACCTGATCTATTTTCACAACTAGCATGTAGCTCGAGGAGTGACCATCAAGAAAACCAACTATATGCTGGTCTTTAGAATTTATGATGACCCAGTAACTCTAGGCGAATGCAATATGATTTTGGAGAGGCTTTGTGACTAACTTATCAATCATAACTTCTAAGATCCTTCTTCTCTTGACCTATGGTACTAGGTAATGTAGTGATATCTATCTCTAATCATTTATAAAATCAAATAGAATTTTTCTGTCAATGAAATAATAAAATTCTAAAACACTTCATAGAGAATAATCCAAGTGAAATCCTCCACTATTTCTAAACATTCACTGTTAATATTTCATAAATTTTGATCCCATGCTATACCATAAAAATGATTATAAATGAAATTAATAAAAGAATTACCCATACTAGTTCAAGAATTTGTGCCCAACACTACCCCTCCATTTTAGATTACTCCAATAATGGTTGTCTATAACCAAAATAATTTTTTTATGCAAGATCAATTTTACTCTCCTGGGTTTAAAGCCTTGATAAAAAAATGGCCATGTGTTAAGGAGGTAGGAAAAAGAAAAAATCTCCCACCCAATCCTCTAGCATGGTCTGTCCCAAAGACATCCACTTGATCTAGCATTGATAGTTATTTTCTTGAAATGTAGCATGTTTCCTATTTCACATAATATCAAGAAAATGCCATTATTCAAGATCCAGTCACAAGGGATAGTTTTAAAAACCTCTACATAAAAAATTGTCAATCTCTATGAACTTTGGCTGCACAAAAATTTGTTGGGAAAACTAAATCTTTTAGAAACTTGATTTTATCCCCTCGTATTGCAACACATGCATATGTCCTAAAAAATATAGGAAAACATTACAAATATAAAAAGTCTTTGCATTAGTTTTCATTAGGTAAAATTTACCAAGATGTAAACAAATCTAGAAAATCAATTCAAATGGGATAAAATAGCCACAGACCAATTAGAAAATCAATTTCTATGAATTTTCATTGCACAAAATTTGTTGAAAAAATTAACCTTTAAAAAAGCTTTAATTTTCCTCTTAAAGGCAAGAAAATAACTTTTGAATGATTACAATAGTATCTTTGCCATAGGTAGAGACTAATAATATGTATTATAGGGTAAATATGAGGAATTTTATGGATCTCACCTATACAACCAGTGGATTGTGACCCAACTAAATATACTAATAACTTTTAATAAGTAGACAACCTAAAACAAAGTCTATTTTAAATTAGTACAAGTAACATTTCCTTTTCTTCCCTACCAAGTTGCATGGATCAACCCCTCTTCTTGGAGGGGTGCTTGCATGGCAGGTTCCACATGATGTGGACTAGCTAGAGAATGCTAAACCACCAATAGTTTCTTAGTTGAGAAATAGCCTGTAACAACCTACAAATATCCTGGTGAATATTTTCATTTAAAATAGTTTGTGACAACTGTAAACCACCATCTATACCCATACACACTTTCTAAGTATGATATAATCATTAAACTCAACATGGATTTCGATGTGATTTCATATGCCAATTTTTATCTTTTCTAAAAATTTTAATGGATTCAATTAGTTTATATAGATATGAGATGTAATATTTATTTTTTAATTAATAACATCTCCAAAAAAATTACTCATCAATTAAACTCAGACCTTTCAATGTCTTTTGAAATTTGGATGCCTTTTTTGGTTTTTTGCATTTTGGTTTAAAATAGCAAAAGCATCTTTGAGAGTGTTGTTAGTTTAGTGATGAATTTATTGTGGTGTTTCATTATGATCCACTACGCCATGCATTGAATTTTATTTGATTTTTTGGCTATTTTTTATTTTTCATTTATTTTTGTTTACTCTATTTTTGTTTATGGTCTTCTCCTCCACCCCTTGATCTGTGACTGTAGAAATGTCTCTCAGCGTAATAATGTGTAAGAACTTGAATGTAAGATTCCATTGAAAGTGTTTTTTGTTTTTGAGTGTGTAATGTTGTTATGGTTTTTGGAATTAATTATATTTCTTAATTATTCTCCAAATCTTTCTGTAGGTCTAGTCATAGAATTTTTTAAAGAAGAATTAAAATAAAATAGTTAAAGCATCTATTCCACTATAGTAAAATTGATCTTAATCCTCATGTTCTTAGTAAGAACTTTTGTCTTGTAAACCATCCAAACAATGTCAATAATAGCCAATTAAGAGTCTATTTTTCACTATAGTCATATTTATCTCTTTAGACTAAAATGTTTTTAATTAAATAAGTCGGCAAAAACTAGGGGCCGAACCCTTACATCAACAGACCAAAAAGAGACAGCAAAGACTCATGAACAAAAATGTTGTCTTAAGGTATTTATCTTAAGGTATTGTGGCATTTATCTCTTTAGACTAAAATGTTATCTTAAGGTGATTTCTAATCTTTAATATTTGTTAAAAGGGTAGGTTTTTTTGAATAAAAATATATACGTACATATGCATAATAAATTATTTACGGTTCACTTGAAACAAAATAACAGTACTAGGATTTTTTTTTTCAAGACAAATAAGGGTTATCCATCATAACATAGCTCATATATCACAATCATATCAAATCTTTAAAAATATCCACTTTATGTTGAAAGTAAGCATAGGTGAGGAAACAACTTCCAAACTAGTATTATCAGAAGAGGGTTACAGTTAATTCTTTGAAAAACTTTCTACGATTATAGTTATTATGATGTACATTAATTTAGTTAATTAAGATTTAAAATATAAAAAACATTAACATAGTGATTTTATGTGTGGAAATGTAACAACCCTCCCCGTTGGACTTTATTAAAAGTCAGTTTTTGTTTTATTTTATTCTTCCTCATGCCACATTCGATGGTTTTTGGGGAAGTGGGTGGTTAATAAATGTAGAAATATCTCTCTTGGGTAGCATAGGAATGGAGAAGGAAGGTGAGTTTATTGTTATATTTTTTTTATTTCAATTTCTCCTCGTGCGATACAATGGCCCTTGGGAGTTGGTGAGGGAGTTAAGAGAGTGGAAAATATCTGAGAAAAAAAGTGAGTCAATTAGGGAAAACGGGGGGAGGACTCTTTGTTTTGGAGAGACCATGATTTGGGAGAAAGAAAAAAAATAGGGGAAAGAGAAAACATGGGGACTGGGAGAAGAGGGCGACGTGAATAGACCGAGGAAACATATCAATCTCCAAGCTTTGGACGTGATAGAGAGAGGGGCGATACCAACACACTCAAGCGACCATATCAAATTGCAAGATCTGAGCCGAGCTAAGGGGAGTGAGAAGTGAAAGAGGTATTTACCTCTATTCTTGTCTTTCCAGCACAAAAACTAGAATATGTTTGTTGCATTTTCATTAAGCACAATAAAACTGAAACCCCATTACTGCCATTGAGGGAGCATCTCTTTGAGGCATTTGATGAAAATAGTTTACCTGCTTGGTCCTTGCTTCTAAATTTTGCATACATGTCTTTCTACGCACCTACAACTTAAACAACCGATAGAAATCCCCATTCCGCAATACTTTTATGGGTGTCCATACCTCGTTGGATATCTATCCTTTTTGGCACAAGCAGTGAGGATGCTAGCTAAGGTTGTGGAGTCTGGCTTTACAGCCACCAGTTGCATTGCTTAAAAGTTTCTAACACCTTTTTAAAAAAAACCCATTTTGTGCTATTCTACGACCATTTCTTTCCATGAGACCACTTCTCTTTGAGGCATTCTGTAAAACAATTCACGCGTCATGTCTATGCCTCCACCTTTTGCATGTACATGTCGACAAGAGAATTTCCAACCATTATATCTGATAAAATTCCCCTTTTGTGATGCCTTGTTGGATATCCATACCTTGTTCCATCGCTCCCATTTTGGCACAGGTAGTGAGGATTCTGGCAAAGGTTTTGGGATTTGGATTTACGCCGCCAGTTGCATTTTCTTAAAAGTTTCTAAAGCCTTTTCAACAAATTCATTTTGTGTACGTCCTGCAATCGTTGCATTGCATGAGATCACATTTCATTGAGTCATTTTGTCAAACAGTTCACATGCCTTGTATGCACTTCCACATTTTGTATACATGTTTACCAAGGCACTTGCAAACTACAACATTTGGACAAATTCCTCCATCCATTATGCTTTGATGGATGTCCATTCCCTATTCCAGCGATCCCTTTTTCACACTGACTAGAAGGATGCTAACAAAGGTTGCTTAGTCTAGTTTTACTCTTGCCTTATGCTTTCACTGAAAGGTTTTAAAACCTTTTTAATATGTCAATTTTCTGTGTAGTCTGCAATCATTGCACTTCGTGATACCACATTTCTTTGTGGTATTCTATCAAACAGTTCATGTTCTTTGTGCACGCTTCTACTTTTTGTATACATATGTGCCTGGGCATTTGCAACTACAATGTCTGATGAAATTCGTTGTTCCTTTATGCTTCGATGCATTTCTTGCTTTATATTGATTGAGTAGATAGATCACTAATGGCATTATGGGGAAATGGTCATTAATTACTATTGTTACAATCTCAATGTTGGTGTTTTATAGTATTGTAGACTTTCCATATTCTTTAGTTGTAAAGGGAACAATGGGTGTGTGCAAGAAGTTGTGTCCACTTTTTGGCCAAAAAGTGGAAGTGTTTTTCCTGATTTTCAGAATTTGTCACATTTGACCTAAAAATTTGAAGCACTTAAAGGTGGAATCTTGGAAAAAGTCACTAAATATGAAATGTAGTACTCGGAGTCTAGTTTCCAAATATGTAATTTTTTTCAATACCCAGATGATAGAAATTGATTTTGAATAGGCGTTTCTAAAAACCACTGTTTAAAAGTCACTTTTTTTTACTATACCATGTACGTGTACGTCATCCATATTTTGACCTAAATAATCATATTTTTCAAAATCCTTTTGGGAAAAGCTTTGTAACTCACTGAAGCACGTTTTCCATATTTATTTGTAATTTTTTATTGAATAATATTTTTTTTATTAATTTTTTATTGGTCATTTTTTGTCTTTTAAAAAATCATCGTGTACGTCACGCATAAGATGACCTAAACTTAACATTTTTTGGAATTTTTTTTTTAAAAATTGAAAAGAATTGTCTAAAGTACGTTTTCATACAATTTTTTTTACAAAAAAATATTTTAATAAAAAGTTATTAAAATATTAAAAAACCCTGATAATTCAAGGTTATGAACCTATTTCATCATAAATTGATTAAAAAATTAAAAAAATAATTTAATTGTAAAAAAAATTACATATTTAGAATCTACATTGTCTCCTCTATAATGGGTTTTAATTTCGTCAAAATATTCTGCAAAATAGGCCTTTAAATATATGCCCAAAGTTACTATTTTGTTGTAACATTGACAGGGCCTTCAAGGTGCAGGTCAAACTAGGACTAGAGGTCAGGGTCGGGTCCCCAAAGCATTTTCTGAAGCGGGTTACAAAGCAAAACCTGAGCCTAAAATTCAAATTTTGAATAACGGGATCCCGTTTATAGAACACGATCCCATTTATAAAACGGGATCCCGTTTACTACTCCATCGGTCGTGAATAAAACGGGATCCCGTTTAATAAACGGGATCGCGTAGTAAACGGGATCCCGTTTATTAAACGGGATCCCGTTTTATATAATGGGATCCCATTTTATATAACGGGATCCCGTTTTATATAACAGGATCCCGTTTTATATTTGCCCATTTTTTTAATAAGACTGTACTATGACTGTCATTTCTGCAACTTGCCCTACAGTACAGCCGACAGCGACTCTTGCCGCATTCTTTGGCATATTTCTTTCTTTTGCAGGTCCATCAACTTGAAGTATTGTTGGTATTTTGATAGAAGCCATCATGGAGACGTTATTTGAGTGGAATTTTGTTGAATTGGTACTTGTTTGAAGGATTTGAAACACATTCAAGTTTTTGACATTACATGCTTCATAAATTTTTTAATCATGGGATCACAAAGTCGTAATAAGAGGAAAGATAGGAAGCTATTAACCCCTGAAGAAATTGAAGCAAAGAGAGTGAAGGAGGCAAAAAGGCAAAGAGATAGAAGAGTAAAGATTCAATCAATGAACAATGCTGAAGCATCCAATTCCAGAACTATTGAAGATAAAAACATTGAGGAGACCATGGATATAGATGATGCAAGTTTGCAAGAGGTGAATGTGGAAACTAATATGATTATGCAAACTACTCCTGGTATGTCTTCAAATCCCTCTATTAATGCTATGGAGAATGTTTCAATGGGCACAAATCCAGGTACTTCTTCAAATCCACTTTTGAATGAAATGGAAATAGTGTTGATAGGAGATTTAAAACAAGCTGGATATAACAATGTTGAGATTGATAATATTCGTAGAGATCAAAATTTGAAACAAATTGTAGTTGAAAATGAAAATGAAAATCCTTTTGTTGAAAATGAAAATGAAAATCTTTTTGTTGTTGAAAATGAAAATGAAAACTGTTTTGTTGTTGAAAATGAAAATGAAAACCGTTTTGTTGTTGAAAATGAAAACGAAAATCCTTTTGTTGAAAATGAAAATGAAAACCGTTTTGTTGTTGAAAATGAAAATGAAAACCGTTTTGTTGTTGAAAATGAAAATGAAAATCCTTTTGTTGAAAATGAAAATGAAAACCGTTTTGTTGTTGAAAATGAAAATCGTTTTGAAGTTGAAAATGAAAATGAAAATCTAGGAAGTGATGTTGAAAATGAGAAATATTTTTTCAAAATTGAAAGAGATGTTTTGGATAATCTTCTTGGTAAAATTTCTTGGAAACAAATAAGAACACATGCCAATAGATTATATAAGGAATTTTTTTATCGTAAAAAACTATCATTTCAATGTCAACTAATGATGCAATTAATGAGAATGTGGAAAATGAGAAAAGTAATGAAAATGTTAGGCATTTTTGTTAAACCAAGAAAAAAAGATCAATCACTAAAACATGCTATGTCTATTGTTGCTAGTGCCATTGAGTCTATTGGAAGTAATAGTCAATCCAAAGATAAAAATGCAGCAAGACGAGCTATAACAACTGCCATAGTGAATAAAACAACTTTGAATAGAAGAATGGTAAGCAATATTAGTGGAATTCTAAAAATACATCCTAAAACATTGGTAAGAGCGGCAAAAAGAAGAGAAAGTATAGAAAATGATCCAATTAACCAATGTTGGAGTTTTAGTGGTCGACTCCCGAGATCTGACATGAAACTAAATGTTGAAATCAGATCTTTGATCGAAAAATATTGGCATGATAATACTAGGATATCGTCTAATGCTAGAGATGTTTTAAAATTAAGAGTGGGGTCCAAAGTTCGCGATCCTCATCCAAAACACCTATTAGATACAACGCAAACTGAATTTTATAGAAAATTTTGTGATGAATTAGTGTTACCTGGTAATATTAAAATAAGTCAAAGATCTTTTGAAAAATGCAAACCATGGTATGTAAAGATTAATAAGGAACGAATATCTTGTTGTTGTAAAACGCATGTTCAATTTCGTTATTATTATGATGTGTTTCAATATATACGTTGTACTTTACATCGTAACATGATTATACATGAATGTGATATTAATATGCCAACTGAAGCAATAAAAGAGTTTATATCAAGTTTGTTCTGTGAAAGATCTAATGAAAAAGGTTTTTATTTAAGTTCATGTATTTCTGGACAATGCATTAGTTGTGGCAATCTTTCTTTGTTAAGAGTTTGTATACATGAAAGTGTTGAAAATGATTTTGGACAACAATTAGTGGATGTTTAAAGATTTAAGAATGTTGAATATTCTTTAAAAGATGGAAAATTTGGAAAGCGTTGTGATTTAATTACAGAAAAGCTTAGTGTGCATGCATTCATATCAGAATTTAAAAGTAAAATTGTACCAAAATATGTCAAGCACTCTCAACAAGCTCGATGGCTTGATGGACAATTTCGTGAATGTAGAAACACATTTCCAGTTGGTACTATACTATCAGTGGTTGATTTTGTAGAAAACTATACTTTAGCTCCGCAAGAGGAAATTCAATCACAATATTACAATTCAGTGCACGTTGCTATGTTTGTTCATATTGTTTATAGACATGCAGATGATAGCACAGAGAATGATAGAAAAGTTTTGAGGGAGTATCATTTCTATTTGAGTGACAACCGGTTACACTCGTCAGAGTTTGTTCAATATTGTTTCAATATATTTTATACAAATTTAAGAGAAAGAGGAATCCAGATGACTGAACATCTTATATGGTCAGATAATTGTACGGGGCAGTTCAAGAATGCTCGAATGTTCTATTGGTTATGTAGGGTTCACAAGGAGAATAATGTCCAACATATGTGGATTTTTTTTGAAGCTGGACATGGTAAAGGAGAACATGATGGAGCTGGTGCATGTGTTAAAAGAATTCTTGCTAGACAACAATTAAAATTTGAGGATGCAGTAAAATTTAAAGATGCACGTGGGATTGTAGATTGGTGCAATACAAGATTATGTACACCTGGATCAAGCGAGTACTCTACAGTTCGTCGATTCTTTTGGTTGGTTGAAGAAGAAAATATTCTACCTAGACTTGATTGCCAAACAATCAGTGGATCTACTAAATGGCATTCATTTAGGAGTTCGAATGCAAGTACATGGACTATCTGGACAAGGGAGCTTGCATGTTTTTGTCAGTTTTGTATTTCAGGAGATTGGGAAGCATGTGAGAATACAGAATGGGTTGAAGAGTGGAAACAAAGACCATTGACACTTGCACAAGCACATAATCAAAGTGAAACAACAATTGAAGACAATGATCAACTGTTTGTATCAGACGATTATGACCGTGTTTCAGACCTTGTACAAGAAGGTAATTTAATTCAAATCATTTCATTTTATTTCACTTTGATTACTAATTTGTAGTGCTTTTATTTATTTATGTGTACATATGAATGCATGTATGTTGATTGGTCAAATTTTATGGACATGTGCAAGTTATTGAATCAAAATTTGTTTTGCAGGACATGTGTATGCTGTTGTTGCACCAAAGAATAATGAAGAGGAAACTGAATATTGGTTGGCTCGTTGTGTGGAGACTAAACATAAGTTAATAGCACCTCGAGAAGATGATGATGGCTTTCCTTATCCAACAGGTTTGATGATCCCCTTAAGACATCCCCTTAAGCATATTTTAAGAACTTCTTTGATCCCCTTAAGCAAATTTTAAGTATTTCTTTGATGATGCCTATCATTATCCAATAGGTTCGGTGGTGGTTGTTGGCACTTGGCTACGGAAATACCTAATAAGGAAGAATGGTTTGCCTACATTCGAAGATTATGAAACACACAAGAAGATTATACACTACTCACATTTGGTGTTGGCAACAAATATAAAACTGGAGAGGTATCGCGGAAAACCTACAAATAAAGAGTTATGGAACATTTCTATGGAAGACCATGAGATAATCATCGATGCATTGGAAAAAAGAGAGGATGGAGATGGTACAATGGAATAAGTAAATACAGGTAAATATAGTTAAATAGATTTATATTGTTGTTTTAAATATGTATTAAATACATGTTTTGATATTTCTTGTGAATTATTAGTTGAAATTGATTTAATTTATCCTTTTATATCCTCAGGCCATCATCACAAATTCATCAAATAGTTTGAAACAAAAACTTGAGAGGCACTCATAAATACAGGTACAAATTGTGTATATCTAGATAGTTTTATATAAATTAAAATACATGTTTTGATTCAGATATATTGATAAATTACTTGTATTATTTTTATATCAGGTGGCATGAAGACCTGCTACATTCTCCTCAAGTTTTGGATTTTCTTGAGATGGCATATAATGACATTTTGTATTTACATTATTTTGAGTTGGCATATATGTACATACACAATTACATTATTACACATTTTGTTCAGAAATTTGTATACATGTGTATGTACACAATTTTATACTCTATAGTATTAAATTTATCAAAATTATTATTTTATGTATTTTATTTGTTAAATGTCCATGTTTTTCTACTTAGAATTTACTTTAAATTTGATTTATTATATTGTTCAATTTGGTTGCTTTGGGCAACTTCACCAAATTTTGAGAACTTAAGACGTCCCCTTAAGACATCGTAAATTAGGACCCCTTAAGACATTCAAAAAGTTAGCATAGCTTCTCTCATTAAGGTTATGTGGAATTAGTATTTGTGGCTTGAAACTCCTAACATTTGGTATCTATAAGTAGTAAAATCACATCAAGCCTACATGACAATTTGATGATGATAAGTAAGTCCTAATCATAGTCATGTAGGTGTGAATTACACTCCTACCAGTAGTTTCACTCTTGGTGGCATGTCCTGTGTGTTCTTCCCCCTCTTGAACATCTTTTTCAACCCCCAAATTGACCTTCCCTACCTCACATTTTTACCTAGTGCCCCCTTCATTTTTCCTACTTAGGGTCACCTCTTTGTGTCTTAGGGTTGCCCCTAGTGTCTCTAGGTTACTTGAGTGACCTTAATTAGTAAAAGTGGTGACCTTATTCCTAAAATGGGTGACCTTGTGGTTTTTAATGCATGAAATAACTCATATTTTTATCTTTTCTTCTTGATTTTTAACCCATTTTAACTCCCATTTTTTGTGCTAACTTGTGCTTTTCCTTACTTTATTTCTATTTTGAACTCATCATATTTTTGAGGGGTCCACCGATGTTAAGTGGAATTTGGAGGAAATATTACATCATATCATGTCCATTGAAAGTCATTAATGGTGGTCCTAAGTCATGCAGGGGAGTACTTGGGGTGGGTGGAATCTTTTGAAGAAGTTGTAAAAATTTGACTTGGGACAGGGTATATGAACTTGGCAAACTTTTGCAAAAAATGTTACAAAACTTCAAGTGGGAATTGGATGAAATGAATTGAAGAAAGGAATGATTTCTTCAAGGTAGTTAGGCTTCTACAATTAGGAAGAAATGAGTGTTTCGATGTTATGGGGAAATGATGTAAAACTAGACAATAGGATAGGAAGTGGGATGGGATAAATCATATCCTAAAGTTAATCTAGCTTTCACAAAGTGGAGGGAAGGGAAGATACAAAGGAATATAAATTGTGGGAGAACCATATGGGACCATAGCTAGGAAGTGGAGGGGAGAAATAGATGAGATCCAGGGCCTTTTGTCTAAAAATGTAAAGTATTAAGATCTTATAAGTTCCTGCAGACCTAAACTTATTTTAAAATTTGATTCACATCCTGAGTTTGTGTTCATAAGATGAAACATGTCAAGCACAAGATTTCCTTGAATCCTAATGGACACTAAAGATCGTATTAAAAGGACTAAGGGAAGTTCTCATTTTAGTAGTTACACTAAGATTTGAAATTAAAGTTGACAAATCCTAATTAAAGTTACACTAAGGTTTCATTTTGTAAAATATTGGAATATTGATGCAGAGGCATCCACACTATAGCCTTAACATACAGCATGGATGTCTGCAGCCCATCATCATCATCATACTTTTGCTTAACACTGTCAGCATCATCATATTTACTGTCGCCGACCGATATCCTCCTGCAGACAAGCCTTCGCACTTTCGCCTGTCAACAGCATCATCACATTGACTATCGGCAGCATCATCATGTTCGACCAGCGCGAACATCCTCCTGACGTCCACTGTTCACTTCAGCGACAACTTCCGTCTTCACTATCTTCAGCATCATGACATTCAACATCATGATAATCAACAGGATAAAGAACATCCGGTTCCTTCCATTTATCCTGATGATGACAAAACCTTAACTCCTCGCACCGTAGCCTCGATGCTTGCGTCACCCAATATCCTGATGACGTATATCCTGATGACGATGACGTCACCCGCAGCTGCTCAATATCCTGCTGCTCTGAAATATCCTGATGACGTATATCATGATGATGATGACGTCATATCCTGCTGTTGGCCAAACTTAGTTTTTTTCAGCCCGCGATCAACCCGATCTTCTTCCTTATGCCGATGCACTCCTCGGCAACTCCTGATGATGATCACCCCGATGCACTTGCACTTCATGCACTCGAAAGCATCATGCTCTCCTCCACTTATCCGGATGACGATACCCAAACTGACTGCAGGATATTTGCAGAAATATCCTGATGATGCCGTTTTAACATACAGCATGGATGTCTGCAACCCATCATCATCATCATATTTTTGCTTAACACTGTCAGCATCATCATATTTACTGTCGCCGACCGATATCCTCCTGCAGACAAGCCTTCGCACTTTCGCCTGTCAACAGCATCATCACATTGACTATCGGCAGCATCATCATGTTCGACCAGCGCGAACATCCTCCTGACGTCCACTGTTCACTTCAGCGACAACTTCCGTCTTCACTATCTTCAGCATCATGATATTCAACATCATGATAATCAACAGGATAAAGAACATCCGGTTCCTTCCATTTATCCTGATGATGACAAAACCTTAACTCCTCGCACCGTAGCCTCGATGCTTGCGTCACCCAATATCCTGATGACGTATATCCTGATGACGATGACGTCACCCGCAGCTGCTCAATATCCTGCTGCTCCGAAATATCCTGATGACGTATATCATGATGATGATGACGTCATATCCTGCTGTTGGCCAAACTTAGTTTTTTTCGGCCCGCGATCAACCTGATCTTCTTCCTTATGCCGATGCACTCCTCGGCAACTCCTGATGATGATCACCCCGACGCACTTGCACTTCATGCACTCGAAAGCATCATGCTCTCCTCCACTTATCCGGATGACGATACCCAAACTGACTGCAGGATATTTGCAGAAATATCCTGATGATGCCGTTTTAACAAACTTTCAGCCTTAGCGAAATTTCACTTCGTCGATCCTCCAGGGACGACCCGATCCACTCTCAGGGTGATCTTCCAAACTCTGATCTATCAGCTCGACCTAGCACATACCCATGCTAGGGTCTTCAACATCTCTCGACGGCGATCCTGCACACCTGCATGCAAACAAACAAACTAACACCTACCCTACTGTACATAACCATTCCACCGATCAGACGAATCAACCGGTGGAATGGATCAGAGAATCCATGAAACCACCCAAACCAGCAAATCGATTACACAAAGGAATCCAACCAGAGAAAGAACACAAACAGGATCACTTTATTTGATTTCAAAAGATGCAATACAATGATCAATCTCTCTCTCAGTCTCACTCTCTGCAACCTAGCTCGATCGATGATATCTATCTGTATATGCAATATCAACCGATCCTCATGCTTAAATAGATTTTCCTACGAGTATTACTGACCTGACTCCAAGCGGCTGGGAACTCTCCAGGTGGCTGGGAGATCCAACCGATCCTACAGCATGACAGCTGTTCTAACAAACTAACTAAAAATAGTAAAAGCCTGGTCAGCATGATCTTATCATGATCAGCGTGACCTTATTACATGCATTTGGTCTTATCAGACCTTCTTGAAAGCATAAACAAGATCTAAAACAACTAACTGCCTCATGAAGGCCAGCTGTCAGGTAGGTGCTCCTGCACCATACTCCCCAACAGAAAAGAACTCATGTCCCATGAGTTTAGTATGTGGAAGTCCTCCACCTCTACACTTTGCTTTGTCAGTCTTCTGACCTGTTCCAGCTTTATCCTCTGCTGGCTCTTGGCTGCTCCAAGACTTCTGAACTGTAACTTGCTTTCTGGCAAGTAAATCCTCATGCCTGTCAATGTAGGCCTTTCTCTCACATACCTTGTGTTTGTTAGGTTGTCTGACCAGAACCTCTTTCTGAACTGCCTCTTGAACTTCTGAAATGTTCAATCCTGTCTTCCGTTCAACCTTTATAGGACAAGCAATAGTCCCAACTATGACAACATCCTTGTCATTCTTCTGAACTGGTTGCTGTTTGCACCCCTGTTTCTACACCTGCTGCTGACCTCTGTCAATCACAACTAAAACTTTCTTCAGCTTGTTGTCTTTAACAACTTCTTTTCCTGCAGTGTCCTTAACTGCCTTTATGCCTGCTCCTCTAGGCATCTGCACAAACTCCTTCTTTCCCATTAAAATGATTTGGGCTGCCTTCTGTGTTGCAGCATTTGCCTGCAATGGCATCAACTTAATAGTCTTCCCATCCTTCTTGATGATGTAGGTATTAGCATACCCATCATACAGTACCCTCCTATCAAATTGCCATGGTCTACCCAACAGTAGGTGACAACATTCCATGGGCAATATGTCACACAAAATTCTATCCTGATATGCTCCAATCTGAAAATCCACATATGCCTGTTCAGAGACAAAAAGTGATTGACTATCACTCACCCAAGATGCCTTGTAAGGGTGTGGATGTGGAATCCTTTCCAAATGCAGTTTATCCACCATTTCCTGAGATACCATGTTGTCTGTTGAACCAGTATCAATGACAACCTTGCATACTTTACCTTTGCTCTTGCATGTGGGCTTGAAAAGAGCTCTTCTTTGCATCAGATCCTTTGATGCCTACAAACTAATTCTCCTTAGCATCAATGATTCTCCACTCTCTGGATATCCATAATTATTAGGCTCCTTATAATTATCAGGCTCTGATACCACTATGATGCAGAGGCATCCACACTATAGCCTTAACATACAGCATGGATATCTGCAGCCCATCATCATCATCATATTTTTTCTTAACACTGTCAGCATCATCATATTTACTGTTGCCGACCGATATCCTCCTGCAGACAAGCCTTCGCACTTTCGCCTGTCAACAGCATCATCACATTGACTATCGGCAGCATCATCATGTTCGACCAGCGCGAACATCCTCCTGACGTCCACTGTTCACTTCAGCGACAACTTCCGTCTTCACTATCTTCAGCATCATGATATTCAACATCATGATAATCAACAGGATAAAGAACATCCGGTTCCTTCCATTTATCCTGATGATGACAAAACCTTAACTCCTCGCACCGTAGCCTCGATGCTTGCGTCACCCAATATCCTAATGACGTATATCCTGATGACGATGACGTCACCCGCAGTTGCTCAATATCCTGCTGCTCTGAAATATCCTGATGACGTATATCATGATGATGATGACGTCATATCCTGCTGTTGGCCAAACTTAGTTTTTTCAGCCCGCGATCAACCCGATCTTCTTCCTTATGCCGATGCACTCCTCGGCAACTCCTGATGATGATCACCCCGACGCACTTGCACTTCATGCACTCGAAAGCATCATGCTCTCCTCCACTTATCCGGATGACGATACCCAAACTGACTGCAGGATATTTGCAGAAATATCCTGATGATGCCATTTTAACAAACTTTCAGCCTTAGCGAAATTTCACTTTGCCGATCCTCCAGGGACGACCCGATCCACTCTCAGGGTGATCTTCCAAACTTTGATCTATCAGCTCGACCTAGCACATACCCATGCTAGGGTCTTCAACATCTCTCGACGGCGATCCTGCACACCTGCATGCAAACAAACAAACTAACACCTACCCTACTGTACATAACCATTCCACCGATCAGACGAATCAACCGGTGGAATGGATCAGAGAATCCATGAAACCACCCAAACCAGCAAATCGATTACACAAAGGAATCCAACCAGAGAAAGAACACAAACAGGATCACTTTATTTGATTTCAAAAGATGCAATACAATGATCAATCTCTCTCTCAGTCTCACTCTCTGCAACCTAGCTCGATCGATGATATCTATCTGTATATGCAATATCAACCGATCCTCATGCTTAAATAGATTTTTCTACGAGTACTACTGACCCGACTCCAAGCGGCTGGGAACTCTCCAGGCGGCTGGGAGATCCAACTGATCCTACAGCATGACAGCTGTTCTAACAAACTAACTAAAAATAGTAAAAGCCTGGTCAGCATGATCTTATCATGATCAGCGTGACCTTATTACATGCATTTGGTCTTATCAGACCTTCTTGAAAACATAAACAAGACCTAAAACAACTAACTACCTCATGAAGGCCAGCTGTCAGGTAGGTGCTCCTGCACCAAATATCCCATCAATTTTCTTTGCATTAATGAAGTAAATCTATGATGAAATCTTTTGTCTTGTAAATTAAGTTGTTTATTAATCAACTTATCAAATCAAGTGATTTCTCATGATTATTTCTCAAATACATGTATATGAATCTTATTGTGGAGAAGACTGTGAAACAAAATAAGAAGTCAACTAGAACCAAAGTGATGAGAGTTTATTCAACTATAAATAGTTTGTGTAGAAGCATAAATGGAATCTAAGTTACTAGATTGCAAGGACACTCCATGATACCCACATAAGGCCTTGGGATTTAATTTAATATAATATTTCTTCATAGATTAGCTAGAGGACAAAGGAGATGTAGTCACAAATGTTGGTAGGTTAGAGCATCCTACTTACATAGGCTGGATAGAAAATTTGATGTGTTTAACTTTTTAGATATCTTGCTAGATACTTTTAGGCATTGTACCATAAATGTAGACTATATCAATAATGTAGAAAATTAGACTATAATAATGGTGAGAGAAGTAGTTTTCAAATAAATGTTGAATTCACTTGAACCCACTTTGAGGTACAATGTTATAGTTGCAAGGTAATGGTCTCAAGAGTATAATGTAATTGAAGTGTTAAAAGATTGGGCTAGTCCTAATGTGGATTTAAAAAGTTAAGGAATGTGGAGGATTACACAATTGTAAGTTTTCCTAGTGAAATGAAAGAGGCCATGATTATGATGTGCAAACTATTTGGGAACAAAGACTCAATACATTTAAATGCTAGATGGGTGTCATTATTAGACATGTGATTTTGGAAAGGCTAATGATTCATAACTATGGGGAGTTGAGATCATTGTAGATCTCTAAATAGGTAATTTTTGTAGGCTACCAAAGGGGAAGATTTCTACTAACTTCATTCCTAATTTGTGTCATTTATGCTACAATGAAATTCCCACCTCCACTAATAAATTGTAGGCCTAGTTCCAAAGTTATAGTTCACATGTTTTTTTAGCAACAATTATCCTTGTAGGCACTCCTCCACCCATTTGGTGAAGAAGTTGTGTCCACTTAAGACATCGTAAATTAGGACCCCTTAAGACATCTTAAATTACATGATCAACACAAGATGTTCAAGCACCAAGGCACTTGGATAAATATAACTATAACCATGCTAGGATCATTTAATATAACTTAGTTGATCTCTAGATGAGAAGATGTGAGAGATTGATCCCTCCTAGTAGGCAAGAGATCCTCATGAACTTATCTCACTTTTTAATGCTTTGTTTTGATTTGCTTACCATTTTATTGCTTAAAATTTGACCAGGACCTAAATATGCATACCGTGAATGAATGGAGGAACTTTATTAGGACCTCATCACTACATAAATTCTTTCAATGCAATTTCTTCATTAAGCGCAAATCTAGATCAACAATCTGACACTTGTAGATTTATATATGACAATTGATTATTTCTATTGATGTCAATCTATATATCTTATTATGGTTGATCTCAAATGTTTACATTTCTTTTCCTTCATGCACATGGTTCTAGATTAGTGTTTGATTTATGATTAAATTTAGGGATGCTTGTATATACATATGTATGTGATGTTATGCTTTTATAGTTTATGATGTATATATGCAATGTATGTATGCATGGATAACATATATATAAATATGGATGCACCTAAACTAACATGATGGTTTTACATGATTATTACTTTGACATGTGTATGATTTTGAACTACGACAAGATTGCATTTATTGTGTGACATGTAAAAATATATAGTCCAGGTTCAACAATATATATATAAAGTCCAGGTCCATGTTCAAAAAATATATAAAGTCCACATGTTCAACAATATATATATAAAGTCCATGACAAACAGTATATAACAAATAGTCCATGAAATAGTCAAATATATAAAGTCCAGGTCCATGTTCAAAAAAATATATAAAGTCCATGTGTTCAACAATATATATATATATATATATATATATAAAGTCCATGACAAATAGTATATAACAAATAGTCCATGAAATAGTCAAATATATAAAGTCTAGGTCCATGTTCAAAAAAATATATAAAGTCCATGTGTTCAACAATATATATATATATATATATATATATATATATATAAAGTCCATGACAAACAGTATATAACAAATAGTCCATGAAATAGTCAAATTATACATCTAGCCTATGTTTGAAATAACCTATCACATACTATCTCTATCATCAAGAGTCCTCTTCACACCATGCGAACTACTTAGATGACCTGAATCACTCTGCAAAAGAGAAAGATTTATATGAAATTAGATGTAAGATGATAAGGAAATAGATAATTTAATGACAATTTTTAAATTTATAATTTATATCATAAAATTAAATTACCGTGTGAGGCTGAGAGGCATGCTCTGGTGCACTTGGACCTGTGTCTCCATGCTCTGAATCAATCTATTTAATACAAGAGAAAGTTCAAGTTAAAATTAGATATACTTGACGATTTTAAAAATGATTTAATTGAATTTAATCTATAAGAACTATCATATTTAAAAATTATTATACCGTAAGAGGAACTTGTTGTGAATCCTCTATTCCAGGACCTGTCTCTACAGGCTTAGCTCCATGACATGTATCGAGCTATAATTTAAGAAAAAAAAATTTTGAATGTACATGTCAACATATATATATATATCTATCAAGAAATTTACTTTAAGTTCACAACGTATATTTTAATTGTTCAATTTAAATCTAATCTAAATTTTAAATTATACCGTATCAGTTTGCCCATCTCCTCTGTCCTCCTGCTCTGCATGTGCTGTGTGTTGCTCATGAAACGTGTCACTAACAAGCTCCTACAATGTCATTTATATTTAAGTTAGCACATGTGTGTACAAATCAGGTTTTAAAACATATATATAATTGACTTATAGTGTACATGTTATTAAATACGTTTTTCAACAACCTGAAATGCAGTCGACTCCTGATATAAACTTGGATTATCCAAGTGTGCTACAATGCCCATCCTCATAGTTGTGTCAACCTGCATAGACATATTTATAAAATATTAAATAGTACATGTGCACGTTTTTAGATACACTGATATCAAAATAGAAAAATTTAAGTATATATATACAGTTTTTTAAAACAATATGTGTACATACTGTAAGAGTGTCATGTGAGATGCCCAATGATGGAGGAGCGCTCGAGACACCCTGAGATGGAGGATTCAATGTGGAAGAACCCTGAACCAATTCATAAATAAGTTCATAAATATTTAATTGTACACACATTCAAGACTGAATTTTACAAAATTACAAATCATTGAAAATGTACCCCAAATGGGTGCCTGAGATGAACAGGTGTCGATGAAAAATTAATTCGATCAATTGTGACCCCTGTTGCCATCATCTACACCAAACAAACCAAACAATTCGATTGTTAAAATATTACAATTTAATTGATCATCTATATGTTGATTAAAAACACGTGGTTAAAAAATTGTTTTAAATTCAACATGTGTACATAACCTATATATACCTGTGTCGAATGATCAGTGGGATGATCCTCAGCAAATAGATAATCAACAAATGATTCAGTGCCCACATTATCAGATGATGCATGTGTAGCTGAAGTGGGTGCAACTGCCTGATCAGGTCCATAACACAACTGATTGCAACTCGTACATGTATGAGGCATCGACACATGTGGAGTGGCACTAGGACCACTTCCATCATCAACTCCTCCATGCTCTCTAACTCGAGCTACCATCATAGAAGTCTGCTCATGTAGGCTACCTGAGAGTGCACTCAATGTGCCTAGTGTGGATACCACTGCACGATGCTCGAAGGGCGAAGGAATGGCAGCAACAGGAGGGTCAATAAGAGGTTGAATAGGCACCGGTCATTGGGGATCAACCCGTGCCCCCAACCTCTGTTGTGGCATGCCACCACCAACACCCTGGAATGATCTAAAATCAAAGTAGTTGGGTTTTTTATTCATAACAAACTCTACATATAATTTTCTCAAAAAATATAAAGGAACCTCACAATTAGCATGAGGTGGATAATCAAACACCATCCACCATCTATCCCAAAAATTAGCAGACATTCCTTCATGCCTACACCACCTGATTGATATTCTTTTCTTATTTGCAGGAATAGGTTCATTTGTAATGGGATGTCTAAAATATTGTGCTAAATGAGCTTTTGTGATTTTAAGATCCAAAATAGTCTTATAGGAGAGGCCATCAGCATAAAATTGGCGCCTCTCCTCTCTCCATTTCCGGAATCCATCAAAATCTGAGTCAATAGACCTCACAGAATCTACAATGTTTTGCATCAAAGATGCAAAACATACTACGTGAGGTGGCATGAATTGTTCACTGCGAATGGAATTCAGTTTTTCTTGTATCGAATCCACATTTTCATTTATTATGGCTCGCAAGCAAGCCTGGTCAGTTCCAGGTGGGGGTGGAGGTGGAGGTGGAGGCGGGTCATCTGCAGGTGGGGCATCTAGAGGTGGGGCATTTGGCGCTGGGGGTGGGGGTGGGGGTGCGGCCGGATCATCTTGTGCATTAATAAAGTCCTCAACATCAAAGTGAATATCATCTAGATTCATGATGTATATATAAAAATCTAGATATGAACCTGCATATATATACATATAAACATACAAACTTCAGTACAAATTTAAAATTAAATCAAGAATATATATATATGTTTCAAGAAATTACACTTGAAATAAATTTAAATTAAAAACATACAAATAATGTATACATGCATGTACAAATTTCAAAATGTAAGCGAGCTATTAGGACTACCATAATGATTGATACAATGGGCAATATATATTTCAAAATTTCAATGTGCATTTAAGTGAGGAAACTTCTCTGGACAATCATCATGTAATTCTTAAATGTGAATATGCATCCCAAATTTTGGACTATTTTAAAGAAATATGGTGCATTTAGGAACTTGGTGATTGTTGGGGTAAAGAGGAATATATGATCATGCTAGAAGAGGCACTGATTAGGCTCATAATTGGCCAAGGTTGCTTTGAATAAGGTTAAAACAAGGAGATACCCATGTTGATATTCACACCCTTTGGTCCACACCTACATTGGGATGGATTAAGCTTGAAATTTTGATGGGTAGCCAAGGGTAATCCTAGTGAAGTACGAGGAGTATGTTATTAAGAGATGATAAGGGAAAACCTCTACCTATCTTAAAGCTTATGATTTTGGTGTCAAGAACACTAATATGGTAGATTCTAGGGCCATGATATCCAGGGCCTCAAGATGACTTGGAAACTAAACAAGATATCCCTTAGTGTGGAAGGAGATTCCAAGATCAACATTGATCATATGAAAAAGCATAGATGAAGCTTGTGGTTATTGGAAACTATTATATATTGGAAGCTAGAAACTTGGTGAATACTTGTTTAAATCTATCTCCTTCAAACATATCAAAAGAAAAGGTAATTATATTCTAGACTAGGCAGATAATGGAAGAAATCATTAAATTGCTCCTAGACATCTAGCATTTGTTGGGAAGAATATTTTTTTTACATTCAACTTGAAATCCCTATGTTGTGCCTCCATGCTATCAAATGTTACTTGTATCTACCTTCCATACAATGATATTGAAGGGGTAGAAGGTTAGGCTAAGGATTTCTATATTGCTACTTAGATAAATTCCACATCTTCAATGTGTGGCATGAGCATATGCACAAAGCCTTGGAGGATATTTCTAAGATAATGAAGATAAACCTTCATGTCTTGATGCTAAATTGGATGATTCTATCCACTATGAGAATTAAGATGAGGAGGAGGTGACATAAATCCCTCCTATCAAATTCGAACAATGTTAAAAATGTCAAGGAAGTGGTAGAGGCTTTGTAAGGCTTGTGTAATTTGTCCCACCACCCTAGGATAAAGTTTTTTAGTTTATTAGTAATTCTAACACTACTTCAACTTATTACTCTACTAGGGTTAGGGCCACTATAATTTTCCCTACCACTAATATATCTTAAGACACCTATTGGTTTATGTTTCATGTCATTGTAGTATATTAATTTTCCCTACCACTATTGATTGAACAAAACTATACCATATATATTAAGTACTCTAGCTCAATGATCTTAAGATTAATGAAATCAAGACTAACTATATCATCATTATGCTTAGATACACCCAACATGCTAATCAAGAACTTAATTACCTTCACAACCCTATTAGCATTGTATCACTCCTATTAGGGAGTGGACTTGAATGGGGCCAAAAGATTCTTTACCTCTTACGATTGTGACTTTGGGTTTGGCATGGTCAACTTGGAGAGGTTGTGTGGCATATCCCTATAAGAGGATGAAGGGTGATAGGAGGTTGTAGGATGGCTAAAAGCATTCACATGATGATAATGTTCAAGTTTAAATTTCAAGATATGCATCATGGTCTACAAGGTTCTCTTGTTCAAAAGGTTCATCATATTCTAGACAAGGAACTCACAATCATTGGTACCAAATTCAAGACCTCCTATTACAAGTCTCCATATAGCTTTAAACATAACACCTATAAACACAAAATTTATAAGGCTTGAATACAAGCCTGCCTCCCAGTTAGGAGACTTCCAAATAATTGGTGAACTCACATGCAATAAGGGAATAACACATGAATACAAAATATGTAGAAGAAATCCCTGTAGCATGACTCGTGATTAATTAAAGTTAGGGTTAGGGTTTCAATTAGGATCAGGCTTAGGGTTAGAATTGAGGTTAGGGTTAGAATTAGAATTCAAGGGTTGCTAAATTAGGGTAAGTATTAGAGCTACAATTATGGTTTGGGTTATGGCTAGAGTTAGGGTTACAATTACAATTACAAGTAGCTCGTTAGGGTTAGGGTTAGGGCTAGAGTTAGAGTTACAATTACAATTACAAGTAGAGTTAGGGTTAGGGTTATGATTAGGGTTATAATAAGGGTTAGGGTTTGAATTGCATATAGAATTAGGGTTAGGATTAGGGTTAGAATTAGTGTTAGGGTTAGGGTTGGAATTGCATATAGAATTAGGGTTCAATCTAGCTAGAAATAGATAAATTAGTCAAGATGGTTCTAGCTCAATTTTGTTTCCTATTTCCTACAAAATGCAAAACTAGTTATTGTTTTCTATTTAGTTGTTAGTCCCAACTCTTTCCTTTTAAGAAGTATATCAAATCTAATGTAGTAGTAGATACTTCTACATATACAAGTTTCTGTTAGGAGAAAATATATTTTGCCAAATTTGTATAGAGTTGTCTATATAGTGTGTTCCAGGGTAATCAAATGATGTAAGTCACAATTTAGAGGGTTGAGGGATAAGTTTGTGTTGAGTCTATAAGAGGTATTTTCTTACATAGACCGAGCTCCATAATCTAGGTGTCTCCATGTATAACTCAAATGTTTCAACTTGGTCCATATTATATCCAGATTAATGATAAAATTTTATATATATGGCTATGCACAAGATCCACGACCATATCAATGTTTGGTAGAGAAAAGTTATCTAAGTTGGGGTAGATCCTTTTTTGATGTCTCAAAAGTTAGTGCAAACATGAATTCCCTTAGTTTTCTTGTTAACTAAGACCACATTAGATCTACCCATTTAGGAAAAGTAATAGTCTGAATGAACCCTGGACATCCAAGAGTTTATACAATTCTTCTATGACCACGAGGGCTACTTGGGGGTGCATTTTGCGTAGCTTTTATTGAATAGGTTTGGCATTGAGGTGAACCACAAGATGATGCATGACTTTAAAGATGGAGTCTCAAGGCATATCACCATAAGACCACATGAAGAAATCAACGTAATATTTAACATGGTGACATGGTTATATATGCCTTCTTTGATGTCAAGGTCCAGTGGAGCTACTATCTTAGAGAGTTTAGGGTCCAAGCTTCTATTCACAGGTTGATGTTTATAGCATGTCCTCAACAAGGAGAGGGGAGTCATGTCTTGTATCTAAGTGGTATCTAATGGAAGGTGAAGTTTGTCAAATTAAGGAGCTCTTGGGAAGTGTCCATTTTTATTATATCATTTTAATCGATCACAAGTTTCTTCTTATATAGATTGTTGCTATTCTGCCTAGACTAGGGTGCCTCAGGACTGAAGGGTTCTTTCTTTCTCTCCAAAATAATCATATATGTAGGTGTTAAGTATGGTGGAAAAGTCTTTCTTATGATTACAATGGGGATGTGGTCTTGACACTTGATAAGTTTCATGATGGCTTCATCATTTTGGAAAACATCAAATCATAAAGGGTCGTGTTGGTCCCAATCGATAAGCTCAAGGTATTCTAGGTCTAAGGAGATGGTGAGGATAGTGACCTATCATGAAAGAGGTTAGTGGTGGAAAGATCTTCGTAAGGATCATGAGTGGAGCCTACATCAATGTCATTAAGATTAGGGAAAGCATTACCAATGAGGTTTCAAGCTCGTATCACAATTAACATCACGATGTTCATTCCAGGGGCATAACCTAGCTAGTGAGGACAGCTACTTGAGTATATCAAAAGTTACATAAATGTTGGCTTCATTTCATTCTTAATTAGTTGGCTATCACAAAAACTGTAAAATTTTCTCAATTCTTGATTAGTTCTAGTTGTCTCTAAATGTTTGATTATGAAGGATGTGATAACTTGGTTTTATTATGGTTTGTTGTAATTTTTTTACATGATAGTTAGCTATTCAATAATGCCTTTAAAATACAATGACATACATTGTTATAAGTAAATTTTATAAAAACCAAATATACATATCATCCCAATTTGCTATATAATTTTTGACAGTTTGTTCAAAATCTCTCCTTTCATATGATACAATCGTTTCAAAATTTCAATTGCATTTTGTAGCTAAAATGTTTAAATACACCTATTCAACACTCAAATTGAACTCAAATTTTGACAGTTTGTTCAAAATCTCTCCTTTCATATGATACAGTATTTTCAAAATTTCAATTCTATTTTATAGCTAAAATGTTTAAATAGAACTATTCAACACTCAAATTGAACTCAAATTTTGACAGTTTGTTCAAAATCTCTCCTTTCATATGATACAGTATTTTTAAAATTTCAATTGTATTTTACAGCTAAAATGCCTAAATATATCTATTCAATTCTCAATTTTAAACATAATTTTGACAGTTTGTTCAAATTCTAACATTTTATATGATATAGTCTTTCAAAATTTCAATTGTATTTTACATCTAAATTGTCAAAAATCAACTACTGATTTTATAAACCCTAAACCCTAAATAACAATTCAAAATTTAAATTTTGATTGTATTTTACATCAAAACAAACAATGGAAGGTATAAACAATTGATGGGTAATTTTTACAAGTGGAAAAATCCACTTACCTGGCTGGATGCTTTGAGAACTTGGGATCCCGTTTTCCTCTGTCACCTGTCGCTGTTGAAAATGGGGTCTCTGCTGTTTTTTAAAAAATTTAATACTTTTCACAAACGGGATCCCGTTTTATAAAACGGGATCCCGTTTCATATAACGCGATCTCGTTATATAAAACGGGATCGCGTTTATGGCCTCTAGGTTCGGGATCCCGGGAAAAATGGGATCGCGTTTTCAATTCTAGGCTCGGGATCCCGAGGCAAAACGGGATCGCGTTTTATATAAACGGGATCCCGTTTTATATAAACGGGATCCCGTTTTATATAAACGGGATCCTGTTTTTCGTTCCCCGATTTCGGATTTTTTCTAACTCTGAAACTTCCACCTTAAGTGGACACAACTTCTTGCATCTACCCCAATAAATAATCTTGGTAAAGGCCTTTTGTATGTTATGAATGATTACATTATTTTCATAAATCATATATTTAATATGTGGTTAATTGTATTCATATTTGTTGAACTTATGAGTAGGCCTTAGTTGTTTTGGGAATAAACGATATTAGCAAATAGTGTTAATGTCTTTGTAGCCTATGAGAGGTATAATACTAATTTTATACTTTAAATATAGATTTTTATGTTAGGCATAATTAGCCACGCAACTTTTCAAGCAACCCCAACCTCCAAGAGCAAAGGATTGTGATTGGTTATTGGATTGTCTTTAATTTGGTTTTGTATACCTCATTTGGTTAAATGAGATGAGCTTAAGTCTAGGATATTGAGTCCTCGTGCATGGCCTTGAGCACTTGTAAAGGCTAAGGGTACATACGAGAAGGCCTATTCGTCTGTGGGGCATCAATTTGGGCATGTTTGAGTCTCCTCGTCAGTATGAGTAGTGACGCAGAGGTGTTAGGTCTCCAAAGATAATCTAACAAGATCAAAGGGTTTCAATAGTTTGCGGGCTTCAACCAATAAGACTTCTCTAGCCTTCCTCTTGTCCTAAACTCCACCAAAGGGCTCAAGTTTGGATTCCAACTTCTTAGATGAGCTCTAGCATCTTCTAGGGTCTCAACCTACCCCAACCAACAAGGTTCCAAAGGTTTCACAAACCAATTGGATAGATTCTTGACAATTCCCCTTAAACAGGCCTAATCCTTGTAGTCTTGTTCAGCGACTAAACTGTACTTTTCTCCAAACTTTCCCAAAACACTTTTGAAACAAATGACTGATTTGGATACCCTCTATTGAGTTCTAAAACATATCTCAAACTCACCTACTGTTGTTTTGGACGAAATGTGACTGTCCTAACACCCTGCTGCCTTCCCACAAGGCCTAAATTGACCATTTTACAAAGGAACCCTATGACAAACTTGTCCCACACACTTCAAACCTAAAAAAAGTCTTAGGAAAGGGTTCAAAACCAAGGATTTTCCAGGTCTTATCAGGAGGTTTGCACATTTAAGGTTTGCAATACAAAAATCTCATTTCTAGGCCTCAAAACCTAGGGCTTCCTAGATCTCCCACTTCCAATCACTTCCAGACCTCATTCAAAGGTCCAACACCATCTTATTGACCATATTAAACAACAGAAATCATAAAAATATCACCTTGTTAAGACGGATCTCCGGCTGCTATAACCATGCCACCATTCTCAATGCTCTTTTCACATGCAAACTTGACTCCAAACGGTGATCACCTCTCCCATTTACACTCCTCCTGCTTTTTCATGGTTAGAAACATATGGTACATGTTAATAAGGACCTACTCCATGAGAATCAGAATCCTACATTCATGGAAAGGTCCAAAAATGCATTGCAAACCCTCAAAATCCCTGTTTTCACAGTCAAACAGGCAGTTCCAGAAAAACAGCGATAATTTCCTCTAGGAATGGAGTTAGGACCTCAAACCAGATGCATTGGAAAGCTTATTCAATCCTCTTTCCAACCATATATGGCTTGCCTCTGTATCTATCCGTACAGAACCGTACCAACGCTGGAAACAGCAAATTTGCAGTCAAAAAGTACAGAAAAACAAGGAAAAGAGGCAAAAACGTGATTTTTTATTCTTCCAACCTTTCTTCTCGGGGTATGTGAGGGTATTTGTACATATGCAAGGTGGTTTTCAACTGTCCACAACTGTTTTTCAACTGTGGGGTCGTTTTCCCCTCTTTACAACACATGTTTACATTGGTTTTACAAAATAACTCTTAGAAAACCTTGCATTGCATGACTTCCTTTGACTAGACATACTTCAAGGACCTTAACATGACTTCATTACATATGAGAGTGGTCAATTGGACCTTATTAAAAAACATGAGAAATGGTCTTTCAAGACCTTATTAACAACCATGGTCTCTTAGAACACAAAAACTTCAAAATGTGCCTTATGGGGGTTTGATGACACCTCAGGTGCTCCTGCACCATACTCCCCCTCTACAAAAGAACTCATGTCCCATGAGGAAGGACTGAAATCAACTCCACAACATTGGACAAACTCATGATCACCCTTAGGTCTGCTCCATGGACTCAAATACTGCAACATGGGCTGCCAAATTGGAATCATGACATTGTCATCTTGCAAGTTGGTCTGTACTTTGGGGATCACATCTGAATAGGACTTGTTTTCTGTCCTTGGACTTGGAAATGGCATCCATCCTTCCTTCCTGCACTTACAAATACTTTCACCATGATGAGAAGCCCACATACTTGCCTCTCTCTCTATTGCAACTGCAGACTCTTTGGGTTCGTCCTTGTGTGGCATATCCTGCTCTTGCAAATTGACCACTACAGCCACTGTTGTATCAGCACCTTGCACCATTGTGCTTGTACTTTTAACTTGTACAACAACCTTATCCTGCACCAAAGGACACACTACCATTCCAATCAAAATGTTAGCCTTCCAATCAATTACTAATTCATCTTTTACATCAGACTTTGGTTTGAACTTGTTTATGACAGCAGCTTGAACCTTTCTGTCAATTGGTATGGGTTCTTTCTTCCCACACATGATCACTGTATTCATTAGACCTGCATCCTTATCATCCTCAAGGAGTGGCAACAAAGTAAATGTCTTGCCTTGACTATGTATGGTATATGTATTATTCTTGCCACTATACCACACATCCCTATCATATTGCCAGGGTCTACCAAGAAGTAAATGACAACAATTCATGGGTACTACATCACAAAGTGCCTTATCCCTATATCCTCCAATAGAAAACTCAACAATAGCTTGTTCATTAACCAAGAGAGTTTGATCATCACTCAACCATGACACCCTATATGGCAACTCATGAGGAATCCTTTGTAAATTCAGCTTATTAACCATTTCATTTGAAACCATATTTGTAGTAGATCCTGAATCAACTATAACCTTACATACCTTGTCCTTGCACTTACATGTGGTTTTGAAAAGAGCTCTCCTATTCAATGAATTTTTGGATGCTTGCAATGGTGTTCTTCTCATCATCAATGTCTCTCCATCTTGAACCGGGGCTGCACTCCCAATTGGAGAGTTAACACTTGCATCTACCTCCTCTTCTTGCACATATTGAATCCTCTTTTCATTCCTCCTTTCACTACCACTAGATGTAGAACTTTGTTTCATTGTACACTTGTATGCTGTATGACCAATCTCATTACAATGATAACATCTCCCAGTGAAAATATTAGAACCTCTACCTCCACCTCTTGTGCCTCTAAATCCCCCTCTAAAATCAGAAACTTGGTCCTTACCTTTGCTTGTGTCTCCTTGGTCTTCTTGGATTGATCTTGTTCCTCTTCCTCTATTGGTATTTCCTCTACCTCTTCCTTGTCTCTCTTGCCTTCTGTGCAACTTTTCTTCAGCCTTCATAGCCAACTTGTAGCATTCTTCAACTGTCCTTGGTGTTGTGAGACTGAGTTCATCTTGGATATTGTACCTCAAACCATTGAGATACCGTGCTACCTTTTCTTCATCATCTTCCTCATGTGCTGTTCTAATATCCAACTTATGAAACTCTTCTGTATATGCTTGCACATCCTTCTCCTTTTGTCTCAGATTTTGTAGCCTTTTGTACAACTGAACATAGTAGTCATTGGGCAGAAACTTTGCCTTCAACCTCTCCACCATCTTGCTCCAAGAAGTGATCTTTGGCTTGTCTTTCTTCCACCTATCAGCCTGCACACAATCCCACCATAACAAAGCATGACCTTTCAATCTTGATTTGGCCACCTTAACCTTCTGATTTTCTTCCACTTCTTCACACTCAAAGTAGTTTTCCAAAGCCCCAATCCAATCTATAAGTTCTTCACCATCTAATTTCCCTCCATACATTGGTAAATCTGCCTTGGCTTTGTGGTCACTCACTCGAACTGCCTTAAGAAGTTTTGCCATCCTTGCATCTTCTGGATCCAATTCTTCCTCTTGTGGAACTTCTTCTCCACCGTCTTCCTCTGACTCACTCTCACCTTCATCAACTCTCCTCCTCCTATCTCTGGCTTCCAATGCTGCAACTTGCTCTTTAAGGGCCTTCAACTCCCTAGCAATTGCTGATCCACCTTTTGGAGGCATCTTGCCTTCAACTATCCAAACTTTCTTCTCTCAACCTTCAAGAATCTACTCCCTTGCTCTGATACCACTATGACGCAGAGGTGTTAGGTCTCCAAAGATAATCTAACAAGATCAAAGGGTTTCAATAGTTTGCGGGCTTCAACCAATAAGACTTCTCTAGCCTTCCTCTTGTCCTAAACTCCACCAAAGGGCTCAAGTTTGGATTCCAACTTCTTAGATGAGCTCTAGCATCTTCTAGGGTCTCAACCTACCCCAACCAACAAGGTTCCAAAGGTTTCACAAACCAATTGGATAGATTCTTGACAATTCCCCTTAAACAGGCCTAATCCTTGTAGTCTTGTTCAGCGACTAAACTGTACTTTTCTCCAAACTTTCCCAAAACACTTTTGAAAAAAATGACTGATTTGGATACCCTCTATTGAGTTCTAAAACATATCTCAAACTCACCTACTATTGTTTTGGACGAAATGTGACTGTCCTAACACCCTGCTGCCTTCCCACAAGGCCTAAATTGACCATTTTACAAAGGAACCCTATGACAAACTTGTCCCACACACTTCAAACCTAAAAACAGTCTTAGGAAAGGGTTCAAAACCAAGGATTTTCCAGGTCTTATCAGGAGGTTTGCACATTTAAGGTTTGCAATACAAAAATCTCATTTCTAGGCCTCAAAACCTAGGGCTTCCTAGATCTCCCACTTCCAATCACTTCCAGACCTCATTCAAAGGTCCAACACCATCTTATTGACCATATTAAACAACAACAATCATAAAAATATCACCTTGTTAAGACGGATCTCCGGCTGCTATAACCATGCCACCATTCTCAATGCTCTTTTCACATGCAAACTTGACTCCAAACGGTGATCACCTCTCCCATTTACACTCCTCCTGCTTTTTCATGGTTAGAAACATATGGTACATGTTAATAAGGACCTACTCCATGAGAATCAGAATCCTACATTCATGGAAAGGTCCAAAAATGCATTGCAAACCCTCAAAATCCCTGTTTTCACAGTCAAACAGGCAGTTCCAGAAAAACAGCGATAATTTCCTCTAGGAATGGAGTTAGGACCTCAAACCAGATGCATTGGAAAGCTTATTCAATCCTCTTTCCAACCATATATGGCTTGCCTCTGTATCTATCCGTACAGAACTGTACCAACGCTGGAAACAACAAATTTGCAGTCAAAAAGTACATAAAAACAAGGAAAAGAGGCAAAAACGTGATTTTTTATTCTTCCAACCTTTCTCCTCGGGGTATGTGAGGGTATTTGTACATATGCAAGGTGGTTTTCAACTGTCCACAACTGTTTTTCAACTGTGGGGTCGTTTTCCCCTCTTTACAACACATGTTTACATTGGTTTTACAAAATAACTCTTAGAAAACCTTGCATTGCATGACTTCCTTTGACTAGACATACTTCAAGGACCTTAACATGACTTCATTACATATGAGAGTGGTCACTTGGACCTTATTAAAAAACATGAGAAATGGTCTTTCAAGACCTTATTAACAACCATGGTCTCTTAGAACACAAAAACTTCAAAATGTGCCTTATGGGGGTTTGATGACACCTCAGGTGCTCCTGCACCAAGTAGTGTACTTATTTTTCATGTGGTGGCATCCCTTTGAGCACGCATGATGACTCCCCATCTAATTTGCACTCTAGTGTCTAGTGCCTCGGTAGTAGTGAGAAGTACCCAACATTATATTTGATGAGCATCTCTATGTTGTGACTATTACCATTTTTTCATCACAGCTCAAAAATTGGCAGAGCTGGTGTAACGAATTCATTTTTAGGGTGAAGGTTAACATTCTTCTAATTTATTTGCATAGTTATTGTGTTTTAGAGATATTACAGTTCAGTTGTGTTGTTCAAGAAAAGAAAAAGATTTCAGATCATTCATTGCATTGCAGAAGATTCACAGGAGAGATAAGTATTTCATTCACTAAAATGATTATTCATTTACAATTGAAATACATAAAAGGATAAGCATTGCATTGAAAGAAACAATGACATATCAAATGTCCCACACAAGCCGTGGGTATACCTGAACAAATGCAAGTATAAAGGAAATTTGCTATGCATCTAAGGATAAGAAAGAGAAGGTCATAGCCATCATTGCCTTGAAGATCTTCAATCTTCGAAGTTGTCTCCTGTCTCTGCTCCTGATCCTTGACATGAACCTGCAAAAAATGTGGGAAGGTCCTATTAGAGGTCTGGTTATGAGATCTCTATATCCTACTAGAAGAGGCATAACACTTTGTTTATAATGTACTAATCAATAAAAATCATCCATGTATGTAAGAAGAACTGAGAAAGAAACAACCATGGAACTTCACTGTTTTATTCTAATTTGTTTGTTTCATGTGCATGTATAGGATAAGTCATGTAGCTGATTGAAGACATATCAGCATGTGGTGTCAAGTGGGCTCCCACAAGGGTTGAGCCCAGCATGCTGCTTCCCCTTAATCTCAAAAGGGATGGAATGAAAAGGAAAGATCATTATTCACATTACTTTAATTGCATGACAAACTGAAGGAGTAAAAGCAATCAGATGCATTGATGTCAAGAACATGATACACCTATGACTTCATCTCAAAGAATGAAATGGAATCATAAGAGTAAACTAAACTTAATGAACATCATTCAATACAAAAGGACAGCTATAATTATTGTTTCAATTTATCATAAATTATATCATATATATGCATGATTGAAGCTATAATACAATGGCAGAAAGCAAAACATGGAACAACATATGTTGTCATTTCTCTTTTATGTTGAAATGAGGTACATTCATCATAGGGAGCTATCACTTTTTAAGCATGAGATGATCTTATATCATGGAGAGACCAATATAAATTCTAGCAGATAGTGCTGTAGGAGAAATACAAATAGAACAACCAAAAGTATGTAGCAGTTGATACCTCATGTTCATCCACAGGAGGGTGTTGTATCAAGTAATGAATGCCAAATGGATCCACATGAGGATGCTTTGACATATTATATCTTTCTCATCTTGTGATCATATCAAGATATGTATATGCCTCTATGCCATCATGATATGCTACAGTGACAAGAGTGTGCAAGTGTCCATAAACATCTACAAGACATCATAAGTTTCTATGTGGAAAGCCAATAAAGAAATGTCATACTATATGTGGTGTAGGAAAAGAGAGGCCAGTTGATGATCATCATGTATATCATATTGCTATGCTACATAAAATGTTGTCATTCAAATGACATATAATATAATTGCCAAGTGGATGTGCCATGTGACTGAAACAACTATATAATGTTTTTGTTATCATATGTTGATCAATTGCAATACATATAGAAGCAATGTTTATAGGCAAGTGGATGCCACTTCTATAGAAGAGGACAGTTAGCTTGAAATGTTGATCATGTATATTATTTGTCAAGAGTATGAACAGTAAAGAGATAATCTCCATCAATCAAATCTTTTAAGACAATGCAACATCATTACAATTGCCCATCCAAAAGAGAGTGAATGGCTACAGGAGTTATAAAGAAAATCAACATGTACTTCAACTCTTCCTATTCTATCCATGAGTGCAAATGTTACAGTGCATAATGAAGTAGTTAAAGTATGATAGAAATAATATGAATTGAACCAACATCACATGTATATGCTATAGGTTACATAATCATTTCAGGTATGTGCATATTGAAATGGTGTCATCCTCAGAAGATACAAAGACATAATGAAAATAGCAGTTATGTTTCATCATGACAACAATGTAAGAAACCCCAATGTCCATATACCTCAGCAGTATTGAGGTAACTACATCAGATACAACATGTGAGATTAGAATAGAGAGCATCTACAGGTGAAGTGAACAAATCTGAGTTTGTTTTAAAATAATACATCAATGATGCAAGTGATCATAGAGCTATGGTGAAATAGATTGAAAATATCAAGTGTCATCTGCCAAGTTTTGTCATTTTTATCTTAAGAAAGCATGTAGTCAAGGTAATGACAGAGAGAAGGTGCATACCATGTGTGTCATATCATGTGAAGATATCAAATACAATGAACACATCAAATGGTGATTCTAAATGAATTACCCAGTGGTTTGAGCACACAGCAACAAACATGCCACAACCTTTCAAATGCATTACCTATAGGAAAAAGAAATGGTAAGTAGATTTCTGCTTGAACCCACTTAGGGTTTTAAGGAAACAAGAACAATGTGCAATGGGTTTTGCAGATATAGAGTTATGATGAGTGGTTTCGAGCCATATAATTTGACAAAGCGATGGCCTCATAGGAGTAAACCATCATGAAGAGAAAATGAGTTTTGTTATGGCTATTAAAAATGAAATAAAAGCTACAGAGCCACGGTCCAGTGGAGGTTCATGATCTGCAATGAAGTGTACCCAATACAGTGCCTTTGAAGCTGTGAGAAGTAATGCATAAGGGTTTTGAGATGCTCAGAAAAGGGATAAAATTGCATGCAAACAACCACTACTCCCAATCAATATAGACGCTCAATAATGAGCATATATGCAGTAATAGTCACGGCTAAAGAACAAAGTGTGTAGAGAAAAGAACAATAGATGAAGGAAATGTAGGAAGTAAAAGAACTACCTTTCATTTTTGTGGAATCATGGTGTAACTACGAAGTATTCCTTCAATATGACCGTGTATGGCACCTCAAGATAGAAGATCGACATAAGGGTACACAAAACAAAAGGAATATGTCAAAGAGAATGCTAAAACTGTGGCTTGAAAGGCCGGTTCCTTCTTAGAAGATGAAAGAAATCAAAGAGTATGAACTATATTTGCATCAGATAAACCTGTATTGCTATGGTCCAATGGCTTAAAACATCTCATAGAATGAAACAATAGGATCAAAAATGAGATTGCAAGCAATTACCTTCATTCCCTTGCAGAATGCTTCAAGAAAGTAGAAGATAGAAGAGAAAAGATGGAAGATTCTAGTTCAAAACCCTAGCTGCAACGGCGGCCATGGTGTGCAGAGCTTCATTTCAAAAATTGCAAAATGCAAATGGCCCCAAAAGTTAGGGCAAGTGTGTGTTGTCTTTAGGGTTTCTCCTCACCCTAATTCAAGTGGTATTTTGATCGCATTTTATTAATTTTTGAAGGGAAAAACAAATGCCCATCATTGCATTAGTTCACCACACTTTGCCTAGGTTCCCAAAACTTATGAAGTGGATCGAAGACTATAGGAGACTTAGGGATCCTTTAAATATTATTAAGGCTTTAATTCCTTTTAAAAACCCTTTATAGTCCCTTTGTTACCTTTGAAAGGTAGAGTTGAAACATGTGATTTATGGTGCTCTCAAGTGTAGAATGAGTAAAGGTTAAGCCCAAGAGGCTATCAATTTCTTCAAAAACTTCACAGGCCTTAAGGGACTTTTACAGAGATAGATAGAATATAAGCCCCATAGGATTTATTTTTACAAAGACTATATCATGCATCAAATTTTTTTATGATTTTTTATGAGAAAAATCAACATTATAAAGGCCTTGTAATAGTTTTATTTTTGCAGAAAAGTCAAATCAAGCTAAATATAGAGACAAAACTGTAAACTATGTAAAGCTTTGTTTTAAAGCAATATTTTATAAATTGCTTTAAAATAAATGCTATTTTATGCAGTTAAAAGCAAAAAGGAATCTACTCATGATATTTTTGGATTTGATTTTTCTTTCTTGGTGAAATTAGAAAAAACTGAGCAAAATAGACCTTCTATTTTAGTCTCCATCTAGATAAGGCCTGAAATTTTGTACCTTTTTAGGTGGGGACTGTAATGGGTAAAATGGGATAAATAAAATGAATTAAAAAAACCCAATGACATCAATGAAATGTGCAAGAAACAAAGATTAAAATAAGGAAGTGATACTTACAGTGCTTTGTTACCTCGTGATTTCCATTATTTGCCTATTCTCTTTTGATCTTTTGGTGATGAATGTAGCCCTCAGGAAGCTTGCTTCCTTGCTTTGATTCCTCAAGATGACAAGGAGAAATGGCTCGGATACTTGTTGTGTTGAAGATGAGCTTCAACACAATATTGGATGAATAGTAAATGATGTGTGAGTGGGGGTGCCAATGGTGCACTATGGATTCTGCAGCATAAGTTTACTTGAAAGCTTCGTTATCTGGGAATGTAAGAAGAAGGTTGTATTTATAGACTTTGTGAGAGAAGATCAATGGTGTAGAAGAAATAAGAAGATCAATGGTAGAGGATGTTTGAGGGAATGTGCACGAATAGAAGAAGGACATGTGTCATTCAAAAATATGCTTTGTTGAGTTAACTGCTTTCTTGATGAGGATGAGCTTTGATTTCATAAATTAGAATATATTTTTCTAATTTAAGAGTTTGTTGATAAAAACAAAGTTGTTTTAAATCAGTAAACTCAACTTTTGCTTTTGCATGACAAGAAAGATTTATTTTTAGAAGAAAATGATATAGATAAGAGTGGATAAAATATAAATTAATTTATTTATTTAATTTATGTGCATCATGAATAAATAAATAAAATATTTAATTTTATTTATTTTTAGAAGAAGGATGTAATAATTAAATACATTAAAATTATTTAATCATTTGATGGAAAATAGAAGAATAAGGAAATTTATTAAATAAATAGAATTTATTTAATTAATTATGGAGAGGGAAGAAGATTTGATAAGATAAGATTTGATTTGATTTTTTTGATAAAAGAGGAAATGAAAGGAGATAAGATAGGATTTAAAAAGATAGAAAGAGATTTGATTTTTTACTTTAAAGGAAATAAATCCTAAAAAGATGAGAGGAATAATAGATGAAATATCTAATTAAATAAATTAATTAGATATGCATGAGTTGCAATTTTAGAAAGAAAGCAAAAAGATATTTTTAGGATTTTATTAATTAAATAAATATTTAATTTAATTAATTAATTTTGGATTGTGATGTGGAAAGATAATTAAATAAATAAAAAATTATTTAATTATAGTCAAATGGATAAATGACTAATTGAAAAATTAAAAATAATTATTTAATTAGAGAGGATTGGACATGAATAATTAAATAAAAATTTATTTAATTATAGAAGAAGGGATTATGGGATTGAAAGGGAATAAATGGAATTAGTCAAATAAATAAGATTTATTTAACTAATTAGGTGATGATATGGGTACCTAGGGCAAAACATGCTAATGACAAGGTGTTGGACATTTTTAGGTGTCTATAGGGACCACTTGACAGAAGTTCTGATAGCTGTTATTTCCAATTTGGAGGAAATTTAGGCCCTGTTTTGGAGTCTTTCTTATGGAGCTCAGGAATGGCTTGGGAAGTTGTATTTTTTGAGTTTTTGGTGAGTTGTTCCATCCTTTCTCATTTTTAGAAAGCCTTTTGGCTATAAAAGGAGGGTGGAGGACATGGTTTTAGGTAGTTGAGATCTTTGTTTCTTCTTTACTGAGCACAAGCAGAGAGTTTGTAAACTGATTTTAGCTCATATTTTTTTAGTGTTAGATGTACCCCTTTCATTTCAATACAACAAAGCATTTTTGTATCACATTTGTTGCCTCTTTCATAACTTTGATTTGATGTTTTCATTGTGATTTTGATGTCTAATCCTCTGATGATGTCTCCATGTTATTGAAATCTATGTTGCTATTGCCCATCTTATTTAGGTTGTGTGTTGTGTTTTAATTAAGCCTTCATACAAAATACTTTTGGATTTGTTGGACTTAGGTGAAACTGAGAAGGTTATAGGCTTGAGATTTGTTTGTGGGTAAAATTTTAGATTCTTAGACCATCTTTAGATAAAATAGAATTTCATTTCAGTTATTCCTCATCCTTTTTCTCAGACAAGTCATTAGTTTAGGAAAATCTTAAGGAGAACCAACTCACTTTGGAGACTCACTCTCAATATAGGAAACCCACATCCTGAGAGTGTTTCCATGTTTCAACAGATAGCTAAGTCTTATGTAGGCTTAGCATAGGGTGCATATCTAATTGACAACAATGACATTGGCCTTTTTGCATTGTGTGTTGTGTCTTCTCCATGACTGATGTGAGTGTTGGTCATTGTATCCCTTGCCTTTATTCTTTTGTTTGGGCCTTGTGACTACCTTCGAGCATGGTGGGGTGGTCTCTTTTGAGTCCATATGGTTGGGAGGCGTTGCCACCGCCATTGGGGGACTGGTGTACAAGTTTTGGAGCACCAGTTGGAGATGTTCTCTATTGTATTCATTTTATCAGTTATTGTATCATATTCATGGCTATGACATTGCACCTATATATTCTTTTATGTAATTGTATTCTCTTGAGAGAGAAGATGTAATCATGTAATTTAATGAAAAGAAATGAGACATTTCTAATTTGTCTTATGGATTCCGGTGTGGGTATCGGATCCGCTTGTACTATGATGTTTATGGATTCATGTTTATAATTTGGAATAGGATTTATGAACATTTGAGTTGGTGTTTAAAATGAATGTAGTTTTAATAAGGTTTTCACTGGAGGGTGAATTAGTCCTCTCCTTTGGGTTATACATTCGACCATCCTTGGCCATGAATGTTGTTGATCTACCAAGTCGGCAACTGTATTATGCATATGTTGTCTCTTTATCTTCAAAAAAAATATTCTAGTTCTCTTTTGGCTCTTACCCTTCGGGGTTGCGGGGCAGGATGTTACAAGAAAACCTTTTCAAGTAAAAAATCCCACACTCCAAACACACAGTTAAATTATATTACTATAATCTACATATGGTTACGATATAATTCACAGAATAAATGCTTCTTTAGGAGTCTTCACTACTATAGAATCTGGAAACAAACCAACAACATAACAACACTTCAGAATAACTTCAACCTATAATTTAACTTCTTCAAAAATAATGAAATATAGACTTAATGCAAGAGTTGCAAAAGCTATATGCCCTCGAAAAGATGACATAACTTTCTCCACAAGCTCCTCTGCAAAAGCCTACAAAGCATCCACTTTCCAATTTGTTTTAAAGCATAAAAAAATTATCCAATCTCACTTAGGCATCCACTTCCCATAGAGGAATGTTTTTGAATTAGAAAATTGAATCCAAATTAAATCTCCATAAAACAAAGAAAATCATCTTTTTAGGCGCTCCAAAGAGATATGCATAACTTTTACCCTAAATGGTAACTTCCTGTAATAGAAACCTGCTACAAACAAGACTCAAAGTCATCCAAGGTGGCACTCCTTGATTTTCTCAACAAAAAGAAAAAAGAATCTTTTTAAGAAAAAGAAAAAAACAAAAATCAAAAAGCACAAAACAACTTTTTCCTAGAATGGCTTCAAACACCAAATTTGAAAAAAGAAAAAAAAATGCTTTTTTTTCTCAAAAAAAAAAAGAAACATTAGAAAGGACTCTAAGGTTGAGACACCTTAATCCCAACATTCTCCCACTTGTTGAAGACTTGCCAAGAGTCTATAACAGCTAGTTGATCAAGCCTCAAGGCCCATGGAACTCAAACACCATTTGAACTTCTCTGTGCTCACTGGCTTTGTTAGTGCATCTGTAACAATCACCAAAGTGTCAACTTTCTCCAACTGTACCTTTCCATCTTCCACTATATCTTGAACAAAATGAAACTACACATCAATGTGCTTTGTTCTAGAATGGAAAGTAGGATTCTTCACTAAACAGATGGCACTTTGACTATCACAATAGATAGTAATATGTCCTGCATCAAAACTAATATCTAAACACAACCTCTTAAGCAAAACGACTTCCTTACAAGCATGAGTTGTAGCCATGTACTTTTCTTCTATAGTGGACAAAAAACTACAGCTTGTCACTTACTCATCCAACTTATTGCACCAACATTCATTAGAAAAACATATCCACTGGTGGATCTTCTGCTATCAATATCGCCTGCCCAATCTGAATCAAAATATCCTTAGATATTCACTGAATGCAAAGGTCTAGTAGGATAACCATGAAATAATAAGGAATACTCAGAAGTACCCCTCAAATATCTGAAACCCTCTCTACCGCATCCTAATGTACCTACCCAGGATTAGCCATAAATCAACTAAGGACTCCCAGTGCTTGGGCAATGTCTAGCCTTGTACAAATCATAGCATACATAAGGCTACCAACAACACTCGCATATCGTACTCTAGTCATGTCCTCTATCTCAATAGGAGATTTTGGACAATCCTCACTAGAAAGCTTCATCCCCTGCATAACTGGAATGAATAACTGTCTGCGAGTCAACATGTTGAATCTCTCTAACACTGAGTTCACATGCTTGCTTTGAGTCAACCAAAGATTTATGTTATCTCTATCTCTTCTTGTATACGCCTAAAAATGACACGACTCGATCTAAATAAATATTCTTAATATTTATTCCCTTCTAATTCCTATATCAATAAATAAATAAACAAATTTATTTATTTGATTCATATTCCTCTAAGTTAATTAAATATCAAAATATTTAATTACCTCTTCAAAAGTCAAAATTAAATAAAATCCTGTATTTAATTAAATTCTTCCAAACAATTAAATAATTCTTAATTATTTAATTAAATCAAATCATTCTTTCAAATTTAAATAAATCAATCAAATTTATTTGAATCCTCCCAATCTCTAAAAATAAAATATAATCAAATGTTTTATTTATTCTTCCAAATCATTCTAAATTAAATAATGCCAATTATTTAATTGTTTCTTCCAATAATATCTTCTCTAAATTTAAATAAATCAAATATTTATTTAAGTTGCTTTTTCTTCTAAATTGAGTTATCTCTAAATATAATTCAATCTTTTTACACATGTAATTAAATATTCCTAATATTTAATAAAGAAAAATATCTTCTTATTCTCATGCAAATCCCTTCTTCTTGTTTTAAATCACTTAACTAATTATTATATTCTTTTAATCACTTTAACTCATTCTTCTATTCTTAGCAAATCCTGTCATGTAAAAGAAAGCAAGACACATGTCTTCTTCTTATTTGTTGCACATTCCTCAACTGTTCTCAATCGTTGATCTTCTCATTCTTTCTATACCGTTGATCTCTTCTTTCCCAAGTCTATAAGTACAACCTCATTCTTCCATTTCATTAATCCAAGCTTTAAGTATCATTACTTTGTAGGAATTTTAGCGCACCTTTGGCACCAATTCCTTCATTGCTTGTGATCACATTCGCTACTACACACTACGCACCACTATCATCGTTGTGAAGCTCCTCTTCATGGCGGTATTATCATAGCCATTACCAATTAAAATTCTTGAAGCATAGCAAGGAAGTGCACTCTCTGAGGGCCCTATTTCATTCATGCAAGAATGATTGTGATAGGCGATCAATGGAAGCTTCAAATTAAGGAGGTTTGCTTTGTTGTTCATTGCTTTATTTGATTAAATCTTCTTAGTTCACCATTTCATTAAAGTTTTGGGTACTTGATATTGATTATATTGCATATTCATTGTTGATCCAATTTTCCCTTAACATTTTTGGCGCCCACCGTTCAATTTTATATTTTTTACAAATTTTTGTAGTAAAAATTTGTGTTTCTCTAAACCCCATTGTCAAGTTTTACAAGGATCTATCAAAAGGTGACCTTCTGGGCTGAAACTGACATCACCAACGTGCTCAGAAGGGTCAAAAACCATAGAATCACCTGTTAATTCACAAAAATCAGAGATTGAAAAAAATCTTTGTGATTTTTTTGAGGGTGCATCCTTTTGTCTAGCGGTCCAAAGGGTGCTTCCGCAGGGTGCATCGCTTTATCCAGCAGTCTGAAGGGTGTTTTCGTGTCCTTTTATCCAACTATCTAAAGAGATTTTTCGCAGGGTGCATCCTTTTATCCAGCGGTCTGAAGAGTGCTTTCGCAGGGTGCATCCTTTTATCTAGTGGTCCAAAGGGTGCTTCCATAGGGTGCATCACTTTATCCAGAGGTCCAAAGGGTGCTTCCGTGTCCTTTTATCCAACTGTCCGAAGAGCTCTTTCCCAGGGTGCATCCTTTTATCCAGTGGTCCAAAGGGTGCTCCTGTAGGGTGCATCATTTTATCCAGTGGTCCGAAGGGTGCTTCTATAGGGTGCATCATTTTATCCAACAATCCTCCATCCTACCTTCTTCTACATGCCATAAGGGTGGTATTTTTTTCTTTTTGCCATAACAGGAGCATACGAACTCGTAATCGTGTAAATAAACACTCGTTGGAAAGGTAATTCCGTGAACTTCACAATGGAGCAGGTTTGATCAAGTGATTTTATCATTTTATCAGCTATTTTTATAGTCAAAGTTTAGCTATCTTTCTAAGCTTAAATCTAGTGTTTTTTCTTGGAAACTAATGATTTATCTGTGCAGCTTGACTTAAATGCTTGTCAAAGAAAGGTGAAAAGAAATTTTTGATATATCTTCTGCAGGTTCAAGCGGTCAAAGAACAATCATTTATCACTAAATTAGGCACACTTTTTTTTGAGCTTTAAATTAAATCTTTGTGTGTTTAGTTAGGCAAACATTTCATTTGGATTTCAAATTGAACCATTGCTATCTTGTTATCACTTCACAGTTAACAAATCACTGCCATTCCCAATTGATATTCTTGAAGCATAGCAAGGAAGTGCACTCTCTGAGGGCATCATTCATACATGCAAGAACGATTGTGATAGGTGATCAATGGAAGCTACGATCTAAGGAGGTTTGCTTTGTTGTTTGTTCATTGTTATTGAATTTCCTTAGTTCACTATTTCAGTGAAGTTTTAGGTATTTGATATTGATTATTATTGCATATTCATTGTTGATCCAATTTTCCCTTAACACTTCTAATCTCAATCCCAAGAATATATCTCGCTACACCTAAATCTTTCATCTCAAACTGTGACGACAACTGAAACTTCAAATCTAAAATCATACTTTTACCATTCCCAATAAACAAAATATCATCCACATACATGACTATGATAAGAATGTGACCATTTTCATATTTATAATATACACAATGGTCAGATTTAGATCTCAGAAATCTAATTGACAACACGTAGATGTCAAACTTTTGATACCACATCCTAGGAGATTTTTTCAAACCATACAGAGATTTCTTTACCTTTCACAATGAATTGCTCTGGCTGCTTCATATATATTTCTTCCTCCAAATCACCATGAAGAAACATTGTCTTCACATCCATCTGTTCCACTTCTAAATCATATACTACAACAAGTGACAAAATGAAGCGTATAGATGTCAACTTCACCATAGGAGAGAAAATCTACCCATAATCAATTCCATCAACCTAGGAATTACCCTTTGCAACCAACCGTGCCTTGTGCTTCTGATGTAGGAGCATCCAGTGGTGTAAGGGCAATCTTGCATCACCCAAAAAAAAGATGTACTTCAAAATTGTTGATGTTCTTTCCATTTCTTTTCAAAATTTGTGGTTCTAGTTCCATAATCGCTTGAATAATGATGTAGAACTTTCAGTTTTTCTAAACTGCTAAAAATAACAACCTGCTATTTTATCAAAGTTTGCATTTGGGCATGGATTGAAGTGAAAATTTACAAGCCATTTCGTAACTAAAAATAATACCTTTAGCGAAGGAATCACGCAAAGATCATTTGTGAGTTGAAAGATATTGAAGTTTCTGTTTCCTGAGAAATGCCTAAAAATTATTCAAACTCAGGTTTGAGGTATTAACCGGCCCAGTACGTGCCCGAAAATGGCCAGAACCGGCAGAGCGGATTCTTAGCGCGTAGAGCACTCCACGAGCTTTCTGACACATAAAACTCTTCATCAATCAGACACTTGGATCAAAAGTTATGGCTCCCACGAGTTGACCTATTTTTGGAGGGAGATGTAAATTCTAAAATTAGGTTGTTGGCCGCCAAAAAGGCTATTAATAAACATTTTTGGGAACCCTGGGTGGTAGGGGAGTTAAGGGGGAAAGTGTAGAGTCAAGAACATGTGGGAAAATAGAAACCCTAGCTGATTTGGGGTTACAAAAGGCAGATGATTCCAGAGTCTTGTGATAGGAAGCTATAATATGTTGCAGCCTGTGGAGGGTTGATTCCTCTGATTGTATTTGAGCTTTTGTAATGTAATAAGTTGTCCAAATCAATAAAAGAAATTTCTATTTTCTGTGTGCAATTTTTGTTGTTGTGTGGTTTATGATTTTCCCCTTCATCAAGTGGTATTAGAGCAAGGGTTCCTGAGTGTGTAGACAGATCACCGACCATGAGGCAGTTTGCACCAGGACCTGAGGTTGTGGGTTTGCTACGAAGATCAAGATGCCTCCACAAAGAAATCGTATTAGGAGGAATGCTTTGATAGAAGAGGGTTTTAGAGCCCTGCAAAAGTAAATCGATGCATTGCAAGAGGATCTATGAAGAGGGTTTGAGCTGAGAACAAGAGAAGAAAGTGAAGATGAAGCTGAAGAAGAGCTATCCAAAGAAGAACAAAAAGTTGCAGGAGATCCTGCAAAAGTTAGGTTGTTGAGGGACATTTTGAAGATCGGAAAGAGGCCTAGGATTGAAGTTTCTACATATTCTGGAGATTTGAATCCAGGACAGCTTATTGATTGGATCAATGACATGGAGGAATATTTTGAGTATGAAGATGTGGAAGATCCAGATCGGGTCAAGTTTGCAAAAACAAAATTGAAGGGCTATGCTAGTATTTGGTGGAAGGAGGTCCAGTTAGAGAGGAATAGAAGAGGAAAAGGAAAGATCACCAGATGGGACCGGATGGTGGAGAAACTAAAGAGGTAATTCATTCCTTTGGACTATGAGATGGAGCTACTGAAGAAGCTGCAAGGACTAAAGCAAGGTAACAGGTCTGTTAAGGAGTATACAGAAGAGTTTTATAAAATTACTATTAGGACATGCTATGCAGATCCCAACAAGGAGAAGGTAGCCTGTTACATTAATGGGTTGAGGCCAAGTATTCAAGAGGAGATGAGCCTGGTCAGAATGACCACCATAGAAGATGCGTACCAGTTTTCCCTAAAGGTGGAAGAGAAGCTGAATAAAAGATTTGATCGTAAGCAAAGGGGAAGAGGTCAAGGCGGAAGGACTGGTGGAAGACCCTATGGAAGTCGTAATGAAGATCAAAAGAAAAGTTCAAAGAAGCTGGCACCAGTCAAAACCAGAGAGGGGATAATGCCTACCGCCCTTGTGACCAGAACAATGGTGAGCAAAGAGGAAGAGGAAGAGGCCGACCTGGGCAAGAACCTGGAAGAGGAGGTTTCAGAGGAACCTGTTGCCAATGTGGAGAAGAAGGGAATTGATCATACGAGTGTCCGCAACATCAAGGAAGGACAAATCAAAGACCTGAAGGTAATACACGAGTTGCACATGTAGATGAAGATGCGCAGTCTGAGCATTCTGAAGATGCTGAAAGGTGAGAAACCCTAGTTGTCAGAAGAACTTTGTTGAATGAGGAGAAAGAACCCAATCAGAGGAAGAATTTATTCCGCACAAGGTGCAAATGTGAAGGTAAGTGTTGTGATATTATTATTGATAGTGGAAGCACTGACAATCTTGTTTCAGAGGAGATGGTTGACAAGTTGAAGTTGACAAGAAGAAAGCATCCACATCCATATCGGATTGCATGGTTGCAGAAGGACCATAGAGCTTTGGTCAATGAGCAGTGTTTAGTGAAGTTCAAGATTAGGGACTACCATGATGAGGTGCTGTGTGATATCATATCAATCGATGCATGTCATATACTGTTGGGGAGGCCATGGCAGTATGATAGGAGCGTTGTCCATGATGGTTGTGCAAATACATATTCCCTAACAAAGGATGGAGTTCGTCACAAGTTGAAGCCCTTGAAAGAGGTGGAAGAAAAGGTATGTAGTACTACCAGAATTTGATTGGTAGATGGTAGAAAATTTTTGGAGCGTATGAAGCATGAGCGTCATTACTTTGCATTGATTCCTAAAATTAGTCAAGAGAAATGTAAAGATGTACCAGTAGAAGTCTCAGAAATGTTGGAAGAATTTCAAGATATTGTCTCTAATAATGTACTAGAAGGTTTACCACCAGTGAGGAAGATAAGTCATCAAATGGATTTGATACCAGGATCTAGTTTGCCAAATAAGGCAGCCCATAGAATGACTCCAGCAGAGATTGAAGAGTTGAACATACAAGTTCATGAGTTGTTAAGGAAGGGACTGATAAGGGAGAGCCTGAGTCCATGTGCGGTACCTATAGTACTAGTACCAAAAAAAATGGAGAGTGGAGAATGTGTATAGATTCTCGGGCCATAAATAAGATCACGATCAAATATAGGTTTCCATTGCCAAGAATGGATGACATAATGGATTGTTTGAGTGGAGCCAAGTACTTCACAAAGATTGACTTGAAGAGTGGCTATTACCAGATCCGAATTAGAGAAGGAGATGAATGGAAGATAGCCTTCAAGACAAAGGAGGGTTTGAATGAGTGGTTAGTCATGCCATTTGGGCTAACCAATGCACTGAGCACATTCAAGCGGCTCATGAGCGAGGTACTGAAAGAATTTTTGGGAAGTTTTGTTATTGTTTATTTGGATGATATTTTGAGTTTCAGTAAGACTTGGGATGAGCATCTGATCCATATCGGAAGAGTTCTAGAGAAGCTGAGGGAGGAGAAGTTGTTGATTAATTTGAAGAAATGTAGTTTTGCAAAGAAGGAGTTGGTATACCTAGGATTTGTTGTCTCAAAGGAAGGTCTTAAGATGGACCCAGAAAAAGTAAGGGCTATCATTGAATGGCCTATGCAAAGGAGTGCAATAGAGGTAAGATCTTTTCATGGTTTGGAAAGTTTTTATAGAAAGTTTATCAGGAATTTTAGTAGCATTTGTGCACCCCTAACTGAGACAATGAGAGGGGATAGAAAAGAGTTTAGATGGACTAAAGGAGCAGATAAAAGATTTCATAAATTGAAGTAGAAAGTCATAGACCAATTTGTTTTGGCACTTCCAGATTTCAACAAGGTGTTTCAGGTAGATTGTGATGCTATAGGAGTAGTTTTGAGTCAAGAAGGTAAGTCCACTGCCTATTTTAGTGAGAAGATTAATGATGCCAAGAAAAAGTATTCTATTTATGATCAGGAATTTTATGCAATAGTTTAGGCTTTGAAGAAATGGAGACATTATCTGTTGCCAAAAGAGTTTGTTTTATATACTAATCATCAGGCTTTGCAATATCTTAATAGTCAAGGAAAGTTAAATCAAAGGCACTTAAAATGGGTTGAATTTTTGCAGAGTTATACTTTTGTTTTGAAGCACAGGAGTGGGAAGTCCAACAGAGTTGGAGATGCCTTGAGTAGAAGGCAAAATTTGTTGATAGAAATGAAGATAGAGGTTGTTGGGTTCAATGAGCTCAAAAGTTTGTATCATGAAGATCCAGATTTTGCAAAGGCCTGGAAAGCTTGTCTCGAACCTGTTACTTTTGATAGGACAAAATGGTTGGATTTCATAATCCAAGATGGCATGTTGTTTAGAGGAAGCCACTTGTACATTCCAAGGAGTTCCATGAGAAAGAACCTAATTAAGGAGAAGCATAGTGGAGGATTGGCTGGACACTTTGGTCGAGATAAGACCATTGCTATTGTTGGTGAAAATTATTATTGGCCACAGTTGCAGTAGGATGTGAGGAAATTTGTGCAGAGTTGTAGACTATGTCAGATGGTGAAAGGAGCAAGTCAGAATATAGGTCTATATCAGCCACTACCTATACCAGAGAAGCCATAGGATGATATTAGTATGGATTTTGTTATTGGTTTACCAAGGACATAGAGAGGACATGATTCTATTTTTGTGGTGGTGGATAGATTCTCGAAGATGGTACATTTCATTCCTTGCAAGAAGACTAATGATGCTATTCATATTGTTGAATTATTTTTTAGGGAGGTGGTGAGATTACACGGTCTACCAAAGAGCATAGTTTCAGATCGAGATACCAAGTTTGTTGGTTATTTCTGGAGGACAGTGTGGAAGAAGTTGAAGACAGATTTGAAGTTCAGTTCTGCACACCATCCATAGACTGATGGATAGACTGAAGTGGTGAATAGGAGTTTGGGTAACCTGCTACGATGCTTAGTAGGAGATAAGCCAAAGGGATGGGATTTTATTTTACCACAGGCAGATTTTGCTTACAACAATTCTGTCAATAGGAGTACTGGTAAATCACCATTCTAGATTGTATATGGGAATAGTCCAAGAAATGCTTCAGAGTTAAGAAAACTTGACAAAGGAGAAAAGATAAGTGCCGAGGCTGAAGACTTTGCAGAACACGTGAAGAATTTACATGAAGAGGTGAAAAAGCACATTAATAAGATGAATATTTAGTACAAGGCTAAGGCAGATTAGAAGAGGAGATATAAGGAATTCCAGGTAGGAGATGAAGTCATGGTTCACTTGAGAAAAAAAAGGTTCCCAATTGGAACATACAATAAGCTGAAAATGAAGAAATTTGGACCATGCAAAATTTTGAAGAAACATGATTAAGGAAATGCATATGAGGTGGAGTTGCCAAGTGGGATCAACATTTCCCCTATTTTCAACATTGCTGATTTATCAGAATATCATCAAGGTGGAACAGATGATGGACCAACAGAAGAACAGTGGAGTATTCAAGCACCTACTTCAACAGAGGAGATAGAAGAGATCTTGGATAGCCGTGTGGGAAGAAGTACTCAGAATAGGCAATATGAAGAATATCTGGTGAAATGGAAAGGAAGGCCTATTGAAGATTCTTCTTGGTTGTCTAAGGCAGAGGTTGACTATTTGGGTTTTCCTCACACAACCACCGGAGATGTGATAGGGTCACTTCTCAAATTACCCTAGGTGTCTAATGCAAGAGCATCCAGTGGTGTAAGGGTAATCTTGCATCACCCCAAAAAAAAGATGTGTTTCAAAGTTGTTGATGTTCTTTCCATTTCTTTTCAAAATTTGTGGTTCTAGTTCCATAATCGCTTGAATAATGTTGTAGAGCTTTCAGTTTTTCCAAATTGTTAAAAATAACAACCCGCTATTTTAGGAAAGTTTGCATTTGGGCATGGATTGAAGTGAAAATTTGCAAGAAGCTTCGTAATTGAAAAATAAGACCTTTGGCGAAGGAATCACACAAAGATCATTTGCGAGCTGAAAGATATTAAAGTTTATGTTTCCTAAAAAATGCGTAAAAATTATTCAAACTCAGGTTTGAGGCACTAAGTACGGGCGCAAAAATGGCCAAAACTGGCAAATTAGGTTCTTAGCATGTAGAGAACTTCACAAGATTTATGACGCATAAACCGGTTCGTCAATCAGACACCCGGATCAAAAGTTATGGCTCCTGGAAGTTGAGCTACTTTTGGAGGGAGATGCAAATTTTGAAATGAGGTTGTTGGCCACCAAAAAGGCTATTAATAACCATTTTTGGGAATCCTGGGTGGTAGGGGAGTTAAGGGGGAAAGTATAGAGTCAAGAACAGGCGGGAAAATAGAAACCCTAGCTGATTTGGGGTTACAAAAGGCAGGTGATTCCAGAGTCTTGTGATAGGAAGCTATAATATGTTACAGCCTATGGAGGGTTGATTCCTCTGATTGTATTTGAGCTTCTATAATGTAATAAGTTGTCCAAATCAATAAAAGAAAGTTCTATTTTCTGTGTGCAATTTCTATTGTTGTGTGTTTTATGATTTACCCCCTTCATCAGCTTCTCAACACTACCGTCTGGATCAGATTTTAATTTGAACACCCATTTACATCCAACATGCTTTCATCCATTCAACAAAGGTACTAGATGCCAAGTATTATTCTCTTTTAATGGAGCCATCTCTTCTTTGATGGCTGTCATCCAGGAATCTACACCATGCATACCCATATCCTCTCTAACAATCCCAGGCTCATCAATGTTAGCAATCAAAGTAAAAATACAACTAGAATCCAACATAGAATATCCAAACCTTTCTGATTTCCACCTATCATGCATAGACCTCTTTAGTTGCTGAGGTGGAGGTTCTTCTTCTTCATAACTTTCTGAGCTACTTGAGCTCTCCTCACCAACAGGTCTAGTAGAAGTAGATGGTACCAGAACTACCTCCTTGTTTTTCTCCTCTTTCTCTGGTTGTAGCTCAACTGAGGAAGGTTTCATCTACGTAACTAGATTCCAAAGCTTGTACCCCTTCACATCGATTCCATAACCGATGAAGATACACTTCACTACCTTGTTCTCCAACTTAGATCTCTTCTAAATAGGAACATGAGTATAAGATTCACAAACAAATACTCTTAGATGTCTCATCGAAGGCTTTTTACCTAACCACACCTCCATGGGTGTCTTTTCAATGAGTTTTGATATAGGAGATCTGTTAATTAAATAACATGCAGTGGCTACTACTTCAACCCAAAACTTTTGTTCAAGAATAACACCACTTAACATACTCCTAGCCCTCTCCATCAATGTTTTGTTCATCCTCTCTACAAATCCATTGTGTTGTGGTGTGTATGGATTTGTCTTGTGTCTTTCAATCTCATGATCCTTATAGACCCTGTCAAATTCTGTCGAACAAAACTCACTTCCATTATTAGTCCTCAAACACTTAACCTTTCTCCAAGTTTGATTTTCAACAAAGGCTTTAAAATCCTTAAACTGACTAAAGACTTTAGGTTTTCTTCTGAGAATGTAAAACAATGTCTTTCTACTATAGTCATCTATGAATGAGACAAAATACATGAATCTAGCTAATAAAGGAACATTCACGAGACCAAATACATATGCATGCACATAATCAAATAATCTAGAAGACTTATGAGAACTTTTGTAAAATGAAACATGGTATTTCTTTCCATATATGTAATATTTGCAAAAGTCAAACTCGAGATTACAATCATTAAGGCCTTCAACAAGGCTCTTTGATTTGATAGTTCTAAGACCCTTTTCACCTATGTGATCAAGTCTTTGGTGCCACAAGATTGTTTTCTCAATAGGAAGCTTCATTTCAATGGAATGAGCACTCTTTAGTACCCAAAAAACATAACCATCAGATGTAGACTCTACAAAATTGTTTTTTGCTCTATCTAATGGTGAGAATGAAGAATCCAAAGGTATATTATTTGGTTCCATAGAAGAACTATTGCATTGTACAGTGCATCCATCTAACTTGTAGAAGGTGTCAATCTTAACACAATTTGCAAGAACCATAGATCCTCTTGTCATCTTACATCCTCCATTTGAGAAAACAACCTGCACACTCTATCTCCAAGTTTACTCACTAAGAGTAGGTTCCATGCTAGACCTAGGATATGCAACACACCATCAATCCCCTTCACTCTACCATTAGGGAATATGATCTTGACTCTTCCATGACCAACTATATTCATGTTAGAGTCATCACCTAGATACACCTTTCCACCTTCATATTCTTCAAGAAGACCTAGGAAATTTTGATTCAAGAAGTGATGAAGGATCTTTCTTGGTTACTCAACTAGAAGCAAGGCCTATAGGTGCCACAACAAGAGATTGGGAAAGATGATTGAAAGCACAAATGTCAAAGTAGATGAAGATCTATATCAGATCTCACAAGAATTAGAGGAATCCAGATCTGATATTTTTCCATGCATTGAAGATGAAGAAGAAGAAGAGAAAGAAGAAAAGGAACAAGAACTAGAGTAGATGCCTAAGACTCCAACATGTTGAGAGATTATTGGAAGTTTGTTGAAGTTTATGTGTTGGCAACATGAGCAAAATAGAAAGAGAATGATGTATATTGAAGAGCATGACAATGTATGGTTTTTTTATTGATGGCAACCCAGTTTAGAGATACAATAGAATTGGTCCGGTGAAATACAGATTTGTCTAAGTCCTGAAGTACAATCTCCAGTGTTCAGTGAACCAATATTTTGGTCCACATTGCTCTGCTAAGAAGAATATTTCATGTGGTTTTGAGGTAATTTTGGTGCATATTGAAGGAGTCTAAACCCATATTTTCAAGGCATGAAGTCCTCCGCTATTGAAGATAGAGTTGACAAAGTATCAGACTCTGTAATGGCAGTGTTAGTGGTACATAGTGTATGTTGGAATGCTCTGCATTCCACCGCAGAAGAATATTTGGTCTTGCGGTTCTATGGTAATGTTTACTGGTGTCAATAGTACCTATTATCTAAGTGGCAAGTAAGTTGGAGGACTGTGTGTTGATTTGTGGATGAACAGTTGGCTCATTCTAGTGTTACTTCACCAGTGGTGCCGAGCTAATGTGTTTGGGTTTGTGCAGAGTTAAAGGAAGCATTGATTGGATCTATGGGAGCTATTATAGGTCCACTCTGACTTATTTGGATACATTACAAGTTTTGGTGTATGTCGCAAGGCATGTATGGTTTTGTCTTAAGATGAGAAGTTATTATTTTACATGGTTTATCTTTTTAGGCCAACCTAATTGGTGTTGTAGGTGTTTGTGAATGTAATGGATATAAATGTAAAGATCATTTAAACACATTGAAGTGGAAATAGAGTGTGTGCATATGTGATGTGAATATAATGCAAATATAATGTGAATGTAATAGAGAGCAGAGTGTGAAAGTGGTGAAGTATGAAGTGTGTTAATTCAGTGTTTTGAGCTTTAGTGGAACTGTCTCCAGCATGTTGTAGATGCACTATCAACAGTTCAGATTTTGGGTAGTGAGCCACACTATTCTTCTGTCTTTCTATCCAAGATAGTGAGTCTATTGGTAGTGAGCCACCTATAGTGAGTGCTTCTCTTTTGGATAGTGAGTCCACCATTTTGTATCAAACTTGTAACTAGTTGCATTATAATATATTGTGAGCTAATCCACACCATGGTTTTTCCCTTTTTGGGTTTTCCACGTAAAAATATAGGGTTCGCGTGTTATGTGTTTTGATGGTTGTTTTCATTCTTTTCTTTCTTACTACAAATTAAACATGCTATGTGGAACAAATGTTTAAATTCTTAAGTTGTTTAAGGGAATATTGATTCAACCCCCCTTTCAGTATTCCGGGTGTTCAACATAGCAAAGTATGTTCAAAGGAACCATTCAACGGATCAAATCATTGGAGATAAGAATGAAGGTGTGCAGACTAGGAGAAGGTTTGCAAAGGCATATGAGCAAGTAAATTTGTATTTATCATAAAAGGTAGAACCCAAAACCTTTGTTGATGCTAGCAAAGATGATGGATGGATAAAGGCAATGGAAGAAGAATTCAATTAGATTGAGAAAAATTAGACTTGGGAATTGGTTCCTAGACTAGCCAATAAGAATGTTATAGGAACAAAATGGGTGTTCCAGAACAAACTAAATGAAGATGATGAAGTTGTGAGGAACAAAGATAGATTGGTGTGTAAAGGATATTCACAAGTGGAAGGCATTAACTTTGAGGAGACCTATACTCTGGTAGCTAGGATGGAGGCAATCAGGATGTTTCTTTCTCTTGCAACCCACAAGAACTTTAAGAATTATTAGATGGATGTCAAGTCAACATTTTTGAATGGTGATCTAGAGGAAGTGGTCTACATTGAGCAACAAGATGGTTTTCAATTGTTAGAGGATCTAGTTGTGTTATGCAGACTCAAAAAGGTTTTATATGGACTCAAGCAAGCTCCTAGAGCTTGGTATTTTAGGTTGCATAAATACTTACTTTAGCAAGGCTTCAAGAAAGGTACCACAAACAACAATCTTAACATCAAGGAAGAAGGAGACATGATTTTGATATTTGCAATACATGTTGATGACATCATCTTTGGTGGAGATGATGATATGTGTAAGAGGTTTGCAGAGGAGATGTAAAAAGAGTTTGAGATGTCTATGATTGGTATGATGACTTTCTTCCTTGGACATCAAATTGCTCAGCTAGATGGTACTATATTTATTTCTTAGGCTAAGTACATTAGAGAGATATTGAAGAACTTTGGAATGGAGGATTCAAAACCAGTGAGTAATCCTATGTTCATTAGATGTCACTTAAGAAAGGATGATGAGTCTCTAGAGGTTGATCAAACTTCGTATAGATCTATGATTGGAGGATTGTTTTACTTGACTTCTTCTAGACCTGATATTATGTATGCAGTATGTGTGGTTGCCATATATCAAGCTAATCAAAAGAAAACACATGAGAAGACAATGAAAATAATATTTAGATACTTGAAGGGAATTCTAGATTATGGCTTATGTTATCCAAGAGGTAATGACTTTAATATGAGTGCCTACACTAATGCTGATTGGGTTGGTTGTGTTGATGATAAAACAAGTACAAGTGGTGGTGCTTTCTTTTTAGGAAGAAGATTGGTTTCATGAAAGAGAAAGAAGCAAGATTCATTATCCTTATCAACTGCAGAGGCATAGTATATTGCAACAACATCTTGATGTACACAAGTGTTGTGGATGAATCAAACCCTGAAGGATATCAAGGTATTTCATGATGAGCCTATTACTATTTTGTGTGATAATACAAGTGCTATCAATATTTCCAAGAACCTAGTGATGCATTCTAGAACCAAGCATATGGCAATCAGCTATCACTTTTTGAGAGAGAAAGTTGCAAATAAGGAAGTAAAGTTGGAATATGTTCCAACAAAGGATCAGATTGTAGATATTTTCACAAAGACTCTTGCAAAGGATACTTTTGAAGATCTCCGATAAAGGTTAGGGGTAATTGCCCCTGCTTCTTATTTCTATATGCATAATGGTGCATCTATCCAGGGGGGTTCATGCTTCCTAGACTGATGGTGTCTACCTCCCAGGGGAAGCAGGTAGTGGTTGTTGTTGACTAGGTGAGCCTTGAGTTGTCTCAAGAAAGAATATATGAACATAAAAGGAGGAGAAAGTTAAGAAAAAGTGCATCCTAAGGGGAAAATTTTGTTGCCCTTTGTCCTTGATGTCAAAGGGAGAGAGAGTGAAATGTACATCTAAGGGGGAGTATATATTTCCATCAATGACAAAGGGGGAGTTGTTGGCAGTATGTGTTGTCATTGATGTCAACACTTAGACTGAGGTCAACACTTAGTTTGTGATGATGATATACCAGTATATTAATTAGTTTGTGATGATGATACACCGGTGTAGTAACAGAGATGCAGTGAGATACAGTGATGTTCCTAATGTTCATGGTTGGATGTCATGTCCAGATCAGTGTCAAGTCAAGTTGTTTTGAGCATGCTTGTGATCGACAAACATGATTTCATGATGCAATATTAAGATGGGAATTACAAACTATGATGAGGATGAAAAGATGTTGATGATGATCTGAGGCATGTTGTATGATCCTTCCTATTGATCCTAAGGATGTATATGCTGTTATATTAAGGTTTTGGCATCCAGAAGTTGGTGAAGGTTTATGCTACAGAGAATTACCTGAAAGACTATTTGGTAAAATGATCTACATTCCTCTGCATTTGAAGATATGGTCATACAGTTTAGAAGTTAAGTCCTTTATGATGTAAAGGTACTAAATCTAAAGTTTCAGATCATTTGTCCCTCTGTAGTGAAAGTTACAAGAGACAGAGTTCTGGTCTATGCTTTGGCAGAATTAAGCGATGATGGAGACTATTTGGAATGCTTTATATTCCTATGCAATGATAGATATGGTTGTATAGTTTTGAGGATTTGTCCATAGTAAGATATAAGTACATCCATATGAGTTTCAAGTGTTTTGGAGGTCAGCAAGCTTAGTTTTCAAATGACAGTTGTGATACAGACAATTCCAAATGCCTAGATGTTCTCTGGAAACATGCTGATGATGTGCACCAATTTGTTGTGACATGAAATGGTACATTAACTTATAGGAGATGGTCTTGATGATTTTATGTTGTCACCAATTGCTCCACAAAGTGTTTTTCAACTCTCTCCAGAACTGGCTAAGGTTCAGAATGATAATATTGCCAGGCTATGCCTCTATCTAGCTGACTGAGGAATGTTGAAGGTATGTGCCACAAAGTTCTTGCTGTGCAGAGTTCAAGGAAGGTTTAGAGATAGTGTATAGGTCCTACTGACTCATCTAGAAGAAGAAAAAGTGATGTTTAATCATCCATGGGTATTGCCAAGATTGTGAAGACCGATGTGCTACATGTTTCATATTTTCTTGATTAAGGGTGACCTAATTCAAATTTGTGTAGTGTGTGGATGTTATTCCTTGAAGAATGATGTTGTGAAGGATGTTTAGGACTGGACTAAGCATGTATTGGGATCCACAAGGTGTGTGTTTCCTTATGGAGTAGTGTGTAGTTCATGATAGGGTTTGCCCTATGCATGTTTCATGTTGTGTGATCTTTGGCCAACTTGTAAAATGTAATATTCTTGATGTATTTTTGACTTGTAATGTAATCAATGTAATGTAATGTATATATTGTAAACCTAGTTGTTCTAGGTGATGTATGATTGCGGACATAAAAATATGAGAGAGTAAAGAGCAGAGTATGAATATCATATGCATTATAATGTGTGATTGAAGGATAAATAGCAGAAGTGTTAGAGGCTATACGGATTCATCTTGAAGAAATTTTCATGACATGAGAGAAGTGAAGAGTGTTCCTAATTGATTCAATCATTAGAAGAAGAAGATTTCCAATCATCAAAGGTGTGTGCATCAATGTCAGTTTTCAAACAGTAGAAGGACTGTCATATAGTAGTTATCTCTGAGTTCATTCTCAGTTTAGGGAGTAGTTTCCTCCTTGAGTTGTATCCCTAAAACAAAGTCTATAGGGAGTTGTGGCTTCCTTGGGAGTGACCCTAAAACCTTTCTTTAGGGAGTAGTAGCTTCCTTGGGTTGTAGCTCTAAAACAAAGTTATAATTTTGAGCTTCATATATTCTGACTTAATCCTCACCATGGTTTTTCCATTTTTGGGTTTTTCACATATATCTAGTATTATGTGTTGATGTGCATTATGTTGATCTTTCATGTTTGTGTTAATACTGTAAAGCTTAACTCTTAATCTTCTCTAGGCGTTTTGGAGTTTGATTGGATACTGATTCACCCCTTCTCAGTATCCTAGTGTGTTAAACAACTTCATCTTATGATCTCTTGTAGTCCCATGCTACCTTCACATGCTTCCTCTTGCTGGTGTATGTTTCCTTTATCTGGCACAACCATTAAAACATTTGTACAGATAACTAGCGAACACAAACTTCATTTTGTGACTTCTGGATCTCTCCTTGGTATTTCAAATCTTTTGAAATGAGAGCATAACATACTTGTTGATTATTTTTAATTAAATTCCAAACTGTGGACCTAGAAAATTCATTGTAGTTGAACGTGGTAGTCTCCCATGGTATCCTTGTTAAATTTTATGCAACCAGTCACACAGTCTTCACTCTGACTCCTCTAGATATCTCTCGGATAATTCAAGCCTCCTAAAGTTTGGATCAAGAATGTCTCAAGACTAGCTTTATCCATCCTTACAACCGCGAGACTAGAAAGTTGATTGTGGTAGAATTTGACACTGAGAATAATGATAGTTTAACACTACTTCTTAGCAGCAACCTCAGAAAACTAGTGCAAACATTCCCAAACTTTCACAAATGTAGTAAAATTTTAGAAACAACTGTTTTCGGTAATAATTCTCTTTCTTTGTACACAGTAATGATTCTTTGACATTTTTTTGGAATTAATGATAAAGGTATTGTCTTATGCACTTGACATCAAAGACAAAATTTCCAACAATCTCATGCACTTGACATCAATGAAAAAATTTCCAATAGTCTCATGCACTTGACATCAATGACAACATTTCAAACAGAAATGTGTTATGTTATTTTTTTGAATTGTTTGTGCAAGTTTGTCCTCATCATAGAACTAAATGGGTTGGTAGTAGATTAGTATATTTTTGTGAGTATGGTTCATGTTGAGTGGTTGGAGGGGTTAAATTTTGGGTATTGAAAATGCTAAATATGCATAGAATGTTGAAGCACAAGCTTCCTTTTATTTAGTCATGAAAGCATGGCTGAAGTCCCATAGGAAAATAAAAATGTCCACCTCCTTCCCCTAAGAGAATGAAAAAGTATATTGAAAAGAGGGAGACTAATGTCGAGTACCAATTGAGGGTGCACTACAATACATAGAGAAGGCATGTAATTGAACAAGTATACAAAGCCTATGAGAAAGAAAAATTTTAGGAAATCCCTAAGAAATCTAAAAGGAGGTTAATGCTACAATATGGTCTTACAATAGTGATGAGAAGAGGAAGGAAAGAAGGAAATATTATTAAGGTCAAGAATGAGAAAAAAATTGGGTAAAATGGTAATTACAATTACACTCTTAAATGCATTGTTAGATTATTTCAAGAGGTAATGAAGAAGGCCGAAAGTAAAGTGAACAAGAGGTAATGTCTACAATATAGCAGTAACATGATGTGTTGATATAGGGATGTCAAAGGAATCCTGTGGAAATGTGATCAAAGAAGAAGATAAAGAAGATGGATTAGAGAAGTTGTGAAGAGAAGGGTAAGGTGATGGATACCATGAACTATGTTTATTGATTGGATCAATATCATATGTATACTATTTTACCCTATCTTTTGAGGTTCATTGACAAAGGTTGTGCTAACATGAAGACTCTTGTGTGATGAAAAGAGTTGTGATTATTGTTGCATATTGTTGTGAATAATGTCTTTGTTATGGTAAATATTGTATTAATTGTTTCCTGATGAAAAGCATTGATAAAATCTTTAAAAGAAGATTTAGGAAGTCTAGGGCATTGAAAGTTGCACCAAAGTAGCTTGGGAGAATGCTTTACATTCCTCCACATTTAAAGGAATAGCCTTGCAGTTTGGAAGTTAGACAGAGATAGGTGTGAAGAAGGTATGCTCCTAATTTTAGATCTTGAAAGTTAACACAGATAATTTTAGAGCTTGCTGAGTGAAGACAGAGGATTGGGATGATTAGAGTCGGGATGTGTCAAATAAGTGCTCCACATTTCTTTGATTTCAAGAATTAGATACTGTAGTTTCTAGGATGGTGAATTATAGATAAGAAGATGGATAGTTCAAGTTTCAATTGATAAGATGTATTGTAGAAGTCCTCTGGGGTTAGCAGATCAAAGACGTCTTGTTGTTGACTAGGGTTGTCTAGAGGAGAAAGTAGATGCCACCACATTTCACTGCAGTTTATATTTTGGCTTTGATATTTGGAGGATAAGTTCAGATATTCAGTTTGATGGTTTAGTTTAGGTTTTTGGTGCTAAACTGCACCACAAGTTGGTTTTTCAATGCTCAAGACTGTGAATTCAATGTTCATTTGTGATACCAAGCTCAGTTTTTAATTGTTTGCACCAGAAAGAAAACATATATTTCAGAGTAAGGATTGGTTGAGAAGGTTTGTGTAAGTCTTATGTTTCTTGTGTGATGATTTGCATGATATTAATTGATCCATCTGGTACTACTTTAGGTCTAGAGATATTGTGTGGAAGAAATAAGTGTTTGCTAGTCCAACTTCATGTGTTTTGATGTTACCACAAGATGATTTGAAGTGTACGCCTACTTGGAAGAATGTGTTAATGAATAATAGGTCTTGGTTATCACTTGGCTTGAACTACATTGATTTTCTACATCTTTTGGATGTCAACTTGGTGTGGCCTTACATGTTTCATGAATACACATTTTATCTTGGCTGATATGGGAGAAAGATTTTGTAATTTGTGGAAGGTATTAATGAAAGATCTTGTTTCTTGAGGAAAGTAAGAGTGTGTGAGAATGTGGGAAGATGTGTGAATAGATTGAGTATGTTTGTGAAGGTCTGTTGAAGGCAGTAGTGTTTGTTGTGCAAAGAAAGTGAAGTTTTGTGACAAAGTGAAATGTGCAGATGATGCAGAGGTGTTTTGTCTTATAAGATTTGTTAGGTGTAATGTTTAGAGGTTGTAGCCTCACTTTGTAAGTGCTATTGTTCTATATTTTAGGGAGTTGTAGCTTCCTTTGGGTTGTAGCCCATAAATAATATTGTAATCTTGTTTTGAAGGATAACAAGATTTAATCAAACAGGGGGAGATGACAGGTGAGAACTAGTGAAAGAAAAATCAAGAAGAATGTAGACAAGAGGGAGAAAATGAAAGATCAGTTCAAAAGAAGACCACTAGTATTTTGTCCTTGATATCAAAGGGGGAGAAATTTGCATATCAGGTCAAGTGTTTCCATCAATATCAAAGTGGAAATTGTTGCATTTATGTTGCCATTGATGTCAATAGTGCGAGGTTCAGGAGTGTTGTCAGCAGTGTTGTAATGAAGAAGGCTGAAAGTAAAGTGAAGAAGAGGTTTCATGTGTTGAAGTACACCGCAAGTTGGTTTTTTAATGCTCAAGATTGTCTTCAGTGTTTGTTTATGATACCAAGCTCATTTTTTTATTGTTTGCACTAGAAAAAAAGCATATATTTTAGAGAAAGGATTAGTTGAGAAGGTTTGTGTAAGTCTTATGTTGCTTGTATGATGATCCACATGATGTTAATTGATCCCTCTGGTACCGCTTTAGGTCTAGAGCTATTATGTGGAAGAATAAGTGTTTATTGGGCTGACTTCATGTGTTTTGATGTTCCCACCAAATGATTTGAAGTGTGTGCCTAGTTGGAAGAATGTGTTAATGAAGAATAGGTCCTGGTTATCACTTGGCTTGAGCCACATTTATTTTCTACATCTTTTGGATGCCAACTTGGTGTGGCCTTGCATGTTTCATGAATACTTGTTTCATCTTGGCCGACATAGGAGAAAGCTTTTGTAATTTGGGGAAGGTATAAATGAAATATCTTTGTTGTTGACGAATGTAAGAGTGTGTGAGAATGTGCGAAGAGGTGTGAATAGATGTGAGTATGTTTGTGAAGGTGTGTTGAAGGTAGTAGTGTTTGTTGTACAAAGAAAGTGAAGTTTTGTGACAAAGTGAAGTGTGTGGATGATGTAGAGGTGTTTTGTCCTGTAAGATTCATTTTGTGTAATGTTAAGAGGTTGTAGCCTTACTCTGTAAGTGATATTGTATTGTATTTCATGGAGTTGCAACTTCCTTTAGGTTGTAGCCCATAAATAATATTGTAATCCTATTTTCATTTGTGAGGCTAGATTTGGACTATAGATCCAAACAACTTGCTCACCATGGTTTTTTCCTTGTTGGGTTTTCCATGTAAAATCTGGTGTTGTGGTTGTGTGCATATGTGTTGTTCTTTAATTGGTTTAATTTGTTGATCTTTTGATTAAAGTAGCTAGAAGTTTTGATTAACAATGTGAAATTGGAATAAGTTTTCATATATATTGATTCACCCCTCCTATCAATATATCCTTGTGTTTTAACATAAATTTCTCTTGTAGGATGATGATATTGTTACAAATATGTGCCTGATGTGTTGTCATTGATGTCAACATATCTCTCTATCAGAGACAGTGAAGGCAATACAGAGGAGTGATCAGTATTTCCAGCAAGGTGAAGATCAGAGTATGCGGATTAAAGGGTTTGTATAGGATTGTCTATTGTAGCTCCAGTTAAGATTTGAGAAGTCCGCATGAAGATATGGAAATGTTATGATCTTCTAAGTGGAACAGGCTTTTGCATTTGTTCAGTGATGACAGAGTGGCAAGAGGTTGGTTCGGATTGATCCAGTATGAGCACTTTATGATCTGCGGATCTAGAGGCATGTCTGGGATGTTGGTGTGTTCTCTCAACTCGAGTGGTTCATGGTTTGGAGGTCTGAAAGTAATCTTTCTAGTTTGACAGTCATGGCAGATAGTGTTCTTGAGGTTCTGAATGAAGGTGTAAGAGTTTCTGGTGATTTGGAGGAGTACAGATGTTTCTATTGAATTCATTGTGCTTTTGGTGGTCTCTGGATTGTGTGGCTACTGCGTTGGAGGTTTGCATTGAAGTTTGAGCTTGTTAGTGAAGATTTCCTTGTTGGTGTTGATGTTCTTCCCAGTGTTGGCTGACTGGATGATTCAAGTGTGTTGCGGATGTTCTAAAAGCAATTCTCTAGAGTGTGGCGTGTTGATTCAAGGCCTAGCTATATTTGGCTGACAACTTGGAGGTTTGTATTAAGTCAAATGTTTGGAGTGCCAACCTTGATGTTTATTCCAAGGTTGATAAAGTATATAAAGGAGTTTAGTTGAGCTGAGGAAAATCATCCTTGAGAGACTTATCAAATCTGAAGAAAGGATTAGAAGTAGAGTAAAGAAAAAGAGGAGCAGAAGAATAAAAGCAGAATAAAGTGAAAAGTTGGTGAAGAAAACTTTGAAGGTAGAGCATAAGTTTTATGAGCATTCAATGGTACTGAATCAGGCATGAAGTAGATGCTATTTCTCAGTCAATTCTTTCTGTATTAAACATATATTTCTTATAGGCAGTGAGCCTCTCTTTTGAGTAGTGAGCTCTGGGTAGTGAGCCCGAAGGCAAGTACCTTCCCATTCTTTTAAGTACTTTTAATAGGGTACAAATTTTTGTGGGCTAACACCCACCGTGGTTTTTCCCTTAACCGGGTTTCCACATCAAAAATCTTGGTGTCATATGTGTTGATCTTGTTTCTGCTTATGTGATGTTATTTCATGCTTTAATGTTTACATCATTAATCAATTTGCAATCATGAATGAAGTTTAAGAAGAAAGAAAAGGTTATTTTTGGGACAACTGATTCACCCCCCCTCTTAGTTGTCCAGTCTAATTCCAACAATTGGTATTAGAGCAAGGTTCCTTTGAGAAGCCTAACAGCTTGATGAAAAGATCTTGGAAGAAGTTTCAATGGGTTCACTCAAATATCAACTCCAATTGACCCTAGAAGAACTTGTTCAGTCTAAAACATAAATTAGTAATCTGAGAGGTGAACTTAAAGATGCAGATGATACCATTGAAATGTTAAAAGATAAATTAAAGAAATCTATGCAAAGAAAAAAGGAGCTACTTCTGCAGCTATCCAGTTTACCTGAAGAAAATGGCATGAATGAATCTTTGGAAGAAAAGGCAAAGGAATGTGAGAAGCTATTAAAAGAAGTTGCTATTCTGAAAATTGAAATGGAATCTGGGGTTATGAGGAAAACCAAAGAAAGTGAAGATAGGAAAAAAATTGAAGAAGATATGAATCAAAAACTAAAATAAAAAACTGAAGAATGTTGCAAATTGGATAGAGTAGCTGGCCATCTAGAGTCTGATCTACAAAAAAGTAGAGACAATGAGAGAGAACTTGAAAGGCAAATTGTCATTCTCAGACATGACCTAGAAGTTGCAAATGAATACAAAGAAAAGTTCAAGATAAGCTCAACTAAACTTGAAGCATTGCTTGAAGGACAGAAAAAGGTTGATGACAAGCATGGTCTTGGATATGAGAAAGGTTAAAGCCCTGAATCTAGACAAAGAAATTTTCAACCAAGGAATGGGAGAAATAGACCTAAAAGACCTCCGATAAGACAACCTAATGCTCAAAGGTATCCATCTTTCAATGGAAATTATTTTGACTGCAACAAGTTTGGTCATAGAGCTTCTGAGTGCAGAACTAGAGGGAATCAAAGTGGTCCATCCTTTTCTAGTCAATGCTTCAATTATAAAAGACATGGTCATAAATCTAATGAGTGCAGAAGTATGATGAAGAATAACTCTAACTACAGAGGTAAAGTCAATTCTTTCAATGGCAAATGTTTTGCATGTAATAAATTTGGACACATTGCTAATCAGTGCAGATCAAAAGGAAATCAAGTAAATGGGCAAGGAAATGTTAAGTGCTTTAACTGCAATAGATTCGATCATAGTGCAAGATTCTACAGAAGCTAGAATAATGATAAGAAAGGTCTGATAAACAGAAATCAAAATGAGTAGAGACAAGATAAAGGCAAGGGAAAAGTAGATGTGAATGAAATCCAGAATGAAATGAACAAGACTTGGGTGAAGAAAGGTGAAATGAATAATGGGGATGGGTCTGCACTGGAATAAGGTGCCGATAATTCCTCTGGGAATTAAAATAGGAGCTCTGGCTTAGGGGGAGCTGCATTAAAAATCTAATCTCCCCTATCAGTAAGTGGATGCCTGGATCTGGAATGTGAAAGGATATAGAATGGCCTATTGCATTTCATCTAAAAGAAGTTCCGGTAGAAAAGAAGTTGACGTGGGAATGTGTGAAGCAATATATGAGAAACTATTTTGAGAAACTGAGTATCTGGAAGAGTGAGTACAAAGGCATTTTTCACATCAAAAGTAGGTGTGCCAGTGGGATTTTGGAAGAATCAGAGATTGTTGCCAGAGTGCTCAGATCCTTACCTGCTACATACAAGCATAAGGTTGCTGCTATTGAGGAATTCAGGACTATGACAGATATTTCAAGGGTTCTGTTGGTTGATGAATGAGTTTGGTGTTTCTCTTTCTAAATTAGAAATCTGCATTTAAGGCTAGTGGTTCCAGAAAGGGTAAGCAAAGATCTGTTTTAAGTGAATGCTCTCCAAGAAGACTAAGCAGATATGAGAAGGTAAGGAATGAACTTAAAAGGATGAATCAGAGCTTAAAGAACTTAAAGCTATGCTTGCCAAAAGGTTACCAAAAGGATCCGATAAGTATGAAGGAAAGTTGCCTTTCAAATGCTTTGCTTGCAATAAGATTGGCCTTTTTGCATCAAGGTGTCTAGAGAGGGTCTCAAAGCCAAATAGACCTAGAGTTCAGAAGAAATCCTTTTGTGTCCAAGAAGCTGTTGATGGAAGAGTCATAGATGATGAACCTGTTATGAGAAGTACCTTTTGAAATGAATAAGTGATTCATTACTATCAATGAAGAAGAATCAGTGCCTACCAAATCTGCTAGCTGTATTGGCTGCTCAGATTGAAGAAAAAGATGAATGGATGATTGACTATGGATGTTCTCTTCATATGTCTAGTGATAAAAGGCTTGAATCATAATCTTCTCAATGGTGGTCAATTGGTTGTCAAAGGATTAGAGGTGTAGAGAATGTCAATTGGGTAAATAGAATAGAATCTCATTCAAGAGTAAAGAACAGTCATCAAGTGGACTGTTGGATCTTGTGCACACTAATTTGTGTGGTCCTGCTAAAGTTAGGAGTTTGCAAAGAGAGTAATACCTGATGCTGCTAATTGAGTACTACCAGATGGTGTGGGTCACTATGTTGTGAAAGGAGTTAGAGGTTCTTGACATTTTCAAGGCTAAGGTGGAGAATGAGATTAGTGTGAAGTTAAAGTATCTGAGATCTGACATTGGTGGAAGTTTACCCCCAATGAGTTTAATGCATTTTGTGAAAAGCATGGAATAAGAAGATAGTTATCTACTCCTAGAATGAATTAGATCTTTCAATAAGGCTTCTAGGACCATGATGATGAAAGAAAATGTTCCACAAGTATTTTGAAGAGAAGCTGTGAGTACTGCTGCCTACACTCTTAACCGGGTGCAGATCTAAGATGCCGATTGGGCAGGAGGTGTCAATGACAAGAAGAGTACTAGTGGTTGTGCATTTCTCTTGGGAAAGAGTTTGGTTTCTTGGTTGAGCAAAAAGTAGAGACAATTTCTTTGTCTATTGCTGAAGCAGAGTATTCATCAACAACAAGTATTTGTACTCCAAGGTTGGTAGAATTCTTAGTCATATCTTGTGATCCAGGTTGATGTTATGGAAGAACTACTCAGGGGGAGTAGTTTGCATGCAATTTTAAAGTTTGATCTGAAACAAAATTAAGGAGAAAAGACTAGAAATATGTGCCCTTTGCCATTGATGTCAAAGGGGGAGAGAAGTCATGTGAAAAACTAGTTGTTGGTGAAAGGGGTAGCAGTGAAGATAGTGGTTGCATAAGTGATAAGAGAAAGGGGGACAAGTTCTTGTCTTGATGGTTAAATCAGTTTTTCTCATCATATGTTACCATCAATGACAAAGGCGGAGATTGTTTCAAATATGTGCCTGATGTGTTGTCATTGATGTCAACATATCTCTCTGTCGGAGACAGTGAAGGCAGTACAGAGGAGTGATCAGTATTTCCAGCAAGGTGAAGATCAGAGTATGCAGATTAAAGGGTTTGTATAGGATTGTCTATTGTAGTTCTAGTTAAGATTTGAGAAGTCCACATGAAGATATGGTGAAGTTATGGTCTTATGAGTGGAACAGGGTTTTGTAGTTGTTTAGTGATGACATAGTGGCAAGAAGTTGGTCCGGATTGATCTGGTATGAGCACTTTATGATCTGCAGATCTAGAGGCATGTCTGAGATGTTGGTGTGTTCTCTCAACTTGAGTGGTTCATGGTTTGGAGGTCTGCAAGTAATCTTTCTAGTTTGATAGTCATGGCAGATAGTGTTCTTGAGGTTCCGGATGAAGGTGTAAGAGTTTCTGGTGATTTGGAGGAGTGTGGATGTTTCTATTGAATTCATTGTGCTTGTGGTGGTCTCTAGCTCGTGTGGCTGCTACATTGGAGGTTCGCATTGAAGTTTGAGCTTGTTAGTGAAGATTTCCTTGTTGGTGTTGCTATTCTTCCCAGTCTTGGCCGACTGGATGATTCAAGCGTGTTGAGGATGTTCTAAAAGTAATTCTCTGGAGTGTGGTGTGTTAATTCAAGGCCTAGTTATATTTGGCCAATAGCTTGGAGATTGGCATTAAGTCAAGTGTTTGGAGCGTCGACCTTGATGTTTATTCCAAGGTTGATAAAGTATATAAAGGAGTTTAGTTGAGCCGAGGAAAATCATCCTAGAGTGAATTATCAAATATGAAGAAAGGATTAGAAGTAGAGTAGAGAAAAAGAGGAGTAGAAGAATAAAAGCAGAATAAAGTGAAGAGTTGGTGAAGAAGAGTTTGAAGGCAGAGAAGTTTTATGAGCATTCAATGGTAGTGAATCAGGCATGAAGTAGATTCTATTTCTTAGTCAATTCTTTTTATATTAAACATATATTTCTTATAGGCAGTGAGCCTCTCTTTTGAGCAGTGAGCTCTGGGAAGTGAGCCCGAAGGCAAGTGCCTTCCCATTCTTTTAAGTACTTTTAACAGGGTATGAATTTTTGTGGGCTAAGACCCACCGTGGTTTTTCCCTTAACTGGGTTTCCACATCAAAAATCTTGGTGTCATATGTGTTGATCTTGTTTTTGCTTATGTGATGTTATTTCATGCTTTAATGTTTACATCATTAATCAATTTGCAATTGTGAAAGAAGTTTAAGAAGAAAGAAAAGGTTATTTTTGGGACAACTGATTCACCCCCCCTCTCAGTTGTCCAGTCTAATTCCAACAGATATTCCTCTTGGGTAGCTTTGACAAAAAATGAGGAGAAATGGTGATGAAAGAAAGTTTGAAGTGTTGCCTACATCCTTAAGTTTTCATCTATTGTAAGTGTGCTTTTTCATGGGGTTTAATAGAAATATAATTACAAAAGGCAGTTCAAAATTGTAATGTTTGGTTATATATTAAGTCTTGTGAAACTTGTTCCATGTTTTACAGTATAGGAACCCTTAAAATAGGAAATAAGGTCTATGTTCTCATCATAAATTAGGGATTGACCTTATTGGGAAGGTTGCAATAAGGTAGGTGGGAGAGTGTAATCATGATAGAGGTGGGGACTGGGAGAGCATTGGCCAACCTTCTCCATTGGTAGTGTCATGAGGCATTTTTATGCTTCATTTTGAAATTTATAAGGAATCTTTAACTCTGAATTGAATTAATATTCACATTACTGTTCTTTCCATTGTAACCATGTGTTCCGGACGATGAGAGGAGAGACCACTATGGGAGCACTTTTATCATCAGAGATCATGTGGACCTATATTCAAAGGGTGTCGTGGTGGGAAAAGGCATTGTAGCCAATGTGAGCAGATATCCACTTTGCCACAACATTCAAATCCCACTAGGTTGTGTGAAAGTTAGGATTGTTGAGGCCATTGTTTTGGATAGTAGCATGTCTTATGTTGGTCCATTTGCAAAGAGTTTGTCTAATTTTGTAAATTTATTTGAGATATGGAACCTCTTAGACTTGAGACACTATCTCTCAACAGTACAACTGAATGATTTGTTGCTCTGTATATTTTTGTTTCTTAAATATTTTGATCCAATGTAACAACTTATCACTTTGCATATGTTTGTTCTTAAATCTTCTCATTTAAAATTATGGGTTTGTTTTAGGACCAAGGAGTGCAAAGTGCCAGGGTCAAAAGACATCATTCTCGCTCCTGAACCCAAGAAACCATGATCTCATGAACTCTTGGAATTACCCCTGGACTTTAGTGCACGAGGACCCAAAGAAGCATGTTAGATTTTATCAAGACGTGTTTACAGTTGCACAAAATAGATAGCATAGGAGATGATGAGATGGTAGATAATTGTACCTTTATATTGCATGTGAACTTACTCTGTGTAACAATATATTATTGAGCATCTAAACTTAATTGTTGGAATAGTATATTATTGAAAATATATGTTGTAAAGTTTAATTACTTGGTATGTTGGAACAATATATTATTTTATATTTCAATACACACATTTGATTGTCATGTGACAAATTTATTTACTTTGTAACTACCTTCATATGCCATTCTGGGTATAAGCAATGTATTTGAGGTGGTGTCATCTTGTTCAGTGAACTTGAATAATAAGTTGTTGACTTAGTAATAAGTAATATTTATCGCTACAATTAACGTCTTATCTATGATTTTAGTTTTCAACCTCTACTCCTTACAACATGGGCTTCATAGCTCATGAATCCTAAAGGTACATACTTGTCATATTGTCTTGTGATGGGTGTATTTGCAATTGATTTTAGGCATTTGAGCTTAGTAGGTATCATATGCATTATCTGTAGTTGAAGTCACTTATATTGCATGTGTGTAATATAATACATGAATCAAAACTTGTACAGTTGTCCCTTCAATATTTTTGTTATATTATTATACTGCATTTTACATGTTTCTATTTCTATAATTGAGAGGCAGAATGCAACAAATTTCAATAATATATTTGTGTAGATAGAGTTATTAGGAATTATAATTTAACTTAGGAAGAAGGCATGTAATAGGTCTCTGTCAGCATTGAGAAAAAAAAAATAGAATTTGAAATAAAAATAGACATCATGTTGGAAAATGCAATGTGTTTTAGAATATTCTCTAAAATTACATTATAAGTCAAGATAGAAAACATGAAATAAGTCTCTATCAGCATAAAGTTACAAAACACCCTTCAAAGCAAACATGTTCAAAAACATAATGTGTTTTTGGACATGCTATAAAATTGCAATCATTTGAGATTAGTAGCCATCATATGTGTTATTTGTAGTTGAAGTCACTTATATTGCATGTGTGAAATATAATGTGAATCCAAACTTGTACAGTTGTCCCTTTGATATTTTTGTTATATTATTATACTGAATTTACATGTTTCTATAATTGAGAGTTAGAATTTAATGAATTTAAATAATATATTTGTGCAAATAAATTTATCAGGAATGGTAAGGGGAAAAGATGGAAAGGAAAAGGAAGAGTGCTGAAAAAGGTAGCTCCGATGGCAATGTTGAGACATTTGGCAGTTATATCTTTGAGTTGAAGGGAAAACCTGCAAGGCAGGTGGCCAAACAAAGGGCTTCTAACATAGACAAAAGGAACACTGAAACAATGGAATCAATGCAAGCTCAGCTGGCACTCAAGGTCATGCATGTTCAAATGTTGTCGAAGAAGGTTTAGTTGTTAGAAGCAAAAAATGAAAGGTTGATGTTGCTGAAAAGTGAAACGGATAAAATAATTAGTGAATTAACTACCAAGTTCATGTTGTCAAGAGACATTGAGAGGCATGTCATGTGTTGTCATTGATGGCAACTAAGTCGATTCCACACATCCGCAGTGCAGTATCAGATAATACCGGAAGTCAGTTCCAAGACTTGTCAAGTCTGGATAGACAAGAACAGGGTATGTGGCAGAGTTCAATATTTTGGTTAGCAGATCTCTCCAGTCAATCACTGTGTGTTGCGAATCTAAGGGAGAGTAGAGGAATGTCAGGAAACACTAAATCCAAGATTTCAGCCTCTAGTAACAAAGGGATTAAAAGTTATGAGCATCTGAGTACCGGATCCTAATTTGACAGAACAATTTAGCAAAGAACAGGCCGACTTGTGTTAGATCCTTGTGCGGATATAGTAGAAGTGTCTTGGTGAGTTATGTATGGGATATAATGTTAGTGGCCAACATGTATGGTGACCTGCAAGTGTTATTTTTGGTACGCATCAATATTGGTGTATGAATTCAGCTAACAGAACAGAGTATTTGTATTGTTTGTTAAGTTCTTCTTAAGGTTGACAGAAAGGTGATTGAATTTCTTGAGGTGGATATATATAGTTGATGGATTTGAGTGTATTGATATAGGTTGTGATGCGATGTTGTAGTAGTGTGAAAAAGGCAGAAAGAGAAGACATCTAAGGTCCAAATTATGCCAGAACAGTAAACAGGGTAGAACAAAGATGAAGTGTGTTAGATCAGTATACTGTGCTTAACTGAAACTAAATTTCTGCATCGATAGATGATGTTCATCAGTTCAAACACTCTGTAATCTTCTTATAATCATTTCTATAGGCAGTGAGCCTCCTTGAGCAGTGAGCTTTGGGAAGTGAGCCTAAAGGCATGTGCCTTCTCCATTTGTAATACTTTTAATATAGTATAATTTCTTGTGGGTTAACCCCCACCGTAGTTTTTCCCTTAACCGGGTTTCCACGTCAAAAATCTTGGTGTCAAGTGTATTAATTGTGTTTCTCCTTATGTGTCTTTGATTCATGCTTTTATGGTTATATCTTTAATCTATTAAAGAAGAATTAATTGCAGAAAGTATTAAAGTTTTTAGACAATTGATTCACCCCCCTCTCAGTTGTTAGTCCTTATTTCAAAAATTGGTATCAGAGCAAGGTTCCTTTGAAAAAGTTTAATAGCTTGAGGAAGATCTGGGAAGGCAATAAAATGGATGAATACAACCTCCAGGAACAACTTAAACTTGCTTTAGAAGATCTTGATTAGTCTAGAGCAAAAGTTAAAGAACTGCAAGAGAACCTTAAAGATGCTGATAACTTCATTGAGATTTAAGAGGAAAATTGAGCAAATCCAATGCAAAGAGGAAGGAGCAACTTCTTCAACTAGGAAATCATAATGAAGACAATAACAAGGATAAGGCCCTGAAAGAGAAGAAAAAGGAATGTGAGAAGTTGGCTAAAGAAGTTGTTGTCCTAAAACATGAGATGGGATCCGAGGTGATGAGGTTAACCAAAGAAATTGAGGAAAGAAAAAAGACTGAAGAAGACCTGAAACAAACTCTAAAAGAATAGAACAGAAGAATACTGCAAATTGGATGGAATTGATGGCCATCTAGAGTCTAATCTACATGAATGTAAAGACAACGAAAGAGAATTTGAAAGGAAAATTGTCACTCTCAAACATGACCTAGAAATTGCTAATGAATATAAAGAGAAATTCAAGATAAGCTCAGCTAAACTTGAAGTACTTCCTGACAGTCAAAATAAAGAAGATGATAAGCATGGTCTGGGATTTGAGAAAGGTGAGAGCTCTGGATCCGGTCAAAGAAATCTTGATACAAGAAATCCAAGAAGGAATCCTAGAAGACCTCTGGTAAGACAACCTAATGCTCAAAGGTATCCATCTTTCAATGGTAATTGCTTCAAATGCAATAAATTTGGTCATAGAACCACTCAATGTAGAAGTAGAGTAAATCAAAGTAGTCTAGCATTATCTAGTCAATGCTTCAATTATAAGAGGTATGGTCATAGATCCAATGAATGTAGAAGTATGATAATGAATAACTCTAACAATAGAGGAAATGACAATTCCTTTAATGGCTACTGTTTTGCATGCAATGGATTTGGACACATGGCTAATCAGTGCAGGTCAAGAGGAAATCAATCAAATGGGCAAAGAAATGTTGTGTGCTTCAATTGTAACCAATCTGGTCATTTTGCAAGATTCTGCAGAAGCAAGAATAATGAAAGAAGAGGTCTGGTAAATAGAAAATCGGATGAGTAGAGACAAGACAAAGGCAAGGGCAAAATTGATGTGAATGAGATCAAAATTAAATGAGCAAGACATGGGTCAAGAAAAGTGTTATGAACAATAGTAATGGGTCTGCACCAGAATCCAGTGCTGACAATTCCTTCAGGAATTGAATTAGGAGCTCTAGCTCAGGGGGAGAAGCATTAAAAATCAAATTCCCCCAGCCAGTAAGTGGGTACCTGAATTTGGCACGATGAGTGGAAATAATTTGGGTAATTACAAATCATTTGAAAGGATTTCTAGAAGAAAAGAAGTGGATATGACGATTTGCAGAGCAATTGAAGGTCGACTGTATGTAGAAATAGTGTAACCAGATGTGTTAAGGCAGAGCATTTATTACAAAGGCAAATTAGGTTTTGTGGAGCTTAAAAAGGTTGGTCACTCTTCCTTTGAATCACTTTGCATTTGAAGAAAGCAATAAGAGTACCGTCTGAGCTGAGATTTCAAGGATTTGAAGTGCGATTGGGGAATCTGTTTGCCAACCCTAATTTTGTGAAAAAGGTATTTATCTATGAAGCTTTGAACTTATAACCTTTGGTTGTTGATATTACTAAGAGGCCTCGACCCAAATTTAAAAGGCATCCACACAAATCAATAGAAGTCAACCCATTAGGTGCATTTTCAAGTGTTCCGTATGGTGTGCTGCATGTTGAAGGTATTAGGGTTTATATTCATGCGAGCATAGATGAATTTGGAGACTCAAGGTTTGCAGATTTGTTTGAGAAACATCTAAGGGATAAAATCATGATCTTAAACCCGAATATAAGGCACTACATGAAAAACATTTCATTCAGATTATGGGGTTTCCAACATTTGATGAAGATGAGTGGGTTCGGTATGTTTTAAGCTGAATGCGTGACGAGTTTTTGTGGCTGTTGAAACCATTCAAAATTACAAAGGATGCTATTAGGACTATGACTGGGTTGAATTCAATCGATGGTTTACCCATGCTAAAATCCGTGAAGAACCAGACTATAACTGATGCAACCAGTGCCAAATTCAACAGAAGGGTAATGACTATCAATGATATTATTGATCTGGATGTTAGGTTTGCCTCTATGGTAATTGGTTACAAGATTTATCACTCTAGCAGGGAAAATTCTATGTCTGGAACGACCATTTATGCTGCATACAAAATGTTAAAAGAAAATGCAGAGTATGACTTGTGTGAATTATTGTAGAAACAACTAATTGAGAACCTGAACAAAATCAAGAAAGATAAGAAAAACTCCTTTAAATATGGTACATTGGTTCTATGTTTATTTTTCTACTTTATGAATGAAGTGCCTGGAGTAAAGGGTGTGCACTGGACTAATGACAAACTAGTTGCTATTCAGATCAGAGATCATCTAAATAGCATTGGTGACTATAAAGCACATAAAACTACAATATGGGGATACTTCAAGAATTTTCAGAATATGATGCATTCTAGAGAGAGAATCCATAAATCAATTGTTTAGAAGTACAAGAATGAAATATGCTTTATGGTTGACACTGATTAGTGCTTAATGGAAGCAGTAGAACCCAGAACTATTTGGATCATGCCCATGGGGTATGAGGTAGATGAGAAAATCTTGAATATGTATGCTCAACACCTTTTGAACAAGCTGAAAGACACAATAGTTGAAAGATTTGGGACATATGAGGAGCTAAGTGTAAAACTACATGTTGAACTCTGAAATCCTAAAATCAATAGGAAAGTAAGAAAAGAAGTTGAGCAATTGATCGAGAATCTAGGCCTCACAAAGGAAGCTGTGAGACAATTCAGGGAAAGAACTGAAAAGGTAGAGAAGAAGAAGAAGGATAAGAAACAAGGAGGTGTTCCTGTAGAATTCTCCTCCACATCAAGGACAACTAGAAGCTCTGCTGCTGCCCCTATTTCCCTAAAACCTGCAAATCCTAAGAAATTGGAAGGAAAATCATCTAAAAAAGAAGGAAAAAGAGTAAAAACTAAGGCCACCTGGACATATAAAAGCATTGAAAGTGATGAAGAAACTGATTCTAATATTGAGATCAAGGAGTTAAAGACCTTAGGTACAAATACAACCAAAGTAACTAAAGAAAACCCTCCGAAAGGAAAAGGACAAGCAAGAGGCAAAAGACTGAAATATTTGTTGAAAGCCTACACTCTTTGTGAATGATATCATCAAATCAATCACTGTAGATGGAAATCTAAGGCCAATGACTGAATTCTTTAATTATTATAGTGATGTTGATAAGAGGGTCCTAGAGGAAGCAACGGTCAAATATCTGAACATCTACAATAAGGCTTTGATTGAAATAACTTCTTAAATTCCAAGAAGTCTTGCAGATATTTTGGAGTTAAGAAAAGAAAATGCAAAAGGTAAAGACATTGAGACTAGGGAAAATGTGTTGATAAATCTATGCCCTCAGATCACTCCAGATCAGATGAACTTGATAATCAAGGAAGTGAAGGATGACTTCAGGAGCAAGAAGAGAATGAACAAACTGATGATTGGAGAGATAGATGAAATAGTCCAAGAAACTGAATAACTTTTAAGAAAAGCATTGCACAAGAACAAGTTCTTTGTTGTGTCAGATGAACCTGCTGATGACACACCAGTCCTAGATGAAGAAGAGCAGTAGAAGGATGAGCAACAATTTGAAATGGATGATTCCTCTGTCCTGGAAGAGGAAGCAATAAGAAGGGAAGAAGTAAAAAGAACAGATGAAATTGCTGATGCAAGATGTATTCTAACTCCTCCGGATCATTCTGACAAAGAAGTTATAGAGATGAATACAGAAGTAGATGATCAAATTGAAGATGATTCATCAAAGATTGAAGAGCATGAAATAGAAAAGACTAAGAACCAAGAAGAAGAAGTCAAGGGTAAGGAAGATAAAGTAGAAGAAGATGGTGCAAATTGATGCACCCAAACAAAATAGTTCTGATGCTGACACTGAGAAAACTCAAGGAAAAGAAGGTGGTCCAGAAATTGTGGCAAGAGACACTGCAGATGTAGTGAAGAGTTTCCTGAGTAAAGAAATGCTAGAGTTTGATGAACCAGAATTGATTCAAGGACCAATCAACCTGAATACTCTCTCTCTGGTCAAAATTATGAAGATAACATCTTTCACTCAAGCCACGGCAAGAGAAAAGATATTGAAATCTCACTTAGAGGATAGTGAATTGTTAGGCCTTACATCTAGTATATTGGAGAAGATAATGCCAACTTTCCAGAAGAATCCATCTGATTCTCCCTCTGAAAATCTGAAGAGCCTTGTAAATTCTATAAGTACACACTTTGAGTCCTTTGAGAAGTCTGCAGAGATCAAAGTCCGGAATGAATTTTTGGATAAAAGATTTAGTGAGCTAAAATGCCTAATAGGGAATGATAGAAAAGTACTTGATATCAGTATAAAGAGTATTCAAAATGCTCTTAATGATGGAGGTGATGTATACAAATTTTGTCTATCTTGGCCCAAAATTATTAAGGAATTTGAGAAGAAGATAAAGGAGTGGGAACAAAGATTGTTGAATCTATCTCAAAATTTTGATCCTCTAATAGTTTCTCCGGTAAGTTAAGAGTGTCAAGCAATCAGCTTGACTGATGAAATAAAGAAACTTGTTAAAGAAAAGAGAAATATTGTGGAGAGAATGTGTGAGCTTCAGGGATTGATTGCCCCCAAGTTAGAAACAATGTTTACTGATTTATCAGAAGCTCAAGTTGCAGTCCAGATAGGTGATCCTTCAAATCTGAAGAAAGCAAAAACACAAGCATTCCTACTAAGTAGACACATATCAATTTTGGATGGCATGAAAAGAAGTTGGGCCTCTGAACTTGTGCAGTTGAAAAATAGTTTTGCAGATATTCTTAAGCTCATGTAAATATAACACATGGATTACTTGTACATATGCGGCCTTATATACAGATTTCTTATGTAAATTTTGGTTTGCGGATCCTGCCCTTTGCCATTGATGTTAAAGGGGGAGTGAGAGACAGTGAAAAATGAAAGAAAATGAAGAATCCATCAAAGTATATACAGTAGGGGGAGTCAGTCCTGACACTTAGTCATTTTTCACTAAGTGTTACCATCAATGCCAAAGGGGGAGATTGTTGGCAAGAGACACTGCAAGGCATGTCATGTGTTGTCATTGATGGCAACTAAGTCCATTCCACACATCCGCAGTGTAGTATCATATCATACTGGAAGTCAGTTCCAAGACTTGTCAAGTTTAGATAGACAGGAACATGGTATGTGGCAGAGTTCAATATTTTGGTCAGCGGATCTCTCCAGTCAATCACTGTGTGTTGCGAATCTGAGGGAGTGTAGAGGAATGTCAGGACAATCTAAATCTAAGATTTCAGCCTCTAGTAACAAAGAGATTAAAAGTTATGAACATCTGAGTACCGGTTCCTAATTTGACAGAACAATTCAACAAAGAACAGGCCAACTTGTGTTAGATCCTTGTACAGATCTAGTAGAAGTGTTTTTGATGCAGGAGCATCTAATGGTGTAAGGGTAATCTTGCATCACCTAAAAAGAATGTAATTCAAAATCATTGCATTTTTTTTCATTTCTTTCCATAATTAGTGTTTCTGGTTCCATAATCTCATGAATAATGATGTAGGACTTTCAGTTTTTCCAAAATTGCTAAAAATAGCAAACTGCTAGTTTTGGAAAGTTTGCATTTGGGCACGGATTGAAAAAAAACTTACAGAAAGCTTCCTAACTGAAATATAAGACCTTTGGTGAAGGAATCATGCAAAGATCATTTGTGAGCTGAAAGATATTAAAGTTTTTGTTTTCTAAAAAGCCCCTGAAATTTTTTGAAACGAGATATGAGGCACTAACACATCCCATAACATCCCATAAAGTTGATAGAAATCCATTTATAGATTTTTGGCGTGATAGTTCACATCACGAGCTTTCTGGCGCTTAAAACGGTTCGTCAATCGGACACCTAGATCAAAAGTTATGCTTTCCAGAAGTTGACCTCCTTTTGGAGGGAGTTGCAAATTTTGAAATTTAGCTGGAGGCTGCCAAAAAGTACTATTTATGACTATTTTGGGAACCCTGAGCAGTAGTAGAGTAAAGGGGGAAAGTGTAGAGTCAAGAATAGGTGGGAAAATAGAAACCCTAATTGATTTGGGGTTATAGAAGGCAGAAGATTCTAGAGCCTGGTGATGTGTAGCTGTAGTGTGTTGCAGCCTATGGAGGATTGATTCCTCTGATTGTAATTGAGCTTCTGTAATATAATAAGTTATCCAAATCAATAAAGAAATATTCTATTTTTTGTGTGCCATTTCCTGTTGTTGTGTGTTTTATGATTTACCACCTTCATCAAGTGGTATTAGAGCAAGGGTTCCTGAGTGTGTAGATAGATCACCGACCATGAGACAGTTTGCACTAGGACCTGAGGTTGTGGGTTTGCTACGGAGATCAAGATGCCTCCATGAAGAAATCATATTGGGAGGAATGCTTTGACGGAAGAGGGTTTTAGAGCCCTGCAAAGGCAAATCGATGCATTACAAGAGGAGGTACGAAGAGGGTTTGAGCCAAGAACAAGAGAAGAAAACGAAGATGAAGCTGAAGAAGAGCTATCTGAGGAAGAACAAGAAGCTGCATGAGATCTTGCAGAAGTTAGGTTGTTGAGGGCCATTTCTAAGATTGGAAAGAGGCCCAGGATCAAAGTTTCTACATTTTTTGGAGGTTTGAATCCGGAACAGCTTATTGATTGGATCAATGACATGGAGGAGTATTTTGAGTATAAAGATGTCAAGGACCCAGATCGGGTCAAGTTTGCAAAAACAAAGTTGAAGGGCCATGCAAATATTTGGTGGAAGGAGGTCTAGTTAGAGAGGAACAAAAGACGAAAAGGAAAGATCACCAGATGGGATCGGATGGTGGAGAAACTAAAGAAGAAGTTCATTCCTATGGACTATGAGATGGAGCTATTGAAGAAGCTGCAAGGACTGAAGCAAGGTAACAAGTCTGTTAAGGAGTATACAGAAGCGTTTTATAAGATTACTATTAGGACAGGCCATGCAGAGGCTAACAAGGAGAAGGTAGCCCATTACATTAATGGGTTGAGGCCACGTATTCAAGAGGAGCTGAGCCTGGTCAGAATGACCACCATAGAAGATGCGTACCAGTTTTCCCTGAAGGTGGAAGAGAAGCTAAATAAAAGATTCGATAGAAAGCAAAGGGGAAGAGGTCAAGGTGGAAGGACTGGTGGAAGACCCTATGGAGGCTGTAATGAAGATCAAAAGAAAAGTGCAGAAGCTGGTACCAATCAAAATTAGAGAGGGGATAATGCCTACCGCCCTGGTGAGTAGAACAGTGGTGAGCAAAGAGAAAGAGGAAGAGGCCGACTTGGGCAAGGAACTGGAAGAGGAGGTTTCAAAGGAACCTGTTTCCAATGTGGAGAAGAAGGGCATCAAGCATATGAGTGTCCGCAACATCAAGGAAGGACAAATAGAAGACCTGAAGGTAATGCATGAGTTACACATGTAGATGAAGATGCACAGTCTGAGCATTCTGAAGATGCCGAAAGGGGAGAAACCCTAGTTGTCAGAAGAACTTTGTTGAATGAGGAAAAAGAACCCAATCAGAGGAAGAGTTTATTCCGCACAAGGTGCAAATGTGAAGGTAAGTGTTGTGATATTATTATTGACAGTGGAAGTACTGACAATCTTGTTTCAGAGGAGATGGTTGACAAGTTGAAGTTGACAAGAAGAAAACATCCACATCCATATCAGATTGCATGGTTGCAGAAGGACCACAGAGCTTTGGTCAATGAGCAGTGTTTAGTGAAGTTCCAGATTGGGGACTACAATGATAAGGTGCTGTGTGATATCATACCGATGGATGCATGCCATATGCTATTGGGGAGGCCATGGCAGTATGATAGGAGTGTTGTCCATGATGGTCGTACAAACACATAGTCCCTAACAAAGGATGGAGTTCATCATAAGTTGAAGCCCTTGAAGAAGGTGGAAGAAAATGAATGTAGTACTGCCAGAATTTGCTTGGTAGATGGTAGGAAATTTTTGGAAGGTATAAAGCATGAGCGTCATTGCTATGCATTGATTACTAAGATTAGTCAAGAGAAATGTGAAGATGTACCAGCAGAAGTCTCAGAGATGTTGGAAGAATTTAAAAATATTGTCTTTGATAATGTACCAGAAGGTTTACCACCAGTAAGGAAGATAATTCATCAAATGGATTTGATACTAGGAGCCAATTTGCCAAATAAGGCAACCCACAGAATGACCCCTGTAGAGAATGAAAAGTTGAACAGACAAGTTCAGGAGTTGTTGGGGAAGGGACTGATAAGGGAGAGCCTAATTCCATGTGCAGTACCTACAGTACTAGCACCAAAGAAAAATGGAGAGTGGAGGATGTGTACAGACTCTCGAGCCATCAATAAGATCATGATCAAGTACATATTTCCATTGCCGAGAATAGATGACATCATGGATTGTTTGAGTGGAACCAAGTACTTCACAAAGATTGACCTAAAGAGTGGGTATCACCAGATCCGAATCAGAGAAGGAGACGAATGGAAGAGAGCCTTCAAAACCAAAGAAGGTTTGTATGAGTGGTTAGTCATGCCATTTGGGCTAACCAATGCACCGAGCGCATTCATGCAGCTCATGAACGAGGTAATGAAAGAATTTTTGGGAGGTTTTGTTATTGTTTATTTAGATGACATTTTAATTTTTAGTAAGACTTGGGATGAACATCTGATGCATATTAGAAGAGGTTTAGAGAAGCTGAGGGAGGAGAAGTTGCTGATTAATCTGAAGAAATGTAGTTTTGCAAAGAAGGAGTTGGTATACCTGGGATTTGTTGTCTCAGAGGAAGGTCTTAAGATGGACCCAAAAAAAGTAAGGGCTATCATTGAATGGCCTACACCGAGGAGTGCTACAAAGGTGGGTATGTGCAGGATCATGATGGGCCAAACTATACCTCTAAGTGGCAATGAAAATACAAAAAATCAGACTTTATCAAGTTCATGTGAAATTTTGAATGGATTATCTATACAATTTGAAAAAGATGTAAGAATGAAATTTGTAGAGAATTGAATCTAGTTTATAGGCTACTAATTTTTTTAAAAAAAAACTAAATTTACTTAGTGAAAATTGAATATTTCAATGAACAGCTATTAAATTTTTTAGAAAAAAATAAAAAGTGGGTGTCTGTCCAGCCAACCTAACTATGAGTAAAAATATATATATTTTTTTGAAACTTTCAAAATAAGTAGAGACTCATGTCTGGATGTGATGCATATTTATTTGAAATTTTTTTCTAATAAAATAATTAGTTATGATTTTTTTACTGTGAATTTTTTTAAAAAATAAAAAGTATCTTTCCAGCCAACCTAACTCGATAAAAAAAAATCAAAATTCAATTTTTTTTTAACCTATAGCTAGAAAAGCATAGAGTGTGACGCAGGTTTTGGATCTCAAAAAGGTGAAATGGTTTGAAAGTTATGGATGTTTTTCAATCAGTGTGTCCATCAGGATTTCAGAGACACGATATATTGAAAATTATTAATAATTATTTAATAAAATGATAACCAAATAAATCTTATATTTTTAGAAAGCTAACAATTTTTTCTATAAACCCTTTTTGTTTTATCAATTTTGCATTAAAAAAGTTGTTAGCACGAAGGGTGAAGTTCGAAGAAGAGACTGAAACATTAAAACACGTTACAATCCATAAAAAGTCAACAATCAAAACATATATTCATCTTGCTTTGTACCAAAGCAAGATGGATATCAATTTTGCTTTGGTAAAAGCAACTCAAAACAGATATCCGTTCTGAAAACGGATATCCGTTTCGTTGATCTATGAAAAATTTTGTACCATTGGTTTTGGATGAAGAGAAACAACATATTTTGTACCATTGGTATTGTTTCACTGAAGATACAATCCATGGGTATATCATTTATGTATGCGTGGACATTTCATGTATATCCTGCTATCGTTTATCGTGGTTGTAAATGGTGAATGTACATGTCAAAGGATACAAAGGTTGACCGGCCATATCGGGAAAATTGGGAAAAGATACGTTAGTCGATCGGTTATAACAAGTCATGTTATGTATAGGCTAAATCGAAGACATCAGACTGACAATAGTTATCGGAGAGACAAAGTTCCATTGAGCCGACAACATTGATCTCACCGATCAAGTCATATCGGGGTGACAATCATTAAGTGTCACCGATGGGTTATTTATCGGCACATCGAAAGAACGGTTGAGAACTACACCGATGAGAGGGAGTCACATCGACAGAAGGAACATCAGAAAGAGATGGACTCTCGGAGGCGAGAAGAAAAGTGTCAGCGATAGAGGCGGTCTGGTTGATGGTGTAGTTTGGTGTTTATTGTTTCGGTGTGAGATACAATATCAGAAATCGAAGAGAATGTCTGACCGATGTAGAAGTCTTACCGATGACTAATGGACGGTAAACACATCGGGGATAGTTATAATGTCAGAATGCAAGTAAAAAGTCTCACCGAGGGTATTGGTCTTACCGATAGACAAGGGTGGTGAATCTCACATTAGAGTAAGTGTGTATATATCCTACAATCATCTTATTCCATGAGACCACATTTCTTTGAGGCATTTTTTCAAATAGTTCATGTGTCTTGTCTATGCTTCCACACTTTCCGTACATGTCTACCAGAGCATTTCCAACTAGAATATCTACAAAAATCCCACTTCCATTATGCTTTGATGAATGTCCATACCCTATTCCAAAGCTCCCATTTTGGTAGAGGTAGAGAGGATGCTGACAAAGGTTGCAGAATCTAGCTTTACACTTGCCAATTGCATTTGCTTGAAATTTTCTAAAGCCTTTTCAACAAACCCGTTTATGCATATCCTACAATAATAGTAGTCGAGGAGACCACATTTCTCCAACTAGACTTCTACTAATTTAGAAAATGTGTGCTTTTGGACCAGTGTTTGGTATGGGAAACATACCAATAGAGTGGTGGCCATAATTCTCCCTCAATTGGAATTAAAAGGTACCCTTTTTCCATTCGAAGGAGGTCTCTCCTTGTTATGCACTTTAAATCTCTCTTTTAGTTCTTTCAAGGGAAGGATTCCACCTTGGTTTGACCAGTTGAAAGCGTTGAAGATACTTGATTTAAGAAGAAATGGACTAGAGGGTTCTATTCCCAAATCTCTTGCCAATTACTCACAACTTCACTGGAAAAGAATTTCACACAACAACTTGAAGGGGAGCATACTTGTAGAATTTGGTGGTCTGGGGAAGTTAGAACATCTTTGTTTGTCCTACAATTGCCTGAGCGGAAGCATTCCAAATTCTCTAGGAAATTGCATTTCTCTACTTGATTTGTCCCTTTACAATAACCATCTCACAAGTGCTCTATTCCCATGTCTTTACTTTGAAGGGAGCATGCTAATTACTTTGATCCATCCTCTTATACATATTAGAGAACAACAGAGGAGTCACATCGACAGCATAAGCCTGAGCGATGGATTCTACACATCGGTGAGAGGTCCCACATCGGGCTAACAAATTTGAAGGTTATCGATAATGATAAGTCTGGCCGACAATAGAGAAAGAAAGAACATGTGAAGCATAGTTCGATGAGACATTAGAAATGTCTTGCCGATAGTAAAGAAAGAGTGTATTTTAGTCTCGTTTGGACCTTGGGAAGGATATTTTAAAAGCTATTTGAGAAATTGGTGGGTTAATGGGTATTTTACACCCTGTTTGTAAGCTTTTGTTGTGTTGCTCTGCATCACTTGTCTACAACATACAAAGTTTACCTTTCTCACCCATACCTTCAGTATATAAAGGACATTAATAGGGAATTTTTAATTTCCACTCAGTCAGTGCAATCTAGTAGAGGATAGATTGTCTAAAGTTGTGATCTATTTCCATTTACACTTGCCATAACTACAAATGCTTAGTGTTTATTCTCAACCCCGGTATATGAATAAAATGTTACCTATTGTTCTAATAGGCCTATAGGGACAAAGAGGTGATAAAGCCTTTAATTTTAAACATGACATGGTTTTGATAACTTCCCATATTGGTAAGGTCCTAGATGACAATCCTTTGATGCACCTAATTATAATAGGTGTTATGATAGTCCTTGGTATCTTTTCATTTCTTTCTTGAATGGCCTGCAAATAAGACATAAGACATATTAGATCCTTCATAAATAAGAATTCTCATACATTACATTTAAACTTAAACTCCCTAAACATCCATCAATCCATCCATTAATATCAAAATGCCATGAATATCCTATGATCAACCATTCTAATTCCTAGGATAGTCATATATTGCAATTTTGCTTCTCTATACTAAAATAGCCCAAGGAATATCTAACCTTGAATTTGCATTTTAACAATCTAATGTCTTTACAAATAACATTGAGCCTTCTTTTGGGACAACATTTTTGCCTTTAGAAGCTCCTCATTTGATGATAACCTAAAATCAAATAATGGCTTATATCCAGAGCTTTATTAAGTTGATACCTAGGTGGATTAGTGTGTAAACATTGAAATTAGATGGTAATTCACAAGTTTATTGAATAATACAATGAATCCCTAGTCTAGAATCCAAATGTACATAATAAACCAGATATCTATTTTGTAGTAGCCATATGGACGTTGCAAGTGTCTGTTGCAAAGAATTGGGGTTTTCCAAAATGGATATCCATTTTGTAAAAGCAGAAAAAAGACAAAAGGAATATTGTTGGGCCCGACTTCCACAACCAGAGACCCTCTGTTGTCGAAATACTCGTGATTTCTGGCTATGACAGTGAAAGGAATATTTTTATGCACTTTTGGAGACACAATTTTCTTGTTATAATCATAAGGGTGATATTTTTGTTCCCCTAATGGGGAGCAACAGTCGTCGTAAAGCAAAAAGGAGGAGGAAAGTTACATTGGAGGAAATTGAAGCAATTAGGAAAAAAGATAGGGAAAGGAAGAGGATTGGAAGGGTGGGTTTGGCGGATGCTCATCAAGGTGAATCTTCTTCTTTACCATCTAATGACATGCAAATTGAGAGATGTTAATTTTGATTATAATGAAATGTTAGATAAGAATGAAATTCACCATGATATTGCAAATGAAAATATTGAAAAATGTTATGAAACACCTATTCATAATAGCAATACCATGGACAAAGAAGAAGAAAAATGAAGACGTGCACTTGAAGAAAGTGGATATGAACATCATGATGTTGAAATTGCACTCCATAATCCATTTGTTGATAAAATTGATGAGGTTGATAACATGGATGAAACAAGAACAATCAATGTATCTCCAAATTTCATAAGAAGAGAGGACATTTGTCAAGAAGAGAATAACCGTGATGAAATTGGAAAACACCCAAAAACCCCAAAATGGTTACTTGAAATTGATGAGAACATAATGGAAAAACTTGAAGGCAAGAGGTCATCACGAACGGTTCGGTTGTGGGCTACAAAACTCTTCAATGAATACTTTGAGAAGAAAACATTAACCGAACAATGCCAACTTTTTGTGTAATTATTAAAGATGTACAAAATGAGACCTTTACTAAAGAAATTAAAGATTCGGTTAAACAAAGTGTCCGATCGGAATGAAATTATTGTAAGAAGCCTTTTCAATGCACTCAATTCTATTGGAAAGACTAGCAAGGAGAAAGATAAAAGAGCTGCCCGTAGAGTAATAACAACCTCAATAGTAAGCAAACAATTAAGAAATGCTCGATTAATGAGGCAAACTTGTGTTGACTTAAGATTGAATTGTAAAACATTGTCAAAAGCACTAGCATTAAGATCAAGGCTAGATAGTCCTGTTGCCAATGATACTTGGGCTTTCAGTGGTAGGCTTCCACGAGTTGACAGGAAGCTAATTGATAGCACAAAGGAAGAAATTAAATGATTTTGGCACACTAACTCTAGGGTATCACCGAATGCAAAAGATGTTGTAAAGTTAAGAATTGGTGATAAAGACCATACACCACATCCTAAACATTACTTGGAATGTAGCCAAACAACATTGTACAAACAATATTGTGAAACTCACCCAGGTATGACAATCTCACAAAGAGCATTTGAATCTCTTAAGCCATTTTATTGTGTTCCTCTTAAAGTTCGTAATACATGTTGTTGTAAATACCATGTAGAATTTTCTATGTACCATGAATTATTATGCAATATTCGTTCTACTTTGCACACTAACGAAATGTTATAGGAGTGTGGTGCAATTCAACTACCAAAGTCATCTAGGGACTTATTGGATTTATTTCTATGTATTAGAGATGATGGTTGCATGTTCTACAAGAATGATTGTTTAAATGAAAACTGTTTACAATGTGGTGGGTTATCAAAGTTTGTATCATGTTTTCATGAGGGCAATGAGCATGATTTTGGAAACAGAATGGTTGAGAAAAAGAGATATGAGACAGTGAAATACAATTTGAAAAGTGGAGGTGAAGGTTCTAGATGTGAGTTGATTGTAAGAGAGGTAAGTATTGCTAATTTTATTGATGATTTTAAGAAAAATCTTTTCTACAAGTATGTCAGACATAGCCATAGGTCTCGATGGTTAGATCAACAGTTTAGGATGTGTAAAGACTCTTTCCCGATTGGAACTATTGTCTCTGTAGTTGATTTTGCATAAAACTATACATTGCAACCCCAAAATGAAGTTCAATCCCAGTACTACAATTCTATTCAGATTGCTATTTTTGTTCACATCACATACAGACATGCCCCTGAGAGTACAAAAGAGAACAGGAAGATTGTCAGAGAATACCATTTTTACATGAGTGATGATCGATCTCATTCAGCAGAGTTTGTGCAATATTGTTTTCAACAATTTTATGGGTTCTTGTAAGAAAAAGATATTAGAATAGATCAACATCTCATTTGGTTAGATAATTGCACTGGTCAATTCAAGAATGCTCATAATTTCTATTGGTTGAGCAAAATGCATGTAGAGAAGGGTATACCTCTTATTTGGAATTTTTTTGAAGCCAGGCACGAAAAAGGTGAACATGATGGAGTAGGTGCATGCGTGAAGAGAGCTCTTTTTAAAGAACAACTAAAGATTAGAGGTAGTGCTACATTCAGTGATGTAGATTCCATTGTTAAGTGGTGTAACTATGCATTGTCACGAGGAGTGGCTCTTGATTCTGAAGTGCGTAGGTTCTTTTGGTTGGTTGATGATGGGATAGCGATAGAGAAATTGGATTGTCAGAGAATCAGTGAATCATCAAAGATGCATTCATTTCAAAGCTCAAATGCAAGTACATGGACTATTTGGACACGAGAATTAGCTTGTTTTTGTCATAGTTGTATTAAATGTGATTGGAACAATTGTGAGTCAAGTGAGTGGGTAGATGCATGGATTCCACAATATTTAATCCCTTTATATGAATGTCAATCATCTTCCATCAATGACATGGAGAGCTCATTTGACTATGAACATCTTTTAGACCTTGTACAGCCAGGTCATGTTTATGCAGTTGTTGCACTGCATGGAAATGAAGAGAGGTCAGACTATTGGTTGGCACGATGTGTATAGGGAAAACAAAAGCTAACACAACCTATGACAGATGATGATGGGTTCACATATCCTACAAGATCAGTTGTTATTGCTGGAACTTGGTTACGAACATATATGGTTAAAAACAATGGCATCCCGGCCTTTGGAGACTTTGAGAAGCATAAAACCATATTGATGTATTCTCACCTAGTTGTAGCAACAAATGTCAAGTTACTAAGGCATCGTGGAAAACCAGAATCAAAAGAACTATGGACAATTAGTAATGCTGATCATGAAGCAATATTGGATACTTTGAAGGTAAGAGATGACCCCTCAGGTATTCTTGACTAGCATTTAAACTTCCAGATGGACAGGTATGACATTTTTTATCTTAACTTGTTCTTGTTTTTTCTATTTTTTAGAATTGTTTTATTAAACATCTTGTTACTTTAACTATAATGCATGCTTTTGACTATACAGGACTGCGAATAAAGTTATTTTACATGGCATCGTAGATTATTTTGCATGGCATCGTAAATTATTTTGTATGGCATCGTAGGTTATTTTGACTATACTCGAGGTATGATTTTTAGTTCTCATTTGTATTTCTTAATATTGCACATTTGTACCTTTTTCTACATAAGGCATTCCATGAGATGACATGTATTTGATGTCTTTTTCCAAATAGTTCATGTGCCTTGTCTATGCTTTCACATATTACATACATGTGTCACATGGCAATTGCAACTACAACATCTGACAAAATTCTCATTTCTTTGAGGTATTCCACCAAACAGTTCATGTGCCTTGCCTATGCTTCCTTACTTTGCATTCTTATAAAAGTCCTATAACAATCATAATTAATCTTCATACTAATCTTGATAGTAATCTTGCCATCATTGTATTCCATGAGATGACAGTCCTATAATAGTCCTATACATGTCTACTAGGATAGTTTTAACTACAACAATCCTACAATAGTCCTAAAATAGTACTAGAACAGTCCTATAATAAGTGCAGCATTTAATGTACATATTTATGATATTCATGTTTACTTTTAAATCTGCTTGTTCATGCTTCTCACAGGACGTCACCTCCCCTACCCATCCAGCTCTATAGAAGAAGAGAGACAACAAATGATCAAAAGGGATCACCAATTGGTGGTAAGTGATTGATTACTTATGTCATGTTATATATTTTGAATATTAAATTCTATATTAATGTGCACGTTGTTTGATTGTATTAATAGGTGGAAATTCAAAAATCTCTATCGAGGAGGTCTAGTCGATGAGCGATAGAAGATGAGTCATTGACTGGTTCACCATCTTCATGGCCTAGCAAGAGCCATAGATTATTTGATAGCAATCCATAGGAGATTTGATTTTGGGACATTTTGTTACATATGTGTATTTGGCTTTGTAAACATACTTTTGTATGTTATCGATGTATATCATTGTATATAACCATATGGTTTTATTTGTACATGCCTATATGGCTTGATATATACACTATACATTATTTTGATGACATTATGTGCATATATGTATATATAAGATCCTAATTTGGCACAAGTAGGGAGAATGCTTGCACAGGTTATGGAATTTGGTTTTAAATGTTCCAATTGTATTTGCTTCAAAGTTTCTAAAGCCTTTTCAAAAAATCCATTTTGTGCATATCTTGCAATCATTGCATTCCATGAGATAGCATCTCTTTGAGGTGTCATGCCAAACTGTTCACATGCCTTGTCTATGCTTCCACACTTTGGATTTACACCCGCCAATTGCATTTTCTTAACATTTCCTTTCAATCCTTATCAAAAATTCCGTTTTGTGCACATATTGCAATCATTGCATTCCTTCATTTACAACACATGATTAAATAAGAAGATGCATATTTACAACACTTAAGACCTTCATGAAATGATACATTGGTTTCTTGATATTCAATCATGCATTGGAGATCTTCAAAGTGTTAAATATGTTTGAAGTAATGAAGAAACTTATTATATTGATGTATTTCAACTCCAAACTTCCACCTAGAAATGAAGGACTTAATCCTTTATCAAACTAACCTAAAAGTGTGCCTTGGTACTTAGGGCACTAGATTATGATTGATCAACCTAAAATGTACGCCTAAGGCTAGATAGTGAATTGGAAGGATAAAATGCATCATCAAAGGAGTTTATAGTTATTGAAGGCATCAAATGATGACTTGGGCGCACATCTACCTCTCTACACCATATGTGACTAGTGCCAATTATTGAATAAACAACCTAGAATGAGTGCCTTACTATTTGAGGTGCTAGATTTGCTTCTAGAACACCAAAAGTGCTTCTAAAACATGACTGTGAATGAGGCACAATTTTCATCATCTCTAACCTCACAATTGCGCCTTCCATTGGAAGCTCATATTGTGCCTAAAGGAATGGTACTGAGATATCATCCATGTCAATGATTGAGAATGTGTCAACTGGAACAATATTTTTTGTTCTGCTCATCGTGGGGTCGAACGGACTGCGCCAACGCATCAGGGTGGGTGGGTAAATGCTAGTGGAGGTCTCGTTTTGTGTGCCAAGCATCCCGTCATTCAGGGCAAGAGGCTACCAACAAAGTCCCTTAAGATCCCTGAGACCAAAAAATTACCAAACTTTGACGAGGTAGTTCTCAGAATTTGTGATAGTTGGGAATGTTTTGTTTGGACCTATAGGTGCATGTGGCATCCTTCCACAATAACCTCTCTCATTTTTGGTCAACTCCATTCCGTTTGACCGTGCTGAAATCAAACGCATTGTTGCAAAATGCTTCAATTTGATGCAGTGGAAAGGTGCTAGGTGCGACATTTTTCATTCCATAGCTCGTGGGGTCAAACAGACTGTGCCAACATGTCGGGGTGGGTGGGTAAATGCTAGGGGAGGTCTCTTTTTGTGTGCCAAGCATCCCAGTCATTCCAGGCAAGAGGCTACCGACAAAGTCCCTTAAGATCCCTGAGACCAAAAAACTGCCAAACTTTGACCGGGTAGTTCTCAGAATTCGTGATAGTTGGGAATTCTCTGTTTAGACCTACAGGTGCACGTGCCATCCTTCCACAATAACCTCTCTCATTTTTGGTCAACTCCATTCCGTTTGACCGTGCCGAAATCAAACGCATTGTTGCAAAATGCTTCAATTTGATGCAGTGGAAAGGTGCTAGGTTTGACATTTTTCATTCCATAGCTCATGGAGTCGAACGGACTACACCAATGCGTCGGGGTGGGTGGGTAAATGCTAGTGGAGGTCTCGTTTTGTGCGCCAAGCATCCCAGTCATTCCGGGCAAGAGGCTACCGGCAAAGTCCCTTAAGATCCCTGAGACCAAAAAACTGCCAAACTTTGACGGGGTAGTTCTCAGAATTTGTGACAGTTTGGAATGTTCTGTTTGGACCTATAGGTGCATGTGGCATCCTTCCACAATAACCTCTCTCATTTTTGGTCAACTCCATTCCGTTTGACCGTGCCGAAATCAAACGCATTGTTGCAAAATGCTTCAATTTGATGCAGTGGAAAGGTGCTAGGTGCGACATTTTTCATTCCATAGCTCGTGGGGTCGAATGGAATGTGCCAACGCGTCGGGGTGGGTGGGTAAATGCTAGTGGAGCTCTCATTTCGTGCGCCAAGCGTCCCAGTTGTTCTAAACTGTAAGCTACCAACAAAGTCAAAAGTTGCTAGGATTGAAATTTTGCATTCCACAGGTCCTGGGGCCGAACGGTTTGCTCCAACACGTCGGGGTGGGCGAGTAAATGCTAGGGAGGTCTTGCTTTGTGGGACATCCCACAAAGCAAGACCTCCCCTAGCATTTACTGGGACATCCCACAAAGCAAGACCTCCCCTAGCATTTACTCGCCCACCCCAACGTGTTGGAGCAAACCGTTCGGCCCCAGGACCTGTGGAATGCAAAATTTCAATCCTAGCAACTTTTGACTTTGTCGGTAGCTTATAGCTCGGAATGACTGGGACGCTTGGTGCATGAAACGAGACCTCCACTAGCATTTACCCGCCCACCCCAATGTGTTGGTGCAGTCCGTTCGACCCCACGAGCTATGGAATGAAAAATGTCGCACCTAGCACCTTTCCACTGCATCAAATTGAAGCATTTTGCAACAATGCATTTGATTTCGGCACAGTCAAACGGAATGGAGTTGACCAAAAATGAGAGAGGTTATTGTGGAAGGATACCACGTGCACCTGTAGGTCCAAATAGAACATTCCCAACTATCACAAATTCTGAGAACTGCATCCCACAAAGCAAGACCTCCCCTAGCATTTACTCGCCCACCCTAATGTGTTGGAGCAAACCGTTCGGCCCCAGGACCTGTGGAATGCAAAATTTCAATCCTAGCAACTTTTGACTTTGTCGGTAGCTTACAGCTTGGAATGACTGGGACGCTTGGCGCATGAAACGAGACCTCCACTAGTATTTACCTGCCTACCCCGATGCGTTGGCACAGTCCGTTCGACCCCACGAGCTATGGAATGAAAAATGTCGCACCTAGCACCTTTCCACTGCATCAAATTGAAGCATTTTGCAACAATGCATTTGATTTCGGCATAGTCAAACGGAATGGAGTTGACCAAAAATGAGAGAGGTTATTGTGGAAGGATACCACGTGCACCTGTAGGTCCAAACAGAACATTCTCAACTATCACGAATTCTGAGAACTGCCCCGTCAAAGTTTGGCAATTTTTTGGTCTTAGGGATCTTAAGGGACTTTGCCGGTAGCCTCTTGCCCGGAATGACTGGGACGCTTGGCGCACAAAATGAGACCTCCACTAGCATTTACCTGCCCACCCTGACGCATTGGCACAGTCCGTTTGACTCCACAAGCTATGGAATGAAAAATGTCGCACCTAGCACCTTTCCACTACATTAAATTGAAGCATTTTGCAACAATGCGTTTGATTTCGGCACGGTCAAACAGAATGGAGTTGAGCAAAAACAAGAGAGGTTATTGTGGAAGGATACCAGATGCACTTGTAGGTCCAAACAAAACATTCCCAACTGTCACGAATTCTGAGAACTGCCCCATCAAAGTTTGGCAGTTTTTTGGTCTCAGGGATCTTAAGGGACTTTGCCGGTAGCCTCTTGCCCAGAATGACTGGGATGCTTGGCGCACAAAACGAGACCTCCACTAGCATTTACCCACCCACCCTGATGCATTGGCGCAATCCATTCGACTCCACGAGCTATGGAATGAAAAATGTCGCACCTAGCACCTTTCCACTGCATCAAATTGAAGCATTTTGCAACAATGCGTTTGATTTCGGCACAGTCAAACAGAATGGAGTTGACCAAAAATGAGAGAGGTTATTGTGGAAGGATGTCACATGCACATGTAGGTCCAAATAGAGCATTCCCAACTGTCACTAATTCCTAGAACTACCCGGTCAAAGTTTGGCAGTTTTTTGGTCTTAGGGATCTTAAGGGACTTTGCCGGTAGCCTCTTGCCTGGAATGACTAGGATGCTTGGCGCACAAAACGAGACCTCCCCTAGAATTTACCTGCCCACCCCGACGCGTTGGTGTAGTCCGTTCGACCCCACGATGAGCAGAACAAAAAATATGGCACCTGGCAAGGTTTTTGCTCTTAGGATCTTACGTGACTTTGCTCTTACGGAACAATGTATCGGCAAAGACCCTAGTTTTCATAAGAGGAGACATGTGATTTTAAGAGGTTTTTGGGAATGTGACTTTAGCCTTCCACTCCTTATCTAATGACGAGTTTATTCTCAGAGTTTGATGGCTTTTATGAGCATATACACGATGTTGTTTTAGGATAGTCATAAACCCTAATGCAACTTATAAACCCTCTTTGCATAGTAATATCATGAATGACTGTCTTGTAGGATTTACATACATACATACATACATATATATATGATCTCGTAGGCATCTAGGTTTCATACACAAATTGCAATAGTTGTAGAGCCAACCTCCTATCAATGAGAGTTGAATAATAGTAAATAGAGAGCTTCTCGGCCATAAATGGGATTTGCATACACACACACACCCAACTGAAATAGTATCCTTATTGGCCTTATTGGCACCTCCCCCCAAGATGTAAGTTTTTTATGTTTATAATGTGCCCCCAGTGTCCTTGACATAGAGTTTCTTGACATTAATTTCATTCAAACATGTCTTCAATTCATCTTCAAAATGTTTTCAATACATCTCCAATGCCTTTTCCACGAAGGTTTATGCATATTTATACATGATTTGAGGGAAACCAATAGTCTCTAATTGACTCTTGAGTACTTGACTATTCATCTTCCATCCTTTTGCATTTTTTTTACATTTTTCATATGACAACTTGGACATATTTACAAAATTTGACAAGGTGAAGACTAAATACATGATGAAATGGTTTATCATGACCTTATTTGATTAGGGCATATATAAGGAATTTTTTCATATTGATTCTATTGATTCTATTGATCTAAAACCATTCTCTTGATCTAAAACCATTCTCAATGCTAAACATATAATCAATGGACTAAAGAACTATCATCATAATGTATGGCATCATGGGAAGTATCATGACTTGCACATAAGGAATTTAAATTATATTGTATATCAAGGTGTATTTACATTAAAATCTAGTCCATAATGGTAGACATATACAAAAATTTGGCAAATATGCCAACTCAAAATATTTTTTACAAAATGTGGCATATGCCATGTCTCAAAATCTATATACAATCTACATGCCAAATAGCTACATCAAATACTACAAGTCCACTTGACCCTCAATCTGTGATGGATCCTGAAAAAGTGTCCTCTTTGTACCAAAATGTCTAGTAATTGATGGAGGTGAAGTTTCCTGCATTAACAAGTCAAAACACAAATTTGATTAATCTCTTCAATGGTAAATAAAAATAAGTTAAAGTTAGTAAATAGATTCTTATCTACTACAATTAAGAACTTTCATTTATTAACATACATCTAAATCACTACAATCAACTATAAGACCGCTAGATAAACTATCAATTATTTAGAAAAATTCAATTCAATTACCTTGACTCTATGTTGTTGTTCGGACAATCGTTCTGCAAATGATTTTCTCTTAAGATGATCAGGTGTCCTAGTGAAGCATGATGGCAAAGGTGGCACATCACTCACATTCTCAACAGACTACATAAAAGTAAAGTAACATTGAAATAAATTAATAAATAATTATTAAACAAAATAGGAAATGCATACATTTAAAATAGGAAATGCACTACACAAAAACTTATCTACTAGAAAACAAGCACATACCACTATCGAGGCCTCCTGCATCAATTAAGAAGGATAAGAATGTAAGACTCTAAATGACTATAATCAAATATTTAAGTTTTCTAAATTATCAATTAAAGTACAATTCAATCAAATTACCTCCACCCTTTGTTGGCGTTGAGAAAGCTGTTCTGCAAATGATAGTCCCTTGGGTCGATCAAGAGTTCGAGAAAAGACTATTGGAAAAGATGCAACATCATTCACATCTTCGATTGACTATAAAATAAAATTAACATCAAGATATAAATTAATATATAATTACTCACAAAGATAATTAATGCATAAAAAAAAAGTTGATGTGTACAACAAATTATACCGGCAAGTCCAAGCCAAATTGGATGGCAGACAAAGTTCCATGATGAACTTCTGTCAACTCCCCCTCTGTCATCAACTGTTATCCCACTTAGATACATTAGTACTAATAAAGTTGTTTATATATTCAAATGGAATAGACCATAAAATTTAACTTTAAATTTTACCTACATAAAAGATTGCTCATGCATTTCTCCTTCTCTAATGTTTACTGATCCGGTAGCTTCTACTCTTGTCCCTATCCCCTCAGCTTGAGTTTTGGACCCCATTGCCTCATCTCGTGAATGGAGATCATACTCTGATGTGTTCAACGGTGGCTCACTACTCTCCATAATAGGACCCAAGCATGAATGATTGCAAGAAATGCAATGATGGGGCACACATACATGTCTGGACAACGACGGTCTAGTAGTACCAGGTGATCCAATATCATCACCTTCATCATGTGCTTGTGCAAACTGAGATGTCTGTATAATCAAATGCTCGGTCAAAGAGTGTATGGCACTAAGGCCCTGTTGTGTTGCATTTGCAACAACGTCTGGGTGCTGCATTGGGAGTGGAGAAGGGATAGAAGGAGGGGGACTATAGGGACCTTGTACTTGTCTAATTGCCCCAGGTCTATCTTGAGGCATTCCTCTGCCCACTCCTTAAAACTCTCTAAAATCAAAATAATTAATATGTTGACCCATGATGAACTCTGCATAGAGTTTATGGAGGAAATACAAAGGCACATCTAAATTGTTGTTGGGTGGTTTATCAAAAACCATCCACCAATGATCCCAAAAGTTTTGACTAATGCCGTCATGAATACACCATTTGATTGAAAATTTGGGCTTACAGACATCAACATGCAATCCAATTTTAGGATTGACAAAGTGTTGGGCTAACATAGTTTTTGTAATCTCTAAATCTTTGACTTCCTCATATGACAAACCGTTAGCATATTCGGCCTTCTTGGCTTCTCGCCATTGCCGAAATGATTCGTGTTGGGTTGACAAGGTTTGAATATGATTAATGATTCCCTCTAAATTTGATGTCATTATAGACAATCAAGGGTGGCGGCGATATATTTCTATGATCCTGCTTATATGATCAATATTTCTTTGAATATTCTCTTCTATTGTTGGAGGGGGAGGGTTTGGTGGTGGAGGGTTTGGGTTTTCATTTTGTGCATCCATTTTACCTAATTAAATTATAAAACATACCCACTTAGCATAAAAACCAAAAAAATTGCTTGAAAATACAAAACAAACAAAAAAATTGCATGAAATCTTACCTCTTTGGATCGGATATCCATTCCTTTGCTCTGATATCCATTTTTTGAAAATGAGACTATGTTTTTGCAAGCCGTGGGTTTGCAAAAACGCAGTCTTTTTTTGCTTTTTATTCTCTCCAAAATGGATATCCGTTTGGAAATGGATATCTGTTTTCTTTTTCCCTATTGTATTCATTGTTTTTTATTTTATTATTGTAGCATTTTTAGCATTTTAAGTATTTAGGCATTTTAGCTATAAAATACAAGCAAATTTATAAAGGATTATGATGATATTTAAGCATTTTAGCTATAAAATACAAGCAAATTTATAAAGGATTATGATGATATTTAGGCATTTTAGCTATAAAATACTAGCAAATTTATAAAGGATTATGATGATATTTAGGCATTTTAGCTATAAAATACTATCAAAATTTATATAGGATTATGATGATATATATATTTGATTTTTATATGATTTACTTATACTAAGGTATCTCATAGTATTTTAAAGGCACTTTTGAATAGATACAGGAGAGAGGTAGATACAGGAGAGAGGTAGATGCGGGTTAGGGGTTAGGGATTAGGGCCATTATTTAGGGTTTATAGATTTAGAGAGAGAGAGAGAGACTACTTTTGACATGCAACCGTAAACCCTAAATAATGCCCCTAAACCCTAAACCCAAGTAACCCTAAATAATTCTTCCAAATACTAAACCCTAACCCCTAAACCGTAAACCCTAAATAATTCCCCTAAGCCCTAAACCCTAAACCTGACAAAGGGAGTCCTAGTTTTCATGTTTCCATTTGCTTCGTCGATAAGGGAGAGGGAAAGATAGAGGGGAGAGATAGGATATATAGGAATGATAGGGGAATGACTGGGATGCATGATTAAACCTAACCCCTAACCCCTAACCCCTATTTCCTAACCCCTAAACCCTAAACTTGAGAAACCATAAACCCCTAAATCCTAAACACTAAACCCAAGAAACCCTAAACCTCTATCGAGCTCTATCTCCCTATCTCACTATCTCCCCATCACTATCATTCCTCTACCTCTCAATCTCTCTCCCTATGCTTTAGCCATGTCCCTCACTCTATATCTCCCTATTGGTCCTCTCTCTCTAAACACTAAACCCTAAACCTCTAAACCTTAACCCCTAAACCCTAAACATGAGCAACCCTAAACTCTATCTCCTATCTCTCCCTTATCTCCCTATCTCTATCGTCCTTCTACCTCTCAATCCTTCTCCTTATTTCTCTAGACATATCGCTCACTCTCTATCTCCCTATCTCTCCCCTTTGTCACCTCTATCTCTCCCTATCTGTCTCCTCTCTCTTTCTATCTAGCTATCTCCAAAACTGAGAAACCCTAAACCTAGGTACACCCTAAATCTAATCAACTCTAAACCTATATCTCCCTATCTCTCCCCTATTATCTCTATCATCCCTCTACCTCTCTTGATCTCTCTCCCTATGTCCCTGGCCATGTGCCTCACTCTCTATCTCCTTATCTCTCTCCTCCATCTCCTCTCTCTATCTCCCTATAATTCCTCTCTCTATAAACCCTAAATCCAAAACCCTAAACCTCTAAACCTAACCCCTAAATAATTTAAATCCTAAACCCTAAATAATGCCCCTAAACCCTAACCCCTAACCCCTAGACGCGAGAAACCCTAAACCCCTAAACCTTAAACCCCAAACCCCTAAACCCTAAACCCAAGTAACCCTAAACCACTATCTCCCTATCTCTCCCCTATCTCCCTACCACCTGTGTCTCTCTACCTCTCAATCTCTCTCCCTATGTCTCTAGCCATGTCCCTCACTCTCTATCTCCCTATCCCTCCCCTCAGACTCCTCTATATCTCCCTATCATTCCTCTCTCTCTATAAACCCTAAATCCAAAACCCTAAACTTCTAAACCTAACCCCTAACCCCTAAACAATAAATCCTAAACCCTAAATTATAATGCCCCTAACCCCTAACCCCTAACCCCTAAACCTGAGAAACCCTAAACCCCAAACCCCTAAACCCTAAACCCAAGTAACCATAAACCACTATCTCCCTATCTCTCCTCTATCTCCCTACCACCTATGTCCCTCTACCTCTCAATCTCTCTCCCTATGTCTCTAGCCATGTCCCTCACTCTCTATCTCCCTATCCCTCCCCTCAGACTACTCTATATCTCCCTATCATTCCTCTCTCTCTATAAACCCTAAATCCAAAACCCTAAACCTCTAAACCTAACCCCTAACCCCTAAACAATAAATCCTAAACCCTAAATTATAATGCCCCTAAACCCTAACCCCTAACCCCTAAACCTGAGAAACCCTAAACCCCAAACCCCTAAACCCTAAACCCAAGTAACCATAAACCACTATCTCCCTATCTCTCCCCTATCTCCCTATCACCTTTGTCCCTCTACCTCTCAATCTCTCTCCCTATGTCTCTTGCCATGTCCCTCACTCTTTATATCCCTATATCTCCCCTCAGACTCCTCTATATCTCCCTATTGGTCCTTTATCTCTCTCTAAACCCTAAACCCTAAACCTCTAAACCTTAACCCTTAACCCCAAAACCATAAACCCTAAACCCTAAATAATGCCCCTAAACCCAAGCAACCCTAAACCTCTATCTCCCTATCTTTATCATCCCTCTACCTCTCAATATCTCTCTCTCTCTCTCTATGTCTTGTGACATGTCTCTCACTCTCTATCTCCTATCTCTCCCCTTTGTCTCCTCTATCTCTCCCAAACTCTATCAGTCCCCTCTCTCTATCTCTCTTTAAACTGTAAACCCTAAACCCCTAAACCCGAGCAACCTTAAACCTCTAAACCCTAAATAATTCCCCTAACCAACCTCTAAACCACTTCTCTATATAGGTGCTTGACTAATACCACTTTTTCATTGTTTTCTACATTTAATTATATTCTTTTCCATTTTCCAAGTCCTACATGTGTCCAAGTTGTATTGTTTGTCAAGTTTTTAGTCTAATTGTTAGTCCCAGCTCTCATGGTTATTAAAATGTTAGTATATTATAGTTAGATTTATCCTTCAGTAACATTAATTTACACATTGTTGCACAAACAACCACACTGAAACATAACCTTACCTAATTAAGGTTAACCTTTTAAAAGGTTCTTTCATAAATGGCGAGCTTAACAGATCCAACTAGTTCAATGTTCTTATAGTCCATGCTTACCCTTCCAAGAGAGTTTATGCCATGTTAACTTTGCATTATGTCCTAACATATCACATGAAGGACATCATCATCACAAGGAATAACAATGTCATGAAGGATTAACGAAGGTGTAGCTTCACCACATAAAGTATCATTCATAATTTTATCACTAGAGGGTAAGGGTATATCATGTGTATCCTTCTCAAACCATGTATCATGAATCAAATCATATGAAGGATTGCGTAAAGCAATTTAGGGAATGAAATCCAAAACGCCCAAAACACAACCCCTGCTGCCCCACCATTCCTATCCCCGAAATATTGGAACATAGTCTAGAAAAGTGATTATTTCACCTCATGAAGAAAATTGAATATTTTATTATTGATTAATTGAGTATTTCATTAGTGATGATTCTTAGTGTTTAACAAATCCTTATGGATCAATGTGTAAAGAAGCTACCAATGTTAATTTGCCCTCCTCCTTCACTAGAAACGGTCTTTAAGGAGGTTCATATATTGATGGGAGATCTAAGATTTAAGAGGTGTATTTTCAAAAAGAGTAAAAAGCCTCCCCTCTTACCCCATCATGATTTCCTTCACTCTTAGTCAATTTCTCTTCCCCATCCTCCCCTCTTACCCCTTCCCTCTCTTTCCTGACCCGATCTTGTTAGTTCCCCTCTCCCTTCTCCTATCTTTGTCCTTTTTTCCCCTCTTTACCGGTTCTTGCCCCCACCCCCCCTCTGTCCCCTCCTTGTCCCCTTTTGTGGGATTGAGTCTTTGCCCCTCCTCTTTTGCCCTCATCTTATCCCCTTTTCCTCTCCCCCCTAGGCTCCTCTCCCCCCTTTCCCTTTGCTCCTTGTCCTCCCTCCTCTTTACCCTCCTTGGCCCATTCTCACCTTTTTATTTCTCATACTCTTGTCCCCTAGCTTAACCTCCTATCTCCAACCTTTGGATCTCGTTGCCCCCTTCTCCCTCCTCTTTAATTTATAGGTTTTTAACCGTATCCTTCATTTCTTGTTGCCCCCTGGTGCTCCGTTTGTGGCTTGGAGTTTGTTGTGAATATATATTTATATATATTATTTGGTCATTGTAGCTTGTCTTCCCTTTTATGATTTACTCTTCTCTCTTATGCTTTCTCCCAGTTAGTTTCTTTCCTCCTTTGGATAGTTATTGGCTTACCTTTCTTTTTTGTTAGCCCCCCCTTCCTTTGCCTTCGTAGTTCACCCCTCTCTCTCTTTTAACTTGGAGCCCTCTCTTGTTCTTTATATGTAGCTTTTCCCAATCTATCCCTCACATTTTAACCTCTTCGATTGTCCCCCCTTTTTTTATTATTTATTTAATTATTTAATTATCTTATCTCTTTCATCCTCAGTTTGTTCTTTATGGTTGATTGTATTAAGTTATTCCTCTTTTTGCTCCCTTCTAATTTGTGGTCTTGCTCCTTTGTTTGCTTTTTTAATTTTCTTTACTTGGGTCTTCCTCTCATCCTAGTTATTCTTTCTTTGTTTGTTTTGTCTTAGTGTGCCTAGATGTCCCTCACTCCTCTTTGTCCCTCACTTCACTAGGTTTGATAGGCAGCTATCCTTCTCCCTTAATTGATCTTGGTTTCCACCTCACATCTCTCTCACTCCTTTTAAGTGGTCTTAAGTCTACATACTGTCATTCATGTTCTCTCTTCTCTTGCTTTGCTACTAGTAAAAAGCCTTTTTCCCAAAATTTTTTCAAAAACGGATATCTGTTTTGAAAACAGATATCTGTTTTGGTTTGGTATCCAAACCAAAATAGATATCCGTTTCAAAGTCAAACTTTGCCAAGTCGTGAATTTGGCTAAGTAAAAACGTGATTTTTTTCCTATTGCCAATGTTTGGCCCGCGATGTTCCTGCACATACCCAGGTACTTCTAAGATCTTTTCATGGTTTGGCAAGTTTTTACAGAAAGGTTATCAGGAATTTTAGTAGCATTTGTGCACCCCTAACTGAGACAATGAGAGGGGATAGAAAAGAGTTTAGATGGACTAAAGGAGCAGACAAAAGCTTTGATACATTGAAGCAAAAAGTCACAGAGCAACCTATTTTGGCACTTCCAGATTTCAATAAGGTATTTCAGGTAGATTATGATGCTAGTGGTAGTGCTATAGCAGCTTTTTTGAGTCAAGAAGGTAAGCCCATTGCCTATTTTAGTGAGAAGCTTAATGATGCCAAGAAAAAGTATTCTGTTTATGATCAAGAATTTTATGCAATAATTTAGGCTTTGAAGAAATGGAGACATTATTTGTTGCCAAAAGAGTTTGTTTTATATACTGATCATCAGGCTTTGCAGTATCTTAATAGTAAAGGAAAGTTGAACCAAAGGTATTTAAAATGGGTTGAGTTCTTGCAAAGTTATACTTTTGTTTTGAAGCATAGGAGTGGGAAGTCCAACAGAGTTGTAGATGCCTTGAGTAGAAGGCAAAATTTGTTGACAGAAATGAAGATAGAGGTTGTTGGGTTTGATGAGCTCAAGAGTTTGTATCCAGAAGATCCAAATTTTGTAGAGGCTTGGAAAGCTTGTCTAGAACCTGTTACTTTGGATAGGACAGAATGGTTGGATTTCATAATCCAAGATGGCATGTTATTTAGAGGAAGTCAGTTGTGCATTCCGAGGAGTTCCATGAGAGAAAACCTGATTAAGGAGAAGCATAGTGGGGGATTGGCTGGACACTTTGGTTGAGATAAGACCATTCCTATTATTGGTGAGAATTATTATTGGCCACAATTGTAGTAAGATGTGAGGAAATTTGTGCAGAGTTGCAGAGTGTGTCAGATGGCAAAAGGAACAAATTAGAATACAGGGATATATCAACCATTACCTGTATTGGAGAAGCCATGGGATGATAATAGTATGGATTTTGTTCTTGGTTTGCCAAGGACACAGAGAGGGTATGATTCAATTTTTGTGGTGGTGGACAAATTCTCGAAGATGACACATTTTATTCCTTGTAAGAAGACTAATGATGCGGTTCATATTGCAGAGATATTTTTCAGGGAAGTGGTGAGACTACACGATCTACCTAAGAGCATAGTTTTAGATCAAGATACCAAGTCTGTTGGTTATTTCTGGAGGACATTATGGAAGAAGTTGAAAACAGATTTGAAGTTCAGTTCTGCACACCATCCATAGACTGATGGACATATAGAAGTGGTGAATAGGAGTTTAGGTAACCTGCTACGATGCTTAGTAGGAGATAAGCCCAAGAGATGGGATTTGATTTTACCACATGCAGAATTTGCTTACAACAATTCTGTCAATAGGAGTACTGGTAAATCACCATTCTAGATTGTATATGGCAATAGTCCAAGAAATACTTCAGAATTAAGGAAGCTAGACAAAGGAGAAAATACAAGTGCCGAGGCTGAAGACTTTGCAGAACACTTGAAGAATTTGCATGAAGAGGTGAGAAAGCACATTAATAAGATGAATATTCAGTACAAGGCTAAGGTAGATCAGAAGAGGAGATATAAGGAGTTCCAGGTAGGAGATGAAGTCATGGTTCACTTGAGAAAAGAAAGGTTTCCAATTGGAAGATACAATAAGTTGAAAATGAAGAAATTTGGATCGTGCAGAGTCCTAAAGAAGCATGATTCAGGAAATGCATATGAGGTAGAGTTGCCGAGTGGGATCAATATTTCCCCTGTGTTCAACATTGTTGATTTAAAAGAATATCATGAAGGTGGCACAGAGGATGGACTGACACAAGAACAATTGAGTATTCTAGCATCTACTTCAATAGAGGAGATAGAAGAGATCTTGGATAGCCGTGTGGGAAGAAGTACTTGGAATAGGCAATATGAAGAATATCTGGTGAAATGGAAAGGAAGGCATGTTGGAGATTCTTTTTGGTTGTCTAAGGCAGAGGTTGACCGTTTGGGTTTTCTTCACACAAACACCTGAGACGTGACAGGGTCACTTCTCAAATTACCCTGGGTGTCTAATGCAGGAGCATCCAGTGGTGTAACTTCCATCACCCAAAAACAAGTTAATTCAAAATCATTGCAGTTGTTTTCATTTCTTTCCATAATTAGTGTGTCTAGTTCCATAATCTCGTGAAAAATGATGTAGGACTTTCAGTTTTTCCAAAACTGCTAAAAATAACAAACTACCAGTTTTGGAAAGTTTAACTACCATTTTAGGAAAGTTTACATTTGGGCATGGATTGAAGAGAAAACTTATAGAAAGATTCATAACTGAAATATAAGACCTTTGGCGAAGGAATCAGGCAAAGATCATTTGTGAGTTGAAAGATATTAAAGTTTTTGTTTTCTCAAAAGCCCCTGAAAATGTCTGAAATGAGATATGAGGCACTATAACATCCCATAAAGTCCCAAAAAGTTGATAGAAATCCATTTACAGATTTTTGGCATGATAGTTCACATCACGATATTTTTGGCGCTTAAAACGGTTTGTCAATCGGACACCCAAATCAAAAGTTATGCTTTCCAGAAGTTGACCTACTTTTGGAGGGAGTTGCAAATTTCAAAATTTAGCTGGAGGCCGGCAAAAAGTGCTATTTATGACTATTTTGGGAACCCTAGGCAGTAGTAGAGTCAAGGGGGAAAGTGTAGAGTCAAGAATAGGTGGGAAAACAAAAACCCTAGTTGATTTGGGGTTACAGAAGGCAGAAGATTCTAGAGCCTAGTGATGTGTAGCTGTAGTGTGTTACAGCCTGTGGAGGATTGATTCCTCTAATTGTAATTGAGCTTTTGTAACGTAATAAGTTGTCCAAATCAATACAGAAATATTCTATTTTTTGTATGCCATTTCCTGTTGTTGTGTGTTTTATGATTTACCCCCTTCATCAGTTTTGGTGAGTTGCGTATGGGATATAATGTTAGTGGCTGACATGTATGGTGACCTGCAAGTGTTATTTCTGGTACACATCAATATTGGTGTATGAATTCAGCCAACAGAACAGAGTACTTGTATTGTTTGTTAAGTTCTTAAGGCTGACAGAAAGGTGATTAAATCTCTTGAGGCAGATATATATAGCTGATGGATTCGAGTGTATTGATGTAGGTTGTGATGCGATGTAGTAGTATGAAAAAGGCAGAAAGAGAAGAAATCTAAGGTCTGAATTATGCCAGAGTAGTAAATAGGGCAGAACAAAGATGAAGTGTGTTAGATCAGTATATTGTGCTTAACTAGAACTAAATTTCTACATTGATAGATGTTGTTCATCAGTTCAAACACTCTGTAATCTTCTTATAATCATTTCTATAGGCAGTGAGCCTCCTTAGTGAGCTCTGGTTAGTGAGCTCGAAGGCATGTGCCTTCTATTGCAAGTATGAGGCTAACTAGTGTTGTCATTGATGTCAACATACTCATATTACATTGATAAGAAGGATTGGATGAGCTGTGTGCTGAGGATATTGAGAAAATTAGTCTCAATCAGGAACAGTGAAGAACAGTGATGAGAAGAAGGCAAAAGTACTCAATAGGTTGAGGATCAGAGGATGCGGATTAAAGGGTTTGTAGATATTAGTCTTGAGATATTCCAGTTAAGATTTTAGAGGTCCGCATAAAGATATGAAGAAGTTATGGCTTCTTGTGTAGAATCAGTTCCGGCAGGTGTTCTGACAGAGACAGATTGTCACAGATTGGTCCGGTGAGTTCCAGAATTACATTATCCCATTCTGCAGATTGAAAGGAGTGTTGAAGAAGTCAGTGTGAAGTGACAACTTGATTTGTGCATTGTTTGGAGGTCCGGAAGAACCTTTTGCATTATGACAGTGGCGACAGACTATGTTCTTGAAGTTCTGGATGAAGAAGAGAAGAATTCCAGTAAGCTGATAAAGTGCGGATGTTCTTGACGACTCAGGAAAGGTTTAAGTGATCCTTGGATCATGTACAATTCTTATTGGTGGTCCGCATTGAATTTAGAGTTTGGATTGGATGTAAAGACCACCAGTTGTTGGTGTTCTTCTTGAGACAGGTTGACCGGATGTATTACACGTCTTGTGAATGATTTTGTAGGTGGTTGCCGACTTAGATGATTGTTACTAAGTCGATGCCTTGTATAAATAAGGGTTTGTAAATTCATTTTGAAGTGTGTCTTGCAGTGATGAGTGTGTTATAGCGAAGAAAAGTGCGAAAGGCAGAGCATGAGTTTTTGGGCTTAAATGGAACTGATCCGGACAGGTTAAAGATGTCAATCTCCAGTTCAAGTTTGTAATACTTGTTATCTTTGTAGACAGTGTGTCTCTTGTAGGCAGTGTGCCTCTTTGTGAGCAATGTGCTCAGGCAGTGAGCCCTAATTGGCATGTGCCATCCATTTTTCTTATTCTTCTAACAGAGAATAATCCTTGGGTTAATCACCCCGTGGTTTTTCCCTTAACAGGGTTTTCCACGTCAAAATCTTGGTGTTTCATGTGTTGATGTGTATCTGGTCTGGTGTTTATAGCTTATGCTTCCATGAATGGTTAATTACTATGCTATTGATTAACAAAGTGGATTTAAGTGTTTGAATTGAAAGTGAATTAAGGATAACTGATTCACCCCCCCTCTCAGTTATCAACAATTGGTATCAGAGCTAAGTTCCTCTAAAAGGAGCTTAACAGCTTGAGGAGATCCAGGATGTCATCATACAAGAAGGACAGTCTGAAGTTTGATGGAACCAACTTCACTCTTTGGAAAGGCCGCATGAAATGTCACTTGGAGTGTATGGGAAAGGTGTACTTATCCATGGTCACAAAAGCATATACACCTCCACAAGGTGGTCTGACAACTCTAAATAAAATCACAGATGCTGAAAACAATCTGCGGACTAAGGAAGCTCTTCTAAGTGTATTAACTGACTCAGCTCTCAAATGTTATTGACCTACCAACTGCCTATGAGATCTGGATTAAACTGGAACTTCTGCATGAAGGAGATGAGTTTGTTAAGAGTGCAAGGTTGCAGAGTCTCAAAGGGAAATTTGAAAGATTGAAGATGAGAGATGATGAAAATATCACTACCTTTATGCCAAGAGTAAATGAGCTGGTGTGTGGAATTAGGAATGTTGGTGGAGTTTTGGATGAAAATGAGATTATTTGTAAAATTCTCAGATCCCTTCCTGCTGCCTACAAAATCAAGGTTGCTGCCATTGATGAATTCAGAACCCATACAACTGTCACAAGAGAGCAATTGGCTAGCAAACTGGCTGCATTTGAAATGACCGAGTTTGGAGATGATCCCCCCAAGACTGAATCTGCATTCAAAGCCAGTGCCTATGTGAAAGGCAAACAAAGATTTGATCTGGGAGAAAACTCTTCAAGGAAGCTGTCATGGTATGATCAAGCAAGGAAAGACATGGAAGAGGAAGAAGCAGAAACAGCTCAACTTGAAGCCCTCATTGCAAAAAGACTGCCAAGAGGATCCGGTAAGTATGAAGGAAAATTACCTTTTAAATGCTTCAACTGTAATAAGATTGGTCACTTTGCCTCAAGATGTTTGGAAAGATCTACAAGGTCAAATTCTAACAGATAAAGGTTCCAAAAGAATTATTATTATGTTCATGAAGAAGCTGATAATGAAGGAGTAACAGATGATGAATCAGAGATAGGAGACAAATCTAGAAATGAATGGGTGTTTATTGCCATCAAGGAAGAAGATCCAATATCTATCAATCATAAGGTTGTAGAAAGATCTTTAGCTTCCCAAGTTGAAGAAAAGGATGATTGGGTTATTGACAGTGGATGCTTTCACCATATGACAGGTGACAAGAACAAGTTCTTAGATTTGGAAAGGTATGAAGGAGGAATGGTAAAGTTTGGTGACAATTCTGCTAGTAGAATCAGAGGTAGGGGAACTATCTCTTTTGATGGGAAGAACAAAACCGGTAATATACTGTATGTTGAAGGATTGAAGCACAATCTTCTTAGTGTTGGTCAGTTGGTAGACAAAGGCTATGATCTCCGGTTCAAGAATGGAAGATGCAGGATCTTTGAAAGCTCCAGAGCTGAGATTGCATCTGGTACTCAAACAAAAGGTAATATCTTCCATCTAGTTGGTACTAATAAAAGTTTACTGTTTGTTCAAGTTGATCAGAGTTGGTTATGGCATAGAAGAATGTGTCATGTAAATTTTGATAACATCATTAAGATAAGCAATACTCAGGCTATAAGAGATCTTCCAAAGTTGGTAAAACCTACAAATAGTATGTGTAAAGAATATCAGCTAGGTAAACAGAGCAGAGTTTCATTCAAAAGCAAGGATCAGTCCTCTACCAGATTATTGGATTTAGTTCATACTGATCTATGTGGTCCGACAAGAATCAAGAGTATGCAAGGTGATAGATATTTCATGTTACTGATTGATGACCATTCCCGGATGATGTGGGTTACCTTTCTGAAAGAGAAATCAGAAGCTTTTGTGAAGTTCCAAATCTTCAAGGCTATGGTAGAGAATCAAACCGGATTGAAACTGAAATGTCTAAGGTCTGATAGAGGTGGTGAATTCACATCCAGTGAATTCATAGACTTTTGTGAGAAGCATGGTATAAAGAGACAGTTGTCTGCTCCTAGGACTCCACAGCAGAATGGAGTAGTTGAGAGAAAAAACTGGACCATCCAGGATAATGATGATGGAAGCAAAGATGTTTTGGAAAGAAGCTGTCAGCACTGCAGTCTACACTCTCAATCGAGTTCAAATCAGAGCCAATACCGGTAAGACTCCTTATGAACTTTGGTTTGGCATCACTCCTACTGTGAGATATTTCAGAGTATTTGGTAGCAAGTGTTACATCAAAAGAGATGAAGATCTAGGAAAGTTTGATGCTAGAAGTGATGAAGGAATTTTCTTGGGTTACTCCACTCAAAGCAAAGCATACCGGTGTTACAATAAGAGACTGAGAAAATGATAGAAAGTACAAATGTGAAGGTTGATGAAGGTATTGAGAAGCCCTCAAGATTTTATGAGTATGATGAAGATGATCAGAATGATGTTCTAGTTCAAGGTGCTCCATCCTCTCTTGAAAGTCAGATTCAGACTTATCCGGTAAATTAGGAAGAAGAGACAGGTCTGAATGAGCATGATCAAGAAGCAGAAGTGCAAGAAACTCCCAAAATTCCAAGGTATGTAAGACTGAACCACTCTGAAGATCAGATCATAGGTGACAAAAGAAAAGGTGTGCAAACTAGAAGGAATGTTGCTCAAAATTCAAATGAATGTTGTCTGATTTCAAAGATTGAACCTAAGACAATCAATGAAGCATGCAATGATGAAAATTGGACAAAAGCAATGGAAGAAGAATTAATGCAAATTAAGAAAAATCACACTTGGGATCTTGTTTCTAGACCTAGAAACAAGAATGTAATTGGAACCAAATGGGTCTTCTGGAACAAACTAAATGAAGTTGGTGAAGTAATCAGAAATAAGGCCAGATTAGTCTGCAAAGGCTACTCTCAAATACAAGGGATTGATTTTGAGGAAACCTTTGCTCCGGTGGCAAGAATTGAAGTAGTCAGACTATTTCTTGCATTTGCTGCCTTCAAAGATTTCAAAGTGTATCAGATGGATGTCAAATCTGCTTTCCTGAATGGTGACCTAGAAGAAGAGGTGTACATTGAACAACCGGATGGATTTCAGTTATCTGAGCATGGTGATATGGTCTGCAAATTAAAGAAGGCACTGTATGGTCTAAAGCAAGCCCCAAGAGCATGGTATGAGAGGTTGGAGAAACATCTTTTGAAGATTGGTTTCAACAAAGTTACTGCTGATAGTAACCTATATTTCCAAATTGATCATGAAAACATCTTGATTGTTGAAGTATTTGTTGATGATATCATCTTTGGAGGAAGAGACAGTATGTGTAAGACCTTTGCAAACCAAATGAAAAGTGAGTTTGAAATGTCAATGCTCGGTGAAATGAATCTCTTCTTGGGTCTGCAAATTACTTAGACAGAGAAAGGAATCTTTATCTCTCAGACCAAATATGTGAAAGAACTATTGAAGAAATTTGGAATGGAAGATTCAAAGCCAATGAACACTCCCATGGCTACTGGATGTAAGTTGAGCAAAGATGATGACTCTCCTAAGACAGATCAGACAAAGTATAGATCAATGATTGGTGGATTATTGTATCTCACTCAGACTAGACTAGATATAATGCAGGCTGTTGGTCTTGTGGCGAGATTTCAGGCTGATCCCAGAGAATCTCATGTCATGGCAATCAAAAGAATTTTTAGGTACTTGAAAGGAACAGTTGAGTATGGCCTATGGTATCCCAGAGATCATGACTTTTCTCTTCATGCATATACAGATGCAGATTGGGCAGGAGATGTGGATGATAGGAAGAGTACAAGTGGAGGAGCATTCTTTTTGGGAAAAAGGTTGGTTTCTTGGCTAAGTAAGAAACAAGAAGCAATATCCCTGTCTACAACAGAAGCAGAATACATTGCAACAGCAGGTAGTTGCACTCAACTTTTGTGGATGAAGCAAATGCTAAGAGATATTCAAGTGGAATATGAGGAGCCTATCACAATTTTCTGTGATAATTCAAGTGCAATAAATATTTCTAAGAATCCGGTATTGCATTCTAAGACCAAGCATATATCTATCAAATTTCACTTTTTGAGAGAACAAGTGAACAAGGGTGAAGTCAGATTGGAGTATGTGCCCTCGAAGGATCAGCTTGCAGATATTTTAACTAAACCTCTTCCCAAGGATTCTTTTGAGTATCTCAGGGAGAAGTTAGGGGTCATGGCCCCTCCGGTGATGAATTAGGATGCACTGATGTGCATCAGTCTGGTGGATATCACAGTCATATCTTGTGATCTGGATTGATGATGGGGAGCTGCTACTAAGGGGGAGCAGCTGGTATGATTCTAATGTGTTAGAATTGTAAGTATGAGCCCTTTGCCATTGATATCAAAGGGGGAGAGAAGACATGTGAAAAACAAGTGGTTGATGATCAAAGGGGGAGCAGTAAAGGAAGAGAAGACATGTGAAGAGTTGTTGCTGATAGGGGGAGCTGTGACAGAAAGGAGAAGTTTCTGTCTTGATAGTTTTTCACATCATATGTTGCCATCAATGACAAAGGGGGAGATTGTTGCAAGTATGAGGTTAACCAGTGTTGTCATTGATGTCAACATACTCATATTGCATTGATAAGAAGGATTGGATGAGCTGTGTGCTAAGGATATTGAGAAAATTAGTCTCAATAAGGAACAGTAAAGAACAGTGATGAGAAGAAGGCAAAAGTACTCAATAGGTTGAGGATTAGAGGATGCGGATTAAAGGGTTTGTAGATATTAGTCTTGAGATGTTCCAGTTAAGATTTCAGAGGTCCACATAAAGATATGAAGAAGTTATGTCTGCTTGTGTAGAATCGGTTCCAACAAGTGTTCCGACAGAGACAAAGTGTCACAGATTGGTCCGGTGAGTTCCGGAATTACATTATCCCATTCTGCGGATTGAAAGGAGTGTTGAAGAAGTTAGTGTGAAGTGACAACTTGATTTGTGCATTGTTTGGAGGTCTGAAAGAACCTTTTGCATTATGACAGTGGCGACAGACTGTGTTCTTGAAGTTCCAGATGAAGAAGAGAAGAATTCTAGTAAGCTGATAAAGTGCGGATGTTCTTGACGACTCAGGAAAGGTTTAGGTGATCCTTGGATCATGTACAATTCTTATTGGCCGTCCGAATTGAAGTTAGAGTTTGGATTGGATGTAAAGACCACTGGTTGTTGGTGTTCTTCCTGAGACAGGTCAACCAGATGTATTACACGTCTTGCGAATGATTTTGTAGGTGGTTGCCGACTTAGATGATTGTTACTAAGTCGATGCCTTGTATAAATAAGGGTTTGTAAATTCATTTTGAAGTGTGTCTTGCGGTGATGAGTGTGTTATAGTGAAGAAAAGTGTGAAAGGTAGAGCAGGAGTTTTTGGGCTTAAATGGAACTAATCCAGACATGGTAAAGATGTCAATCTCCAGTTCAAGTTTGTAATACTTGTTATCTTTTAGACAGTGTGTCTCTTGTAGGCAGTGTGCCTCTTTGTGAGCAATGTGCTTGGGCAGTGAGCCCTAATTGGCATGTGCCATCTATTTTTCTTATTCTTCTAATAGAGAATAATCCTTGGGTTAATCACCCTGTGGTTTTTCCCTTAACCAGGTTTTCCACGTCAAAATCTTGGTGTTTCATGTGTTGATGTGTATCTACTCTGGTGTTTATATCTTATGCTTCCATGAATGGTTAATTGCTATGCTATTGATTAATAAAGTGGATTTAAGTGTTTGAATTGAAAGCGAATTAAGGATAACTGATTCACCCCCCTTTCAGTTATCAACACCTTCCCCATTTGTAATACTTTTAACAGAGTATAATTTCTTGTGGGTTAACCCCCACCGTAGTTTTTCCCTTAACCGAGTTTCCACGTCAAAAATCTTAGTGTCAAGTGTGTTAATTGTGCTTCTGCTTATGTGTCTTTGATTCATGCTTTTATGGTTATATCTTTAATCTATTAAAGAAGAATTAATTGTAGCAAGTATTAAAGTTTTTAGACAACTGATTCACCCCCCCTCTTAGTTGTTATTCCTTATTTCAATAGTTCATATAGTTGACTAAGAGGAATGTAGTATTGGAGCTTGAATTGCATTGACAAGAGTTGATCAATAATAATCATCAGATAACACGTGAGGCCTATAAGAAGATGTAAGGAAATCTATCTACCGAATATAATGCCATGCTTAATGTTATGGAGTGTATAATAGAATTGTGGAAGGGATTGTATAAACAAGTAGTGGATATACTTTTAGATATTGTTGATGTAGGTTTGACTTAGAGTAATGAAGGAAAATTGAAGGAGGAACAGTTGTGAAATTATAATTTGTAATCTATAAAATGGAATTGGAATGCTTCTGTAAAGAATATAAATACATATGGCTTTTATAGAATCTTAATTTAGTGCATTTTGTTTGAGCACACTAGGTATCTCTATACTAATGTTGACACAAATTTTAGAGAGAGTAATGTCAGAAATGTGAAGGACCAATATTTCAAATTATAATTTTTTGATCTCTTTAGTGGAACTCTAATAGTTTTATAAAGAATATAAATAGATATGACTTTATATATAATGTGTTGATTGTCTTGTATATGATCTCAGTTTTGTGCAGTACATACTTTATATTGATTTGAATCTTCTATTTCACCATATATTTTTTGGTAAATCCCATTCTATGAATTAGATGTCTAACTCTTGAATGAATACTCTAGTTTATCAAAGAAAATTGCATGTGCAATAAACTAATGTCCATATTGCACAGCGATCAGTTCCCGTACAAACATGTTTGAAAACATAATGTGTTTTTAGCACATGCTATAACATTACAATTTAACTTAGAAAGAAGGCATGGAATGAGTCTCTGTCAACATTGAGAAAAAAATAGAATTTCAAAGAAAAATAAATATCATGTTGGAAAACACAATGTGTTTTAGAATATGCTCTAAAATTATAATTTATGTCAAGATAGAAGACATTAAACAAGTCTCTACTGGAATAAAGTTACAAAATTCCCTTCAAAGCAAGATGAAATACAACACAAACTAAAGTTTCACTAATTATCACCTGCAAGGATAAATGATAAAACATGAAACAAGTTTTCCCAAAGAAAGCATGTTAAAAAACAAAATGTGTTTTTGTACATGCTCTAAAATTAAAATTTAACTGAAGATAGGAGGCATGGAATGCATTTGCATCAGCATTGAGAACAAAAAATGACTTTAAAAGGAAAACAAATATCATGTTTAAAAACACAATGTGTTTTGGAATATGCTCTAAAATTACAATTTAACTCAAGATAGAAGACATGAAATAAGTCTTTATCAGCATAAAGTTACAAAATGCCCTTCAAATCAAGATGGACTACAACACAAAATAAAGTATCACCAATTATCACTTGCAAGGATAAATGATAAAACATGAAATAAGTCTACCCAAAAAAGAAAAAACATGTTTGAAAACACAATGTGTTTTTGCACATGCTCTAAAATTGCAATTTATTTAAAGATAGGAGGCATGGAATGCATCTGTGTCAGCATTGAGAACAAAAAATAGAATTTCAAAGAAAAACAAATATCATGTTGGAAAACACAATGTGTTTTGGAATATGCTCTAAAATTACAATTTAACTCAGGATATAAGACATGAAATTAGTCTCTATCAGCATAAATTTACAAAACACCCTTCAAATCAAGATGAAATACAACACAAACTAAAGTATCACCAATTATCACCTATAAGGATAAACGATAAAACATGAAACAAGGCTACCAAAAAAACAAACATGTTTGAAAACACAATGTGCTTTTGTACATGCTCTAAAATTACAATTTAACTAAATATAGGAGGCATGGAATGTGTATGTATTATCACTGAGAATAAAAGATACCTTTGAAAGAGAAACAAATATTAGATTAAAAAATGGAATGTGTTTTAGAGTATGCTCTAAAATTACAGTCTAACTCAAGATAGAAGACGTGAAATAAGTCTCTATCAACATAAGGTTACAAAATGCCCTTCAAAGAAAGATGAAATACATCACAAACTAAAGTATCACCAATTATCACCTACAAGGATAAACGATAAAACATGAAACAAGCCTGCCCAAAAAAAAATGTTTGAAAACACAATGTCTTTTTGCACATGCTCTAAAATTGCAATTTAATTAAAGATAGAAGGCATGGAATGTGTCTGTGTTAGAATTGAGAATAAAAAATATAATTTCAAAGAAAAATAAATATCATGTTGGAAAATGCAATGTGTTTTGGAATATTCCTAAAATTACAATTTAACTCAGGATAGAAGACATGAAATAAGTCTTTATCAGCATAATGTTACAAAATTCCCTTCAAATCAAAGATAAAAACAACACAAACTAAAGTATCAACAATTATCACCTACAAGGATTTAAACAATAAAACACAAAGCAAGGCTGCCAAGAAAACAAACATGTTCAAAAACATAATGTGTTTTTATACATTCTCTAAAATTGCAATTTAACTGAAGACAGGAGGCATGAAATGCATTTGTGTCAACATTGAGAACAAAAGATGCCTTTGAAAGAAAAACAAATATCATGCTCGAAAACACAATGTTTTGGAATATACTCTAAAATTACAATTTAACTCAAGATAAAAGACATCATATACTTCTCTATCAACATAAAGTTATAAAAAACCCTTAAAAGAAAGATGAAATATAGCACAAACTAAAGTATCACCAATTATCACCTACAAGGATAAATGATGAAACACAAAACAAGCCTGTCCAAGAAAAAAACATGTTCGAAAACACAATGTGCTTTGCACATGCTCTAAAATTGTAATTTAACTGAAGATAGGAGGCATGAAATGCGTTTGTGTCAACATTGAGAATAAAAAATGCCTTTGAAAGAAAAACAGATATCATGTTCAAAAACACAATGTGTTTTGGAATATGCTTTAGAACTATAATTTAACTTAAGATAGAAGACATGAAATAAGTCTCTATCAACATAAAGTTACAAAACATCCTTCAAAGCAAGATGAAATACAACAAAAAATAAAGTATCACCAATTATCACCTACAAGGATAAATGATAAAACATGAAACAAGTCTGCCAAAAACATGTTTGAAAACACAATGTATTTTTGCACATGCTCTAAAATTACAATTTAACTGAAGATAGGAGGCATGGAATGCATCTATGTCAGTATTCAGAATAAAAAATGCCTTTAAAAGAAAAACATATATTATGTTTGAAAACACAATGTGTTTTGGATATTATCTTGTTATGTCATAAAAAGTTTCCCTATGACTTTTTACCTCCTAGTTTAGCTCCTAGGTCCCCTTAATTTAATTATGCATGTTCAAAACTTATCCCAGAATAGTTTCCCCTGAAACCCATGTCAAATGGGACCTAGGGGTTCATCTTAAGCATTAATCAAGACCTACAAGTCACCTTGGGACTTGGGTGCCCACGCCCATGTCCAGGCTAATTTGTCAAGGCCTAAATTTAAGGATGTTAGTATAGGACCTTTAAAAATGTTTCCCTTGTCTACCTTTCAAATTTGAATTACAAAATTTTAGTGGGAATTCATATTTAAGTAGGTTTATGACTTCATTTTACACCTAGATGGAAAATATGAACTTGTGATATTGAGCTAAGGATATTCAAGGCATTCATTGTATTACAGAGTAGTATTGTGTTGTGTTTGTACATGTTTGTTGTAGATTTGGCTTCATCAATCCATTTCCTCATGATTTGAAGGCTCTTCATCTTCGTGAGGGTTTTCACCGCTAAGGTGACATATTATTGTGCTTCAATCAATTTATTTCATCATTAGATTTGGCCTCTGCCCTGTAAGGGCACACACTCTATCTAACAATGATGTTGGAAGACTTGAATGCCATTCCAAGGCTTGACCGAGGCAAGATCCTAAACACCACAACCTCCAAACCCCTCTCTTTGTGATTACAAGTTAGGAATTTGATAGAGTGGAGTTGTAGAGAAGTAGAGAATAAGTTAAAGAGTCTGGATCTGAAGAAAAGTGAAGACAATATTTCCTACTGGACTCAGGCGCCCACCCCAGAGTCCTTCATTTTAGCTTTTTCAGAAACTTGAAGTAGGTTGTAGTTTGATACAAATCATTATTCTAGATACGTAGAAAAGTTACCCTATCAGACTCGGGCACTAGCCCCATTGTCCCCAAAGTTTCCACCTTTGAAAATGTAAATCTTGGTATGTTTCTAATCTGTATTTAGTTCCTTCATGTGTAAGCATTTGTCATGTTTTATCTATCTGTATACGATTTCATATAATTAGGGTTAAGACTTAATCAGATTAGGGATTGAAAAATATATCAATCTATTCTATATTTCCTTATCATTTCATAGTGACATCAAACCTGTAGCTAAGTCCTCTTTCATCAGTAGTGACTTAGCTCAGTTTATCTCATTGAATGTTAATATGAAAGGAGGGTTTTATTGAATCTATTTCAACTCCATTTCAACCTATCTTATTTTCACATATAACATTTTGGTGAACCTGTGTTTTTATTAACTTACTTCTTGCTGAGTGTTGTAATCAATTTTATATTCATACATATGATATTCATCATCATACATTAAAATTTTTTGCATACATTTGAAATTTTTTTAAAAAATAAGCATCCTAGGCTTGCATTAAGGCATAGTTTGCACTATTTTACTTGCATATCATTAAAAACATTTAAATTTCTAATATTTACATTATATCTGAGATAAAATACAATAATTCATCATTTCATGATCATTTACCTTGCATTTGCATATCTCATTTGCTAGGGTTTTGCTTGAAATTTTGTCTTTTTCATATAACCTAGTAATTCCAAAAGCTAGGGTTTGGAGCTAAAATCTTGTTTCAGATTTGACTACTCATCTAAACACTCATTAAAATCTGATTTTGGACTGTATTGTTGCATCATTGTGTGTTTTTGCACTTAAATTTCAAATTTTACATTTACACATTGAGTATTTCAACAAAAATAAACATATTCATTCATTATTCCTTAATTTTGATTTTACATTAAGCATTGTAGGATTTTGACATCATTTTTACATCTGATCTAAGTTATTTCACATATTATAACTGATTATATTCCATCCATTCATCATTTTTCATAGTTTCATGGTTTAATTTCATTATTATGGTTTCAAAAATCCTTGCAATGTTAGTGTATTTGGCTAATCTTCCACCTAATGTTTCAAGATTGGTTTGTTGTGAAATTTTTTTCTGCATTATTGGACTAATTAAAGGGTCTTAGGCTTATGTACCTTATCATCATCTTAGTTTCATTACATCGTTTGTGCATTTACATTGAAAAAAGTGAAAATATCAAACATTTTAGGTTCATAAACAAGCATACTTTTGTATTGTTTCATTGCATTTGTCATAAATATCTTTCATTTTAGATCTTGCATTCATATTTTCATTGATCATTTGAAAATTGTGCATCATTCCATGCTTTAGATTGAAAATTTGTATATTTTTAATTACACAATGTGTATTTCAACATAGGAGAATAAGCATCTTCTTTCACATACTTTGCAATAAATAAAAAAATTATCAATATCACCTTTTGTGCAGTACCTTTAACATTAAATTCACTTTGTTTTTAGTGACACTAGTATGTTTTTGTTCCTTGCAAAAAGCTTTGAAAACTTGATTTCGTCAAACTAATGTTGTAGTGTACAAAAGTCTCTCAAATTGGTTGTATTGGCTAAATGAATAAATCTTATTGGACATTGTTGTTTCAAGACAATTCATAATGGCATATTCATGTTTTAAATATTTGCATGAATATATCCTAGATTTTGAAAATTTCTCTAAACTCACTAATGGGAACCCTAATATTCTAGAACACATAGCATTTGTAATTGATATTGATATTTCTAAATGTTCTACACGTGAACTCAAATTACTTTGTTATATACATGATTTTGATAACTTCACAATACCCATGGATACATACCCCTCATTATTAGAAGAGATAACCAAATTTATCTCCATGAATCCTCATGAGAATGATGAATGTGAAAATTTTTGTTCCGTTCTGTAAATACCTTAGAACTAATAGCTAAAATATATGGCAATGATGATGATGATTCCATGAGTTATCCTATTCCTCATCTAGTTGAATGTTCAAACACCTTGGACATCTCCAAGGAAGTGAAGACGTTGGATCTTTCTCCTTTGGATGAATGTTCAAGCACCTTGAATATGTCTAAGGATGTGACGACCATGATAGCTCTACTTTGGTTTCCAATTCAAGCCCCTTAGACATCACTAATGGTATGATCATCACCAACCTCCTTAACAACACTGTACCTTCTCTTAGCCTTGATGCTCTCCCTCCAATAGTAGAAACATTGGTGGATGAGAAAAGGTCTCTCACATTAAATCCTTTAGGGATAGATGTTGAGTATAATCGAGAGGAAAATGATGTTAATTCAATCTTCATTGATAGACTTATTCCACCCACTAAGGGAATAATGGATAAGTATACTAATGTTGCTAAGATGATCATGCAAGGGGCACCTAATGTACCTTCTTTCTTAAAACTGATGATTATAGTTCAAGGTGATCCAAAACCACCTCAACCCTCGGGTTACATTCTAAATTATGCAAGACAAATCACTCAATGAAGTCAAAGTGATCAACATGTGCTGCAGCATCCCATGATTTCTCATACCTACAGCACCCATAATAACAAGAAAAGTAAGCAAGAACCACATGTGCCTGTCTCTCTTCCATGTTCTCAACCTATGCTTCCTCAACCACCTCGTCTTACTCATAAAGGTGGTCAAGAATATGATCTCGTTGAACAACTTTGTGCTACCCTGGCTAAGATATCTTTTTGGGACTTAATACAAACATCACCTACATACCACAGAATGCTCCACGAAGCTTTACAAAAGGTGATTATACCACTTGTTGTTAAGCCAAATAATGTAGAAGCTTTGTTAGATTGTATGCATGTGACAAAAATAGATATTCTATTTCAACAACATGAATTATCATCAACTGAAGTTCAAAACTAGTATGATCCACTTATAATCTTTGTCATAGTAGGTACGAAATTGATTAAGCAAGTTATGATTGACAATGGATCAACTCTTAATGTTTGTGGCATTGACTTGCTACATAGAATCAAGATTGACACATCTTTAATCAAACCAAATAGAATTAGCATTCATGGGTTTGATAATATTGGGAGATAATCCATGGGTACAATAACTTTACTCGTCAAAGTTGAACCCATGACTTTATCTACTCTTTTTCATGTCATGCCTAGTTCACTTTCATATAATATGATTCTTGGTAGACAGTGGATCCATGCCATGTGGGCAGTTCCCTCTACCCTTCATTGGTCAAAAAAATTTCTTTATGAAAATAAACTCCACACCATTGAAGTTGATCCTAAACCAGACAGTTTTTTATATATTGAAATGCCAAAACAAGTTAACAACCATAAAAGTCTAAACAACTTATGAGTTGATTCATCAATACCTCTTGCCACATATAATGTTGTGCAAGACTCTAAACCATCAAATGTACTTTTTGGTGATGATTGGGGTTCATTAGATTTTACTACTTCCTCACCAGGGGAATATAAACTTAATAACTCTAGTCCCGACACATCAAAATTTGCATCGATCTCATCTGAGCAATATTTGGAAACACCTAAGAAACCCAAAGTCTCCTTAGTAGAAATAAAAACAATACTTTTACTTATACTATAGATTATGAAACCTACAAGGCCTCACCATCTTCTAAAGAAATGGAATCTCTCTATGATCGTGGATTTCAGATTTTGTATAAAAATTGTGACTATGTAGGCAATGGTTGTGGTGTAAATCAACAAGGAATCAAAGTACCTTTACAAGTTGTTGGAATTAATTACACAACCAGTATTGGATATTGTTCTTTGAAGTCCACCAAAGCCTCTCATCATCCTAAACTTAATGTTAATACAATATCAACAAGACCAAAACTACATGCGATACATCCTGCGATGATAGACATGGATTGTCCTGCATGAAATATTCCATTGAATCAAGTAAGTATTTCTCCCTCCCTAAGCCACACTCATTGTAGCACCTATTCTAGTTTCTCTCAAGGGTGGCCTCCTCCTAGATATGTATGTTGTTAGAATGTACTGTGTTCCCCTGTGTTGTGCTATGTGTTGTTTAGGTCTCTTTAGATGACCCTTGATACTCTTCTAATGTGAAGGATACTAGGAGACCACCTCTATTGTGACCATTCTTCTATTTGTTTCATCGTTCTTCTATCTTTCCTCTCCTTTGTTTTTATTGTTGTGTGTTGTGCCTTGGGGGCATAATGTTGTGGAGGGTGTTTTGGGGGAATCCTCCTACATGGTGTTCCTAAGGCACTTTGTATCCTCTCTCATTTCTATTGTTTACCTTCTTCAGTGATCCTACCAAGTCAGTGGATGACGAAAACAAATAAATACTGATAAGGACTGTGCGTCCCTTCAACGAGAAATAAAAAATGGACATAGTCCATATATGAAGATGGAGTTGATCTATATATATATATGATGCTTGACTAGTAGAATCACTCTATGTGATGTATCATCTTATAGCATTTATTGTAACTAACATTTTACAATGCACCCAATCTGCTCTTGTACACTTTGATCAGTATCTCACCTTGTTGCTACACTCAGTTCTGAGGTATTGTAGTATAGCCCAATGGTTATCCTTGACTCTGAACTCGTGAGTATAGCCTTGGTCCTTGATGTAACTGGTTTCATGCATAGCTTTAATGAATTGATTTGGTTATTCTATTAGAGTAAGATTTCTAACCTTTCTTGTTGTTTATCTTAATCATATCAATGTGTTTGTGGGAACATTCAACAATCATAAGCACATGTCACCTTGGGGGCATGGGCTTTGCGAGAGCTCTCATTCCCTTATGTGTTTTCTCTCTACCTTGATGTGCTTGATATGGTAAGAGACATCAACCACCTTAAGGTGGGGGCATATATTATGATATCTGTCTAATGATTTTGATACTAATGAAGCATGTTTTTGCCCTCTCTGTGAGGAGGGATTTTGTATCTATGATGTGAGTGCACAACCTCTTTTAAATTATAATAAAAAATCCCTCTACATTAGGTAGGATAATGTATCTCTTGAGCTAGTGCATATCCTTTTATATAAAAGCCCTTCTGCGGAAGGTGGGATGGTGTATCTCTTGAGCTAGCGCACATCCCTTTATACAAAGTCCTCCACGGAGGTAGGGTTGGATCATGAGTCATCCTCCCTTAAGTGTGTCTTTGGCGGTTGTGGTAGCGTAGCTCAACCATCAAGTGTGTTTGGCATGTTTTAGATGGTGGGACATAGCAATAAGCTCCTTCCATCACTCATGTTTTCTATGTATAAGACATATAGTATGTCTATGGCATGCTATATGGTGCTCGTGTATTCCATGTGTCTTTCTCATGTGTTTTCTATGTCTTCCCCCTTGTGTGGTCTTCAAGGTGTGTAGCGATGAGCTCCACCCACACTCAGGTTTTATTTAGTGTGTCTTCCCCCTTGTGTGCTCTTCAAGGTGTGTAGTGATGAGCTACACCCACACTCAGGTTTTGTATTACGTGTTTTTATGGTATCAAGGGCGTAGCAATGAGCTCCCCCCGCCCCCTAGTTAGGATATATCTACAATAATAAAATCTGAACTAGGGGGCAGGGGGAGCTCATTGCTATGCCCTTAATACCATAAAAACACGTAATACAAAACTCGAGTATATATATCAATGTATTCATCGTGTATTGCATGACTTCTCTCATGTCTTCATTGTGTATTACGTACTTCCACTATATTCTCTATTTCTTGTGTGTATTCAATGTGTCTTCTAGTGCTTACCTGAGATTGTGGGCTAGAAATAGTCCTTCAACCTTTGTGTATGCCTTAGCTTCACATGATTGGCATGTTTGATGTGTTTTTGACCATACTTTAATGCGTGTATGGATCATAAGATCATACATACATTAAAGTGGGTGCTAAATCTTATGTCGTAAAAAGTTTCCCTATGACTTTTTACCTCCTAGTTTTGCTCCTAGGTCCCCTTAATTTAATTCTGCATGTTTAAAACTTATCCCGGAGCAATTTCCCTTGAAATCCATGTCAAATGGGGCCTAAGGGTTCATCTTAAGCATTAATCAAGACCTAAAAGTCACCTTGGGACTTGGACGCCTGCATCCAAGTCCAAGCTGGTTTGTTGAGGCCTAAATTTAAGAATGTCAGCATAGGACCTTTAAAAAGATTTCCCTTGTCAGCCTTCAAATTTGAATTATGAAATTTTAGTAGGAATGCATATTTAAGTAGGTTTATGACTTCATTTTACACCTAGATGGATAATACAAACTTATGATATTGAGCTAAGGATATTCAAGACATTCATTATGTTGCAGAGTAGTATTATGTTGTGTTTGTATGTGTTTGTTGCCGATTTAGCTTCATCAATCCATTTCCTCATGATTTGAAGACTCTTCATCTCCGCGAGGGTTTTCACCTCTAAGGAGACATCTTATTGTGCTTAAATCAATTTATTTCATCATTTGATTTGGTTGCTTCCCTGTAAGGGCATGCACTCTATCTAACAATGGTGTTGGAAGGCTTGAATGACATTCTAGGGGTTGATTGAGGTAAGCTCCTAAACACCACAACCCTGAAATCCTTCTCTTTGTGATTACAGGTTATAGGTGCAAGATTTGATGGAGTGGAGTTGCAAAGAAGCAAAAAAGAAGATAAAGAGTCAGGATCTAAAGAAAAGTGTATAAAATATTCCCTACTGGACTCAGGCACCCACCCCGGAGTCCTCCATTTTAGCTTTTCCAAAAACTCTAAAGTAGGTTGTAGTCTGATACAGATCATTGTTCTAGATATGCATAAAAGTTACCCTATCAAACTCAGGTTCCTGCCCCCTTGTCCCTAAAGTTTCCACCTTTGAAAATCTAAATCCTGGTATGTTTCTAATCTATATTTAGTGTCTTCCTATGCGAGTATTTTTCTTGTTTTATCTATCTGTATAAGATTTCATATAATTAGGGTTTAAGGCTAAATCAGATTAGGGTTTGACAAATATATCAATATATTCTATCTTTCCTTATCATTTCATAGTGACATGAAACTTGTATCTAAGTCCTCTTTCATCAGTAGTGACTTACCTCAATTTATGTCCTTGAATGTTAATGTGAAAGGAGGGTTTGATTGAATCTATTTTAACTACATTTCAACCTATCTTCATTTTTGCATATAAAAATTCTAAAATTATAATTTAACTCAAGATAGAAGACATGAAATAACTCTCTATCAACATAAAGTTACAAAACGTCTCTCAAAGAAAGAGGAAATACAACACAAACTAAAGTATCACCAATTATCACCTGTAAAGATAAATGATAAAACACGAAACAATCTTGGCCCCAAAAATGTTCAAAAATGTAATGTGTTTTTGCACATGCTCTAAAATTGTAATTTAACTCAAAAATATGACATGGAAAGGGTCTTTGTTAGCATTGAGAACAAAAAATCTCTTTGAAAGAAAAATAGATATCATATTGGAAAATATGATGTGTTTTGGAATATGCTCTAAAATTACAATTTCACTCTAGATAGAAGAGACATGAAATAAGTCTCTATCAACATAAAGTTACAAAATGCCCTTCAAACCAAGATGAAATACAACACAAAACAAAGTATCATCAATTATCACCTGCAAGGATAAACGATAAAACATGTTAAAAATACAATGTGTTTTTACACATGCTCTAAATTGTAATTTAACTCAAAATAGGAGGCATGGAATGCATCTGTGTCAGCATTGAGAATAAAAAATACATTTGAAAGTAAAACATATATCATGTTGGAAAACATAATGTGTTTTGGAATATTATCTAAAATTACAATTACTACATGCCCTTGAAATCAATGTGAAATACATAAAAAACTGAAGTATAATGAATTATCAATCCTTCAAGGATAAATCATGTTGAAAAATAATGTGTTTTTAATATGCTCTAAAATTCATATGAAAATGTTTTTCATTAATTATGTATAGTAATGTACAATCAAGAAACTTGATAAGTGCTACCTAAACATTTCTTATCTATATAAATTTATTATAAGAAGAATACTTTAAGATGGTAACTTTAACTTTTTTCTACTCTCTGTCTAATGCTTATTACAAATATATAGATTTTCTTTTGCATCCTGACTACTTAATTTTTTTAACATTCCTTTATATTTTATATTGCAGTGATGAGAGACCCTTTGGAAATAACTACTTCCACAAATGAGATTGTGATCATGGAGGACATACCAAATGTCAGAAGAGATGTTTTTTCTAAGCCTCATATTCAACAACATGAAGACAGTTAGAACCAACACGATGATGAGAATCACACCTAGGTTGATGAAAATAATCACATACAATGGGAACAAATTTCCATGCAAATAAAAGAAGTTGTACGAAGAACAAGTGGAATTACATGAACTGCTCATTTGCATTGATGGCCATATGTCTACCATTTTATTGGATTGGCATTCAGTCTTATAGCTTTTTGAGTCCATGGATAGTACTGATTTTTTTAGTGATTATCTATGTGTTTTTTCCAGTTATCTTTTATATGATATAACTAAAGATTATATAGAAGCAATGACTTAGGTTGGAGAACAATGAGCCCACAATATTTGCAAGTTATTCATACCAACTAATTCTACCGGGTTTATTAGCATGTTTGGCAAGCCTAGTTTTTATATTCATTACCATCAATGTGATAAGAAAAAAATAATATGCTCTAAAAATTTTACACCCAACATTTCTTGTATGTTTTATTCTCTCCATAAGTAGAAATATTTAATTACTATTTTTATATTACACTTTTGATTAATGTTCTTATATATTAAAAATTTTGTGTTTCAACACTCCATAATGTTAGCTTAGTATGCAAATATTAGTGATAATTCATAACGTATTTTTTAATCTGAAGACAAGGTGATTGGATTGGGAGGATTTTTTACCACTTTCAATTAACAAAAAAATAAAAATAAACTACTTTCCTTCTTCAATTCTAGTTTATGAAAGTTGATAATACAAATATAACTTAGAATCCTTTGGGTACAATGATTGAGTTACTAAATTTTCTTGAATTTTAAACAATGTGTTTTATTTATATACACATTATATATTGATTTCTGAAAATATACACAAATGACAATCAAGATATACGTATTGAAATTCAAGATACTTTTATAAATATATGACAACAGTTCAATCTTTCAAAACCTAGACTATATTTGTCACAACCCATTTTTTTTTAATTTTGAATTTGAAAACTAAATGATATAAATATAGTTTAAATGACAAATGGGGTAAGGACACTTCTAGAATGAGCATTAATAAGGAACCTTCCCTCCCATCCTCAAGTCAAGCTCCTAATTTATGAGATGAATCCATTTTCTCCTAAAATTTATTACCATTGGAAAATTTGGGAACATATTTATGAATTATAAGAGTCTTTTTTCCACAAAAATTAAATAGCAATCTTGAAAATAGAGAGGAGCATTTAAGACGAAGACTTGAATGAAGACTTGGAGTTTCATCCATGAGGGTCAAGTTCTTCTATAAATTGCTTAGATTTTGAGGAAAAAGACACTCATTTTTTCTGGTTTGGGAGTGCTGGAGAAAATTGTAAGGGTTCTCCTCCCCTCAGTTTTTTTTTAAAAGTTTGTTTGGTTTTTGAATGTTTGTTAATAAATTTTAGATTTATTTTGATAGTATGTTTGAAACTATGTATAAGTTTTGATGAATGGCAACTATTTTAAAATGTATCCTTACACCTATCAATTGCATTTGCTTGAATACATGCACACACGGATGTCTATAGGACTATACCATGTTCCAAAGCTCCCATATTGGCACGGGTGGGGAGGATTATGGTAAATGTTGAGGGGTCTGGCTTTACACTTGCCAATTGCTTGTTTGAATGTTTCTAAGGCCTCGTCAGCAAATCCCTTTTGTGGAATCCTGCAGCCATTATGTTCCAAGAGGTTACAGACATTCTGTCTAACATCTCATGTGCTCTGTCTAAGCCTTCACATTCTGCATATGTGTCTATCAGAGTATTTCCATCTATAATATCAGACAAAAATTCCTCCTTCCATTATGATTCGATGTATGTCCATACCCTGTATGCCAAATCCCCTGCGCCTGTGGAGGAACTGTCTCCTACATGAAAAGTGTATGCCATTTTATGGCCTTAATTCCAATAGCAACCAAGGATTTTTATAAATCCCTCTATTTTTTTAATCTCCTCACCTTTGTGAATTGCACCACACCTGCCCACTTCTGCATAGATGTTTGAGAGAAGAATGTAGGCCATGTAGCATTTAGGGACCCAAATTTAAAATAGCCTCACTGTAATTACTCCTAAGCCTTTATTCATATGTGATCTACAGACACCAAGAAAACACATTCGTACAACCACGCTAGTTTAATTGGCAACTTAATGATAAAGTTTAGTGTGTCCTCAAGATAGCCAGCACAGTGAAATAGGTCAACCACGCCTCTCTCCCCTTATGGTTTGATGGATGTCCATTTCTTGTTTCAAAACTCCATTGCTATGGTAGATGCTGGCGAGGTTGAGAAGTATGGGTTTACACTCGCCAGTGCATTTGCTTAAAAGTTTCTAAGGCCTTTTCAACAAACCCGTTTTGAGCATACTCTGCTATCATGGCATTCCATGAGATCACATTTCTTTGAGTAATTTTGTCAATTAAGTACAGCGTCTATGCTTCCACATTTTGCATGCGTGTCTACCAGGGCACTTGCAACCGCAACAAAGACAAAATTTCTCCTCCCCTTATGCTTTGACGACTATCCATACCTTGTTCGAATGAGCCCATTTTGATATAGGCAGAAAGGACATTGGTATAGGCAGAGACGGTGCTAACCAAAAATTGTGAACTTCCTTACAATTTCTAATTGCATTGGTATTAAAAGTTTTTGAAGCGGTAAATAATATATAAACCCACCTCTACCAGATTGTAGGAAATAGCATACAATGTAAGTGTTACAAAATCACTAAATGAAGCTGGTTAATTTGGAAAATCGACTTAATGAAAATTAGGACAACATCTATTTTGTGTTCAAATATTATTATTAGATAATTAAGGTAGATAATTCATACGATGCTCAACAACATTAGAATCATAAATTTATCTAGTTCCATAACGATTTATAAAATTTATCTTTTTAAGTTGCTGAGAAAACAAGTCATATAGCTCTGTATATAATCTATATTACTATGGTAAGTGCGTAAGAACCCACCAAATACATGATTAACTAAATCTCTATATCTGACAAAGTATTGGCATCTTAGTCATAAAGTTTAGGGTTACCCATGTGATTAAAGTATGTAAAGCTCTCATCCACTAAACCTACATGGATGCATGCACTGAGAACACAAGCAAAGGTTACAATGTTAATGAAAAAAATAAATAATTAAAGTGGTAAGGGTGAAAATGGAGGAAATTATGATAATATATGAGTAATTTTAGTAGAATATTTACTTAAAAGCCTAAATGAAGATATAAAAGAGTGTTATTAGTTGTAATGTAAGAAAATGAGATAAAATTGAGGAGAAGAATAAATGGTTAAAAAGGCAATTACCATACAATTCCTGCAACATATTGTTTTTTATATACCATAGAGTTTTCGGAGTCAATCTTATCTTCTAGTCTTCTAAGCTATGAATCACAACATGAACCACAATACTATAGTACTCATATATAAAAGCCTATCGTCTAATTGACACCCATAAATTTTACAATTTAGAATTTAAAAGTAAATCTTGATAGTAATAATAATAATAATAATAATAGTTGCTGAAGATGTCATCATTGCCGAAATCGCCTGAGGCCAGGATTGTGAATGGAGTTTCTACAGGCAAAGGCTTACGGACTTCTTCAGCCAGCGAGTCTGGTTCGTCGGATGCCTTGGCTCAGCTTGCATCGGGTATTGGGGATAACAAACCACAATCCCTAGTTTCAAAGATGGCCTTGCAGACTATGGAGGTGGGTTCTCTCGGTGGTCGGGAGGGCTCGATGTAAGCCGGGAGAGAAACCCTAAAAGAAGACGAAAATGCCATAAGGAAATCTTCGCCGGCATCAGGCTCGAATAGGGTTTTTAATGGCCCGCCAGGAGGCTTAGCTTCCCTAGTTAGCAATGTGCCTGCTAAGTCATCCTTCGCCTCTGTGGATTCCTGAGCAATAATTGGGAAAGATCTGGGAGAGATCAACACATCCCCACCTCCCTCCAAGTTGCAGCCCCCGAGCATTAGAATGGTCAAAAACCCTACTTTTGCGGATGCAGTTCAAAGTGGGTAGGGTTTTTCCACTCAAGGTTTGACAACTTCTCTATGTGTCGCACCCTTGGCTAGGCCCAGATCTAGGCATGATTCATCTGGGGTATCTTCAATACCGCCAATCCAAGGATCAATTAGCAAAAGGTAGGTTCAAAGCTCAGAGAAACCTCAGAAGGTAAATTTTGACACCATAGTATTAAAAGAGCTGCGAGAAAATGAAGAATTTTTTTCTAAGAATGGGCTGATTGGTAGGTTCAACCAATTCTGGCCTAGTCTTCCCATTTTGCATGAATGGATCTCAAATTCATGGGGCCCTTTGATGGAAAAAAATTTGGAAATATATCCAAGTGCAAAAGGTTTCTTTATAGTGGTCTTTGACAGTAAGCAAGACAAAAAGGATATTCTCAGTCGCACATGGATGTGGGGAGACAGCACACTATTCTTAAAATCTTGGCACCCAAACTTCGATCCGGCTACCGAATCCTTTTCAGTTATGCCCATTTGGGTCTACCTCCCAAATCTCCCCCTGCACTACTGGTTTGAAATGTGTTTTGCAACCATTGGCAATTCTATTGGTAAATTTATATGTACAGATACTGACTCAAAAAATTTCATTCACACTACTTTTGCATGGATATTAGTTGAGATGGACATCTCCAAAGCTCTCCCGATAGAAATCAATTTGGATGCTAATGACAAAAGATAGATGCAATCTTTAGACTATGAAGGTTTAAATTTCAGATGCAGAAGATGCTATAAAGTTGGACATATTGCAGCAGACTGTTCTTTGGGAAAACCTCAATCTAATTGGGAGGCATCTTGGTGGAAAGACGCCTCCCCAAAGCATTACTCCATCTCAAGTTTGCCTAAGAACTATGGATCCGCAAAGCAGGATCGCAGCTCGAAGCATGAGAGGAAGTTGAGTGAGATCCCTCTTGAAACTAGCGCAGAGGTTGTAGGTGCTCAAACTACATTGGCTGAATGTTCCCTTTCTTAGCTCCAGCATTTATACAAACAGATTCCACTGATGGGGTTGGACAAAATGATTGGCAAACAGTAAAGAAGAAGAAGCGGTGCAAAAATCAAAATAGGGATGAAAGTAAAGGAACACAACTTCAGCATCATTCCATTCCCGTCACTGAGGAACAAAAATTGGGGGGAGAGGTTGAATGGCCCAGTGCCCAAAAAAAGGAAAAGATTATCTTCAAATTAACGGAGATCAGAAACAAAATGCATTCTCAAATTAATCTTAGTGTCAGCTCTCAGAAAACTTAGTCTGCACAAGAGGGTTGAATTGGTATTCATTTTACTGTAGAATATTGGATGGATCAATTGTAGATTTTTAGCTTAATCAAGTAGGAAGGAAGGTATTTGGGTTAGGCTGATCATGTCTGATTATTTTGTAATTTGAAATAAGGGGATGAGATACCTCTTTTGTGATCTCACCTGGAACGGGCCAGGCATTTTCCTGTCAGAATAAAATTCCATCTATTATGAAGCAAAATAATAATAATAATAATAATAATAATAATAAAAATAATAATAATAATAATAATAATAAATTTAACAGATATAACTTCAATTTCAATAAAAGGCATAGTGGCTTATGGATGCATTTTAGAGTTGGAGTACATATTTTAGTTGGTTGAAGAAGAATTTTATGAATTAGATATAAATGTAATAAAAAATGCAAGTGATAACATAATGGATGGTAAATAAGAAAATAATAGAATAAATGGCATAAGGTAAACTAGTATAAGTAAAATGAATTGCTAAGGGTAAACATGGCAATATACAAATAAAATATATGCAAGAACACAATAGAGAGTTATGATGCCAATAAAGAGATACAAGGGTAGCTTATATATACAAATAATTTTGAGAGACAACTATACAAGACAAATCCATAATGAATACATCTATTAACATGAGATTATATTTATATAGGATAGAGAGATAGGGATTTATATGATGGAATTTTTACATAATTGAGGAGTTGTTACCTTGACGATAGTGGTGGATTATTATGTTACTATTAATATTCAAACTAAGCTGCTTGGTACACTTTAATATTCAAATGGGTTTTCTTACTAGGATTAAGATTAGGTATCATGTTAGGTCTCACACTTAAACCTTGGCAGGGTCAAGAAACTATATCTCAATTGATACGATGTATATATGCATTATCAGGCACATAGGGTATGGCGAATAGACATGTATATCTTTTATATTATGAGTCTTATCAAAAGTGCATGAATCAAGTATATGGTGAATTCATTATCATATCATATCTTAGATTATGTGACTTTCTAAATGATCGAACATGGGTATTATCAGTTTAAGAATGGATGGGAACAAATGATTGGAATTATGATAAAATAAAAAGGAATTATTGAAATTGTAGTTGAACTAGTTATCAAAGATCCTTTAATTTGACCTAGATTAAATTTTACAAATATCTTTTCTATTTATGAGTTGAAATAAGTATCTTTCTAGTCATACATTTATGAATTGATTAAGTTTATTTTCTAGTTCTATTCATTATGATAAAGCATCTTTTATCTGCATTTTGATTCAAGTAGCATTTCCCTTTATCAACTATTATTATGCAAGTTTTTTTCCTTTATCATTAAATAGTTAAATCTTGTAAATAAATGTCCAAACTCAAACATTCGCAGTGTTCAGTATTTACGGTACCTCTGGGTCACATTTACGGGTAATACCATCGCGTTGAACCAAGTACCTCGCACCTAACATAGATGCAACAATGACGTCTGGGCACCATCCCTCTAAATCATCAGGGAGTAATAAGGAACATGTCAAAGTTAAATCCGCAGGAAGGGAAAATCTCCTCGGATACCTCACTAAAAAGATTAACTAAAAAAAAAACAAGGCAAGACTAGCGAAAATAGTTGTAGGACAATCAATGGAAAGACCTCGACGAGGAAATATGCACGTTAGGTAAACTATTCACACTTGAAAACGTAAACCTCAAACACTCCCAAGAGGTGTGTTTGCAAAATAGTTCCTTAGGAATTCTATCCATTGTATCACTCGAGTGGGTGGCAGTCGACGAAGAGCTGTGTACCAACTCACAATTACATTAAACATAGTGCAAGACAAAACTACATGTTCGCATTTGTCGTGTAGATCGCATCCGAAGAGGGTCTTGATCATGTGGATATAGGGTATGTAGGCAGTCTGGATGGTGAAGGATGCCCCCAGTACTCAGGTCCCTCAGATATAGAGTACTCTTTTATAATCAACTTCGTAATCTCGATCCCTAGTTTAAAGGTTATCTAGGTAACTTAAGAACTCTCCTAGTACTCAGAAGAATCCCCAGGGTGGATTACTTGTACCCAGCTTTGCCGTAAACTGAGATGAGTACAAGTTGATGGTATCTATTCCTTGGTTGACATCCTCAATACAGTGTCTAGGCATATTGTGGTCCCCAGCAAGTGACTGATGAACCCGTATTGGTCCCGAGGGAGTCAGAAGTCTCTAGCCAGAGCATAATGATTCTTGTCCTCTTTAGCCCATTAGGATGTCATGTTTTACTTATCCCAGATTGGATACAGTATTGGTCCGTTTGACCCACTAGGCCTTTTGGCCACTGTTTGTTCTACCTGTATCAGGTAGTGATAAGGTCTGTTTGACCCGGTTCCGTATGAACCTATTTGCCCAAAGGATAGAAGAGCCCAGGTTGGCTTAAGAATGTTCTGTTTGAACATATGGCCCATTTTGGCGGAAGTTTTTCCTGAGTACTCAATCAAAGTCTTGATATATCACATAAGAACGTGTTAATAAAGTAAATTTTTTGAAAATTCAAGTTTGGACCAAGCGGGTCCTTAGATGAGGTATGGTGAAAATGGAGGAACTTATGATAATATATGAGTAATTTTAGTAGAATATTTACTTAAAAGCCTAAATGAAGATATAAAAGAGTGTTATTAGTTGTATTGTAATAAAATGAGATAAAATTGAGGAGAAGAATAAATGGTTAAAAAGGCAATTACCGTACAATTTATGCAACATATTTTTTTTATATACCATAGAGTTTTCAAAGTCAATCTTATCTTCTAGTCTTCTAAGCTATGAATCACAACATGAACCACAATACTATAGTACTCATATATAAAAGCCTATCGTCTAATTGACACCCATAAATTTTACAATTTAGAATTCAAAAGTAAATCTTGATAATAATAATAATAATAATAATAATAATAATGATAATAAATTTAACAGATATAACTTCAATTTCAATAAAAGGCATAGTGGCTTATGGATGCATTTTAGAGTTGGAGTACATATTTTAGTTGGTTGAAGAAGAATTTTATGAATTAGATATAAATGTAATAAAAAGTGCAAGTGATAACATAATGGATGGTAAATAAGAAAATAATAGAATAAATGACATAAGGTAAACTAGTATAAGTAAAATGAATTGCTAAGGGTAAACATGGCAATATACAAATAAAATATATGTAAGAACACAACAGAGAGTTATGATGCCAATAAAGAGATACAAGGGTAGCTTATATATACATATAAATTTCAGAGACAACTATACAAGACAAATCCATAATGAATACATCTATTAACATGAGATTATAGTTATATAGGATAGAGAGATAGGGATTTATATGATGGAATTTTTACATAATTGAGGAGTTGTTACCTTGACGATAGTGGTGGATTATTATGTTACTATTAATATTCAAACTAAGCTACTTGGTACACTTTAATAGTCAAATGGGTTTTCTTACTAGGATTAAGATTAGGTATCATGTTAGGTCTCACACTTAAACCTTGGCAGGGTCAAGAAACTATATCTTAATTGATACGATGTATATATGCATTATCAGGCACATAGGGTATGGCAGATAGACATGTATATCTTTTATATTATGAGTCTTATAAAAAATGCATGAATCAAGTATATGGTGAATTCATTATCATATCATATCTTAGATTATGTGAATTTCTAAATGATCGAACATGGGTATTATCAGGTTAAGAATGGACGGGAACAAATGATTGGAATTATGATAAAATAAAAATGAAGTATAATACCTAATGCAAGGACCATGGCCATGGCTTCCCATCACTAGAAAAGCCTAACAGGGAAAAAAATCATGAATTTTAGAAACATTATTATCAACATACAAGAAGAATAGATAATTTTAAAAATCTAAAAGAAGGATCTTTATTACCATCCTTCATCAATACAGTAAGCCATTCTGGTGCACCATAGCCAAGGGGCATCATAATCAACCCTAGTTCCCAAAAGACCATAAAGTGAAGCTTTGATTTTTCCATCAATGGTTGAGGAGAAAATGAATTATATGCAAACAAAAGAATTACAATCAATATACAATTATCACAAAACCAAGTACTTTAGTCATTGTCATTGACTTGACATTGGTCAAAAATCAAACAACAAAGCAAAGAACAACACAAAAACTTTGATATATTCAATTGCCATGTCAATGTGACAACTAGGTTTTTAGAAAATAAGTACCTAGAAATTTTCTTTACAGTGAGAAATTTAAAATAGACAGGTGCTTCATGACATTCAAATGCATATTGCTTTCAACCAGCTACTGTATCCCATACTAACAACATAGGGATGAAGGTTCTAATTATGGTCTTGCATAAACTAACTAAGAAAATTTACTGGCGCTGGTATGTTGGATAGATTAGATTACCTTGATAGACTTGTCATCCCCACATGTATAAGAAGGCATAACATAAAGCATATGTAACACTATAAGAAGGCTCATGGCCTTGAAATATATATCAAAATGTAGGTTTCAAAACACGTGTTTTCTAACTTGCAAGTGTGTGTATCAATATGCAGGGATTATATGAAAGTAATAAATACTTGCAAAAATAGAGTACCCATTTAACTCTAGATAAGTCTTTTAAGAATGCAAACAAACCTCTAGGTGCTTCCTCAAACCGGTTTCCCCATGACAAGAATATATATGGAAAATAATAGAGACAATGGAATGCCTACAAGGTACATGTAAGCATGTTAATATATTAATAGAAAGCATCATGTCCTAAATTGATAATAGACTTCAACTTGAAAAGATCAAATTTAGAAAGGGTATTATTTGAAATGAAGTAAGGTGAAGTTATGTAAGCATTTTCCTTGAAAATACAAAAAACAAAATAGTTTCTTACCCATTACTCATCCATCTAGGATCCATATGCAACGATTCCCTAATGTAACAGGAACTTTTTCCAAGGCCACCTAAGACAACATAACAAAACCATATGTAATGTTATAAGAAGGCTCATAGCCTTGAAATGTATATCAAATTGTAGGTTTCAAAACATGACGTGTTTTCTAATTTGCAAGTGTGTGCATCAATCTGCAACAATTATATGAAATTAAATAAATATTAGTGAAAATAGAGTACCCATTTAACTCAACATAAGTCTTTTAAGCATGCAAACCAACCTCTAGGTGTTGTCTTGAACCATTTTCCCCATGACAAGAATATATATGGACAATAATAGAGACAATAGAATGCCTATAAGGTACATGTAGGTGTGTTAATATATCAATAGAAAGCATCCTGTCCCGAATAGGTAATAGACTTCAACTTGAAACAATAACATTTACAAAGGGTATTAGTGGAAATGCAATAAGGTGACATTATGTAAGAATTTTCCTTGAAAATACAAAAAATAGAGTAGGTACTTACCAATTACTCATCCATCTGGGATCCATATGCAATGGTTCCTTGATGTAGTAACAATGTTTATCAGAGCCACCTAAGACAACATAAAACACTGCATATGTAAAATTATAAGAAGGCTCATGGCCTTGAAATTTATATCAAAAAGTAGGTTCCAAAACACTTTGTGTTTTCTAATATGCAAGTGTGCATCAATCTACAATGATCTCATAAAACTAGAGGCACTCAATGAAATGCTTGCCTTTATAATTATTTTTTGGTGTTCCCATTTTAGTTTCTTTACATTCTTTTGCTTAGGAATATTATAAGAATTATTTGCATTATCTTTATATAAACCTTCTCTGACATCGGAAATGCTACTTGGTCAGAGTGTTTATTAGAATTTCTCAATTCATTTTCCTCCTTCTTAGCATCAGGATTCATAGTTGGAGACACACATTTTTTTTCTTCATTAATTTGATTGAATTGTAGATGTTGATGTATTTCATGCCTTTCATCATTTACAAGTAATTCAGCACCTCCCAACTTCATTTGGCTACATTCAAGAATAGGCAAAACTCCTTTCAAAGTTGAGAATACTTTTTGCATGAATCATTTTGACAGACTTGAATTTTCGCTTTTCTTGCTAGATGAAAATAGTTTTCCTTATAAATTTATCCTTACTATTTCTCTTACCATGGTTATAAATTGATCAATAACATTTTTCTATATTACATAAACCAGTATTTGTTTCAAGTAGAGAACTATTGCAGCCCTTAATTTGAATATTTTCTTTGTTATGCATTGTTAGCAAGAAATGTAGAGGGGATACCAATCTGAAGATCCAGTCCTTAGTCAAGTCTTTGTAGTCAGTTTATACCCTAGTCAAGTAGCTAGAGATTGATAGCAAAACATAAAGAATAATAGAAACAAAGTATCACATATAGATCACAATAACAAGATAACATAGAATTACTCGGTACTAATAGATCTCCATATATATATATATATATCAACAACAATCAAATGTATACATCAGATATCCATTTTCCAATAGGTCTAAGTTTCTACCTTACCAGTTACATACATGACTTCTATGTCACTCTAACATTAGAAAATATCTCATATCATACTCCTATTCTCCTATGCTATATTTTCCATATATATATATATATATATATATATATATATATATATATATATATATATATATATATATATATATATATATATATATATATATATAAGGATGTGTTTCGTATCAATTTCGGCCTCTGCATAGTGTGTGCACTAGCTTCTGATCAGCTTTGCTTTATGCTCTACACCCTACTAACATCATCCCCCCTAAAAATTATGGCTTGTCCTCAAGACATGCCCTGCTCCGATTGAAATTATTTCTTGAGTCTGGCACCATTGACATATCCAACTGATATTTGACCCTTCATGTTCTTCAGTATGACTGCTCTGAAATCTGCAATTGCTTCAATATAGAATAGTCCTAGCCACCTTATCTTTAGTTTTCCTTGCTTCTTAAACTTGTTGTCACCTTCCTTAAATGTCTTGTTCCTCAAGTTTTTATCATGCCAGGCTTTCTATCTTTTCATTTCCAAGTTCATATTATATGCTGCTATAAATCTATCTTCATCCATTTTCTCTAGTTCCTTAATCCTTTGTGTGAGAGAGTCTTCTTCATTCATATTGAGGGTCTAGGTAGTGCGGAAGTTTGGCAGTATGAAGTGTACTGGTATTGTAGCATCTATTCCATACACCATTTCATAGGGATAAAAAAGATGAAGAAGATAATGATGGCAAGGAGATCCCTAATGTCACTTTGGAGTCCACTAATTTATGGGGCAATCTTGATGACCAAGACCCTCCTCCTTCTAGTGTTATAGCTCTCTGCTACTTATTGGCATGTTGTTATTTGTTTTTTCTCCAGGTGTTCCTTAGTTGGACTTTGGGGTGTGACATCATGTACCCACTCTTTTTTGTGAATATGTGTAATATTGTTTAAATCATAATATAGATGCTTACTCATAAAAAAAATTGTCTAAATTTATATCTTCGTGCATAACATTTGAGAACAATGGCATAAATTCGTTTCCCAAATCAACTTCCTTTAGAAGGCACTCTTCTAGCAGTATAGACGCCACTTTTTCTGGATATGCCATACAAAACTTCACAAGCCTCCTCAAATTTGCAATAGCCTGTTTTGTAACAGCTAGAGGCAGATATCAGTGTCATTTTAAAATAGGGCTAGTCTTCACAATGCAAATAGTAACTCTTAAATGTAAAACTCCTGTAATGGAACAATTCAAGAATTAATTCATTTTTACTTTGAAGTAGGTAAAATATTTATATTGTCAATAGAGTTGACATAGAGATGTTAGCAAGGAGGTAAATCAAACTGACAGAACAATCTTGGAACAGGTGCAAATTTACAGAAAGAGTAGCGGGCATAAACATGATTCAAAAGAAGCCTTCATAAGTCACCATGGATTGGGGTGGCAACTTTGATAAGCCATATATTTAATCATATATACACTAAACCTAATCTATAAAATCCATAGCAGTAGTAGGATACAGAGATTTAACAATGACTTCATAAAACTACTTCTATATTTTATAATTTGTCTATAATGTAGCCAAGGAAGATTAAAAAATGAAAAAGAAAAAGATGAGCCATCTTAAATCTTGTTCAAAATATTTAGACAAACAGACATGTTGGAAAATTGAATTTCATTAGAATAGGTGTGTACCTAAGCACACAGTAAGGAATCAACATTACATCATTCCCACGTTTTGCGCAGTGTATTGATTCTCTTGTGGAGAGATGCCTCTGGCAATATTTTGCAACAATATAAATTTCACATATGTTTCCTATTCTTGGACTGAGATGATATTTGCACTAACTTGACTTTTTAGGAATTATCAAAATATATTATTATTATTAAATTTTTATAGATTTAGCCAGGCATCCAATTCTCATATTAAGGAATTTTGTCATGTCAATGAACATTCGATATGTAAGTATGATTATCAAGTAAATAACATTATAAAATGTTATATGAAATCAAATGTACTTAGCCCTACAACCTACTAACCAATGTCAGAAAAATATTGAAACACCAGTGTCCATTTACACTTTTCAATAATCATGCTCATGGTAAGGTGTCGCACTACACCAATAGACACCAAGTTTTAGTATATATCAAGAATCCGAATGGGGATGAAGATCAATGTTCACCGAAAGCACATGGCAGCCCACACTATCATGAGAATAGTGTTTGTGAAATGGAACAACTTGGAAGGAGTCGATGAAAATATGAGAAGTGTTCAAATGGCTAGAAGAAATGTAGCAATAGGCAAAAGCGATCATGTACTCTTCACATAAGCAATAATAAACATGTGGAACCCATAACCAACATTAAGGTATTAAGCAATGCTACAATTATATTAGGTTAATTGAAGAACTGCAACTTCTCACAAACAACTTCATGTACACAATGGCAAGGTAGCCAATCCTCAATAGTAAAGCCACTCGCAGCAAAGCAAGAACAAGTGGAAAAAAATTAACACTATAATACAAGCAGTGTTAATGTTCACTAAGTGAAAATTAAAAAATTACTTTACAGGACCTCGTCATCAACCCGCACTAACATGAGGACCTGCATAAATGTTGCCAATATTTAATTACAATATAGTAGGGTAAAAGACCCTGGATTATAAAATGTAACTGAAAAATTAAGCCCCAAAAGAAATGTAAATGAAACAAGAGTGAGTAAACTTAAGCAGTTAAACCATGAATGATATGAACAAAGTATAGGCCTGCAGATGAAGGACCCCTAAATTAAGCACATATTTGATAAAGATCAATCTAGGAGAACACAATAGATAAAAGGAACAAACATGCTGTTAAGAAGACAAGGCAACCTGAATTCACTTTATGTATCCCATCTGCAACTTGTATAGATACTCTTCTTCCCATGTCAAACAGTCATTAAGCCATTCCCCACTATAACTACGCCGTTCAAAATTTCTCCTATTTGATTCATCAGCCTCAAAAATTGCAAAATCAAAATATTTTACATGAGTCTCATTTGCACACCATTTCAAATTGGGCCTTTATTTATAGCGCACATGCTCAAAGCATATAAGAATAAATAATTGATGGCATCTTGAATAGATTGAAATAAAAATGTATGAAATATAATTGAACATGAGTACTTCTATTATAACTTCATACAAGTAAGTACCTTCATTTAAAAAGCAAGCTCTTACATCAGTATATATCTCATCAGGATCAATATATTGTTGACTGATGATATGTGGAATCAGATTCTCTTTCCTGTGACCAAAAAAGGTGTCAGGAAGCTATGAAAGTTTAAAGTTTTATAAAAAGGAAAACATATAAACAACTACTTGTCCTCATCTACCTTGCCATGATGGTACGAATTCCCCTTGAGCAACATCATCATCGCTGTCATCCTCATCTGGACCTTTATAAGGTAATATTTCATAAGATTCAATATTGATGTTGGATTTTGATGATTGATGTGAATTTGTATTACTGCCCAACATTGACTGCCCTTCTATTTCATGTGTGCCTTCTGCACAACTAGTTGACATTCTTAACACCTATGATACAGTACCATAAACAAAGTTGGAAACATCAATTGTACCATAAGAACGAACCCAAAGGAGCCCTGTATAGACAGTCTCCAAGAATCTTGCATACAAGTTAGATGTTCTTGTTACTTGTCACAATTATACTTAAAATTAGATGAACACTATCTGAATTGGTAAGTTGTACAATTTTTCCTTCCCAGCACAAGCCTTTTGGGCCTGAAGTGAAGTTTTGTGATGCTCATGGACTTCTTCCACATGTTTTGCATACTTTGATGCAAATTTGTTAGGCTTCGCACCCTCTATCTATGGTCTGTGCGGAGCAGCTTTCTTTACTTTTTCTATGTGTTCTTCTTTGCCTCTTCCTCCATTGTATTCCTCTTACCAGCTATCAAAGCTCGGTGTCTCTATTCTTTTGCCTCTTGCTTTGCATGAAGTTGCTCCTGAAGTTCCTTTTGCTGCTTCTGTGCTGCTTCCAATCGCTTCTTTCATTTTTCCTCATGGTCTCTCCTAATCATCTCTTGCATTTTCCTCTTATTTGCTTAAATCTCTTCTACATTTGTTTTCCTTTCTTCCTCTTTCTATCTTTTCTCCTCCATTTTTCTGACCTTATCTTCCTCCAATTTATTCCTAGCTTCCAGAGCTCTTCGCAACTTCAAATCAACGCCAATGCGAGAAGTGCCTACCTCGAAAGAACTTTCCAAGTGAGGTTTCTGCTGAAAGAACAGGTCCAATAAACAACAAAACATAATAGCAAATGAAAATAGGGCAAAACAGAGTTAATAAACTCAGAAAATATTTATCTAACTTGAATTATATTTCATCCAACAGTCGTGTACAATAGCTTTGTTCAATCATATATAATTACAAAAAACTTGAAGCCTGGAAGCTTCCATCTTTCTAGATTATTCTATATTTTAATTCTAGAAAAGCTGGAATGTTCTATTAGTTTTATGGAAAACTCTAGATAAATCCTAACTTTCTATTGTGGAAAACTCTAGACAAAACTTGCTATTTCCTAGACAATCTTACTTTCCTTAACATCCCCCCTTAAGATTGGCTAGAATAATACAAAGAAAATACAAAAGAGAGGGGAAATACAAAGAGAGGGGAACATTATATTACTATCCCCCCTTAATGTTCACCTCTAATAGACCAAGCATTCCTCGTAATTTTAAGAATTTGGCTTCAGTCATACTCTTAGTGAAGATATCAGCTACTTGTTCTTCACTTGGACAAAATTGAAGATTGACAATAGATGCTTGAACAAGATCCTGAATGTAATGAACATCAATTTCAATATGCTTTGTTTTAGCATGAAAAACTAGATTATTGGCAACCTGTATGGTACTTTGATTGTCACAATACATAGTGCTGGCTGAACTTTGTAGAAAACCAAGCTCAAATAGAAGATTTCAAATCCAAACTGCTTCCTTGCCTGCTTCTTTTGCTGCTCTATATTCTGCTTCACATGAAGATAATGATGTAGTTGTTTGTTTCTTGCTGCTCCATGTAATAGGTCCTGATCCAAGATTGAAAACATAACCACCAGTAGATTTCCTATCATCTATATCACCACCCCAATCTGAATCAGTAAATCCAACCAAAGAAATTGAAGATTTATATTCATAGAAGATGCCAAAGTGTATGGTTCCACGGATATATCGTAAAATTCTCTTAGCAGCCAACCAATGACTTTCTTTAGGTGCCTATATAAATCTAGATACAAGACTGACTACAAAACAAATATCTGGTCGAGTATGAGTTAGATAAACCAAACTACCAACAAGCTGTCTATATAAAGTGGCATCTACACTCTTAGAAGTACATTCTTTAGTAAGCTTGACTCCAAATTGAAATGGGGTAGATGCTGGCTTGCATTCAAGCATGTTAAACTTTTCTAAAAGGTCCAAAGCATATTTTGATTGTGAGATGAACAATCCATCATGTAATCTACAAACTTGTAATCCAAGAAAATAGTTTAGTTCACCCAAATCACTCATATGAAATGTCTTCTTAAGATCTGATTTTAAATAATAGATAAGCCCAATATTTGGTCCAGCAATGAGTAAATCATCTACATAAAGCGCAACAAGAAGAATCTCATCTTGAACTTTCTTCACATAAAGATTTGGATCTGACTTACATCTCTTAAATCCATGAAGCTGAAAATACTTATAAATCTTCTCATTCCATGCTCGTGGTGCTTGTTTAAGACCATAAAGTGACTTCTTTAATCTGCAAACAAGATTAGGATGTTGCTGATCTACAAAACCTGGTGGTTGATCCATATAGATTTCTTCATATAAATCTCCATTTAAGAAAGCATTTTTAACATCCATTTGATGGATATGCCACCCAAGACTTGCAGCCAAAGAAAGAATAATTCTAACTATATTCATCTTAATGACAGAAGCAAATGTTTCTTCATAATCAACACCCTCCTTTTGATTGAACCCCTTAGCAACCAATCTAGCCTTGAATTTTTCTATAGCACCATCTGATTTAAATTTTGTTTTATAAACCCATTTGCAACCAATAACATTCTTACCTTGGGGGTGGGGTACAAGTTCCCAAGTGTTATTCTCTATCAATGCATCATATTCGTCTTTCATGGCTTTCTCCCACTCTTTCTTTCCTCTAGCTTGCTCATATGAGATTGGGTCATTTACTTGTAAGACTTTGGCCATGAGAGCACTACCATTCCTTCCTTGGATCTTTAAGCCTTGTCTATATATTTCTTCAACACTCCTTGTCTTTTGTTTAGCTGAAATGTCACCTTCTTCATCATCACTACCTGCAGAAAATGGCTGAGTACAAGCATTAGTAGTTTCATTTTCAATAGTATTATCATCATCAGTAGTGCTATCCTCATCAATATTGGCTTCATTTCTTTCTAAAATATCTGAAAAATTAGAACCATTTGCTGTTGTAGAGTGAGAGAAAGAAGCTGTAAGTTGTGAATACTCATCAAACTTTACATCTCTACTAACAAAGACCTTTTTTGTTGTCAAATCATATAACCTGTAAGCCTTTGATTCTTCACTATAACCCACAAACAAACACTTATGACTCTTTGGTTCTAACTTTTCTCTCTTTTCATCAGGAATGTGTGCCCAACTAGTACACCCAAATAATTTAAAATACCCAATGTGAGGCTTTCTACCACTCCATGCTTCTTCAAGGGTGATATTTGTGAGAGCTTTAGTGGGAATTCTATTCACAATATATGCAGCACAAGAAACAGCCAAACCCCAAAATTTGTTATGCAAACTTTTAAAATGTAACATACAACGAGCCATTTCTAAAAGAGTTCTATTCATTCGTTCAACCACCCCATTTTGTTGAGGAGTATAAGGAACTGTTCTTTGCACCTTAATACCACAATTTTCACAAAATGACTCAAATGCATAATTGCAATATTCACCCCCATTATCTGTCCTTAAACACTTAATTCTTTTTCCACTTTGATTTTCAACTAATGCCTTAAACTTTTGAAAGACTTCAAATACTTCATTTTTCCTTTCCAAAAAATAAACCCATACTCGCCTGCTGTAATCATCAATAAAAGTGAGAAGATACCTGGCACCTGAAAGTGAAGGATACCCTGGTTCACATAGATCACTATGAATGAGTTGCAACGGATAATTAGCTCTCCATGCTTTGCCTAAATCAAAAGGATCTCGATGATGTTTGCCTAACACACATCCTTCACACACACCTTCAGAAGTTGAAATTTTTGTTAATCCTCTAACCATATCCATTCTAACCATGTCTTGTAATTTTCTATAATTTATATGTCCAAGTCTAGCATGCCAAAGTTTTGACATATCATCAGTCTGAGCAATAAAAGCATGAGAGATTGTGTATTCGTTATCAACAAACCCCACAAATTTAAATAGACTCTCTTTATGATCAACTCTACCAATAGCAATTATATTACTTGGGTCTTTTCTATCTCTAACAATAACTTGATCAGCAGTGACAACAAACTCATATCTAGCTTGGGCAATTTTATATACTAAAATAAGATTCACCCCTAATCCTTCAACCAGCAAAACATTTTTCAAAGACCCATTTGTTACATTAACAGTCCTTGTTCCTAAAAATGGAAGTCTCATTTTATTGCCAATGGTAATTTCTTGATCTGAATTCTTCCCTTCATTAAAATCAATAAACAAAGATCTATCCCCAGTCATGTGATAAGATGCCCCTGAATCTAAAATCTATTCTTTATTAGAATCTGAAGCAAAATATCCCCCTTTAACACTACTTTCAAGTCTAGCAATTACCTCCTTATTTGATTTCTCTTGCCTTTTTAGAGAGATGGCTACAAAGCTATGCCTATCCTTCTGGCCATCCTTGAACCTTTCTTGCTTGGGCTTGTATTGCTGCCTTTCATTGTCCCTCTTCTTTAAACAAAATTTTTCCATGTGATTTTCACCTCCACAATACCTGCAAATAATCAATTTTTTTGCAACTTGTTTTTCTGTACCATCATTTCTAGAAAAATGGTTAGAACCATCATTATTTTGAAATTTATAATTTCCTTTCCAATTCTTCTTTCCATCATATCTAGAAAATTTACTCTTGGCTGAATATGCATGATTCTTCTTAATATGTCCTTCTTTGATAAGCTGAACCTCTTCATCTAAAACAGACTTACAAAATTGATCAAAAGTTTGCTGGGGGGTATTGGGATTTAGTTGAAGAACCCTTTTCCTTGATTCCTTAAATACCTTGTATGGTTGGGGAAGCTTACTTTCAACCATTGCAATCAATTGAAAATCTTTTTTTGCATATTCAACACCTATTTTCTTCAGCTGGGCACTTAAAAAAGTAACTTCATTGAAATAATCAGTCATTTTTTCAAAATCAGAAGGAGCTAAATTCACCAATTTTTCTTCTATACTAAACATGCTAGCAATATCTACATCTTTATAATCTTTTTCCAAACTCTCCCACAACTCTATTGGATTATCAATATCAACAAATCTTCTATTGAGATTGGGACTTAAAGCTTTACCAATAATACCTCTAGCTTGTTCCAACTTGCATTTCCATAGCTCCTTTTCTTTTTCACTTTGAGGTTCTCCAATTTCTTTGTTCACTATCCTCCATAGAGCCTTTTCTCTTAGAGCATTCTTGACTGCAATCTTCCAATCTGCAAAACCACTTGCATCAAATATTGGCAACACTTCATTTGTTGAGCCCATGTTAGTCAAAACAAGATCAGTCTTCAAAGAAATATCACTCCAGCAATAATGCAGCCCTGCAAACAAATATCACTTCCAACAATCTATATGCCCTGCAGCTGAACCTGGAAAAAAATCTAGCTGAACCTGGCTCTGATACCACTTGTAGGGAGTTGAGCTGGCCGTTTCTCCCAAAAGGCGCACCTGTCAGGAAACCGCTACCATCCCAGATAAAGACCAACGGGAGGCGGTTAAGCCATGTCACGAATCCCGAAGGGGGACGCTGACTCTTTTGCCAACAATTCCCCCCCTCAGCGTTACCCGAGGGGATTCGAACCTGTGACCCAACTCTGATACCATGAAAGAACAGGCCCAATAAACAACAAAACATAACAGCAAATGAAAACAGGGCAAAACAGAGTTAATAAACTTAGAAAATATTTATCTAACTTGAATTATATTTCATCCAACAGTCATGTACAATAGCTTTGTTCAATCATATATAATTACAAAAAACTTGAAGCCTAGAAGCTTCCATCTTTCTAGATAATTCTATATTTTAATTCTAGAAAAGCTGGAATGTTCTATTAGTTTTATGGAAAACTCTAGATAAATCCTAACTTTCTATCGTGGAAAACTCTAGAAAAAACTTGCTATTTCCTAGACAATCTTACTTTCCTTAACAATTTATTCCATCTGCAGAAGAAGTTGGCCTTGGTCAAGTAGGATCGAACCAACATATGTTTTTTTCTTGAAATCCCAAACTTGTAAAATCTTTTTCATTCATCTGAATTACCATTGGAGACATTCTTTTAAGAGACTCCTCCTAGTTGTTGAGGCTCTCGGATGTATTTTCTATCTTCCTCTCAAACATTATAGACCTAACTTAGAATCAAGATTTTGTGGTGTCAATTGGTTTCAGTTTGATTTGTGAATGCATCATCGACCTGGAGTGATGGAAGACTGTAGTGGATAAATATGATATTTGTAGTGGTGAGGTGCCAATTAGATGTCTATTTCCCATTGGCTTGCTCTACTCTTCCCGAGTTGTTTCATGCATCTATACCCTCAGTAACTATGTTGTGGATGAAGGATATGTTTTTGCTTCCTCTTCACATCGCGGCTAGGTTTCGTGTTGCCAACTTCTCTCCTCCTTTTCTTTTGTCTTGCCCTCGATGTTTATGGCCTTTTTGTGTTTTCTCTATCATTCAGTTGTGGTGGGATTATGTATACAAAACTTTTTTTTACTCTCTTAATATAGTATGGTGACTTTGTCACTTTCGTGTATATATATATATATATATATATATATATATATATATATATGGTTATACTAGATTTCTTCTATGTTAATTTATTTAGTATTATAGTTAAAGTTAAAGTTCCTTTAGACCTTCTTATAAAGAGATGAAACAATAAATATTTCTTCATATAAAAAAATTTCCATCAAAGAGACTTAAATTGCAATGAAAGCTAGTTGTATGGACAACAATATTGGCATTAATGTCTGACCAATTGGCAATTAGAAATTTGTTTGGCTATGATTACTTTGATCATCTTGCATCATTTGATGTCAATGGCAACCATTGATGCTGAAAGTTAGCCCACTTGCTCTTATAGAGGGAATGCCCTTTCTTACCCTCTCTTTCACTATTTCTCTCTTTTTCTTCATCTCTCTATCTATTCTCTTCTTCTCTCTTCCTATCTTTCTCTCTATCTCTCTTTCTCTTAATTTTTAAAAATTATAAAAATGAGTATTTAATAGAAATTAATTCTCTGAAATATAATTACTTGTAGTTAATTCTAACAATTAAAATGTATTATATATTGTATTAAATTATTTTAAATAAATATGATATAACTAAAATTTCATATTATATAAAACTAAAATATTAATAACTTAATAAAAATATACATAAAAATTCACATCACAAGAGGAGAAGTTCATGTTCTCTACAGGCATTTGCATCATTTCATCCCTTTAAAACCATCTAATTGACCTAGTGAGGGTGCAATCCACCCAACGCACTCACAACATAAAATTCTAAACTTTAAACTAATGAGAACAATAGTGCTTTACATGGGGAAAGTATTTTGACGAGAAATACCCCACACTCAAAAAGTAGCTCAATATATTATTCAGAAATCTCAACAAGATTACAATATGCTTGTAGAAGAAAGCTTCCACAAGATTATCATGAAACAAAAATCCAAGGTCAAATCCACATCTACAATACCCTCGGCCCCAACCTCCATCTCAAGCACTTGATATATAGAAGATACAATACATGAAACTATCAAATGGTAATTACAAAACCATGGGCTAAAACCACCCATATGTGGCATCCAAATTATCTCCCATATAAATGCCTTATGATGTGTCAAAATACACACTAACACATGTAACTCCTCCTTTATAGCTCTTTAAGTGTCCAACACATTTTCACATTTCCCATATTGGGAGGCCCAACATCTAGATGCCATAAATTTTGATCCAAAAGGATGATTGACGAACCGTTTGATGTGTTAGAAATCTATTGAATAGATCTATTAATATATAACCCACTTTGCTAGTTATGACAACTTTTGGGGCCAAAAATGGCTTCCAAGTGCCTCAAAATTGAATTCAAACTTTTTTGAGAGTTTCAAATTTTGGAAACTTTAATATCATGACATCCAAACATGACCTAAGGTCAAAACTCATGTGGAATGTTTAATTGGAAATTCGTTAGTTTTGATTTTCTACCTATAAATATCCCCCTCTATGCATTTGGGGAGGCAAATTTTAGTATTGATGTTCTTTCTTTTTCTTTATTTTTCTTGTCTCCATAGCATTTTTATGCTTGTTGTTGACCCTGTGAACCTTTTGATTTTTGCATTAGCTTCCATAGCTCCAAGCCATAATGCTTCTCTAAGTATTCTCAGTCTCAACTACAATCAAAGCTTCAATAGCTCCAATTCATAACTCTTCTATAGGTATTCTCATGCTCAGTTACTATTAAAGATTCCATAGATTCAAGCCATAGTGCTTCCTAGTTATTCTCATGCTCAAAGTGTCCAAGCTTTCCTTTGATTTTATTTTTCTCCCATATGTGTTTTTGTCATCAAGCAAAGAACCCCTTTGTTGTATAGGAAGAGAGGTTCCCACTTCTGATGGCTCAAACTAGGCATTGAAATATTATTCATATTAGGTTATTCATGTTTTATAGTACTAAATAGGTCACATTATTGCTTTTGGAAAGGTAAATCATTTCTTTTCTCTTTTATTAATAGGTTGCTTGGTTTCTTTCATAGTTTAGCAAAGAATTTGATTTAATTAGACTAGTCTTGATATCATTCATCAGATCACATTTACTTTCATTGATAATTTCAATTCATAAGTTTAGATTAAAAAATTATCCCACAAAACTACAAAAACATAGATTAGGTTGCATTTGAAAAATTCATATAGGTTGCACTCATATTTCAACTCTTAGCTAATTAGAAAGTGTTTTTATTTGGGAAAAAAGGAAATAATTTTTTTTCATGCATTTAGAATGCATTCATAAAAATTACAAAATCATTAGGAAAAATTAAAGAAAAACAAGAACAAAATCCTTGATCTCATCACAAGGTCAGAATAACTAAAATCAAACATTCAAACATGGAGAAAACCTCAATTCCATTACAAGGTTGAAAGAACAATTTATACACACTCAAAAAAATAATGTGAAGCACAACACTTCCCTTATTGCCAAGTATTTAATGTGCCCAAGCATTAGGGGAGATTGGATACAATCAATCCTCATTGAGATTGGGGAGAACCTCTTGCATCTAATTCATCAACAAAACTTTCAAAAAATAAGAGAAGAATAAGAACATTAGTAGTGCATTAGAGATAAAAAACTTTTGATTGAACAAATCTTATGAGACAAAGAAAGGAGATAGGAACATTTTTGACTCATCAATGAATAAATAACCTTCATGCTAGGCTTCAGAGACTTAGGACTCATGACCCTTTGGGTCATACAATTATAACAACTAAAATCAAATATCTCTAGAAGAATAATCATCAAGAAACACACACATAGCACAAAAACCAACCACCATCTATGATGTTCTACTTCATCAAGATTGAGAGAATAACAAGCCCTCGGTCCTACCTCTTCTTGCCTAGCTCCTATCACATGAGTGGGCATGACTAGGCGGCCGCACTTAGCAATGAAGACTATTCATTGTCACATTGGAGTGTGACTCACCCTCAAATTGTCTAGGTTAAATTCTAAACAACAAATATTTTGATGAACTTGATGTGAAGAGAAAAACCTTTGGGGGGGAAGATTTTTGCATTTCCATCATTATTTCACACTTTCATTTCACTGTTTTTCTCTTCATTTCACTCGTCACCTTCATCCTCTTTGCTCTTCATTCCATTTATTCCATCATTCCTAAGACACCCCTAAATATGATAGAATCTAGGAAACATTCCCTTTGGAGAACCTAAAACACCTTCATTTGACAAATATATGCCACCTAATCCATTGGTACCAATCAACAATTGCTATGATTTTGAAGACTTGGATTATGAGAATGATAGACAAGATACTCATCGTTCTCTCACATTCAATAACCCCACTTAGGAACATAGTTCTAGCTCAACCAATACACTCTAACCATAGAAGAGCACACTAAGTGCTCATAAGATTATAAATCCATCAACCATCAATAAGCCATGTAGGAATAGCAACACAATTAGATGATGAAGTGAGATGTTTAGAGAAACACTTGAAAGAAGATTGGGAGGCCAAAGAGGCCTTACATATTGCATATCAAGCTAAGTAATTGGAAAATGCCTTGAGAGAGCATGCAAATGGAGGAAACCATCAAAATTCACAACCAACTGGAGAAGGGCAAAGAACAAGAGCTGTAACCCCTGCCAAACTCATAGCTACCCTAGTCCAAAAAGTTAGGACCTTAGAAGCCACATGAATAGAATAGCCTCCTTGAGATAAAAATGATTCAATAAATAGAATGCAAGTAAACTCACAAACACTAGGGTCAAATAGGACCATAGGAAAACTCAAAATCCCCCTTATTTGAGCTTTTGTTTTTTCAATAAAATTAATGACACAATTCAACAACTTCCACAAGTAGCTAGATTCTATCCAATTCACAACTTTCAATTTACTTAGAATTTTCCACAAGCTCAATCAATGTACTCAAATGTATCTATATATCAAGGGCCAAATCGATAGGTCCCATCCGCAGTGCCCATGTTCCTAAAACTAAAATCTTAGAGCATGTTTTTAGGAACTTACCTTGAATTCTTGGAAGAGCCTATTAGATTTGGGACATACAACTGAGAGGGGGGGTGAATCAGTTGTCCAAAACTTTCTTGCAATTAATCACTTAAATCCTTTTCTTAATTTAGTAGCATAATAATAAATCAATCATGGAAACATAATGCAACAATTCAAGAGCAGAAACACATTAACACATATAACACCAAGATTTTGACGTGGAAAACCCGGTTAAGGGAAAAACCACCAGGTGACTAACCCAAGATTGTATTCTCTGTTAAAAGAATAGAAAGAACAAAATGGCACATGCCAATTAGGGCTCACTGCCTGAGCACACTTCTCATAAGATGCTCACTACCTACAGGAGACACACTGTCTACAGAATAATAAGTATTACATACTTGAACTAAAGAATAGCATCTTCACCATGCTTGAGTCAGTTCCATTTAAGCTCAATACTTCTGCTGTGCCTTTTGCTCTACTCCTCTCTACCACACTCTCATCTCCACAAGATACATTTGAAATGACTTTACAACTCCTTATTTATACAAGACATCAATTTAGGGATAATCATCCAAGTTGGTATACATTACAGAGCAAACACATAAATACAACATGACTAATTACAAAAAGACTTCATGCAGATCAACACACTGTCGGCCACACAGATCTGAGACTTCAATCTTCCTTAGGAACACACCATTCTTCATAGAACATCATCAAGATCATCCACAGGATGTGTAACTCATTCGGTCAGCCTGACTTGGGAAGAACATCATCATCCAGAAGTAATTCTTCAATTACAAGCTCAATCTTCAATGCGGACCACCAACATGAACTGGACATAATCCAATGACCTTCACAAGCTTGGCTGAATCACCAGGAACATCCAAACTACTTCTGCTTACTGAAGTCATTCTCTCCTTTATCTGGAACCTTAAGAACATAGTCTGTCATCACTGTCATATTGAAATAGATGCTTGTAGATCTTCAGACCACAAACCAATTAGGTTGTCAATTCACATTGACTTCCTAAATACTCCACCAAATCTGCAGAACAAGATATTGTGTTTCTGGATCTCACTGGACCTATTTGTGTCACTATATCACTTCTAAACATCTGCAAAAACTAGTTTCCCTTAAGTGGCCATAACTTCTTCAAATTTTCATACAGACCTCTAAAATCTTTATTGGATCATCTTAAGACACATATCTACAAAACCCTTATTTGCGTATCCTCTGATCTTCATCTTAGCTGGGATCTTTACCTTGTTATCTTCACTATTCTTCTCTGTTCCTGATAGGACTAATTTTCGTAATATCCTCAGCATACATCTCATCCCATCCTTATCATCAATGCAATAGGAGTATGTTGACATCAATGACAACACCGGTTAGGCCCATACTTGCAATAATCTCCCCCTTTGTCATTGATGGCAACATATGATGTGAAAAATTATTTTAACCATCAAGACAAGAACTTCTCCTTATTGACACAACTCCCCCTATCAACAACAACCATTCACATGTCTTCTCTTCCTTTACTGCTCCCCCTTTGATCAACAACCACTTGTTTTTCACATGTCTTCTCTCCCCCTTTGACATCAATGGAAAAGGGCACATACTTGCATCAATTCAGAATCATACTAGCTACTCCTCCTGAGTAGCAGCTTCCCATCATCAATCCGGACCACAAGATATGACTGTGAGATCCACTAGACTGATGCACATCAGTGAACCTTAATTCAGAACCGGAGGGGTAATAACCCCTAACTTCTCCCTGAGATACTCAAAAGAGTCCTTAGGTAGAGGTTCAGTAAAAATATCTGCAATCTAATCCTTGGAAGGCACAAACTCCAATCTAATTTCATTCTTGTTCACTTGCTCTCTCAAAAAGTGAAACTTGATGGATATATGTTTAGTCTTTGAATGCAACACCGGATTCTTTGATATATTTATTGCACTTGAATTATCACAGAAGATTGTGATAGGTTCTTCATACTCCACTCTGATATCTCTTAGCATTTGCTTCATCCACAATACTTGAGTGCAACTACCTGCTACTGCAATATATTCTACTTTTGCAGTGGACAGAGATATTGCCTCTTGTTTCTTCCTTAGCCAAGAAACCAATCTCTTCCCCAAAAAGAATGCTCCACCACTGGTACTATTCCGGTCATCCACATCTCTTGCCCAATCCGCATCTGTATATGCATGAAGAGAGAAATCATGATCTCTAGGATACCACAAACCATACTCAACTATCCCTTTTAGATATCTAAAAATCCTCTTGATTGCCATGACATGAGATTCTCTAGGACCAGCTTGGAATCTAGCAACAAGACTAACAACATTCATAATGTCAGGTCTAGTTTGAGTGAGATACAATAATCCTCCAATCATTGACCTGTACTTTTTCTAATCAGCCTTAGGAGAGTCATCATCTTTGCTCAATTTACATCCGGTTGCCATGGGAGTACTCATTGGTTTTGAGTCTTCCATCCTAAATTTCTTCAACAATTCTTTCACATATTTGGTCTGAGAAATGAAGATTCCCTTTTTGGTTTGAGTGATTTGTAGACCCAAGAAGAAATTCATTTCCCCAAACATGGACATCTCAAATTCACTTTTTATTTGATTTACAAAAATTTTGCACATACTATCTCTTCCTCCAAAAATGATATCATCAACAAACACTTCAACAATCAAAATGTTTTCATGATCAATTTTGAAGTATAAGTTACTGTCAGCAATACCTTTGTTGAAACCAATCTTCAAAAGATGCTATCCAGTCTTTCATACCAGGCTCTTGGGGCTTGTTTAAGTCCATACAGTGCTTTCTTCAACTTGCAGACCATATCACCATGATCAGACAATTGAAATCCATCCGGTTGCTCAATGTAAACTTCTTCTTCCAAGTCACCATTCAGGAAGGCAGACTTGACATCCATCTGATATACTTTGAAATCTTTGAAGGCAGCAAAGGCAAAAAAATAATCTGATAACTTCAATTCTTACCACCGGAGAAAAAAGTTTCTTCAAAATCAACTCCTTCTACTTGGGAGTAACCCTTGCAGACCAATCTAGCTTTGTTTCTGACTACTTCACCATCTTCATTCAGTTTATTCTAGAAGACCCATTTGGTTCCAATCACATTCTTATTTTTAGGTCTAGGAACAAGATCCCAAGTGTGATTTTTCTCAATTTGCATCAGCTCTTCCTCCATTGCTTTAGTCCAGTTGTCATCATTGCATGCTTCATTTACTGTCTTAGGTTCAATCTTTGAAATTAGACAATACTCTTCTGAATCTTGAGCAATCCTTCTTCTTGTTTGAACACCTTTGCTTTTATCACCTATGATCTAGTCTTTAGAGTGATTCATGTTTACATACCTAGGAATTTTGGGACTTACTTGCACTTCTATTTCTTGTACAGGTTCATTCATACTTATCTCTTCTTCCTGATTCACCGGATCAATTTGAATCTGAATTTTAGAAGGGGCTTGGACTCCTTGGATCAAAACATCATTTTCATCATCTTCATCATATTCATAAAACCTTGAAGATTTTTCAATACCTTCATCAACCTTCACATTTGTACTTTCTATAATCTTTCTCAATCTCTTGTTATAACACCGGTATGCTTTGCTTTGAGTAGAATAACCCAAGAATATTCCTTCATCACTTCTAGCATCAAATTTGCCTAGCTCTTCATCTCTTTTAATGTAACATTTGCTACCAAAGACTCTGAAATACTTCATAGTGGGAGTGATGCCAAACCATAGTTCATAAGTAGTCTTACCAATATTGCTTCTGATTTGAACTTGATTAAGAGTGTAGACTGCAGTGCTTACAGCTTCTCTCCAGTAGATCTGAGGAACATTTGCTTCCATAATCATGGTTCTAGATGCCTCTTGGATGGTCCGGTTCTTTCTCTCCACTACTCCATTCTGTTGTGGTGTCCTTGGAGTAGACAACTATCTTTTTATCCCATGTTTCTCACAGAATTCTATGAACTCACCGGATGTGAATTCTCCACCTCTGTCAGACCTTAGACATTTTATGTTCAATCTGATTTCATTTTCTACCATAGCCTTGAATATTTTGAATTTCTCAAGGGCCTCAGATTTCGCTTTGAGAAAAGTTACCCACATCATCCGAGAGTGATCATCAATTAATAACATGAAGTATCTAACACCTTGCACACTCCTAATTCTTGCCAGACCACAAAGATCTGTATGAACTAAGTCTAATAATATGGTACAAGATAGTTCTTTACTTTTGAATGTGACTCTGTTCTGCTTACCCAACTGACATTCTTTGCATAAACTATTAGTAGGTTTCACCAGCCTTGGAAGATCTCTTACAGCTTAAGTGTTGCTTATCTTGATGATATTATCAAAATTTACATGACACATTCTCCTATGCCACAACCAACTCTAATCAATTTGAACAAATAATAAACTTTTACTAGTACCAACCAAGTGGAAGATATTACCTTTAGTTTGAGTACCGGATGCAATCTCCATTCCGAAACTTTCAAAGATCTTGCATTTTCTATTTTTGAATTGAAGATCATAGCCTTTGTCCACCAACTGTCCAAAATTGAGAAGATTGTGCTTCAGACCTTCAACATACAGTACATTACTGGTTTTGTTCTTTCCATCAAAAGAAATAGTTCCTCTACCTCTGATTCTGCCAACAGAATTATTACCAAATTTTACCACTCCTTCATAGTTTTCCAAATCTATGAACTTATTTTTCTCACCTGTCATATGGTGGGAGCATCTACTATCAATTACCCAATCATCTTTTTCTTCAACTTGGGCAGCCAGAGCTTTTTCTACAATTTTATGATTGACAGATTTAGAGGGCATTGGATCTTCTTTCTTGATGGCAATAAACACCCAGTCACTTCCGGATTTGTTTCATGTCTCTGATTCATCATCTGTTACTCCTTCATCATCATCATCTTCATGAACATAGTAACATTTCTTTTGGAACCTTGATCTGTTAGGATTTGGTCTTGAAAATCTTTCCGGACACCTTAAGGCAAAATGACCAATCTTATTGCAGTTAAAATATTTAAAAGGCAATTTGCCCTCATACTTACCAGATCCTCTTGGTAGTATTTTTGCAATAAGGGCTTCAAGTGGAGTAGCTTTTGCTTCATCTTCTTCCAAGTCTTTTCTTGCTTTTTCATACCATGATAGTTTTTTTAAGAGTTCTCTCCTGGATCAAACTTTTGTTTTCCTTTTACAAAGGCACTAGCTTTGAATGCAGATTCAGTTTTGGGGGGGCATCTCCAAACTCGGTCAATTCAAATGCAGCTAGTTTACCAACCAATTGATCTCTTGAGATACCTGAAAAGGATCTGAATTCTTCAATAACAACAACCTTATATTTGTAAGAATCAGGAAGGGATCTGAAAACTTTGCCAACAATCTCATCTTCATCCAAGATTCCACCAGCACATCTAATGCCACAAACAAGCTCATTTACTCTTGGCATTAATGTAGTGATATTTTCATCTTCTCTCATCTTCAGGTTTTCAAATTTTCATTTCAGACTCTGTAGCTTGGCACATTTAACATACTTGTCTCCTTCATGCAGAAGTTCTAGTTTTTGCCAGATCTCATATGCAGTTTTTAGATCAATAACATTTGTCAGCTCTGAATTAGATAAGGCACTTAGAAGAGCTTCTTTAGTCTGTAGATTGTTTTCAGCATCTCTGATTTCATCTACAATACGTGGACCATTCTGTGGAGGATCATACCTCTTTGAATCCATGATCCAATACTACATTCCCATACATTGCAAGTGTCATTCCATGCGACTTTTCCAAAGAGTGAATTGGTTCCATCAAACCTCGGACTATCCTTCTTGTAGGACAACATCTTGGATCTCCTCAAGCGGATAAGCTCCTTTTAGAGGAACTTGGCTTTGATACCAATTGTTAGATTTGGGACATACAACTGAGAGGGGGGGTGAATCAGTTGTCCAAAACTTTCTTGCAATTAATCACTTAAATCCTTTTCTTAATTCAGTAGCATAATAATAAATCAATCATGGAAACATAATGCAACAATTCAAGAGCAGAAACATATTAACACATATGACACCAAGATTTTGACATGGAAAACCTGGTGAAGGGAAAAACCACGGGGTGACTAACCCAAGATTGTATTCTCTGTTAAAAGAATAGAAAGAAAAAAATGGCACATGCCAATTAGGGCTCACTGCCCGAGCACACTGCTCACAAGAGGCTCAATGCCTACAGGAGACACATTGTCTACAGAATAATAAGTATTACATACTTGAACTTAAGAATATCATCTTCACCATGCTTGAGTCAGTTCCATTTAAGCTCAATATTTCTAATCCACCTTTCTCTCTACTCCTCTCTACCACACTCTCATCTCCACAAGATACATTTGAAATGACTTTACAACTCCTTATTTATACAAGATGTCGACTTAGGGATAATCATCTAAGTAGGCATACATTGCAGAGAAAACACATAAATACAACATGACTAATTACAAAAAGACTTCACGCAGATCAACACACTGTCGGCCACACAGATATGAGACTTCAATCTTCCTTAGGAGCACACCATTCTTCACATAACATCATCAAGATCATCCGCAGGATGTGTAACTCATCCGGTCGGCCTGACTTGGGAAGAACATCATCATCCAGAAGTAATTCTTCAATTACGAGCTCAATCTTCAATGCAGACCACTAACACGAACTAGACATAATCCAAAGACCTCCACAAGCTTGGTTGAATCACCAGTTACATCCAAACTACTTCTGCTTACTGAAAATCATTCTCTCCTTTATCCAGAACCTTAAGAACACAGTCTGTCATCACTGTCATATTGAAATAGATGCTTGCGGATCTTCAGACCACAAACCAATTGGGTTGTCAATTCACATTGACTTCCTAAACACTCCACCAAATCCATAGAACAAGATATTGCATTTCCAGATCTCACCGGACCTATCTATGTCACTCTGTCACTTCTAAACATCTACAAAAACCAGACTTAAGTGGCCATAGCTTCTTCATATTTTCATGCGGACCTCTGAAATCTTTACTAGATCATCTTAAGTCACATATCTACAAAACCCTTTGATGCGCATCCTCTGATCTTCATCTGAGCTAGGATCTTTACATTGTTGTCTTCACTGTTCTTCTCTAATCTTGATAGGACTAATTTTCTCAATATCCTCAGCATACAGCTCATCCCATCCTTATCATGAATGCAATAGGAGTATGTTGACATTAATGACAACACCAGTTAGGCCCATACTTGCAACAGAGCCAAGATCCAAGGTTATTTTCTTAAATTGAAGCAAATGCCTTTAGAGGTTGAGTTAACCAAGAAGGGGGATTTAGCATTATACTTACAAGTGTGAAATTATGATCCTTGCATAAAGAGGACATTGATCAATAATGGAGCCACTATGAACATAGTCTTGTTTTCTCTTTCAGAAAATATGAGATATGGACACACCAACATCATGACATGTTGAGACACATTGACAGGTTACAACAACTTAAAGGTAGCAATGATCAAAAAATTACACTCCAATTCTCCTTGGGACCCAAAATAGTTCCCACAATATTCTATTTCATTGCTAAGGATACTAGTTATAACTTGTTATTGGGGAGACCATGGATTCATAGAATAAAGGTGGTCCCTTCCACATTGTTTCAGAAGATTTTATTTTTTAATATTAGAAAGATCTATGTGACAAAAATAGATCTTAAACCTTTTATCATGGTAAAGACAAATGTAACTAGAAAGAAGATAGGCATCCTTATCAACTACGAGCTATTGACAAATAAAATTACCATTCTAGATCCAATCCCTCAATCAATATGCATTAAGAAGGAAGAACAACCTAGCTAGACAACGAGAAATATAGAAATGAGGAAATTTGAGAAGGGAGAGTCATCAAAGAAAAATAAGTGATTTTGAAGGAAACAATAGCCAAAATTATAGAATTATTATAAAGAGATGGCCCCACTAATTCCCCTTGGATGTATGCACTATAAATGTATTCTTAGATGCCAAGCAAGAGGAGACTAGTCAAATTATCTTGAAAAAACAAAATATAGGTGAAGTTCCTCCAATAATGAAGTGGCCCAGGGTCTAAGAACATTTTTGAGCTGCAATACTAGATCTAAGAGAGGTGGATCTAGGTGCCTTTTTCTGATCTTGAGGAAGAAACATTAGAAAGCTATACTCCTCTAACACCTCCAAGAGAGATGTCATCAAGTGATTCATACGTGCCTCTAACTCAAGAAGTGAGTGATTCTTATGTATTTCTTTCACCTCTTGAAGAAGCCTATACGCCTTGGACAAACTTGACATAGGTGGAGGCTACTGATCAAAGACAACCTTATCCAATTTATAATGAGTTCACAAATGCTCTAGAAGTGTTATCTAGAGCCTTCATAGCTACAAATACTTAAGAACCCCATTCTACTTGAACTTCGATACTATCCAATGATATATGGGAATCTAACTATAGGTTCAAATCAAAATAATTGAGAGGTTTCCTAATGAATATGAATTTCATGAAGGAGAGTTTATCAAATAACACAAATTACAAATAACGATAAGAGGTGAAGACACTACTATCCTTGAACTACTACATATAGGATACTCCATGGACCTACAACCAAATCCAAATGGAAAGACAAGAATAAGTTTTGTTCCCCCATAGGAGAAAAGGGAGCCTCAAATTCCCTTCAAATTATTTCAATTCTTGCAAAGTATCTAGTAATGTGTTGATGTCAAATTTTATAATGCAAGATCAATTTGACCTACTCATGGATTTATTGAATTGTGATGGAATCTTTTATAAGAATCCTTCTCATTAACAAGATTATGAATCCTTGGCTCACCTTACTTTACCTTGTTAGATCATAGAATTAAATCCAAAAGAACAAGATAATCTCTTAGGACATTACAAAATATGAGAAATTATTCTCAAGAAACGTACAAACAAGATAAAAGCATAGAAGAAAAAGGATATTTCAAGAAGAATGGAAGGTTCCCTACATGATTAAAGAAGATGTTTAAATGGTTCTTATCTTTTATACATAATGGAGGGTGAAGAATTTGGTGAAACAATCAATTCATTTCACCTAAAGAAATATTATGTCTAAAAACCCTAAAAATATAAAACATCAAAAATACAAAAAAATGAAATAACTCAAAAAAGTTCTTAAAAAACATAAAAATTAGGAAAAGAAAGATATGTATTCGACATTTTATTTTATCATACCTTAGTGAGTGACATGATTTTTTTATATTTTTCTCTTATAAAGGAGTCTAAGGTTGCCTAGGTATAGGTTGACCTTATGAAAAATTGTACCACCAATCATTCCCCTCTACATTTCCCAATAAATTCAAAGTAAATATGATCTCTTAGATTTATACTAATCCTAGTCTTAATGAACCATGATGTTAAGTCTAAACAAAGTTAGTACTCAAAACTACAATGCCAAATAGAAGCTTGCAAGTAGACCTTCCCCATTCCTCCTTAGCAAAAGGGAAGTTTAATTGGATAATGAAAGATCTTGGTGACATTCAACTCCTTATCTTTCTTAGCCAAAAATATCAAGGGAATCATAATTGCATAGCAAGTAATCAAGAAAAACTGAGAGATCATAAAAAGGACTACAAAAGAAAACAAAGAGAAAATACAAAATAATGAGACAATGAGAAAACATACTGCAAAATACAAAAAAGAAGAAAGAAAGAAATAAACAAAAAGGGTGAGAGGGTTGTACTTAAATGTCACCCACTTCCATGGTCAGCATTGAGTCAATGCTGACGTGGAAGTGGACCCCACTGGCTCCCCCACTCATCCTCTTCCACTCCTCCATCCGTCCCTTTGCCAGTATTAACCGCGCACTTCACTAACTGTAGCAGGCTAACTGTGGACTTCACTAGCTGTAGCAAGCTAATTTGAAATATTCTCGCATGCTAACTTTTAAATATTCCTACCTTTAGCTTTAGATATTTATATTTTTCTTATCGTTTGTTTTTTTATTTGATTTGTTTTTTCATTTACCCATTGCATGCTGATCACTCTTGATTGTGAGCTCTTTCTTGTATCTTCCTAGAGGAAAATTATATTGCAGCATCTGCATTTGTTTTGCTCCAATCAGGAAGCTCGTTTGCCAACAATCTAAGTGGGGATGTTTCTTTTAATTTCTATAATTAGTCACTTCTTTGAGGGCACTTCGATAAACCCTGTGAGATGTGATCTAGGTTTGAACCAATTCAGAAGTGGATTACTAAGCAATGTGGGAAATTTATCCAATTTCAAGCAGTTTTGTATATTTCAAACTTGTTATGTATATATAAAGAAACATTTAATGAGATTTTGCAAATAAAAAATAACAATTAGCCTTTGATGGAGGCGTTTTGAAATGGTAGTGCACACTGGCACCCATTTTTTAAGCACTTTTTTCTTTAAAGATGTTCTGTATTGCAATTTTGAACCAGCCCTTCACAATCCATTAATATCACTTAAATTTATTGAAAGAATAAACAACACATGGGGGTAGGCAAAAATATGGCAAATGAATAATGGATTTGAAATAATAGAAGTATTATCTACTTTAGACTAAAGAGCTCACAATGATAGATATATTGTATATATTTTCAAGTTATTTAAATGTTTGGATATGAATAAAGTAATGTTGCAGCTAAGTCCTTTCCATATTATCCAAATGGATACTTGTACTATAGCCTCTTAATTATATAGAAAGAAACATTTAATGAGATTTTGCAAATAAAAAATAACTAGTATTTTGGATGTTTCTTTTATTAAGTTCCTTTGCTAGTGGTTTTAAGTGGCCACATAGTTGTTGCAAGTACATTATGCATTATGACAACACATCACTAGTGGCTACAAGTCAAGACAAATCAAAATGACAAATTCCAAGTCTCTACCCTTGCCAAATTTGAATCCTAGGATGCTTTGTACCACCCATCAAAATAAAAAAGTGTTTGACAGTTTTTTGCTTTTTCTCAAATAGTTTGTTAAATTTATTTTGTGGCTCAATTTAGTGTGTTTTTCAAATGTTTATGTTTTATCATTTGTGAACCATGAACAATGAATGATAAGTGAATTGAATAGAAATTCTATATATATACATTGAATTATATCAAAGGTTGTAATCAATTGTGTTACATATTATTTGTTGTGTTAATGTGGTATTTAAGAAATTAACACTTTGAGTGTCTAATGTGTAGACATAGATTCGAGGAAGAGATTAATGGGGTTTCAAAATTTATAGGAGGGAAAACCATTACTAATGGTAGGTATTTTAGTGTCCAAAGGGGTAGGTGCATATTCAAGCACTAGATATTGAGAGAATAATAAATTTTTGATGTTTCTATTGTTGGTTGTTGGTGTAGTTACAAGTCTTCCTACAATATGGACCAAAGTCATTCTACCACATTATTTGTGTGCATTTATTTTAGGATACTAGGTGGGACTACTATTCATTTTGGTCTCCAACCTTAACGTTACTATCAAGTAGTATCAAAACAAGTTACAACACTAGAAATAAGTTTGTGAGTGTGTTGCATGTATCCTTAAACAAGTGTAAGCTCTAGATAGAGAGATGTAGAGACATCATCCATTGAGGGGATAGTGGTAGTGGAATCTACAAAGTTTAATTCATCTAGTATTGTTAGATAAAGGTAAAAGTGTGAGTGGGTGTGAGAAAAACCTATAGTCAATTTGTGCGTAACTTATGTAGGATAGTACAACTAGGATAGTTGCAAGAATAGGGAATGGAACAAAGATAGCCAATATGTGACCCAAGAGGAAGAATTCCAAATATTTTAATAGTAGTACACATTGGAGGAAAATTTGGAGTGATGTTAGAAGAGATAAAGGAGACACAAGCAAGGTTCAAAAATTATGAGCAGAAAAGGGAGGGTTAATACTCATGATGAGTTGTCTTAGTGAAGGAGATAATGGAGTAACATGTTTGAGGTGAAGATAGCCTTGAGATATAATGAGAAAGTGTATATATTATGTGAGCATCCCATAGATAGATAAATGGGTTATGTGTAACTCATGAAGAACCTTGTAGATATCAAGGTAGGGGAGAAGATATCATTCATGGATATGGAGAAAGAGGAAGAAAGAGATGCAACACTAAAATTGCAAGAGGCTAATGAGATAGCGAAGGAGAAGCTAACCAAGGAGAGAAAATTTCAAGCCCTTGATTTGTCTAACATTTATTTGGTTGTAGGTCTTGTGGATAGTAAAAAAAAGATATCCTCATACAAGGGTCCATGAGGTTGCAAGAGAAGCATTCCTTTCTAAAGGCATTAATGTTCTAGAGTGTGTACCAAGTGGAGAGGAAGAGTGTAGATATCAAAGTTCAAGAAGAGGCATGTAGGCAATTAATCACACAAGGCCTAATAATTTAAAATGACAACAAAAATTGAGACTTGTAAAATGAATTTAAATGCTATCATAACAAATGAACATGTTTAGATTCTACGTGTTACCTTGAATGATCTCAGTAGCCTTTGCTGCATTTATAAAAGTATACAAAGGCTACTCCATGCAAAAAAACTCCATACTTTCTTGCGTTTCATTTAAAGGTAACACAATCTTAAACACTCTTAACACTTAATTGTACAAATGTATGTTTCATATTAGTTTGTAATTATGTGAAAAATAAAATTAGTTCTTAGCTAAACAAAAGACCTTATAAATTTTTTGTGGTTAACGTAATTATGCTAGTGTTCCTACATTCACAACAAGGGTGGAGTTGAAGAGCTCAAAAATTTCAAGATTTTGTGTAATTTTATAGATTCTAATCTAAAAATTAAAATAAATAAGATTCCAATCTAAAAACAAAACAAAAAATTAAAATTTGGATTTTATTTTTTAGTTTGTCCAATTTCTTTTTTGGTTCCATAGTTTTTGTGATTTTCTTATTTTCAATTTCTTTTTTGGTTTTTATTTTTTACTTTTTTCCAATTTCTTTTTTAGTTTTTTACTTTTAATTTTTTCCAATCTCTTTTTTTGTTTTTATTTTTATTTTTTCCAATTTCTTTTTTTGTTTCCATAGTTTTTCTGATTTTCTTATTTTTAGTTTCTTTTTTGGTTTTTATCTTTTATTTTTTCCAAATTCTTTTTTAATTTTTATTTTTTAATTTTTCCAATTTCTCTTTTGGTTTTTATTTTTTATTTTTTCCAAATTTATTTTTTGGTTCCATAGTTTTTATGATTTTCTTATTATCAATTTCTTTTTAAATCACCAAAAATATCAAACAAAAAAAATTAAAAAATAAAAAAAATAAAAATGATGGAAAAGATAAACTATGGAAAAGAAATATGTAGTGCCCCTCTGCATTCATTGTGGTAGTGTCGGGTAATTTGGTGAGTATTTTGCACGTATCCTGTAATCTTTGTTTATTTTGTGAAAACATTTCATTGAGGTATTTTGTTAAACTACGAATTCCCATCTAAGAAAGTTGTCCCTTAGGATTATGGTGATTGATTGTTATTGGTTAGTATTCGCATGTGACTAATTATAGAAGTAATAATGTTTTTTTCTCATATTTAGAAGTGCATGATTCTATTCATGATCCCACTCTAGGGTGTCGCCCTTTTAAATCATAAATTATCTTATGTTTTCTTTATCAAAAGAAGAGCAGCGGCCTGTAGTGGGGAGTTTACAAGAATAACTATTGTTATGTGTTAAACAGAGAATAGGAAAATTAGGTTACACATTATTGTCTCATCTCTTTTAAACGCTACACTTTATTTTGGGTAACTTTCTTTCTGTCAATATTTAATGCAAAATCTTTCAAGATTCCCATATAATTACAATGCTTCAGAATGAATGGAGCAAGTGCCAATGGGAGGCATTTTACATAAGATTCGATGTTCCTTTTGTTCTCCGCACGACAAATGTACAGAGAGCTGGGAGTGCAACGTGGCTTTGCCGATAGAATGTAAAGCTCTGCGACATGAATCGAAGACGGATGATCAGGTAAAAAGAGTGAATCTTGGGGAATGGGGAGTGCTCATATTTGGTACCTATACTAATATTCTAGCATTTTAAAGTATATTTAACTCCTCGCTACATATATGCGGATAGGAGCTATGAATGCTCTCATTGCTTTGAGTTTATAGAAATCCATTCTTAATCCTAACCTACCATTTTGGCATTCCATGAGATCACTTTTATTTCTCGACATTGAAAGGTTCACATGCATTGTCGATGCTTTCATATTTTGTTTATGTTCTGCTATGGCATTCGTAATTACAGATACTCACAGGTACAATATCTGATTTTAGAGACCTTTTGTTAGGCTTTGATGGTTATCCTTTTAGTATTCCGTAGAATTTGATATTGGCACATTATTACAGTGCGGCCTATTTTTCAAATTGCTTCTTGTAATATCACCTAATTTAATTGTTGAGTGTATTCTTGTTAGTGCATACCTATTTTATTTTCATTATAATTTCCCTTGATTGTTTAGATATTATCCCATAGGCTTGGCCTATATTTTCCTTTATAATGTCAGAAGTAGTATCTTGCAGTATTGTGCGTTAGGAGATCACATTTTTTTGAGATACTAGAATAAATAGTTTGCAAGCCATGTTTAATCTGCACCATTCATGCACTGAGACAGGTCGTCCAACAAAGTCTATTTTGTGCATATCCTACAATCATTGTATTCTACGAGATAACATCTCTTTGATGCATTCTATGAAAAGCTCTCTATATTGATTGTTGCATGTATTGGATTTTACCCTTGATTAAAGATGATGTTCATTGAATGAGGCCGAACCATGCTTTAGGTTGCTTGTTTATTTTCTGTGATCTATGGGTTCTCACAAATGGAATTTAGAGGTATAATACTCAAGCTAGAGAGCTAGATAGTGCCTTACTGTTATGGCTCCCTATTTGTTTACTCTGATTGCCCAGTCATTAGACTATAATGAAGGTTACCTTGCTATCTTTGATTATTACTGGGACTATAACATTCAACTGTTAACAATTGACTGAATCTTAACTCCTTTTGCTTTTGATGAATGTGTTAACTATGTTTATCTTTGAGAGGAAACTTAGTATACCATGTTTGTGGGAGTCGGTTTTATTTTTAATATGGTGAAGAGTCTTCTCTTATTCAGAGGTGATCGCAGAAACAAGCAAAGAATTGGTCGACCATCCCCATGTGGTCATTTAGGGAAACTTGTTTATGTATGCCTTTTGTTTGAGCATGATCATCAGATAGTGCATCTTTTGGTGACTGTTTATTACTCTTGATTTTGTGGACAATTCCATGTTATTGTGCTTTGAATTCTCCGTCTTAAAATCTTCTTTCTTCTTTAGAGTTGCCATAAAGCCAGGAAATCCCATCCCTATCATGGATGGAGGTTTATGTTACTAATGACCACACCTTTGCGCCTTCTGAACTATAGTGTCAGAGTCTGGTATGACTATAATAGTAAGTAAAGTGTGTACACAGACGTCTCTATTTTCTACCAGTAGGTTGTAATCGCTTGGCTCCTTACCTAGCGCTTGATTACATTGAATATTACGTTTAGCTCTCTAATAGATGCTATACCTACCTTGAGCCTTTGTGATTTCCGTATATCTAGTTAACACATCTTGAGAGTCAAAGTCCTATTACAATATCAATTCAAGTCGCTGAACTTTTAAGAAGGATAAATGTTGGTTTCATTGTTCAACCTTCAGAGACGTTACTATTTAATAATAGATGTTACTCAATGCCTTTTGTTGAAAAGAGCCTCAAAATAGGGGTTGGCACTTGACAATTAATAATAAAACTGACTGTGGAAGATTGGAGATCACCACAGCTCAGCTCAGCACACTATTACCATACTCTTTAATAACATTTCCTTGTAACTGTATCGCTCTACACCATATTCTCATAGATTCGTTTTATATATTTATTACCAAATCATGATTAATATCTGTTACTGGCATGCTGTAACATCCCACTACGTAACCCCGAAGGGTAAGAGCTAAAAGGGAGCAAGATAAATTTTTTTAACATAAGTAAACAACATACACAGATTTAGTTGTCAATGCGATATATTGATACCATGCATTTTAAACACCAAAACAAATGTTCCAATTCACATATGATAAAAACATGAATCCATAAGCATAAAATATAGGTGGATCTGATACCCACACCAGAATCCATAAAGTAATAAAGGAACATCACATTTCTTCTCATTAATTTCAACGATTACAACTTCTCTCCTAAGAGAGTTCAATTACATAACTACATTTACAAGTACAATGATATATTCTAGAATAGGATACAATAACTGAATGAAGTGATCGAGAGAGAGATCATCTCAACTGGCACTCAAAAACCTGTTTGCCGGTCCCCAATGGTGGTGGCAACGCCTCCCAACCATGTGGACTCCTCAGAGACCACCCCACCGTGCTCGGAGATAGTCACAAGGCCCAAACAGATGAACAACAATAAGGGGGTACAAGATGGCCAACACTCACATCAGACACAGAGAAGACACAGAGAACAGTGCTTACAGTCAGAGTCATAAATAGGTGTACTCATCTAAGTCATAAGTCAGGTACTACTCACGACTCCTAAGGTGCTAGATACTAGAGTGTAATCATATGGAGTGTCATCATATGTACTCGAAGGGATGGCACACACGGGACCAAGTACCTCTCATACAGATGAGGAGACTCAATCGTGCCCGAATCCACGTCCCCCAGACGGATGACTCGACGCCCTGCAAATGGATAGGCCTTCTCATTGCATCCTTAGCCTTTACAAGCGCTCAAGGCCATGCATGAGGACAAATTATCTTATTAATATTTTTACCCGAATGTTTTTCATTTAGTTATCACTTATTAATGAAACTCTGCTACTAGTTCCCCTGGCAGCCACTTGCGGGCCCCTGGCCCATAGAGAGCCACTTCAAACGACAACTCTAATTACCTAGACCAATCTCATCTCGTTTGACCAAACGAGGTAGTCCAAATAGACTATAACACTAAATTCTAAATTTGAAATAGTAAATATGATAAATGAGATCTACAATACAGAAGCTTTCGATGACAGTGTCGTTTTATTAAAAATAGCCCTTTGTCAGTTAAATCAATTATGTAATAACTGTAGTGACCCCAATTTGGTCATACTTCACAAAGGTATGCACGGATAAAATAAAAATACGGCAACTGGCATTACAAGTCTATTCTCCAACTAAATTTTGGCATATTGTCTACCATATTTATCATAGTAAAATAAAATGCAAAGTACATACTTACAAAATGGAAATCTAAATTTCCCCCCCCCCTAGTAGTTCTCCTAGGTTCTTGTATTGCGTGGTAAAAGTTCTAAATAGAATTTACATGACTAAAGTTCAGTGCATAAACCCATATTGCTACAACTCAAGTATTTTAGTGCCATAATATTTTTAAACTCAAAACGAAAGTTTTCACAAGGCTAGTGTTTCAGCCAAAATAAAATGACCCCCATTTGACTAAAACGTTATAATCAGAAACTACAACATTAAGGCAGACTTCTGCAGGATAAACGCTTGGTAGAATGAGAGAACATAGACAAGGCACACCAACTGTTTTGCCAGATTCATTTGAAATGAGGGAGCACAGATAATGCACGCAAATTGTTTGACAGAAAGCAACTGAAATGAGGAAGCAAAGACAAGTCACGTTAATTGTTTGGCAGAATCTAAAGAGGACTGAGATTAAAATATTCAAAGAGGATGTAGTACATATTTAATTGTTTTGACTGGCTCTTCAGAGCCAATCTCATTTAAGAAGAATGGCCATGACACAAAAAGGAGATGCATTAAAATAGATAGGCACCTAAGGTGAACTATGAAGCATATGTACAATGAGGTGTATGAACAGATATGCGCACCATATGACAAATGGAGATTGTTTTCATTAAAAGAAATTTAAAAAAAATTGATAAGCCCAGGCGTATGGGTGATGGTATGAATTCAGTGTTGGAAGAATCACAAATAAAAATGAGGAAGTACAGACAAGTCATGTTAACTGTTTGACATAATGCCTTAAGGCGATGCCCTCTCGTGCAATGCAATGATCGCAGGAATTGCTTAAAATAAATTCAAGGACAGAGGCAGTGTACATATTTGCATCAAAATAAATGTTGGCATACTGGATAGTAATTGGGTTTCAGTATTTTCTATGGCTAAATTAACAGCACAAAGGTAAATACCTCTAAAAATATCATACTCCCCTCCTCAGCTCTCTTATCACCCTCTCCTGCAACGCACCTCCTCTCTTGTGATCTGCTATGCTTGCCTGAGTTATTCCCTTTTTTCTGGAAAAAATAGTGCATCTCTCTTTAACTCCTCCATCCTCTTTTTAACTGCCTCCCGAGATATTTCTTCCATAATGCCTGATGACCCACCCCCCCCGTGGATAAGATTTTTCTTCTTTAAATAATAAATCGAGCATTATAGAGGGAGAGGTGTGGATGAGAGGTGACAGCCACATCCTCCACTATACCGACTCCCACTATGATACAGCCATCGGGAGCATTGTTACATCCTACCCCCTTGGACTAGGCTTACTCCTGGAAGCCTGTAAATACTAAGATGCAGCCAATGCACACACTAGGCCAAGAGACTCAATACAATCCACATAAAACTAAGGAGGAAAGTCTCAACAATTGGACTGACAAACTACACATGACCATAAGGTAATCCAGACGGTAAGACCACAACATAGGAACACAACTCTAACAGAGTGTAGTGGGCTAGGAATAGGGAATAGGGTCTGTGACTATCTCTAGTACCCACCATCAGGGACAAGAGTATGCTCAGGCCTGTGAATCTAGGCGGAGTCGATACTCAGTACCTGCAACACTCCAAGCACACATCAAGGTACCTGTGCATAGATATATACATCATATAGCTGAAGCAACAATAATCATGTAAGCATGAAATCCATCATACGTAATAATAATGTCCACATCATAATAGTATCGAGATTGCACATCACCGGTGCCAATACAAAATAATAACAAGATGCGTAATCTAAAATAACATATACAGTCATCCAAGTCCATCAAGATAAGAAAAACATAAGAAAAACACAGGGTCATGACATCCCCTAGAAGTCTGCAAAAAGATATGGATAAAGGTCTCTCATCCTCGTTGCATCTTCCCAAGATGCTGAGGACTCACCATCAAGATCCCATTGGACCCTTACCTGCTCTATGTCCCGACCCCTAAGGGTCAACCTCCGATGTTGAAGGATGCGTATGGGTTCCAAAGAAAGCTACCCGTCTGTCTCGTCCTGCAAAGTAGTCCAATCAAGAACATGGGTCACATCAGGAATATACTGTCTAAGAACTGAAACATGGAACACATCGTGGATATGTGATAGACTCAGTGGTAATGCAATGCGATAGGCAATAGGACCAATCCTCTCAAGGATCTTAAAAGGTCCCACAAAGCGAGGTGCCAGCTTTGAGCCTTTCCCGTAATGGATGGGGCTCTTCCGTGGACAAACTCTCAAAAACACACGGTCACCTACTGAGAAGTGACGATCCAACCTACGGGCATCGGCATACTTCCTCTGCTGATCCTGAGCTGTAGCCAAATGCTCTCTAATCCATACTACCCATTGCTCCATATCCTGAAGCATTTCTAGACCCAAAATAACTCGGTCCTCTAAGCGATCCCAAACTCAATGGAGTACGGCATGGCCTACCATACAAGGCCTGGAAGGGAGACATACCAAGAGAACTGTGATACCCATTGTTATAAGCAAACTCAACTAGGTACAAATAGTCCTCCCAACGAGACTGTCGATCCATAACATACATCTGAAGCATATCTTCTAAGACCTGATTATCCCGCTCCGTCTGTCCGTCAGTCTCGGGATGGTATGCAGAGCTGAAATTAAGCTGAGCTCCCAAAGCATGCTGAAGAGAAGTCCACAGAGTTGAAGTGAACATTGGATCATGATCAGAAATAATCCTATGAGGAATACCATGCAGATGCACAATATCCTCCATAAACACTTGAGCTACAGACACTGCAGTGTAGGAAGATCTCAGGGGTGAGAAGTGTGCCACCTTGGACAACTTGTCCACTGTAACCATAATAGCATCATGACGATGTGAAGACATAGGTAACCCCACTATGAAATCCAGAGATATCGTATCCCACTTCCATCCAGGGATGGAATGAGGCTGCAACAACCCTGCTGGGTGCTGATGCTCTGCCTTCACCTGTTGGCACTCAAGACATCGAGCCACAAAATCAGCAATATCTCGTCGTAAACCTACCCAATGATGCAACTGTCGAAGATCAGCATGCATCTTCGTGACACCTGGATGAGCTGAATAGGGTGCACGATGGGCTTCTAATAGAACCCAGGAACGAAGATCACTAGAATCGGGAACATAAATATGACTAAGATGTTGCAAAAGTCCATCAGGCTCGAGTGAGAAACCTGCAAACCTACCCTCAAGGACTCTCCCAGACTCAATCTCTGCTCTCACCTCCTTATACCAAGTATCACTAGGAAGTGACTCCAAAATACGGCTCCGCAAATCCACTCCAAGAGACAAAAGTGAAATCTCATGTCTCCTCCTACTCAAGGCATCCGCAACAACATTCTCCTTACCCTAAATGTAGCGAACCTTGAAGTCATACTCATAGAGGAACTCCATCCAACGGCGCTGCCGAGCATTCAAATTCGGCTGAGTGAAGATATACTGCAAACTACGATGATCACTATGCAATTCAAACTGATGTCCCAAAAGGAAATGTCTCCAATGCACAAGCGCATGGACGACAGCCGCTAACTCCAAATCATGGGTGGGGTAATTAAGTTCATGATCCTTGAGCTTACGGGACTCATATGCAATCACTCATCCCTCTTGCATGAGAACTGCCCCCACACCCTCCAAAGAAGCATTGGCACACACTATAAAATCACCTATAGGATCTGGCACTACCAGAATAGGTGCATTAGTCAGCCGCTCCTTAAGAGCCTGAAATGCTGATTCACACTGATTTGACCATACAAACTTCTTCCCTTTCCGCTGAAGAGAAGTGATGGGATGGGCAACCTGAGAGAAATCTCGCACAAATCAGCGATAGTAACCTGCCAATCCCATGAAACTACGAACCTCAGTCACATTTGTTGGTGTTGGCCAATCTACAATAGCTTGAATCGTAGAAGGATCCACTAAGATACCCTCTCTTTAGATGATATGGCCTAAATATCTCACCTCAGTCTGGAAGAACTCACACTTGGCCAAATTGCCAAACAAATGATTATCCCGCAAGCATTGCAACACTTGCCGCAAATGGCCTTCATGCTCCTCCACGGTCCTTGAATAAATCAAAATATCATCAAGGAACACAAGAACAAACTGGTCAAGATAGGTGCGAAACACCCCATTCATCAAACTCATGAAAACTGATGGAGCATTGGTCAACCTGAAAGGAACAATCATGAACTCATAATGCCCATAGCGTGTACGAAATGCAGTCCAATGAATGTCTGCCTCATGAATGCAAAGTTGATGGTATCTTGACTTTAGACCTATCTTGGAGAACACTTTGGCTCCCCTCATTTGATCGAACAAGTCATCTATTCGAGGCAATGGGTATCGATTCTTCACTGTGACTTTGTTCAACTGGCGATAATCAATGCACAAGCGAAGAGATCCGTCCTTCTTCTTTACGAAGATGACAGGTGCACCCCAAGGGGATACACTAGGATGAATGAAACCCTTCTCTAGTAAATCCTCTAACTACAACCGCAACTCACCCAACTCCTGAGTAGTCATGCGATACGGTGCCCGAGAAATAGGCTCCGCACTGGGAATGAGATCGATACGGAAGTCTATGTCGCGCTTAGGTTGCATACCTGGAATATCACTCGGAAAGATGTCTGCAAACTCCTAAAGAATAGGATGATCATCAAGAGATACCTCCTGAATTCCACCCTCAGCCGGATCACTAACTGAAATAGCGAACATTTGACAACCTTTCCGCATGGCATGCTTCAGCTGCATAGCTGAAATCACACAGAGAGAAATGGGTCTTTGAAGCCCAACTAACTCAACATGCTCTCCAACATCGTCAACACACTGAACTAACTTACGCTAACAATCTATACTAGCTAGGTGGGTCTCCAACCAATCCATGCCTAAAACAATCCTGTAGGACCCAAGAGGCAACACACGGAGATCCACTGTGGTAGTGAAGGTGCCCAAATCCAACACACAACCATGAACAAAGGAGTCTACAACCACCTTGGATCTAGTAGCTAACTCAACTTGCCAACCAATGTCTTGCCTTGCCACCACGAGTCCACAATGCTCCACAAGAGAAGGAGAAATGAAAGAATCTGAAGCTCCTAAATCAAACAAGATAGATGTGGTAATCCCACATAACACATCTGAATACTCGACTACAGTGCCCTGATGCTTAGCTTGACGGTTATCAACCATCGCAAAAACTTTATGTGATCTGCCAGCCTCACCTACTGTAGGCTCTGAAGTAGCCTATCTCTGACTACCTCCGGCCAATGATTTCTGAGGACACTGAGCAGCTATATGACCATGCTGCCCACAAGCATAACAACCACCCTTGTCGAAACCTCGGCCTGAAAATGGTGCACGTGACTATTGGGATCCACCACCCATAGAACTCTGCTGAGCACTCTGAAAACTCTATGATGGACCACTCTGCTGTCTACTCTGAGAGCAATGACGTGAGCGATCTCTAGCAAATGGAGTACCAAGATTCTGCCTATTCTGCTGAGACTGAGCAGGCCTATACCTCTGTCACTGACTATGTCTAGAAGGTGCAGTATGTGATCTAGATGGTCTAGCTCCCTAAGACTGTGTACCCCGAGCAACTGATCTTGAAGGAGGGGCACTACCAACCTGAACACCTGCCTGACCACCAAAACCCCTAGTCAAATTCTCCTCTATCAACATCGCCTTCTCCACGGCAACCTCTAAGGTCTTTGGCTCAAACACACGGACACCACCACTGATACAGGCATTTAGGCCCCTGATGAAATGTTGTACTAACATCAGCTCATCATCAGAAATGCTAGCATATTGCTTCAGCTCAAAGAAGCAGTGCTCATATTGATCTACTGTCAGAGTCAACTGACGAAGTTCATGGAACTCATCAGCACATCTCTGTCAGTAGTAATCTGAAAGAAATCGTGCATGAAACCTCTCTAAGAATAGTCCCCATGACACGAAAGAAATATCTAAGTGAAGTTTCTACTCCTCTACTCTCCACCATGTAGATGCAAATCCTCTGAAATGCATAATGGCACATCGAGCTCTAGTATTGCTACTATAAGAAAGCATAGCAAAGCATCGATCGAGATTGATCAACCAAGTCTCTGCCTTGGTGCCTGTACCAAGACCATCAAATGTAGGGGGATGAGCCCTTAGAAGATCCCTCATGTGACCTGCTGTAACACTGTCTCCATCCACCCTATCCCTCACAACAACTACTCTTGAATGATCTAGACTATGAGAACGCTCACGCTCAGCTCTAGCATTCTGACCATCCTAACGAGAAGGGTGTGACTCTGCCTCATGAGATACCTCCTGACGAAGTCCTAATCGGTCCAAAATCTGCTGTAAAATAGCTAAAACATGAGCACCCCTGAGCCCTTCGGCTTGATTATCAACATGTCGTTCCTCCTGACGCTCATCCTGATTGCCCTAATTACCCTGATTACCCTGATTATCCTGATTATCCTGATTGACAGCATGTCGGGTGCTACGTCGAAGAACAATGGCTATACCTCTAATTCTGCCTCTGGCTCTACCCCTAGAAGGCATCCTAAAGGAACAAAGAACACATCAAAATAAATCAACGCAAAGACGACCTAATCACCATACTAAGGCATGAAAGCATAACAGCATGACTATAGAAAAAATATAACAAGCTCACGCCACACACGCCAAACACAGTAAAACATAGAAGGCTCAAGTACGCCAGAGCTCCTAGTGTGTGAACATGCGCTCTGATACCAGATGTAACATTCCACTACATAACCCCGAAGGGTAAGAGCCAAAAGGGAGCAAGATAAATTTTTTTTGACATAAGTAAACAACATACATAGATTTAGTTGTGAATGCGATAGATTGATACCATGCATTTTAAACACCAAAACAAATGTTTCAATTCACATATGATAAAAACATGAATCCATAAGCATAAAATACAGGTGGATCCGATACTCACACAGGAATCCATAAAGTAATAAAGGAACATCACATTTCTTCTCATTAATTTCAACGATTACAACTTCTCTCCTAAGAGAGTTCAATTACATAACTACATTTACAAGTACAATGATATATTCTAGAATAGGATACAATAACTGAATGAAGTGATTAAGAGAGAGATCATCTCAATTGGCGCTCCAAAACCTGTTCGCCAGTCCCCAATGGTGGTGGCAATGCCTCCCAACCATGTGGACTCCTTAGAGACCATGTGGACTCCTTAGAGACCACCCCACCATGCTCGGAGATAGTCACAAGGCCCAAACGGATGAACAACAATAAGGGGGAACAAGATGGCCAACACTCACATCAGACACAGAGAAGACACGGAGAACAGTGCTTACAGTTAGAGTCATAAATAGGTGTACTTATCTAAGTCATAAGTCGGGTACTACTCACGACTCCTAAGGTGCTAGATACTAGAGTGTAATCATATGGAGTGTCATCATATGTACTCGAAGGGATGGCACACACGGGACCAAGTACCTCTCATACAGATGAGGAGACTCAATCGAGCCCGAATCCACATCCCGCAGATGGATGACTCGACGCCCCGCAAATGGATAGGCCTTCTCATTGCATCCTTAGCCTTTACAAGCGCTCAAGGCCATGCATGAGGACAAATTATCTTATTAATGTTTTTACCCGAATGTTTTTCATTTAGTTATCACTTATTAATGAAACTCTGCTACTAGTTCCCCTGGCAGCCACTTGCGGGCCCCGGGCCCATAGAGAGCCACTTCAAACAACAACTCTAATTACCTAGACCAATCTCATCTCGTTTGACCAAACGAGGTAGTCCAAATAGACTATAACACTAAATTCTAAATTTGAAATAGTAAATATGATAAATGAGATCTACAATACAGAAGCTTTCGATGACAGTGTCGTTTTATTAAAAATAGCCCTTTGTCAGTTAAATCAACTATGTAATAACTGTAGTGACCCCAATTTGGTCATACTTCACAAAGGTATGCACAGATAAAATAAAAATACGGCAACTGGCATTACAAGTCTATTCTCCACCTAAATTTTGGCATATTGTCTACCATATTTATCATAGCAAAATAAAATGCAAAGTACATCCTTACAAAATGGAAATCTAAATTCCCCCCCCCCCCCCCCCCCCTAGTAGTTCTCCTAGGTTCTTGTATTGCGTGGTAAAAGTTCTGAATAGAATTTACGTGACTAAAGTTCAGTGCATAAACCCATATTGCTACAACTCAAGTATTTTAGTGCCATAATATTTTTAAACTCAAAACGAAGGTTTCCACAAGGCTAGTGTTTCAGCCAAAATAAAATGACCCCCATTTGACTAAAACGTTATAATTAGAAACTACAACATTAAGGCAGACTTCTGCAGGATAAACGCTTGGTAGAATGAGAGAACATAGACAAGGCACACCAACTATTTTGCCAGATTCATTTGAAATGAGGGAGCACAGATAATGCACGCAAACTGTTTGACAGAAAGCAACTGAAATGAGGAAGCAAAGACAAGTCACGTTAATTGTTTGGCAGAATCTAAAGAGGACTGAGATTAAAATATTCGAAGAGGATGTAGTACATATTTAATTGTTTTGACTAGCTCTTCAGAGCCAATCTCATTTAAGAAGAATGGCCACGACACAAAAAGGAGATGCATTAAAATAGATAGGTGCCTAAGGTGAACTATGAAGCATATGTACAACGAGGTGTATGAACAGATATGCACACCATATGACAAATGGAGATCGTTTTCATTAAAAGAAATTTTAAAAAAATTGATAAGCCCAGGTGTATGGGTGATGGTATGAATTCAGTGTTGGCAGAATCACAAATAAAAATGAAGAAGCATAGACAAGTTACGTTAACTGTTTGACATAATGCCTCAAGGCGATGCCCTCTCATGCAATGCAATGATCGCAGGAATTGCTTAGAACAAATTCAAGGACAGAGGCAGTGTACATATTTGCATCAAAATAAATGTTGGCATACTGGACAGTAATTGGGTTTCAGTGTTTTCTGTGGCTAAATTAACAGCACAGAGGTAAATACCTCTAAAACTATCGTACTCCCCTCCTCAGCTCTCTGATCACCCTCTCCTGCAACGCACCTCCTCTCTTGTGATCTGCTATGCTTGCCTGAGTTATTCCCTTTTTTCCTGCAAAAACAATGCATCCCTCTTTAACTCCTCCATCCCCTTTTTAACCCGAGATATTTCTTCCGTAATGCCTGATGACTCACACCCCCCCCCCCCCCTTGGATAAGATCTTTCTTGTTTAAATAATAAATCGAGCATTATCGAGGGAGAGGTGTGGATGAGAGGTGACAGCCACATCCTCCACTATACCGACTCCCACTATGATACAGCCATCGGGAGCGTTGTTACACATGCTCTATATGACCTTTGGAAGCAACTCGAAGTATACTACCTCCAATTCTATTGCTTGTCGATCTCTAATATGTTCAGAGCTTGACGGGTTCAAAAAATGGTGTACGAAGAAATGCTTACATTCGAAAATAGAATAGAACTAGAAGTTACTAAGAAGATGAGCAAGGGCTGTTTGTTTCGGGTGCCCTTGATATCTGTATCCTATGAAACATAAATCTACCATTTATTTACAATCATGCAGATTCTATCACATGCTCAATTATGGCCGAGCATTCTAGTTAAAACTACGTAGACCACAATGGCAGAAATTATAAGTATAAGAAGGAAGTGGGTTTTAGATTTCAAATAGTGGGCGTCAACGGGGCAATGACATAATATTTGACTTGTCTCTAAGCTTTAAGGAAGCAATTTTTGGGTTACAAAAGAGTTTGAAATATTTTTTTGAAAGACTTGTGGAAGTTGCATGGGGAGTGGGGAAAAATCTGGTGCAAGAAATCGTAAATGCCAAGATTGCAGAGGCAAGGGCCATGTGAAGAAAACACAGAGGATGCCATTCGAGATTGTTTCATTGAATCTAGTAATACCAAGTGTGGAGGGCTCTCTCTTGTAATTCGACTCTGTCATATGATCAGCTTTCTTATCGAAGTATACATGTATGAAACTCAAGTCTAAATCATTAAATATTTCCTAGTTAATGCTAATACTTCCCTCTCAACTTTATTAGTCATACTGGTAAAGGAAATACTTATATGCCATTAGCGATTAGTTGGGATTCACTGTCCTTACTCTTTTGTTAATAGAAGTTCACAACTCAATACTTGAGATTCATCAGTGTTGTTGGAATATGGTTAAGTTTTTGTTGCAATGATAGACTAAAGTCTCTCTATGTATTATACTACTATATACTACCTAGCATAAGATGATAATTCTTCTTGAGGATAATCTTTTACATTTCTAAATATTCAAGGTTCTTTATCTTAAGCTTTGGAAAATTAGTAATATGATATAGACTTCTATTTATGTTTGAATAGGAACTTTTGGAAGAGAAATTTTTTAGAGAGATTGTAATAAGGTTTTAGACCCTTGAATAAGTATAATTGGATAGCAAGTATATATTTATTATTAGTTAGGTAAAACAAAAGGAATGAATGTTATGGGTTTTGCTTATAGATGAACTATTGTAAAAAGAAATTAGTTATTGTTATATCTAAACCAACTCTATAGTTGTAAGACAAGTTACCCCGAACTATGAAGTCTCTGTGCTATGCGTACATAGGCAAGGCCATCAGGGATGAGCCCCCGAGACATTAGGTCGGCCCCTTACGGCTTTAGGCTTGTCATTGTTGTAGTTGATATTTGAATTATGCAATTATTAAGGACTAATGCTTCATTAGATGTGCAGTTGAAATCTATAGTCATGCAGGATTCTGGAGCTAAGGAGGCACCCTTTCTCTTGGCGAATAGTTGGCTATTTGGTAGTATTGGTAAAGGTGTATAAGTGTACATAAACTTATTGAAATATTTGTATCTTACATTTCATGATTGATGAACATTGATATGCTCCGATTATTGACTTGAGGTTTACTAAGATAAATTTGTAAACTGATATCTTATCAACATGTAGTGTTCATTAGTGTTATTTTCTTGGTAGGTATTACTAATTGTGCATGTGTGTATTCAATACAACCCATGGCCATTAATTGATCATGTTAGTAATTACTAATGTGGTCATGTAGTTAAACATAATTTGAATGTGTTACATATGTTATTGAATATTGCTTAATTAAAATAATGCAGTCATGCTCTCCCTAGAGATGTTAGTTAACTTGTGGTATTAGACTATGTTATATTTTGTTATCATTAATTCTTTTTTTTTAAAATCACCTTTTTACTGTTTAGTTGACTTATCTCTAGGGTTTCATGGCGGGGCATTACAAAATATCCCTCGCCATACTTTAGATATATATTTTTAAATATAAATAAATTAGTAGTTATTTACATGGAGATGAATGAGAACTTATATAACTATTGTGGTTAGCTTGGAGATGGATAATCTATTAAGGTAAAGTTTGATGTTGGTTTGCACACATTAGGCAATATTAATCAATAATGGTTATAAATGACTTCAATCATTTGATCATAGCTACTTGGAATAATTTGTTTATGATCCTATGATGTTAAAATTCTTTTTGACGTAAGAAAGGGTATAAGTTATTAACAAGAATTATTGTAAATATATGTGACTTAGTCTACTTCACATCACTTATTAGTGCCCCATTTATTAATTTCATGCATATACTTTCACATTGCAAGTCTCACATATATTGCCAATTTCATAGGTATACAATTATACTTTATGTTACTAAATGCATTATGGTAGATGCTTCGTCAAATGATCTGTTGTCCTTTGCATTTACAAGTATTGAACTACTAATCTCTAATTTCTAATATTTTTTAGATCTAATAATAAGTAGAATAATAGTAAACTGAATGAACTTGCTTGCAAGAATTCAAAAAAGAAAACAAGTAACAAGATTTCAAAATGTAACAAGTCTAAGATCCTTCCATGCTTAAATATTAACAAAATAAAGAGGTTGAATTCTCCTATAATTTATAGTCAAAGACAAAAAAAGATATGGATATCAAGACATCAAGATGAAGAGTCATTATTTCAAAAAGTGACTAATCATTAAATAAAACAAATGTAGCTTTGACAATAAATGTATATCTAAAAGAATCTTAATAGTGTTTTCCCCTAAATTAAGATGCTTCACTCCTATCCTTATCACGTGTTGCTGCTCTATCCAAATCATCATGCCAAGTACGCTTCTTGTTGTTCTTTGTACAAGATGGAGTAGGAAACATAGCTAAACCTTGACAGATGGTTGAACGTCTCCTAATATTCATTATTTCAATCAAGTCTCTCTCTCTACGAAGTGTAGTGCCATGACCATCCACAACACACTTGAATGGTCGTACGGTGGGGTGTTGTAGTCCAATTTGACTAGAGAGTGCCATGCCTCTACCCCTATTTATCAAGTCTTCTAAGCCCTTATCAAAAAAGGCTATTGTTCCATCATCATCTGTGCTTTGGAAAAAATCTTCAATCAACTTTTGTTCCCTCATCATTGAATTTATTTTGCCTTCTCCACCTTCTTGTGCTGAAATCTAAATATTAGTCAATAAAAGATATTAGTAGAATATAAGTAAAAGTAATGGACATAGCATGAGTGTTTTAAAGCACATTACATTTGAGCGATATTGGTTCTCCTCCTCAACATCATCAAGTGCATGTAATGTAGATGGTTGGTCACCCACTACTTCCTAATCCATTTGCATATAAATAATTAGTAAGGGAATAATGGCCATCTATATTGAAAGAGAATGTAACAAAAGTATGCAAAAAAACACAAAAAGACACTCACAAGGTGATTTGATATATCAATGCTAGTGTCCTCTCCATGAACTCATGTGCTCACACTAGACATGTCATCAACAAATAGGGGAACATCATTTCTATTGGTGTGACCAATTGACTTTTTTATTCATGTTCACCTTGACTGCATGCTTACATGTGTAACCCTGAGTTGCAAAGTTGCATGAACATATAAACAAACCTGGCATGGATCCATACACTTGGTAACAAATTTTGTGATCTCCTTGACTTTGAACCCATGCAATACAGCTATCGGTGGCATCAAATTTCACGTGATCATCAGGAATTTGTAAGGCACGCACCCAAGACACATTCTCAACCTTTTCCAAATTAAAGTTTTTGTAGAAACCATTTTCTTTATTGATTTGCATCCACCAATAATATGTTTATACATCCACAGTCAATTGGTTAACCAACCAATCCACTCTTCGATGTGATGCATGACGAATGGTCTTTAAAAACTGGTTCTTCAAATATGAGTGATATGATTCCATTTCACTATTTGTTTCTTGACCAACATGCTTAATAGTATGACAACATCTAAACCACATCCCCACCTTATGGATCCACCGCTCTTGAAAATAGTTAACAAACTTTGATGCATGTCTTGAAAACGATGTACAAATAACCAAGCATCTTTAATAGATGTCTCCTCATCTGGAGAGTGATGCATGATGGATCCCAACATAACAAACATTTCTCTTCTAGAAAAATCATCCTTCACCTTGGCTATCAAGTTCTACAACCATGCCCTCCTAACATGCCAGCTACAGAGATATATTTCACAGCCAATAACCTCCCTACAAGGCTACAATACAACTATAATTAGCATCCTAATTATGTATGTAAATATTAACAATGCATAATACTTACAAAAATAAAAATCAGCTGATAGCATTAATTTCTGTTGCAACATCATCTACCATAAATGCATTGATTTTCCACTCGATCTTCTTCAAGAGAACTATTTGCATAAAAATTCACATCCAATATGCTAAGTCAGATGTACATGATCTAGACATTATTATCCATGAAACCAGTAACCCCATGTGTTGGGCATCAAAAGAAAGCAATGTGTACAGTTGGAACTGCAAAAATAATTAGAGTACAAAGATTAAGATCATAAAATATATATACGAAGGAAATATGATAACAAAAATAATCTTAAATGTTTTACCTTCATTGCATTCATTCCAAATGTTGAGTCCATTGCTAGCATGCTATCATGCCCATACTATATCATCCAATCCAATTGTTGTGGTAGTTGAATTCCTAAAATAAAAGGTACATCTCCTTCTCCATTTCCATCAACACTAGTTTCATTCAATTCTTGGTAGGTAAACCATTTTTCTGGATTTGCAACCACCCATTGTTTGACAGATTGCACATCATTAGTATGCAAAACATATTTTGTTTGTTTGATTTTATGCTCTATGTTTTGTATATCATTCTTATTCAAGAAGTCATCTATTTTTGTTTGTCCTCTGAACAAGATTAACTTGTTCATGACCATTTTCCTATGTTTCATATGAACTGCATTAGGAGATAAACCTAACAATAACATATTTTTCACCCAATCTTGTAATTCTTTGCTTATGTGAAGTGCAAAAAAATATCTACTCCCTTTGAAAGATTCAACCTCTTGACCATGACAAGGAAATCCATTCTTGTCAACATGATCAACTTGGTAAAAAGACAACAGAGAATGATCGGGCCTACGATGCATAATGCGGATTGTAAAGTGGCACTGGCATCCACATCTTCTATATTTTCAGCCAGGCCTACTTCCTTTACCACTCTTTGGGACCAATGATTTATCAAATTGAGTGGCATCAACATCTCAATAATCATTTGGACCATAAGAGCACCAATATCTACACAAAATTAAAAAATACAAATAACATTAGTCCTTGAGGTATGCATGTACTAACTAATGTAAGTATTTCAATATAAATTAGTAAATGAAGATCTTACGTAGTGTACTCTAAAAATGAGTCGATCCTTCTTGATGCATCACTAAGAGGAGTAGAATTCTTCTTCTTCTTGACATAAAATTGGGTGGGCTATGACCGCCTCTTCGATTCCCCTTCAATAAAATCCTTTACTCTATCATTTTCAACCCAAGCCACTTGGAAGGTTGAATTAGTTTGATCAGGGTATATACTCCAAACAAGGTCCTCATAGGAAAATGGGTCATCATGTGGGTGTTGGACCTCATGGGACATAATTTGTTGCATCTAAAATTATACCAAAACCTTAGAATTAGACTAAATTAAGTTTGTAGTTTTCCTCATCAAATATTATTAATAATATATTGAACCCTAGCATACCCATGATTAGCTACATGACATATATGGCATCATTTTTTAAAAGAAAACAATAACCCCCTAGAGAGAAAACGAAAATGAGAAAAACGTAAAATGCATTTCTTTCATAGGTTAAATATAATAAAAGATAGCAAAAAATTATAATTTTGTATGTCATTCTCAGTGTATGCCATAGAGGGTGCTTTTATATGTCATAGGCAAAGATAAAAAAAAGTGCCTTAATGAGGCTTTGATTTTCTACAGTCCATTCCTCTAGGTGTTGCTGAAGTACCTCCATCATTTCCATGACCCCGAGAAAAATGACAATTATCAATTCCTTCTACACATGTTTGGTGTCCACAATTTTCAAAATATTGATACCTTATCAAACTTAACACTCTACAGCAAGAAATCTAAAATGCAATACATCATACGACTAACAAGTATTATTTACATCAAGAAATCTAAAATGCAATAAAGCAAGCTTACCCTGAAACAAGAAATTAGGGGTGAAGAGAATCAGAGGAAACTGGCAATAACAAATATAAAACTATACTATGTCAATGATCTGCAAACACCTGCACCATCACCTCAATAAACATCAACTAAAACTAGTCAAATGAAATGAAGAAACTAAGGTTCTCACCCTGATGATGATAATGAAATGATAATTTCTTAACTGGAAGATACTAATCTATGAGCATCAGATGAACATGAAAGGAAAACTAAAAATAAAGTAATAATCAATGGAGAGATCTTTATTTTCACGATAGGACAAAGGTAGTTGTTGATCTAAGTGCGGCAGATCTAACAAGTTAAAAATAAAAGAATTTATTGGATTGAATTAATCAGATGAAATGGAACATTTTTATTTTTTTCAAAGACCATAATAAATGAGAGAAACTACAAAATTGATGCAGGATCTATGGATGATGATACAGGAAATTCTGTGCATAAGGCATCTCTTTTACCGGCACACATATTGAGCAGGATTGCCACTATTTTTTCCATTAGTTTGGTTTCCTACAATTTTTTGGAATCTCTCCTTTCCTTCCAGTAAGAGGCTTGATGTTTCCCATGTTCACCATAGAAGCTACAAAATCATTGAAAAAGGCAGTTTGATCGATGTTGTAGAGATCAACCTAAGCATTAGAAAACACAAAATATGGATTAAATAATGTCTGATCTGAGTGTAGAAGCCCCTTTTGCTCAATCAGATCTTTGAAATAGTTATTGTCAAATACATTGGGGCTGTCAACATCTAATGGAGAGAGGCTACTATCACCAATGCTTTTGTTTTTAGGGCATCTTGTCTGAACAAATTCGGCAAAAGCATGGTATTCATTATAGATGTGGTTTCTATAAGTGAACCATTGCACTTGACCGATCGTATGAGTACCTAATCAAACAAAAATAAATTTACATGGTCGGGTACTTTAATTGCTTAAAATAAATGTTTCAGAAAGGTAGTGGGACTCTGGTTTACCGGATCTATGGAAAACTAAGAAAATAGGAGCAAAACAAATGCAGATGCTGCAATATAATTTTCCTCTAGGAAAATACAAGAAAGAGCTCACAATGAAGAGCGATAAGCATGCAGCGGGTAAATGAAAAAACAAATCAAATAAAAAACAAACGATAAGAAAAATAGAAATATCTAAAGTTGAAGGCGGGAATATTGAAAAGTTAGCATGCAGGAATATTTCAAAGTTAGCTTACTGCAGCTAGTGAAGTCTGCGGTTAGCCTGCTATAGTTAGTGAAGTGCACGGTTAAGACTGACAGAGGGATGGACAGAGGAATGGAAGAGGATGAGCGGGGGAGCCAGTGGGGTCCATTTCCACGTCAGCATTGACTCAACGCTGATTGTGGAAGTGGATAACATTTAAGTAGAGCTGGGAGAGAGTGAGAAAAATAAAAATAGAGGATTTTTTATTTCCATACTCTTGGGTTGAGATAATTCTAAGATCGAAGCGATGATGGTGGCGTCTATCAGAGAAAATTAAAAGGGAGGTACAAAGCACACACAAAATAACTAAGTAAAGCCAAGTGTCTAACTATAATTACAATCATCTTCTTCTTTGGAGTTATCCCTTTACCCAAGTCTATCTTGTTGGCCATCTCTATTCTATGTCTAAAAGGTACTAATATCTTTTTTCTTGTCTAAGTTAAAATCTCATCAGAATGTTTTATCTAGATAATGATCAGTATCTAGCCTTTTGTAAAGCCAAAATCAGAAGTCATTCCATTTTCATCCTATCCCTACTTGAATCCTTAATAAAATCACATCCCAAGGTTTAGTATGTCTCTCTATGCCAAGTCAAGTCACAATACCCTAAGCTAAAAATCATATTTAAGAGCAACCACAATGTTCCATTTACATGCATCATGATGTAGAGAGAAAATTAAAAGCAATAACTCATGTCATAACTCATGACGTAACATTAGAAATAGGAAAATGTGTTAAATTTATACCTTCACATGTTTTTTCATCCATTCATTTCATGTTACATCTCATACATTTAAGAAAAGACCAAAAACATTGCATAATCATTCTGTTGTTCATAATAATAATCCTAAACTATCCATGTGCAGAAAAGATAAAAAAGGGGGCATGAGATATCAAATTTAGTCACAAGATGAATTTAAATGGAGTCATCATAGCATATATCAAAATTCTCAGTTAGTCATCCCACAATAATGGGTTACACTTTTTGGCCAAACTTGACATTGAAATCATGGGAGTGATAGAGGGTAGTTAATAACCATAGAGGGAAATGCAATTATAGAAATACTAGCCATTGTATAGAGTGACAAAATAATGCGTGCCCTTTTGATCGCACAACGACATGTACAACTGACTCCTCAAAATTGCAAACTAACTTGAAACTAACTCAATATGGAGTTTACAGGCCAAAAATAGTTTCCAAACCAACATGGGTTTGTACCTTGTATATTGACAATAATTCAGTGAGCACAAAGAAACTTTGTTAAATGATTGCAGATCAAATGCCTTTATAATAGGTTTAAACACCCCTTCTACAAAAATCTGAAGTGCCTTTCTCAACAGCACTCAAACAGATTTCACATTTCTCACTCCATCACAGACACACAGGAATTAACGCCTTCTATCCTTTTGTCTTCGCCACACGGACTTCTACCAAACTCACATAGAATGAAATCTTCAAACTCACCTTTAAGTGCCAAGCAGATAGTTATTCATGTGGGCCAAAAATTCAATTACAAGACAAATCAAATCATCACACTTTATTCAGATAATGCTGACTGCAAGATAAAGGGAAACCTCATGGCCAATCCCGAATCCAAATTGATTGCAATGTCTTCTATTTCCAATGCAGCAAAAAGAATCCTCTCACATTATCAACAAATAATACTTCTACGCATCCTTCCACATAGTCCCTGACTTTCTATTCAATGCAGCCTCATTTTTTAATAACCTTCAAACATTGCAAAATCACTCTCCTTCCATGATGGTAACCGCTTCCTTCAAATTTTGATGTACAAGCACAAAACTGTTTACAAGAGATCCACGCTCCTTCACATTGTAGACTTCAGTGCCATACACAAGATCCTCACGCAGACCAGATCAACAATGCCATTGCTCTGATACCATATGAAGGGATAGTAATAATTTTATTTATTGATTGAATGATAAATGCTCATGCAAACATAGATATATATTGTATTATATTTCATTGATATAACAAAAATAACAGTTATAGCCCAACTAACATAACCACCAGTAGTTACGTACAATGTTAACAATGTAATATCATTGTTACTATAACTATTATGCCAACATACAAAATGTCTCTCAAAGAAAGAGGAAATACAACACAAACTAAAGTATCACCAATTATCACCTGCAAAGATAAATGATAAAACACAAAACAATCTTGCCCCAAAAAATGTTCAAAAACGTAATGTGTTTTTGCACATGCTCTAAAATTGCAATTTAACTCAAAAACATGACATGGAAAGGGTCTTTGTTACAATTGTGTAGTGCCCCTCCATTTTTCCACCATGGATGTGCAGTTTAATGATCATGACTAAGTTTGACTCAGGACCAAGAGGTGATCCAAGAAGGTTGTTAAATATTGGGATTGAAGATGGTGCTGCCACAAGGGAAGGTTTAAAGAGATTTTTGATTGAGGTATGCAATTCGTTGAATTATTGAATGTCATTGAGATTGAATAAATTTTGAAGGGAATTTGGAGAATAATTGTGTTTTGAGATTTACGATGATTCTTTTCTTGTGGGAAGCTTCAGAATATGGTATATGTTTTCAATTTGTGATCAAAATGAAATTGTGATTCTATATATTATTTCTGTAATTGTTGTTTTAGACCAAAACCCTTGTATCATTCATTGCTCTAATGTTATTTAGATAGATTTGTATTTCTTTTATTTGTCAGAAATACGTAATTGAAACCTCCACATATATTAATAATGAATGGCATTTAGTGTACCATGGGTACCATGCCATTTATATCAAACTTTTAAGATACATTTGCAAAACTCCTGAGGTATTATGAAATCTCTTGATAACATATTATAGTGTATCCTTCTACAATTATCATTATACCAAAACTTCCTAAATTTGTACATAAGATAACCGATTCTTTGTGTCATTACAAAAATCTCTAGCTTGGCTTAATTAGGCAAGATTTGAGGTGTGCTGTAGGACCATTATGTTTCAAGAAGGGAATCTAGCTTATTCCTTTTGGTTGTGACAACTTCATTTCTGATTATAAATTGAGAATTTGATCTTTCTTTGCATGGGTATCGATTGTAATTGCTTGGTTTCTAAAATTGTTGGTTCCACTCCTCTATTTTTGTACTCCATCAGATTATTACTTTCTAAAGACAAAGAAAACTATGTAGTATCTTGGTATAGGGCGTTGCTAGCCGTCTCTCTGCCTCTATGCCACCCACAATGTTTTCCATATAAACACTTTAGTTTTATTCCAAGACAATTAATAAAGCTCTTTTCCTCAACCATTCAGCCTATTTTGGAGACAGCCAATGTTATCTTCTGCAAAGGCTCATAATGAATGAGAGAATATATTCCTAGCGGTATTATTATGGGAGGGAGGACTAAAAGAGGGGGGATCCACACGAAATAGGAGCTTGTTGTCCTCTGGCATTGTTAATGGACATGGATTCCAGCCTAAACATAGGGTATGATGAAGTGAAATAGTGGTATGTCTTTTTGCTCCTGAAATTTATGTATATTGTTAAGAGGTATTGTGAAGGCTTTATTATGGACTACAATGATTTGATCTGGGATGCATTTGAATACCATTGATTGCTGTTGATTTTGATTAGTGTTGAGTCTGTGTGATGGAACATCAAGGCTTTGTAGGGAAATTGGGCTTTACACCTGTTAAACGCATTTCCCTGTAGGTTCTAAGTCTTTGCTATTTAATCTAGGTATTGCAATCACTTCATTCATGAGATAATATCTCTGTGGGGCATTCTCAATTAGTTCATGATTTCTAATTTCTTACAAATGCATGGAAGATTCTTTAGCCTTTTTAAAAATGATTTCTTTGAAGAAATTGTGTAGGAGTTTAGTCTTCCAGTTTTCGCATGTTTTCACTTTACTAATTGCATTTGCATGAAAATTTGCATTTGTTTGGATGTTCTCAAACTTCATAACATCCCATTTTTTGGTGCCTATTCTTAAATCATTTCTTTGAAATGCTTCTTCTCAATAATCATCGTGTCTTATATGTGCTTCCATAAGCCTTATGACTTGAGTTTTTCTTTTGACAAATTTGTTTTATTTTGTGGAAAATCCATACCCTGTTCCTTGGCATAGTAGGGTGGATGTTGGATTTGGATTTAACGCCTATTGATTGCACTTACCTTAAGTATTTTAGTTACATTTGATTAAGTCTAATGTTATTTCCAACTTTATCATCTTGATCAGATTCTTAGGAGATTCTCTTTCTTTATATGATACGTTCCTAGATTATCTTGTTGTTGAAGATAATATGACCTTTAGCTGCATGCAATTATGCTTTACGCCTTTGTTATTACCGTGTGGAATGGATCTATTAAATGTTTAAGTGGTCTCAAGCTTATCGTTGGGGTGGAATTTTTTTAGTTAAATTCTATATCTTTATTTGATAATTCACTTTATTAGTAGAAGGATTGTAAACTGATTTCTTACGAAGAAAGGATTAGAAATAGATGTGGAATTTAATATTTCTTGTTAGGATAATATCTTTGACTTTCAATATTTATAAATTTACAATCTTGTATGTATGAAAGGATTTAAGTCTTAATTTTATTAGTAAATATGATATTCGATAAATATTGGCTTGAATTATAGAAGTAAGTAGATAGAAATTATGTTGCATCATTTTAATAATAAAAAACAATTTGACTAGAGAAATTTGTCTTGTTAAGTTGTAGAAGTATGAGTGGAAATGGTTAGGTAAATGCCTAATATTTAAGAAATGTTTTGTATTATAATATATGTTTTGTAACCTAATACTAAAATTTTCTATGATAACAATGTTGACAATCTATCTATAGTCACCTAACTATTATTTATGACAACTGATGTTTATATTTGTGTAGAGAATATTGGTATTGCGTCTTGTGATTATTTGTGAAGTTTAGATTCCATGATAGTGGTGATAGGGAAAATATAATGTATTCCATTAGTTTCATGAAGTTCGATCATGTCATATCTTACATGTTGATAATGAATGATGATCCCTTCAACCCTCTCTTACTTACTCTTCATGTTACTTTTATATTTACAATGATAATAAGATTGGATCTTTTTTAATTTATACCTTCATTGTATAACTCTTTCATTAGGTGAATATAATTCTTCAAGAGTTACAACATTGGAGTAGTGTAATGCAGTATTGAATAGTTTACCTCATGTTATTAAGGATTTTATTCTCCTTGAGTAGGTATTACATACTATTTTGTAATTTTAAGTTCAAGTTCTAAACTATGAAGTCTCTGCACTGCACATACGTAGGCAAGGGCATCATGAGCCCCTAAGACATTAGGTCGGCCCCTTAGGGCCTTAGGATTGCCATTTTATGCTATTGAGATTGTGAAGTTACTAATCATGCGGAGCTAATGTTTCTTAAGATGTGCAGTTGAGATCTATGCCGTGCAAGACTTGGAAGGAAAGAAGGTACCTTCCCACGAGGCGAATAGATGACTATCTGGTAGCATTGGTAAATGTGTATGAATGTGTACAATTTCATGTAACGTTGTACTTTACATTTTATTTATGATGAATATATTTTGACCCTTGACTCAAGGTTTACTAAGATAAATTTTGTAAATTGTTATCCTTTCATCCTATGGAGTTCATTATTGTTAATTTTCTTGGGTACGCATTTCATATTGTGCATGTGTGTGTCTTCATTTGGAGCGTTTGGATTTAGAATAACCATGGCTATTAGTTAGATCATGTTAGTAATCTGTAATGTAGTCATATAATTAAATATAATTTAAATGAGTTTTGTATATGGTTGAATATTGTTTAATTTCAATAATGTAGGCATGTTATCCCTAGAGCTGTTAGTTAACTTGTTGTAACAGACTATGTTATATCTTGTACCATTCCTTTTTTTTTTTTTTAAAATTCCACCTTTTATGTTGCTTTAGTTGATTTATCTCTAGGGTTACATGGTGGGGCATTACATTTGGTATCAGAGCTACGTTTCAACACTGGGATCTCTGGTTAATGTTGAGGTCCATGTTTAGTTATAGTAATTCTTCTTATGCATGTGATTGGAACTCTTGTGTTGGATACCATGCTTTAATCTAAACACCTAGCTTGATGTAAATGGATAGATGATCTTACTATCGACATTCAACATCATGTGATATGTAGAATAGTAGAGTGGAAGAAAACTGGATAAGGAAAGGGGATAACAAGTAATGTTATGATTGTGCAAAGGGAATCACATTGGTTATGGAAATAAATGTACTTATGGTAGTAATGAAAATTGTGTATGAAAATGTAAATCCTCCTCTATAAATGTGAGAAACCAGTAACTGTGCATTTGTTGAGTGTTGTGAATACCCCGTATTTGCTTTGTGTGCCCATGGGATGGTGATAGTAGGTACCATCCATTGGGAATATATGTATTTTAGGTGTGGAATTAACCATACCATTATGTGTGTTTGCACATTTGTTACCTGATTGAGGGCCAACCCTTGTGTGGTTGAAAATATATATATAAGAGTAGCCAAAATTTAGATTCATAGATTCTTTCCTTTTGGTTCTCTAGTCCCTCTATTTGTGAAGGGGTAGTAGCAGCCACAAAGTTCCTTGGGCAGAGTATGTAGTGTATGCTTATGATGGCGCAGAGCGATCCCTCACTCAACTGAACCTGAGGAAATGTACTCACTACTTTCCCTTATGATGGATCAAAGTACTTGATCCATATGTGCTAGCCTAATCCCCATAGTTCTTGAGCATCTGGATGGTATTTCTTGGATGATCATCTACCTTGTCTTCACAAAAGGTATGATATGCCACATGAGTTGTCAATTGGGGACCAGGGTCTAGGACCTACATGGACAACCCACCGAAACTATGTGATGACATGTGTCACCACTTGGGGGCCGAGGTCCAGAGTGATAGGGACCTGCATGGATAACCCAAGTGAGACCATGTGCCCCATGTATAATTGAGTCCCAGAATGTGGAGGGAGTTTTGTTACCCATGTTGAGACAGATTCAATATCTGCACATGTTCTAAAATGATGCAATAGGTACAATGCCACACCCCACTAATGTTCTGATACAGTGTGGGTGATGATGTCGTGTTGTTGATGGTAGTGAGCTAGGCTCAAGGACACAATGCCACGTACATAAACACGTGAAGGTGCACTATGAGATTGTGTTATAGCCTACTTGTGTGATGAGCATAATGGGGCCTCACACACTTGTAGATGGATACTCATGTTTGCTTTCGATAGTGTTTGGGTTGGTTAACATATGGGTATGTCCTAGCCATGTATACCTCTAGCTATGGTGAGTACCTACTTGTGCCTTTACCACGAGGTGTCTCTATGTGGGTTGTGTTCTGTGCGTGCCTACTTCTGCGGAGCCACAGACACACTACCATGCAGTATACAGCTAGTACATGCCTTCTCTAGCTGGCATATGACCATGTTGTGCTGAGACGTGATGTGGGATGTGGCCGAGGTGCACATTTCATGCAGGCAGTCAAGGAGTGCGTGGGCCACTTGGCTAGTCCATGCCGCACGATGATGTGATGCAGGGTGTAGCTGTGGAGTACACTCTGAGCCATGTGGATGGCGTGCTCACTCTGCACCACATGAGGGTGACTACTATAGCCTAACGTTGTTCCCTCCTTCCTCATGATTCCCGGTGATGCAAATTTGTGTGTATGTGAAGAATGTATGATTAATCATGAATGTAGTACTTATGAATTGATAAATTATGGTTGCATGCTTCAAAAAGGAGAAAAAAATTATGATCCTTTGTTGAATATGTTATGAGACTTAGTATTGTAAAATAATTATAGTGAAATGTCTGGCTTTCAAATGTTGGGTACTAAATGGAAAAATGTGTGTTTTATGTGTATACATATATTGATATTTTGAAGTTATCTGACCTATTAATTGTTTAACAGCACTTTGAAAGAGGAATTGCAATGGTGGTGTATTTGAAAATTGAATACTTTATATGTTTATGTTAGGAGAATTTCTACCAGTTAGGATTAAAAGAGTACACTATTTCTTAACCAAAAGAATACTGATGGGTGTCAATGTTGACATTTTGTGACTTCCAGGAGGAAGTCAAGTTTTACAGGGGGAGGATGTAGTGCCCCTCCATTTTTCCACTGTGGATGTGTAGTTTAATGATCATGAGTAAGTTTGACTCAGGACAAAGAGGTGATCCGAGAAGGTTGTTAAATACTGGGATTGAAGATGGTGCTACCATGGGGGGAGGTTTACAGAAATTTCTGATTGAGGTATGCAATTCATTGAATTACTGAATGTCATTGAGATTGAATAAATTTTGAAGGTAATTTAGAGCATAATTGTGTTTTGAGATTTATGATGATTCTTTTGTTGTGGCAAGCTTCAGAATCTGGTATATGTTTTAAATTTGTGATCAAAATGAAATCTTGATTCTATATATTATTTCTATAATTGTTCTTTTAGACCAAAACCCTTGTATCATTCATTGCTCTAATGTTATTTAGATAGATTTGTATTTCTTTTATTTGTCAGAAATACGTGATTGAAACCTCCACATGTATTAATAATGAATGGCATTTAGTGTACCGTGGGTGCCATTCCATTTATATCAAACTTTTAAGATACATTTCTGAAACTCCTAAGGTATTATGAAAGTTCTTGATAACGTATTATAGTGTATCATTCTACAATTATCATTATACTGCCTAAATTTGTAGATGAGATAACTGATTCTTTGTGTCATTACAAAAATCTCTAGCTTGTCTTAATTAGGCAAGATTTGAGGTGAGCTATAGGACCGTTATGTTTCAAGAAGGGCATCTAGCTTATTCCTTTTGGTTGTGACAACTTCATTTCTGATTATAAATTGAGAATTTGATCTTTCTTTGCATGGGTATCGATTGTAATTGCTTGGTTTCTAAAATTGTTGGTTCCACTCCTCTATTCTCGTACTCCATCAGATTATTACTTTCTAAAGACAAAGACAACTATGTAGTGTCTTGGTATAGGGCATTAGTATCCATCTCTCTTCCTCTATGCCACCCACAATGTTTTCCATATAAATGCTTCAATTTTATTTCAAGACAATTAATAAAGCTCTTTTCCTCAACCATTCAGCCTATTTTGGAGATAGCCAACGTTATCTTCTATAGAGGCTCATAATGAATGAGAGAATATGTTCCTAGCAGTATTATTATGGGAGGGAGGACTAAAAGAGGGGGGATCCACATGAAACAGGAGCTTGTCATCCTTTGGCATTGTTAATGGACATGGATTCCAGCCTAAACATAGGGTATGATGAACTGAAATAGTGGTATGTCTTTTTGCTCCTGAAATTTCTATATATTATGGATTACAATGATTTGATATGGGATGCATTTGAATACCATTGATTGCTGTTAAGTTTGATTAGTGTTGAGTCTATGTGATGGAACATCAAGGCTTTGTAGAGAAATTGGGCTTTACACCTGTTAAACACATTTCCCTATAGGTTCTAAGTCTTTTCTATTTAATCTAGGTATTGCAATCACTTCATTCATGAGATAATATCTCTATGGGACATTCTTAATTAGTTCGTGGTTTCTAATTTCTTACAAATGCATGGAAGATTCTTCAGCCTTTTTAAAAATGATTTCTTTGAAGAAATTGTGTAGGAGTTTAGTCTTCCAGTTTTTACAAGTTTTCACTTTGCTAACTGCATGTACATGAAAATTTGCATTTGTTTGGAAGTTCTCAACCTTCATAACATCCTATTTTATGGGGCCTATTCTTAAATCATTTCTTTGAAATGCTTCCTCTCAATAATCATTGTGTCTTATCTATGCTTCCATAAGTGTTATGACTTGAGTTTTTCTTTTGACAAATTCATTTTCTTTTGTGGAAAATCCATACCCTGTTCCTTGGCATAGTAGGGTGGATGTTGGATTTGGATTTAACGCCTATTGATTGCACTTACCTTAAGTATTTTACGTACATTTGATTAAGTCTAATGTTATTTCCAACTTTATCTTCTCGGTTAGATTCTAAGGAGATTTCCTTTCTTTATATGATACCTTCCTCGATTATCTTGTTGTTGACGTTTCTGAAGGCATTTTTGTCGAACAACTTGCATGCCTTGTCGAAAGCTTCTTACTATGCATATTTTACATACATGTCTAGAAGAGCATATCTTTGAAAATCTCTAATTAAAGAGTCAGGCTTACACCTGCCAATTACGTTCGCTTGAAAAAAAAAATTCCAAGGATTTCTTTATTATGATTTTTGGTGCATATCTTGCAATCTTTTCTTAATGTTCTTGATACACAGTCTTTCTCTTTGTTTGGTGACTCTGCCTTCATGGGAACCTTGAATAAATCAAATAGTATTATCTTGCTGAGTAATAATATCTTACCGGTGTTAAAGTTATAGATTGAGAATAATAGATCTATCCTAGTTTGTTTTAAACTATATCTAGCTGCGTTTAAGTACAGTTCATGAGGCTTCCTTTCTTTTAGGTTGTTTGTGAAATAGTTAGCATGCCTAACAAGGCATTGGTAACTTCAACATCTGACAAATCCCTTGCAACAACCTGAGGGATAAATTTCATTATCGAATAGAATTCAGCACTTACTCGAAGGTTCTTATGAACTCTAAATGTTTGAATTTGCTTTATGGGCATCATATTAAATTTAAAACTTCAAAATCTTCTCTGTGTTGGTTTCATTTACCTTTTAGAGGTTTCTTAGAATGTGTCTTCTATTTGTATAAATTATTTGATGAACATCTCGAAGATACTATGACCTTTAGCTTCATGCGATTACGTTTTACAGCTTTGTTATTACCGTGTGGAATGGATCTATTAAATGTTTAAGTGGTCTCAAGCTTATGCTTGGGGTGGAATTTTTTTAGTTAAATTCTATATCTTTATTTGATAATTCACTTTATTAGTAGAAGGATTGTAAACTAATTTCTTAGGAAGAAAAGATTAGAAATAGATGTGGAATTTAATATTTCTAGTTAGGATAATATCTTGACTTTCAATATTTATAAATTTACAATCTTGTATGTATGAAAGGATTGAAGTCTCAATTTTATTAGTAAAGATGATATTAAATAAATATGCACTTGAATTATAGAAGTAAGTAGATAGAAATTATGTTGCATCATTTTAATAATAAAAAACAATTTGAATAGAGAAATTTATCTTGTTAAGTTGTAGAGGTATGAGTGGAAATGGTTAGGTAAATGCCTAATATTTAAGAAATGTTTTGTATTATAATATATGTTTTGTAACCTAATACTGAAATTTTCTATGATAACAATGTTGACAATCTATCTATAGTCACCTAACTATTATTTATGACAACTGATGTTTATATTTGTGTAGTGAATATTGGTATTGGATCTTGTGATTATTTGTGAAGTTTAGATTCCATGATAGTGCTGATAGGGAAAATATAATGTATTCCATTATTTTCATGAAGTTCAATCATGTCATATCTTACATGTTGATAATGAATGATGATCCCTTCAACCCTCTCTTACTTACTCTTCATGTTACTTTTATATTTACAATGATAATAAGATTGGGTCTTCTTTAATTTATACCTTTATTGTATAACTCTTTCATTAGGGTGAATATAATTCTTCAAGAGTTACAACATTGGAGTAGTGTAATGCAGTATTTATTAGTTTACCTCGTGTTATTAAGGATTTTATTCTCCTTGAGTAGGTATTACATACTATTTTGTAATTTTAAGTTCAAGTTCTTAACTACGAAGTCTCTGCGACGTGCGTACATAGGCAAGGACATCATGAGCCCCCGAGACATTAGGTCGGCCCCTTAGGGCTTTAGGATTGCCATTTTATGCTATTGAGATTGTGAAGTTACTAATCATGCAGAGCTAATGTTTCTTAAGATGTGTAATTGAGATCTATTCTATGCAGGACTCAGAAGGAAAGAATGTACCCTCCCACAAGGCAAATAAAGGACTATCTGGTAGCATTGGTAAATGTGTATGAATGTGTACAATTTAATGTAACACTGTACTTTACATTTTATTTATTATGAATATATTTTGACCCTTGACTCAAGGTTTACTAAGATAAACTTTGTAAATTGTTATCCTTTCATCCTATGGAGTTCATTATTGTTAATTTTCATGGGTAGGCATTTCATATTGTGCACGTGTGTGTCTTCATTTGGAGCATTTGGATTTAGAATAACCATGGTTGTTAGTTAGATCATGTTAGTAATCTTTAATGTAGTCATCTAATTAAATATAATTTAAATGAGTTTTATATATGGTTGGATATTGCTTAATTTCAATAATGCAGTCATGTTATCTCTAGAGATGTTAGTTAAAATTTTGTAACAAACTATGTTATATCTTGTACCATTACTTCTATTTTTTTATTTTTTTTAAATCCGCCGTTTATGTTGCTTTAGTTGACTTATCTCTAGGGTTGCATGGCGGGGCATTACACATTGAGAACAAAAAATCTCTTTGAAAGCAAAATAGATATCATATTAGAAAATACGATGTGTTTTGGAATATGCTCTAAAATTACAATTTCACTCTAGATAGAAGACACATGAAATAAGTCTCTATCAACATAAAGTTACAAAATGCCCTTCAAATCAAGATAAAATACAAGACAAAACAAAGTATCATCAATTATCACTTGCAAGGATAAACGATAAAACATGTTAAAAATACAATGTGTTTTGACACATGCTCTAAAATTGTAAGTTAACTCAAAATAGGAGGCATGGAATGCATCTGTGTAAACATTGAGAATAAAAAATATATTTGAAAGTAAAAAATATATCATGTTGGAAAACACAATGTGTTTTGGAATATTATCTAAAATTACAATTACTATGTGCCCTTGAAATCAATGTGAAATACATCAAAAACCAAAGTATCAGGAATTATCAAGCCTTCAAGGATAAATCATGTTGAAAAACAATGTGTTTTTAATATGCTCTAAAATTCATATGAAAATGTTTTTCATTAATTATGTATATTAATGTACAATCAAGAAACTTGATAAGTGCTACTTAAACATTTCTTATCTATATAAATTTATTATAAGAATAATACTTTAAGATGGTAACTTAAACTTTTTTCTACTCTCTGTCTAATGCTTATTACAAATATATAGATTTTCTTTTGCATCCCGACTAGTTAATTTTTTTAACATTTCTTTTATATTTTATATTGCAGTGATGGGAGACCCTTTGGAGATAACTACTTCCAAAAATGAGATTGTGATCATGGAGGACATACCAAATGTCAGAAGAGATGTTTTTTCTAAGCCTCATATTCAACAACATGAAGATAGTTAGAACCAACACAATGCTGAGAATCACACCTAGCTTAATGAAAATAATCACATGCAATGGGAACAAATTTCCATGCAAATGAAATAAGTTGCACGAAGAACAAGTGGAATTACATGAACTGCTCATTTGCATTAATGGCCATATGTCTACCATTTTATTGGACTGGCATTCGGTCTTATAGCTTTTTGAGTCCATGGATAGTAATGATTTCTTTAGTGATTGTCTATGTGTTTTTGCAGTTATCTTTTATATGATATATCTAAAGATTATACAGAAGTAATGACTTAGGTTGGAGAACAATGAGCCCACAATATTTGCAAGTTATTCATACCAACTAATTCTACTGGCTTTATTAGCATGTTTAGCAAGCCTAGTTTTTATATTCATTACCATCAATGTGATAAGAAAAAAATAATATGCCATAAAAATTTTACACCCACCATTTCTTGTATGTTTTAATCTCTCCATAAGTAGAAATAAAATTACTATTTTTATATTACACTTTTGATTAATGTTCTTATATATTAAAAATTTTATGATTCAACACTCCATAATGTTAGCTTAGTATGCAGATATTAGTGATAATTCATAACGTATTTTTTAATCTGAAGACAAGGTGACTCGATTGGGAGAATTTCCTACAACTTTCAATTAACAAAAAAATAAAAATAAACTACTTTCCTTCTTCAATTCTAGTTTATGAAAGTTGATAAATACAAATATAACTTAGAATCCCTTGGGTACAATGATTGAGTTGCTAAATTTTCTTGAATTTTAAACAATGTGTTTTATATATATACACATTGATGCAGAGCATCCACCAAAACCCTAACATACATTTACAAATGTATGTCTATGCATTATTAAGTATGCATACATCCTTCATTGATATAAAATTCCCCTTCTCTCACCTATCGGCCAAACATAACACCATCGGATTACTAAAACGCCTTATTCGATCTTCAGAATGCTTGTATCTATCATGAGATACATTCTCAAAAAGACATATAAACCCTTACCTGCTGCGCCCGCGACCCACTTGCATCTGCCACTTCTTCTACACTGAACATACAACACATGACCTCTGATCGCCGGTTACCTCCACTCTTGCTGCCGGTCGACCTATGCATCTAACACTTGTATCTGCGCATTGTGGATTTCCCATATACAACTGATACATACAAATCAAAACATACATGCACCAAATATTCCTTCGGATGTGCCTTTGATGAAGGTTTGACCCACTGACTTCCCTTGTATCAACCCGATGTACAAGTCCGATGTGCATTTAACACATACAACCTACCAGATACAATTGATGGATACACAGGAACTGTCTGCACATGCAACAGGGGTATACACACACACTGCATCTGACATACATCTGCAATATACATAGAGATAGTATATCCAATATGTTTTTTTAACCTGTTTTCTCACCCGATAGACCAACGATGGACAAAAGCGATATACACATAACATACAAATGCGATATATTCACCAATGGTATATCCTTCATGCAGAAGTGATATACTCATGAATTGTACCTTTCTGCAAACCTGCGGATTTTCACTATTTTTGACCTATTTTCACTTAGTGATTGATCCAATCTAGATTTCCTGCAACTTTGCAGCTCCCTGCACCTCGACAATCTAGCACAAACCCATGCTAGAGCTCCTTAATGCATTTATTTGCTCAATCTGCAAGTATGAACACAAAAAATGATAGAAAAGTAAAACCCTAACTAATATATATATACAGTCATTCCACTGATTCAGAGAATCAACCAGTGGAATGGATAAATGAATCCATCCGACCTCAGCAAAATGGTTTATTCAATAAATTCAATTCCAGAAAATGACACAATAGGATCTTATATTGATGTTTTCAGAAATGCGATTACACAGATGTTCTGTTCCAACTCAACTGGATTCAAAAATGATTATAACTGACTCACTACTGCTTCTCTGAGTCCTCATTCAATCTACACTGGGGTATTTAACTACTTACCCTCGGTAGTACAGATTTGGTTCCCAGTGGCTGGGAGGCAATTCCAAACAGCTGGGAGATAATAGCCAACTAACAACCTCCTAAAAATAGCATGTATGGTCAAACAAACCTTATTACATTAAATGATCATTTAAGACCTTATTAAAAACATAAAAATAAACATAAAACAATTAAATGCCTCATAGGGGCCACTGTGGGTTAGGTGCACCTGCACCATACTCCCCAATTTGAAAAGAACTCATGTCCCATGAGTTAAGTCTTTGACTGAATCCACCTATAGCTGCTGCTGTCTCATATCTGCCCCATGTGGTCTTTACTATAAGATGCTGCCATGGGATCAAATATGCATGCCTAATACTGTAGGCTCTTTTCACACCTTGTTGGTCATTCTTTCTGACCATCATCTCTATCTGAACATGGACAGTGGAAACCTCATTTACTGCTATGGCAGAATGTGTTTGTCTTTCAACTCTTAGATGGAAAACAATAGTCCCTACTATGACCGCATCCTTGTCATTCCAATCAGCCTGTGGCTATGTACAAACCTGCTTCTGGACCTTCTGCTGATCCATCTGATCTTTGTCGGTCAAAACTAAAATCTTCTTCAAACTGTGATCTCCATTCCTTGAGATATCCTCAACTTTCTTTGTCTCTGCTATAGGCATCTTCACAAACTCCTTCTTACCTACAAAAATAATCTTACCTGTCTTCTTGGCTTCAGCATCTTCCTGCCATGGTATTAGCAGAAAAGTTCTCCCATCCTTCATGATGGTATAGGTATTAGCATACCCATCATACAATGCTCTCCTATCAAATTTCCATGGCCTACCCAACAGTAGGTGACAACATTCCATGGGCAATATGTCACACAAAACTCTATCCTGAAAATCAACATATGCCTGTTCATATACCAAAAGTGATTGACTATCAGTTACCCAAGATGCTTTGTAAGGATTTTGATGTGGAATCCTTTCCAATTTTAGTTTATCTACCATTTCCTGAGATACCATGTTATCTGTTGAACCAGAATCTATTACTACCTTGCGTACTTTACCTTTGCTTTTGCATTGGGTCCTAAAAAGTGCTCTTCTTTGTAACTTGTCCTTGGATGTCTTCAGGATTGTTCTCTTTAACTCAGGCACCTTCATGGTGGTCATTGCTCTCCTAATCATCAAAGCTTCTCCTATCTCAAGATACCCATATTTGACAGTATCATTCACACTTTGATAAGTTTTTGAGCTTGGCACATTTTGACTCTCAGATTCTTGGACCAGATTTGTCCTCCTTTCTCCCATTGAACTTGATGCTTTTCCTAGACATTTGAAAGATGGATGACCATATTCACCACAAGTATAACACTTTCCTAAGAATGTCTTAGAACCCCTTCCATTGCCAAATCTGCCTCTTGTGCCTCTCCATCCACCCTTGAAATCAGACTGCTCTTGTCCTTTACTAGCCTCTTCTTGGTTAGACTCACCACTAGGCCTCTGGTTAGGACTTCTTCCTCTAAAACTGCCTCTAAAATTTCTGCCACCTCTTCCTCTATTCTGCTGCTCACCTTTCCTCTTCAGCTTCTCTTCAGCCCTTAAGGCCATTTGGAAACACTTGTTTACTATTTCTGGTGCTAAAATGCTAATCTCATCTTGGATGTTCATCCTTAGTTAGGCCATTAAAGTACCAGGCCACCTTCTCTGACTCTTCTTCCTATTTCTTTGATCTAAGACTGATTTTATGAAACTCTTGTGTGTATGCATTCACATCAAGGTCTTTCTACCTAAGGTTCTGCAGCTTCTTATACATCTGCACATCATAGTCCAGGGGTAAAAATTGTGCCTTGAGTTTGGTCTTCATCCTTTCCCAGGAGGTTATCATATTCTTCCCCTCCTTGACTCTCTCTCCTTGTTCATAATTCCACCATGCAAGAGCAGAGCCCTACAATTTTTCCTTTGCCAACTTAACCTTCTTATCATCAGGGATTTCTTTGTATTCGAAATGATTGTTCAATGCTTCAATCCAATCAATCACCTCTTCAGCTTCCATACTTCCACTATATATATGCAACCCATCTATGGTGTCCCTATTAATTGACTTCAATGCATTTAAAAATGCCTTCTGTTCTGCTGGTATCTCCTCTGCCTTTTTATTGCTTTCAGCAATTTCTGCATTGCCTTCATCGCTGTCACTTTCAGCTTCCCTATCTTTGCTTTTGGTCTGCTTGAACTCTCCCAACTTTGATTCAAGCATCTCCTCGATCAGCTTCTTAATGGCATCCTACGACATGCTTTTGGGAGGCATCCTCTCCGCCTCTGTCTCGCTTTCTTTGTCTGACATAAACATTCACACACAACACCCAAACACCAATACACCTGTAGCTCCTCAATTCTACCTGCTGCCCAAATCTTTTGCTGAGCTCTGATACCACTATGATGCAGAGCATCCACCAAAACCCTAACATACATTTACAAATCTATGTCTATGCATTATTAAGTATGCATACATCCTTCATTGATATAAAATTCCCCTTCTCTCGCCTATTGGCCAAACATAACACCATCGGCTTACTAAAACACCTTATTCGATCTTTAAAATGCTTGTATCTATCATGAGATACATTCTCAAACAGACATACAAACCCTTACCTACTGTGCCCATGACCCACTTGCATCTACCGCTTCTTCTACACTGAACATACAACACATGACCTGCAATCACCGGTTACCTCCACTCTCGCTACCGGTCGACCCATGCATCTAACACTTGTATCTTCGCATTGTAGGTTTCCGATATACAACCGATACATACAAATCAAAACATACATGCACCGAATATTCCTTCGAATGTGCCTTCGATGAAGGTTTGACCCGCTGAGTTCCCTTGTATTAACCCGATGTACAAGTTTGATGTGCATTTAACACATACAACCTGCCAAATACAATTGACGGATACACAGGAACTATATGCACATGCAACAGGGGTATACACACACACACTGCATCTGACATACATCTATAGTATACACAGAGATTGTATATCCAATATGTTTTTTTTTAAACCTGTTTTCTCACCTGATACACCAACGATGGACAAAAGTGATAAACACATAACATACAAATGCGATATATTCACCAATGGTATATCCTTCATGCTGAAGTGATATACTCATGAATTGTACCTTTCTACAAACCTGCAGATTTTCACTATTTTTGAGCTGTTTTTACTTAGCGATTGATCCGATCTGGATTTCCTGCAACTTTACAGCTCCCTGCACCTCGACAATCTAGCACAAACCCATGCTAGAGCTCCTTAATGCATTTCTTTGCCCGATCTGCAAGTATGAACACAAAAAATGACAGAAAAGTAAAACCCTAACTAATATATATAGCCATTCCACTGATTCAAAGAATCAACTAGTGGAATGGATAAATGAATCCATCTGACCTCAGCAAAATGGTTTATTCAGTAAATTCAATTCTAGAAAATGGCACAACGGGATCTTATATTGATGTTTTCAGAAATGCGATTACACAGATGTTCTGTTCCAACTCAATTGGATTCAAAAATGATTATAACTGACTCACTACTACTTCTCTGAGTCCTCATTCGATCTACACTGGGGTATTTAACTACTTACCCTTGGTAGTATAGATTTGGTTCCCAGCAGCTGGGAGGCAATTCCAAACGGCTGGGAGATAACAACCAACTAACAACCTCCTAAAAATAGCATGTATGGTCAAACAGACCTTATTACATTAAATGATCATTTAAGACCTTATTAAAAACATAAAAATAAACATAAAACAATTAAATGCCTCATGGGGGCCACTGTGGGTTAGGTGCACCTGCACCACACATTATTTATTGATTTATGAAAATATACACATATGACAATCAAGATACATGTACTGAAATTCAAGATACTTTTATAAATATATGACAACAATTCAATCTTTCAAAACATGGACTATATTGATGCACTGATTATATGTTTCTATATTGTATATATAGAATTTGAAGTGTTGTTTACATAATGGTGAAGGGAAAACTAAGGAAAAATGTATTAGTGCATCTCTAATCCTCCTCTCGATATGTACAAACAATATACATTACATACAACCCCATCAACACATGTTATATCTATAGTTGTAAGGCATTTTTGTTAACAACTATAAGTAGGCAAGTGGCATTCAGAGAGCACTAGTCACTCACACATCCCTTGATTGCTCTCAAAATGTGATGAATCAATAGCCAATCAATTCAACTATAAAATCTTGAATGTATTAAATGAGTTTGGAAATGATTTAGTAAATTGAAATGTAAAATTCCTTGAATGGGTGTTTGAAAGACTCTATTTGTAAAATTCCATCACATAATCAATGTGGTCAACTTATCTGTAAAATATCTTAAATGGGTACTGAAATTTCTTCTTTTCTTTGACATGTATAGGAAGTATATTACCTAATGCAAGGACCATGGCCATGGCTTCCAATCACTAGAAAAGCCTAACAGGGAAAAAAATAATGAATTTTAGAAACATTATTATCAACATACAAGAAGAATAGATAATTTTAAAAATCTAAAAGAAGGGTCTTTATTACCATCCTTCATCAATATAGTAAGCCATTCTAGTGCACCATAGCCAAGGGGTATCATAATCAACCCTAGTTCCCAAAAGACCATAAAGTGAAGCTTTGATTTTTCCATCAATGGTTGTGGAGAAAATGAATTATATGAAACAAAAGAATTACAATCAATATACAATTATCACAAAACCAAGTACTTTACTCATTGTCATTGACTTGAAATTGATCAAAAATCAAACAACAAAGCAAAGAGCATCACAAAAACTTTGATATATTCAATTGCCATGTCAATGTGGCAACTAGGTTTTTAGAAAATAAGTACCTGGAAATTTTCTTTACAGTGAGGAATTTAAAATATACAAGTGCTTCATGAATTTCAAATGCATATTGCTTTCGACCAGCTACTGTATCCCATATTAACAACATAGGGATGAAGGTTCTAATTATGGTCTTGCATAAACTAAGAAAATTTACTGGAGCTGGTACGTTGGATAGATTAGATTACCTTGAAAGACATGTCATCCCCACATGTATAAGAAGGCATAATAGAAAGCATATGTAACACTATAAGAAGGCTCATGGCCTTGAAATGTATATCAAAATGTAGGTTTTAAAACATGTGTATTTTCTAACTTGCAAGTGTGTTCATCAATATGCAGGGATTATATGAAAGTAATAAATACTAGCAAAAATAGAGTACCGATTTAACTCAAGATAAGTCTTTTAAGAATGCAAGCAAACCTCTAGGTGCTTCCTCAAACTAGTTTCCCCATGACAAGAATATATGTGTGTGTGTGTGTGTGTGTGTGGAAAATAACAGAGACAATGGAATGCTTACAAGGTACATGTAAGTATCTTAATATATTAATAGAAAGCATCCTGTCCTAAATTGATAATAGACTTCAACTTGAAAAGATCAAATTTAGAAAGGGTATTACTAGAAATGAAGTAAGGTGAAGTTATGTAAGCATTTTCCTTGAAAATACAAAAAACAAAGTAGTTTCTTACCTATTACTCATTCATCTAGGATCCATATGCAACGATTCCCTAATGTAATAGGAACTTTTACCAAGGCCACCTAAGACAACATAACAAAACCATATGTAACATTATAAGAAGGCTCATGGCCTTGAAATGTATATCAAATAGTAGGTTTCAAAACATGATGTGTTTTCTAATTTGCAAGTGTGTGCATCAATCTGCAGCAATTCTATGAAATTAAATAAATACTAGTGAAAATAGAGTACCCATTTAACTCAAGCTAAGTCTTTTAAGCATGCAAACCAACCTCTAGGTGTTGTCTTGAACCATTTTCCCCATGACAAGAATATATATGGACAATAACAGAGACAATAGAATGCCTACAAGGTACATGTAAGTGTGTTAATATATCCATAGAAAGCATCCTCTCCCGAATAGGTAATAGACTTCAACTTGAAACAATAACATTTACAAAGGGTATTAGTGGAAATGCAGTAAGGTGACATTATGTAAGAATTTTCTTTGAAAATACAAAAAATAGAGTAGGCACTTACCAATTACTCATCCATCTGGGATCCATATGCAATGGTTCCTTGATGCAGTAACAATGTTTATCAGAGCCACCTAAGACAACATAATACACTACATATGTAAAATTATAAGAAGGCTCATGGCCTTGAAATTTATATCAAAAAGTAGGTTCCAAAACACTTTGTGTTTTCAAATCTGCAAGTGTGTATCAATCTGCAATGATCTCATAAAACTAAAGGCACTCATGAAATGCTTGCATTTATAATTATTTTTTGGTGTTCCCATTTTAGTTTCTTTACATTCTTTTGGTTAGAAATATCATAAGAATTGTTTGCATTATATTTATATAAACCTTCTCTGACATCAGAAATGCTACTTGGTTAGAGTGTTTATTAAAATTTCTCAATTCATTATCCTCCTTCTTAGCATCAAGATTCATAGTTGGAGACACACATTTTTTTCTTCATTAATTTGATTGAATTGTAGATGTTGATGGATTTCATGCCTTTCATCATTTACAAGTAGTTCACCACCTCCCAACTTCATTTGTCTACATTCAATAATAGGCAAAACTCATTTCAAAGTTGAGAGGGATGGCAGCTTATCAATGGCATAAGGCTGCCAATTTTAAGCAATGCTCCGAGGTCCTTCTAGGAGAGAAGGTTCCTCATCCACATTTATTTCATGAAAATCATTTTCAAAATAATTTTATCAATACTTTTTGCATGAAGCATTTTGAGAAACTTGAATTTTTGCTTTTCTTGCTGGATGAAAATAGTTTTCCTTATAAATTTATCCTTACTATTCCTCTTACCATGGTTATACATTAAGAAATAACATTTGTCTATATTACATATAATCCAGTATTTGTTTCAAGTAGAGAACTATTGCAGCCCTTACTTTGAATATTTTCTTTGTTATGCATTGTTAGCAAGAAATGTAGAGGGGATACCAATCCGAAGATCCAGTCCTTAGTCAAGTTTTTGTAGTCAGTTTATACCCCAGTCAAGTAGCTAGAGATTGATAGCAAAACATAAAGAATAATAGAAACAAAGTATCACATATAGATCACAATAACAAGATAACATAGAATTACTCGGTACTGATAGATCTCCATATATATATATATATATATAACAATCAAATGTATACATTAGATATCCATTTTCCAATAGGTCTAAGATTCTACCTTACTAGTTACATACATGACTTCTATGTCACTCTTACATTACAAAATATCTCATATCATACTCCTACTCTCTCTCTCTCTCTATATATATATATATGGATGTGTTTCCTATCAGTTTCAGCCTCCGCATAGTGTGTGCACTAGCTTCTAATCAGCTTTGCATTATGCTTTGCACCCTGCTAACATCATCCCCCCTAAAAATTATGGCTTGTCCTCAAGACATGCCCTGCTCCGATTGAAAGTATTTCTTGAGTCTGGCACCATTGACATATCCAACTGATATTTGACCCTCCATGTTCTTCAGTATGACTTCTCTGAAATCTGCAATTGCTTCAATATAGAACGGTCCTAGCCACCTTATCTTTAGTTTTCCTTGCTTTTTAAACTTGCTGTCACCTTCCTTAAATGTCTTGTTCCTCAAGTTTCTATCATGCCAGGATTTCTATCTTTTCATTTCCAAGTTCATATTATATGCTGCTATCATTCGATCCTCATCTATTTTCTCCAGTTCCTCAATCCTTTGTGTGAGAGAGTCTTCTTCATTCATATTGAGGGTCTAGGTAGTGCGGAAGTTTGGTAGTATGAAGTGTACTGGTATTGTAGCATCTATTCCACACACCATTTCATAGGGATAAAAAAGATGAAGAAGATAATGATGGCAAGGAGATCCCTAATGTCACTTTGGAGTCCACTAATTTACAGGGCAATCCTGATGACCAAGACCCTCCTCCTTCTAGTGTTATATCTCTCTACTGCTTATTAGCATGTTGTTATTTCTTTTTTGTCTAGGTGTTCCTTAGTTCTACTTTGGGGTGTGACATCATGTACCCACTCTTTTTTGTGAATATGTGTAATATTGTTTAAATCATAATATAGATGCTTATTCATAAAAAAAATTGTCTAAATTTATATCTTCCTGCATAACATTTGAGAACAATGGCATAAATTCGTTTCCCAAATCAACTTCCTTCAGAAGGCACTCTTCTAGCAGTATAGACGCCACTTCTTCTGTATATGCCGCACAAAACTTCACAAGCCTCCTCAAATTTGCAATAGCCTGTTATGTAACACCTAGAGGCATATATCAGTGTCATTTTAAAACAGGGCCAGTCTTCACAATGCAAATAGTAACTCTTAAAAGTAGAACTCCTATAATGGAACAATTCAAGAATCAATGCATTTTTACTTTGAAGTAGGTAAAATATTTATATTGTCAATAGAGTTGGACATAGAGATGTTAGCAAGGAGGTAAATCAAACTGATAGAGCAATCTTAGAACAGGTGCAAATTTACAGAAAGAGTAGCGGGCATAAACATGATTCAAAAGAAGCCTTCGCAAGTCACCGTGGACTGGGGTGGCAACTTTGAGAAGCCATATATTTAATCATATATACACTAAACCTAAACTATAAAATCCATAGTAGTAGGAGGATACAGAGATTTAACAATGACTTCATAAAACTGCTTCTATATTTTATAATTTGTCTATAATGTAGCCAAGGAAGATTAAAAAATGAAAAAGAAAAAGATGAGCCATCTTAAATCCTGTTCAAAAGATTTAGACAAACAGACATGTTGGAAAATTGAATTTCATCAGAATAGGTGTGTACCTAATGCACACACTAAGGAATCAACATTACATCATTCCCACGTTTTGGGAAGTGTATTGATTCTCTTGTGGAGAGATGCCTCTGGCAATATTTTGCAATAATATAAATTTCACATATGTTTTCTATTCTTGGACTGAGATGATAGTTGCACTAACTTGACTTTTTAGGAATTATCAAAATATATTGTTATTATTATTAAATTTTTATTGATTTAGCCAGGCATCCAATTCTCATATTAAGGAATTTTGTCATGTCAATGAACATTCGATTTGTAAGTATGATTATCAAGTAAAATAACATTATAAAATGTTATATGAAATCAAATGTACCTAGCCCTACAACCTACTAACCAATGTCAGAAAAACATTGAAACAACAGTGTCCATTTACACTTTTCAATAATCATGCTCATGGTAAGGTGTCGAACTACACCAATAGACACCAAGTTTTAGTATATATCAAGAATCTGAATGGAGATGAAGATCAATGTTCACCGAAAGCACATGGCAGCCCACACTATCATGAGACTAGTGTTTGTGAAATGGAACAATTTGGAAGGAGTCGATGAAAATATGAGAAGTGTTCAAATGGCTAGAAGAAATGTAGCAATAGGTAAAAGCGATCAGGTACTCTTCACATAAGCAATAATAAACATGTGGAACCCATAACCAACATTAAGGTAATAAGCAAAGCTACAATTATATTAGGTTAATTGAAGAACTGCAACTTCTCACAAACAACTTCATGTACACAATGGCAAGGTAGCCAATCCTCAATAGTAAAACCGCTCGCAGCAAAGCAAGAACAAGTGGAAAAAAATTAACACTATAATACAAGCAGTGTCAATGTTCACTAAGTGAAAATTAAAAATTTACTTTACAGGACCTCGTCATTGACCCGCACTAACATGAGCACGTGCATAAATGTTGCCAATATTTAATTACAATATAGTAGGGTAAAAGACCTTGGATAATAAAATGTAACTAAAAAATTAAGCCCCAAAAGAAATGTAAATGAAACAAGAGTGAGTAAACTTAAGCAGTTAAACCATGAATGATATGAACAAAGGATAGGCCTACAGATGAAAGACCCCTTAATTAAGCATAGATCTGATAAAGATCAATCTAGGAGAACACAATAGATAAAAGGAACAAACATGCTATTAAGAAGACAAGGCAACCTGAATTCATTTTATGTATCCCATCTACAACTTGTATAGATACTCTTCTTCCCATGTCAAACAGTCATTAAGCCATTCCCCACTATAACTACGCCGTTCAAAATTTCTCCTATTTGATTCATCAGACTCAAAAACTGCAAAATCAAAATATTTTACATGAGTCTCATCTGCACACCATTTCGAATTGGGCCATTATCTTAAGCGTACATGCTCAAAGCACATAAGAATAAATAATTGATGGCATCTTGAATAGATTGAAATAAAAATGTATGAAATATAATTGAACATGAGTACTTCTATTATAACTTCATACAAGTAAGTACCTTCATTTAAAAAGCAAGCTCTTACACCAGTAAATATCTCATCAGGATCAATATATTGTTGACTAATCATTTGTGGAATCAGATTCTCTTTCCTGTGACCAAAAAAGGTGTCAGGAAGCTATGAATGTTTAAAGCTTTATAAAAAGGAAAACATATAAACAACTACTTATCCTCATCTACCTTGCCCATGATGGTATGAATTCCCCTCGAGCAACATCATCATCGCTGTCATCCTCATCTGGACCTTTACAAGGTAATATTTCATAAGATTCAATATTGATGTTGGATTTTGATGATTGATCTGAATTTGTATTACTGCCCAACATTGACTGCCCTTCTATTTCATGTGTACCTTCTGCACAACTAGTTGACATTCTTAACACCTGTGATACAGTACCATAAAAAAAGTTGGAAACATCAATTGTACCATAAGAACGAACCAGTATAGACAGTCTCCAAGAATCTTGCATACAAGTTAGATGTTCTTGTTAGTTGTCACAATTATACAAAAAATTAGATGAACACTATCTGAATTGGTAAGTTGTACCATTTTACCTTTCGAGCACAAGCCTTTTGGGCCTGAAGTGAAGTTTTGTGATGCTCATGGACTTCTTCCATATGTTTTGCATACTTTGATGCAAATTTGTTAGGTTTCGCACCCTCTATCTGTGGTCTGTGCTGAGCAGCTTTCTTTACTTTTTCTATACGGTGTTGCTTCTTTGCCTCTTCCTCTATTGTATTCCTCTTACCAACTACCAAATCTCGGTGTCTCTGTTCTTTTGCCTCGTGCTTTGCACGAAGTTGCTCCTGAAGTTCCTTTTGCTGCTTCTGTGCTGCTTCCAATCGTTTCTTCCGTTTTTCCTCATGGTCTCTCCTATTCATCTCTTGCATTTTCCTCTTATTTGCTTCAATCTCTTCTACATTTTTCTTCCTTTCTTCCTCTTTCTATCTTTTGTCCTCCATTTTTCTGACCTTATCTTCCTCCAATTTAATCCTTGCTTCCAAAGCTCTTCGCAACTTGAAATCAACGCCAATGTGAGAAGTGGCTACCTCGGAAGAACTTTCCAAGTGAGATTTCTGCAAGGAGCATCCCACTAGTTTTTTTTTTGGCCATGCCACTTGATATTGATTTATTCTTCATCTCGCTCTTTCTATTTTGTTCTCTTCGACAATCTATAATCGACAATCATTGTTTAGAGAGTTGAAATTTAAGCAATATTTAATAGCTATTAGAAACAAGCTTTCACAAAATAAATTGCGTAGACACAATTAATTGATGTTTTAGGCCACTCTATGCAACCCATCAACAATCAGCACAACAAGTGACAAGAATTACAACTTAGAGGCTCACAAGTTTACTAAAGAAAGGCTCAAATATCTAAAATTTACCTGAAGTCTGATGAAATCTGCAGTACCTGAAATTTACTCACAAAAAACTCCACATCGAAGAGCAACAAGAATACGAGCAATCAAGTATAAACTAAGGAACAAGACTGGGGAGCTTGTTGTTGTAGGACAAATTTAGTACGATTCCGTTAACGTGAGGCTGAAGCATCCGCTGCCAAATGTGAAATGTGCACTGTGTAGGGAGAGCAAGCCTTGGCGAAATGTGAAATTGTTACGCACAGTGTAGAGTGTAAATTTTCTCCATCCCACTCCCCTTCCATCATAATAGAGCAAAATGCTAATGGTCATTTCATCAACAGTGGCCAAAAATCTGCAGAGAATAATGTCTGCCAGTATTAAATTTAAATTAAATGGAGGGATATAATATACTAATGGTAAGTTCGTCAGCAGCCCATGCGAGACCAAAAATCTGCAATGAGTAAATGGAAGTTAAAGAAGGGATGATTTTATAGCCCGCGAATCGTGCCCTCCTCAAAGCATTAGTGGCTAAAATTCTTGAAGAGATTGTCTTTCCACGTGGTACTTGTTTTTCCATTTGAGAGTTGATATGGCTGATTTTAAAATTGCAGAATAATGGGGTGTCTTGGTTTAGTAAGGGCAGGAATGGTGTTAGAATACTCTTTGGCTTCGGGTGATGAAACATTACTTCCACACTAACCAAGCCTAGACAATGGTTATTGTTTCTCCCACGTCATCTTCAATGTGGAAGCACTCATTTATTCCATCTGCAGAAGAAGTTGGCCTTGGTCAAGTAGGATTGAACCAACATATTTTTTTTTCTTGAAATCCCAAACTTGTAAAATCTTTTTCATTCATCTGAATTGCCATTGGAGACATTCTTTTAAGAGACTCCTCCTAGTTGCTGAGGCTCTTGGATGTATTTTCTATCTTCCTCTCAAACATTATAGACCTAACTTAGAATCAAGATTTTGTGGTGTCAATTGGTTTTAGTTTGATTTGTGAATGCATCATTGACCTGGAGTGATGGAAGACTGTAGTGGATAAATACGATATTTGTAGTGGTGAGGTGCCAATTAGATGTCTATTTCCCATTGGCTTGCTCTACTCTTCCCGAGTTGTTTCATGCATCTATGCCCTCAGTAACTATGTTGTGGATGAAGGATATGTTTTTGCTTCCTCTTCACATCGCAGCTAGGTTTCATGTTGCCAACTTCTCTCCTCTTTTTCTTTTGTCTTTCCCTCGATGTTTATGGCCTTTTTGTGTTTCCTCTATCATTCAGTTGTGGTGGGATTATGTATACAAAACTTTTTTTTTACTCTCTTAATATAGTATGGTGACTTTGTCACTTTCGTGTGTGTGTGTATATATATATATATATATATATATATATATATATATATATATATATATATATATATATATATATATATATATATATATATATATATATATATATATATATATATATATATATATATAGTTATACTAGATTTCTTCTATGTTAATTTATTTAGTATTATAGCTAAAGTTAAAGTTCTTTTAGACCTTCTTATAAAGAGATGAAACAATAAATATTTCTTCATATAAAAAAATTTCCATCAAAGAGACTTAAATTGCAATGAAAGCAAGTTGTATGGACAACAATATTGGCATTAATGTCTGACCAATTGGCAATTAGAAATTTGTTTGGCTATAACTACTTTGATCATCTTGCATCATTTGATGTCAGTGGCAACTATTGATGCTGAAAGTTAGCCCACTTGCTCTTATAGAGGGAATGCCCTTTCTTTCCCTCTCTTTCACTATTTCTCTCTTTTTCTTCATCTCTCTATCTATTCTCTTCTTCTCTCTTCCTATCTTTCTATCTATCTCTCTTTCTCTTAATTTTTAAAAATTATAAAAATGAGTATTTAATAGAAATTAATTCTTTGAAATATAATTATTTGTAGTTAATTCTAACAATTAAAATGTATTATATATTGTATTAAATTATTTTAAATAAATATGATATAACTAAAATTTCATATTATATAAAACTAAAATATTAATAACTTAATAAAAATATACATAAAACTTCACATCACAAGAGGAGAAGTTCATGTTCTCTACGGGCATTTGCATCATTTCATCCCTTTAAAACCATCTAATTGACCTAGTGAGGGTGCAATCCATCCAACGCACTCACAACATAAAATTATAAACTTTAAACTAATGAGAACAATAGTGCTTTACATGGGGAAAGTATTTTGACGAGAAATACCCCACACTCAAAAAGTAGCTCAATATATTATTCAGAAATCTCAACAAGATTATAATATGCTTGTAGAAGAAAGCTTCCACAAGATTATCATGAAATAAAAATCCAAATTCAAATCCACATCTACAATACCCTCGGCCCCAACCTCCATCTCAAGCACCTGATATATAGAAGATACAATACATGAAACTATCAAATGGTAATTACAAAACCATGGGCTAAAACCACCCACATGTGGCATCCAAATTATCTCCCATATAAATGCCTTATGATGTGTCAAAATACACACTAACACATGTAACTCCTCCTTTATAACTTTTTAAGTGTCCAACACATTTTCACATTTCCCATAATGGGAGGCCCAACATCTAGATGCCACAAATTTTGATCCAAAAGGATGATTGACGAACCGTTTGATGTGTTAGAAATCTATTGAATAGATCTATCAATATATAACCCACTTCGCTAGTTATGACAACTTTTGGGGCCAAAAATGGCCTCTAAGTGCCTCAAAATTGAATTCAAACTTTTTTGAGAGTTTCAAAATTTGGAAACTTTAATATCATGACATCCAAACATGACCTAAGGTCAAAACTCACGTGGAATGTTTATTTGGAAATTCTATAGTTTTGATTTTCTACCTATAAATATCCCCCTCTATGCATTTGGGGAGGCAAATTTTAGTATTGATGTTCTTTCTTTTTCTTTATTTTTCTTGTCTCCATAGCATTTTTATGCTTGTTGTTGACCCTGTGAACCTTTTGATTTTTGCATTAGCTTCCATAGCTCCAAGCCATAATGCTTCTCTAAGTATTCTCAGTCTCAACTACAATCAAAGCTTCAATAGCTCCAATTCATAACTCTTCTATAGGTATTCTCATGCTCAGACACTATTAAATATTCCATAGCTTCAAGCCATAGTGCTTCCTAGTTATTCTCATGCTCAAAGTGTCCAAGCTTTCCTTTGATTTTATTTTTCTCCCATATTTGTTTTTGTCATCAAGCAAAGAACCCTGTTGTTGTATAGGAAGAGAGGTTCCCACTTCTGATGGCTCAAACTAGGCATTGAAATATTATTCATATTAGGTTATTCATGTTTTATAGTACTAAATAGGTCACATTATTGCTTTTGGAAAGGTAAATCATTGCTTTTCTCTTTTATTAATAGGTTGCTTGGTTTCTTTCATAGTTTAGCAAAGAATTTGATTTAATTAGACTAGTCTTGATTTCATTCATCATATCACATTTACTTTCATTGATAATTTCAATTCATAAGTTTAGATTAAAAAATTATCCCACAAAACTACAAAAACATAGATTAGGTTGCATTTGAAAAATTCATATAGGTTGCACTCATATTTCAATTCTTAGCTAATTAGAAAGTGTTTTTATTTGGGAAAAAAGGAAATAATTTTTTTGCATGCATTTAGAATGCATTCATAAAAATTACAAAATCATTAGGAAAAATTAAAGAAAAACAAGAACAAAATCCTTGATCTCAACACAGGGTCAAAATAACTAAAACAAACATTCAAACATGGAGAAAACCTCAATTCCATTACAAGGTTGAAAGAACAATTTATACACACTCAAAAAAATAATGTGAAGCACAACACTTCCCCTATTGCCAAGTATTCAATGTGCCCAAGCATTAGGGGAGATTGGATACAATCAATCCTCATTGAGATTGGGGAGAACCTCCTGCATCTAATTCATCAACTAAACTTTCAAAAATTAAGAGAAGAATAAGAACATTAGTAGTGCATTAGAGATAAAAAACCTTTGATTGAACAAATCTTATGAGACAAAGAAAGGAGATAGGAACATTTTTGACTCATCAATGAATAAATAACCTTCATGCTAGGCTTCAGAGACTTAGGACTCATGACCCTTTGGGTCATACAATTATAACAACTAAAATCAAATATCTCTAGAAGAATAATCATCAAGAAACACACACATAGCACAAAAACCAACCACCATCTATGATGTTCTACTTCATCAAGATTGAGAGAATAACAAGCCCTCGGTCCTACCTCTTCTTGCCTAGCTCCTATCACATGAGTGGGCGTGACTAGGAGGCCGCACTTAGCAATGAAGACTATTCATTGTCACATTGGAGTGTGACTCACCCTCAAATTGTCTAGGTTACATTCTAAACAACAAATATTTTGATGAACTTGATGTGAAGAGAAAAACCTTTGGGGGGGAAGATTTTTGCATTTCCATCATTATTTCACACTTTTACTTCACTATTTTTCTCTTCATTTCACTCATCACCTTCGTCCGCATTGCTCTTCATTCCATTTATTCCATCATTCCTAAGACACCCCTAAATATGATAGAATCTAGGAAACATTCCCTCTGGAGAACCTAAAACACCTTCATTTGACAAATATATGCCACCTAATCTATTGGCACCAATCAACAATTGCTATGATTTTGAAGACTTGAATTATGAGAATGATAGACAAGATACTCATCGTTCTTTCACATTCAATAACCCCACTTGGGAACATAGTTCTAGCTCAACCAATACACTCTAATCATAGAAGAGCACACTAAGTGCTCATAAGATTATAAATCCATCAACCATCAACAAGCCATGTAGGAATAGCAACACAATTAGATGACGAAGTGAGATGTTTAGAGAAACACTTGAAAGAAGATTAGGAGGCCAAAGAGGCCTTACATATTGCATATCAAGCTAAGTAATTAGAAAATGCCTTGAGAGAGCATGCAAATGGAGGAAACCATCAAAATTCACAACCAACTGGAGAAGGGCAAAGAACAAGAGCTGTAACCCCTGCCAAACTCATAGCTACCCTAGTCCAAAAAGTTAAGACCTTAGAAGCCACATGAATAGAATAGCCTCCTGGAGATAAAAATGATTCAATAAATAGAATGCAAGTAAACTCACAAACACTAGGGTCAAATAGGACCATAGGAAAACTCAAAATCCCCCTTATTTGAACTTTTGTTTTTTCAATAAAAGTAATGACACAATTCAACAACTTCCACAAGTAGCTAGATTCTATCCAATTCACAACTTTCAATTTACCTAGAATTTTCCACAAGATCAATCAACGTACTCAAATGTATTTATATATCAAGGGCCAAATTGATAGGTCCCATCTGCAGTGCCCATGTTCCTGAAACTAAAATCTTAGAGCATGTTTTTAGGAACTTACCTTGAATTCTTGGAAGAGCCTGCTAGATTTGGGACATACAACTGAGAGGGGGGGTGAATCAGTTGTCCAAAACTTTCTTGCAATTAATCACTTAAATCCTTTTCTTAATTTAGTAGCATAATAATAAATCAATCATGGAAACATAATGCAACAATTCAAGAGCAGAAACACATTAACACATATGACACCAAGATTTTGACGTGGAAAACCCGGTTAAGGGAAAAACCACCGGGTGACTAACCCAAGATTGTATTCTCTGTTAAAAGAATAGAAAGAACAAAATGGCACATGCCAATTAGTGCTCACTACCTGAGCACACTGCTCACAAGATGCTCACTACCTACAAGAGACATACTATCTACAGAATAATAAGTATTACATACTTGAACTGAAGAATATCATCTTCACCATGCTTGAGTCAGTTCCATTTAAGCTCAATACTTCTTCTGTGCCTTTTGCTCTACTCCTCTCTACCACACTCTCATCTCCACAAGATACATTTGAAATGACTTTACAACTCCTTATTTATACAAGACATCGATTTAGTGATAATCATCCAAGTTGGCATACATTACAGAGCAAACACATAAATACAAAATGACTAATTACAAAAAGACTTCATGCAGATCAACACACTATCGGCCACATAGATCTAAGACTTCAATCTTCCTTAGGAACACACCATTCTTCACAGAACATCATTAAGATCATCCGCAGGATGTGTAACTCATCTGGTCGGCCTGACTTAGGAAGAACATCATCATCCAGAAGTAATTCTTCAATTACAAGCTCAATCTTTAATGCGGACCACCAACACGAACTGGACATAATCCAAAGATCTCCACAAGCTTGGCTGAATCACCAGGAACATCCAAACTACTTTTGCTTACTGAAATCATTCTCTCCTTTATCCAGAACCTTAAGAACATAGTCTGTCATCATTGTCATATTGAAATAGATGCTTGTGGATCTTTAGACCACAAACTAATTAGGTTATCAATTCACATTGACTTCCTAAATACTCCACCAAATCCGCAGAACAAGATATTGTGTTTCCGGATCTCACCGGACCTATTTGTGCCAATCTGTCAGTTCTGAACATCTGCAAAAACTGGTTTCACTTAAGTGGCCATAACTTCTTCAGATTTTCATGCAGACCTCTGAAATCTTTATTGGATCATCTTAGGACACATATCTACAAAACCCTTATTTGCGTATCCTCTGATCTTCATCTTAGCTGGGATCTTTACCTTGTTATCTTCACTGTTCTTCTCTGTTCCTGATAGGACTAATTTTCTCAATATCCTCAACATACATCTCATCCCATCCTTATCATCAATGCAACAGGAGTATGTTGACATCAATGACAACACCGGTTAGGCCCATACTTGCAATAATCTCCCCCTTTATCATTGATGGCAACATATGATGTGAAAAATTATTTTAACCATCAAGACAAGAACTTCTCCTTACTGACACAACTTCCCCTATTAACAACAACCATTCACATGTCTTCTCTTCCTTTACTGCTCCCCCTTTGATCAACAACCACTTGTTTTTCACATGTCTTCTCTCCCCCTTTGACATCAATGGAAAAGGGCACATACTTGCATCAATTAAGAATCATACTAGCTACTCCCCTTGAGTAGCAACTTCCCATCATCAATCCGAACCACAAGATATGACTGTGAGATCCACCGGACCGATGCACATCAGTGAACCTTAATTCAGAACCGGAGGGGTAATAACCCCTAACTTCTCCCTGAAATATTCAAAAGAGTCCTTAGGTAGAGGTTTAGTAAAAATATCTGCAATCTGATCCTTGGAAGGCACAAACTCTAATCTAACTTCATTCTTGTTCACTTTCTCTGTCAAAAAGTGAAACTTGATGGATATATGTTTAGTCTTTGAATACAACACCAGATTCTTTGATATATTTATTGCACTTGAATTATCACAGAAGATTGTGATAGGTTCTTCATACTCCACTCTGATATCTCTTAGCATTTGCTTCATCCTCAATACTTGAGTGCAACTACCTACTACTGCAATATATTCTGCTTCTGCAGTGGATAGAGATATTGCCTCTTGTTTCTTGCTCAGCCAAGAAACCAATCTCTTCCCCAAAAAGAATGCTCCACCACTGGTACTCTTCCGGTCATCCACATCTCCTGCCCAATCCGCATCTGTATATGCATGAAGAGAGAAATCATGATCTCTAGGATACCACAAACCATACTCAACTGTCCCTTTTAGATATCTAAAAATCCTCTTGATTGCCATGACATGAGATTCTCTAGGATTAGCTTGGAATCTAGCAACAAGACTAACATCATTCATAATGTCAGGTCTAGTTTGAGTGATACAATAATCCTCCAATCATTGACCTATACTTTTTCTGATCAGCCTTAGGAGAGTCATCATCTTTGCTCAATTTACATCTAGTTGCCATGGGAGTACTCATTGGTTTTGAGTCTTCCATCCAAAAATTCTTCAACAATTCTTTCACATATTTGGTCTGAGAAATGAAGATTCCCTTTTTGGTTTGAGTGATTTGCAGACCCAAGAAGAAATTATTTCCCCAAACATGGACATCTCAAAGTCACTTTTCATTTGATTTGCAAAAGTTTTGCACATACTATCTCTTCCTCCAAAAATGATATCATCAACAAACACTTCAACAATCAAGATGTTTTCATGATCAATTTTGAAGTATAAGTTACTGTCAGTAGTACCTTTGTTGAAACCAATCTTCAAAAGATGCTTATCTAGTCTTTCATACTAGGCTCTTGGGGATTGTTTAAGTCCATACAGTGCTTTCTTCAACTTGCAGACCATATCACCGTGATCAGACAATTGAAATCCATCTGGTTGCTCAATGTAAACTTCTTCTTCTAAGTCACCATTCAGGAAGCCAGAGTTGACATCCATCTGATATACTTTGAAATCTTTGAAGGTAGCAAAGGCAAGAAATAATCTAACTGCTTCAATTCTTGCCACTGGAGCAAAAGTTTCTTCAAAATCAACTCCTTCTACTTGGGAGTAACCCTTGCAGACCAATTTGGCTTTGTTTCTGACTACTTCACCATCTTCATTCAGTTTATTCCGGAAGACCCATTTGGTTCCAATCACATTCTTGTTTTTAGGTCTGGGAACAAGATCCCAAGTGTGATTTTTCTCAATTTGCATCAGCTCTTCCTCCATTGCTTTAGTCCAGTTGTCATCATTGCATGCTTCATTTACTATCTTAGGTTCAATCTTTAAAATCAGATAATACTCTTTTGAATCTTGAGCAATCCTTCTTCTTGTTTGAACACCTTTGCTTTTATCACCTATGATCTGGTCTTCAGAGTGATTCATTTTTACATACTTGGGAATTTTGGGACTTACTTGCACTTCTATTTCTTGTACAGGTTCATTCATACTTATCTCTTCTTCCTGATTCACCAGATCAATTTGAATCTAAATTTTAGAAGGGGCTTGGACTCCTTGGATCAAAACATCATTCTGATCATCTTCATTATATTCATAAAACCTTGAAAATTTTTCAATACCTTCATCGACCTTCACATTTGTACTTTCTATAATCTTTCTCAATCTCTTGTTATAACACCAGTATGCTTTGCTTTGAGTAGAATAACCCAAGAATATTCCTTCATCACTTCTAGCATCAAATTTGCCTAGATCTTCATCTCTTTTAATGTAACATTCGCTACCAAAGACTCTGAAATACTTCACAGTGGAAGTGATGCCAAACTAGAGTTCATAAGGAGTCTTACTAGTATTGCTTCTTATTTTAACTCGATTAAGAGTGTAGACTGCAGTGCTTACAGCTTCTCTCCAGTAGATCTAAGGAACATTTGCTTCCATAATCATGGTTCTAGATGCCTGCTGGATGGTCCGGTTCTTTCTCTCCACTACTCCATTCTGTTGTGGTGTCCTTGGAGCAGACAACTGTCTTTTTATCCCATGTTTCTCATAGAATTCTATGAGCTCACCGGATGTGAATTCTCCACCTCTGTCAAACCTTAGACATTTTATGTTCAATCCAGTTTCATTTTCTACCATAGCCTTGAATATTTTGAATTTCTCAAGGGCCTCAGATTTCTCTTTGAGAAAAGTTACCCACATCATCTGGGAGTGATCATCAATTAATAACATGAAGTATCTATCACCTTGCACACTCCTGATTCTTGCCGGACCACAAAGATCTGTATGAACTAAGTCTAATAATACGGTAGAAGATTGTTCTTTACTTTTGAATGTGACTCTGTTCTGTTTACCCAACTGATATTCTTTGCACAAACTATTAGTAGGTTTCACCAGTCTTGGAAGATCTCTTACAGCTTAAGTGTTGCTTATCTTGATGATATTACAAAAATTTACATGACACATTCCCCTATGCCACAGCTAACTCTGATCAATTTGAACAAATAAGAAACTTTTACCAGTACCAACCAAGTGGAAGATATTACCTTTAGTTTGAGTACCAGATGTAATCTCTGTTCTAAAACTTTCAAAGATCTTGCATTTTCCATTTTTGAATCGAAGATCATAGCCTTTGTCCACGAACTATCCAACACTGAGAAGATTGTGCTTCAGGCCTTCAACATACAGTACATTACTGGTTTTATTCTTTCCATCAAAAGAAATAGTTCCTCTACCTCTAATTCTGCTAGCAAAATTATCACCAAATTTTACCACTCCTCCTTCATACCTTTCCAAATCTATGAACTTATTTTTGTCAGCTATCATATGGTGGGAGCATCCACTATCAATGACCCAATCATCTTTTTCTTCAACTTGGGCAGCCAGAGCTTTTTCTACAATTTTATGATTGACAGATTCAAAGGGCATTGGATCTTCTTCCTTGATGGCAATAAACACCCAGTCACTTCTAGATTTGTTTCATGTCTCTGATTCATCATATGTTACTCCTTCATCATCATCATCTTCATGAACATAGTAACATTTCTTTTGGAACCTTGATCTGTTAGGATTTGGTCTTGAAAATCTTTCTGGACACCTTGAGGCAAAATGACCAATCTTATTGTAGTTGAAACATTTAAAAGGCAATTTGCCCTCATACTTACTCAATCCTCTTGGTAGTCTTTTTGCAATAAGGGCTTCAAGTGGAGCAGCTTCTGCTTCATCTTCTTCCAAGTCTTTTCTTGGTTTTTCATACCATGATAGTTTTTTGAAGAGTTCTCTCCTGGATCAAACTTTTGTTTTCCTTTTATAGAGGAACTAGCTTTGAATGCAGATTTAGTTTTGGGGGGGCATCTCCAAACTTGGTCAATTCAAATGCAGCCAGTTTACGAACCAATTGATCTCTTGAGATACCTGAAAAGGATCTGAATTCTTCAATAGCAGCAACCTTATATTTGTAAGAATCAGGAAGGGATCTGAGAACTTTGCCAATAATCTCATCTTTATCCAAGATTCCACCAGCACATCTAATGCCACAAACAAGCTCATTTACTCTTGGCATAAATGTAGTGATATTTTCATCTTCTCTCATCTTCAGGTTTTCAAATTTTCCTTTCAGACTCTGTAGCTTGGCACATTTAACATACATGTCTCCTTCATGCAAAAGTTCTAGTTTTTGCCAGATCTCATATGCAGTTTTGAGATCAATAACATTTGTCAGCTCTAAATCAGTTAAGGCACTTAGAAGAGCTTCTTTAGTCCGTAGATTGTTTTCAACATCTCTGATTTCATCTACGGTATGTGGACCATTCTGTGGAGGATCATACCTCTTTGAATCCATGATGCAATACTGCATTCCCATACATTGCAAGTGGCATTCCATGTGACTTTTCCAAAGAGTGAAATTGGTTCCATCAAACCTCGGACTATCCTTCTTGTAGGACGACATCCTGGATCTCCTCAAGCGGATAAGCTCCTTTTAGAGGAACTTGGCTCTGATACCAATTGTTAGATTTGGGACATACAACTGAGAGGGGGGGTGAATCAGTTATCCAAAACTTTCTTGCAATTAATCACTTAAATCCTTTTCTTAATTCAGTAGCATAATAATAAATCAATCATGTAAACATAATGAAACAATTCAAGAGTAGAAACACATTAACACATATGACACCAAGATTTTGACGTGGAAAACCTGGTTAAGGGAAAAACCATGGGGTGACTAACCCAAGATTGTATTCTCTATTAAAATAATAGAAAGACCAAAATGGCACATGCCAATTAGGGCTCACTGCCCGAGCACACTGCTTACAAGAGGCTCACTGCCTACAAGAGACACATTGTCTACAGAACAATAAGTATTACATCGACTTAGGGATAATCATCCAAGTAGACATACATTACAGAGAAAACACATAAATACAACATGACTAATTACAAAAAGACTTCATGCAGATCAACACACTGTCGGCCACACAGATCTGAGACTTTAATCTTCCTTAGGAACACGCCATTCTTCACAGAACATCATCAAGATCATCCGCAGGATGTGTAACTCATCTGATCGGCCTGACTTGGGAAGAACATCATCATTCGAAAGTAATTCTTCAATTACAAGCTCAATCTTCAATGCGGACCACCAACACGAACTAGACATAATCCAAAGACCTCCACAAGCTTGGCTGAATCACCAGGAACATCCAAACTACTTTTGCTTACTGAAATCATTCTCTCCTTTATCCAGAACCTTAAGAACACAGTCTGTCATCACTGTCATATTAAAATAGATGTTTGTGGATCTTCAGACCACAAACCAATTATGTTGTCAATTCACATTGACTTCCTAAATACTCCACCAAATCCACAAAACAAGATATTGCATTTCTAGATCTCACCGGACCTATCTATGTCACTCTGTCACTTCTAAACATCTACAAAAACTGGTTTCACTTAAGTGGCCATAACTTCTTCATATTTTCATGGGGACCTCTGAAATCTTTACTGGATCATCTTAAGACACATATCTACAAAACCCTTTGATGTATATCCTCTGATCTTCATCTTAGCTGGGATCTTTACCTTGTTGTCTTCACTGTTCTTCTATATTCCTGATAGGACTAATTTTCTCAATATCCTCAGCATACAGCTCATCCCATCCTTATCATCAATGCAATAGGAGTATGTTGACATCAATGACAATACCAGTTAGGCCCATACTTGCAACAGAGCCAAGATCCAAGGTTCTTTTCTTAAATTGAAGCAAATGCCTTTAGAGGTTGAGTTAACCGAGAAGGGAGATTTAGCATTATACTTACAAGTGTGAAATTATGATCCTTGCATAAAGAGGACATTGATCAATAATGGAGCCACAATGAACATAGTCTTGTTTTCTCTTTCAGAAAATATGAGATATGGACACACCAACATCATGACATGTTGAGACACATTGAGAGGTTACAACAACTTAAAGGTAGCAATGATCAAAAAATTACACTCCAATTCTCCTTGGGACCCAAAATGGTTCCCACAATATTCTATTTCATTGCTAAGGATACTAGTTATAACTTGTTATTGGGGAGACCATGGATTCATAGAATAAAGGCGGTCCCTTCCACATTGTTTTAGAAGATTTTACTTTTTAATATTAGAAAGATTTATGTGACAAAAAGAGATCTTAAACCTTTCATCATGGTAAAGACAAATGCAACTAGAAAGAAGATAGGCATCCTTATCAACTATGAGCTATCGACAAATAAAATTACCATTCTAGATCCAATCCCTCAATCAATATGCATTAAGAAGGAAGAACAACCTAGCTAGACAACGAGAAATATAGAAATGAGGAAATTTGAGAAGGGAGAGTCGTCAAAGAGAAATAAGTGATTTTGAAGGAAACAATAGCCAAAATTATAGAATTATTAGAAAGAGATGGCCCCACTAATTCCCCTTGGATGTATGCACTATAAATATATTCTTAGATGCCAAGCAAGAGGAGACTAGTCAAATTATCTTGAAAAAACAAAATATAGGTGAAGTTCCTCCAATAATGAAGTGGCCCAGGGTCTAAGAACTTTTTTGAGCTGCAATACTAGATCTAAGAGAGGTGGATCTAGGTGCCTTTTTATGATCTTGAGGAAGAAACATTAGAAAGCTATACTCCTCTAACACCTCCAAGAGAGATGTCATCAAGTGAATCATACATGCCTCTAACTCAAGAAGTGAGTGATTCTTATGTATTGCTTTCACCTCTTGAAAAAGCCTATATGCCTTGGACAAACTTGACATAGGTGGAGGCTACTGATCAAAGACAACCTTATCCAATTAATAATGAGTTCACAAATGCTCTAGAAGTGTTATCTAGAGCCTTCATAGCTACAAATACTTAAGAGCCCCATTCTACTTGAACTTCGATACTATCCAATGATATATGGGAATCTAACTATAGGTTCAAATCAAAATAATTGAGAGGTTTCCTAATGAAGATGAATTTCATGAAGGAGAGTTTATCAAATAGTTCAACGGCTCAATGAGAAACCAATTATTACCTAATAAACATAATAGAAGCATCATTAATTAATAATAAATCATTAAAATATTTTCCAACCACACATGAGCATAATAACAAAACTTGACTATACACCACAACACAAGATTACCAACATAACAAGGCAAAGACCAAGTGTCACAACACGACTCGAGACCACAACAGAAGACAAGGACCGACCTAGTGGAATAGACCTCATGTTATCTCCCATCACTGATATCCATTGATGCAAGAACCCGCTCAAACCTGCTATATCAGGTGGAGTCAAGGTTTGGTACCTGTAACCTGTGTACAAACAATTGGTTGTATATGATCAAATACATATATGTCTACACACAGAGAGTCAGAGAATCGTGGCGTAGTAGGGTACTCAAAGTGAGTAATACTACACCATCCCTACTCTTGAACAAGATTATAACCACAACATTTGAAACCAGATATCAACGAATCTAATAAAACATGCTAATATTAATCCATTACTAATCATGTCCAACATATCATAACTGAAGTAATCATAACTCATAACACATGTCTAAATAAATCCATCGAACATAGTCCATCAAGGTCAAAGTGAACATAAACCATAACATACTAATCCAAATGTCTCGGAACTGTAAAAATGCAATGAAGGACTATCAGCTGTTTCAGAACTGTCAGAGAGTAATATGAAACTAACATCTATCACAAGCCAACAATGAGGGGGGGCACTACATCCTCCCCCCCTAAAAATTGACTTACCCCTGGAAGTCATAGATTAGGGTAGAAACATAATATATTAATATTGCCATATTCTATTGCCAACATACTCATCCTTATTAAACAATTGTTCACCAAACAAACACAAATGTTCAATAAAAGACAAGAAGAACATCTATTCTTTACCTTTATGGCGTTTCATGTGATCTACTTATATCTAGTTACACTTTTTTCAGCAATCTCATACAATCTAAAGAATTGCAGTCATATATAACTAAGGAAAATACATCTCATTTCTATTTCCACTAATTACCAACCATGCAAAGTGCAATTCTCCACGGAGTCCTCCCTTGAACATACTATCAGAGGTTCGAAATGAACATGCTAGAAACAACACTTACCACAAAATGAGGCCAACAAAATCAAACATTTGGAATATCCACCATAGAAAATTTTAAAATAAATACTAACCCACATGGAAAAAAAACAATCAAATCTAACTTTAAGTCACAAAGTGCTGGCAAGTTTCAACAATAAATCAAATATAAAGAAAAGGGTTTTGGTGACCATTCCTATCATAAGGAGGTTCAAAGAAAGAAAACTCACTGTTAACCCCCCCCCCCCACTTACTACACATGAAGCAACTGTCAAAAATTTTCAAAACAACCAAATTACAACAATTTTACATCACGATGTGACTAATTTTAGCCACAAAAAGGGGAGTATCCGCTACACAACACTCAAGGACACAGGGTCTAGAATGTGTTAGAGAATGTACGCCAACAGTCAAACAATTATGTTAACTAAATTCTCTTATCTAAACATCTTCTATCTTTAATACAATACAATTTCTTTCTACTAAACTACGGAAATATGCAATTGCTTCCTTATGCAAGAGGATATAAAAGGAATGTATGATATCACATATAGGAATAATTCAAACTATAATTGACTTACATTATCACATACCTAATCTCATAGGCCCAACACAAACTCTTATTTGATCTCCTGCATACAATTCTTACATAGGTATATACAATGATAACTTCCATAAATTACAACAATTCTTCCATAAGAGGTCATGACCATCTAGGGGTTAGATATAGATTTTCAAGCAATCATGTAAAGATGTCAACATCACATAACCACATAATGCATACTGCATGATGTCACTAGATGATTAGATGCATTAACATTCAGGGAGATCATATTGTTAGATATAACATCACATTTCCAGAGAAGAAGGAGAAAGAACATAGCAGACACATAAGTAGCATAAACTTATCAACCTTCATACTAATGCATACAGGTGGGAGATACTATTACCAACTCACTACAACGAGAAAATCATTTAACCTAGGGCAACAACAACAATCCAGAGGTCTCAGTGTTGCAACCTAGGCTCTGATACCAAGTGTAATGCCCCATCATGCAACCTGGGCTCTGATACCAAGTGTAATGCCCCATCATGCAACCCTAGAGAGCAAGACTAAAAGTGCAAAATTATAGAACTAATTTTTTTTTTGAAGCAAGTAAATGCAATAACAGTAACCAAAGATAACATAATACACAACATGAAGAAGAGTGTACTTCTAACTCCGCTAGGGAAACATAACTGCATCAGTGAATATAAATTTAAAACCACACAAGAGATATACATTATATTGCTGCTACAGATAAGATCAACTTTAACATTAGCAAGACAGTTAATTATACAAAGTTACAATACAAGATTACAAGACCTATCACGTCGGTTTACAACTGAATAAATACAAAAGTATACAACAACACAGAATGTGGGAAGCAATCTGGAACTGGAACACCTCTGCATAGGACTCGAATCGAATCTCCAAAAAGGCCAATGGATAGCTCTGCCTCCCAACCATGTGGAACCCTAAGGTCCACCCCTCTGAGCTAGGAGATAATGATGAGGTTTCCACTAAGCTAAGAAACAACATCCAAAAGAATAGAAGAACGACAACTGACTTGACACAACCAACCATATCAACAAACTTCACTAGACAAGACATCACTCCAGAGGCACAACCAAAAGAAACAACTAAACTGCGTAAGGAGAGTGTCATCGCATGGTCCTAGCATGGGTTACCCATGCTATCAATCACCAGAAGCCAGCACCCATCTATGGTTACCCTGGCAGCCTCTCTCTAGGCACCGGCCCCATAGGGTGACACATGAGGAGCCGACAGGTCCTCTCATGGAGACAAGGAGGTCAGCCTTGCCAACCAGGCCTTCTCATCCCATCCTTAGCCTGTGAGAGCACTCAAGGCATGGGTGAGGTGTCTTACTTATCTTGTTAAGTGTTTAAATACCCCAACCCTCTTGATTAAGTTATTAAGTTTCCACTTGCTACCACTTCCATGGGGTTACCCAAGCAGCCTCTCACTAGGCACCGACCCCACCATGAAAGCCACTCCCTTAGCGTTCTCTGATCAATCATACATTCCACCACATACAGGTATAAAAGTCACAAATCAGTTATGGCCCATAACTTACGCCATTCACTAGGCCACAACAATAAGTCCTCAGATTCCCTTCAAAAATTTGAAGTAATACAATCTAGAATCCAAGTACTATATCCAAGAGACCATTTCCCCATTCATTACAAGACACAAAAATCCAATGAACCCATTACATTGACATGCCATTAACTAGACTAAAACTCAAAACACCACACCTCTGGAGTTAGGTACACCAACGATAAAGTAACCATTATCTGACAGGGACAATGCTTCCGCATTTAGACCCCAAATACACATGACATCCCTCAAGACTCACACTTCACAGTTAACCAAAACATAGACAAATCTCCACCCCAAAGTAAACACACGATCCAATACAAGCATAAGGATACGACCAGGAGGAAAACAAGCCAAAAGGGATTCAATAATTTATAACTTAAAACATGGAAATACATAAGAGATCTTTACTTTCACTTCTCATTTCTGTAACAAAACTTTTCCCTTATCCATACAACAACTTAATTAAAAACATCATTTGAACCAAAAAATAACAAAATAGAATGCAAAGCTAATCTCAGGAGTTGGCACACAAACACTATATCACATATAAGTTCCCCATCCAACATGAATCCCAAGTTTTAACAACTTGACAGTTGATTTGCAACATGTGACTCAAACTAAGAAATGTAATAGACCAATTGCATCATTCTTCCCCGTACACTACAAGGTTCCCCACACGTGAACAAGAGCCATAAAATAACACATTAATTGAAATAAAACCATAAACATCATAGGCCTTGGAAATACAAACTTGACAACTTGACTAAATCTCATTCCGACATTATATCGTCTTACACAAGAATAATCCAAAAAGAAAAACTCTAAATCGCTAGGAATTAACAAGGCAAGAAAGGTGAGCCATAATCCTAATATCCTTACTTAGCCAAAATCAAGAAGGGTTATCAAATAACTCCGTTACTAAAACAATCCCATATAAAAACACTTCAATTCCACATATTATAATCAAACACAAATCCTTGATTTATTAAATAAAAGTATCTAATTTAATATTCTTTAATTTAAACTTGCTTGATCTCCTTTCTATCTAATGTGCAATTTGCAAGAAAACCTAATGATCATCCATTAAATAAAGACAACAATAAATATATACCAATATTCTTGATAAGCGTAATCCTATATGTTACTAACCATAAATTCAAATAAAACTTCTTTAGGCATCTAAGATTTGATCCATAACATAGTCACTAATAAACATTTATCATCAATTAACATTTAACCACACCTTTTCAAAGCAACCAAAAACAATGTATGCATAAGCTTCTATATACAAGTCGAATCATGTTATGTTTATATAAGTTGAACCTATTGGCGAGAGATAAGATATCGAGGAATCGAACTGAAGTAAGGCTGACGGTTATAAGTCACAATGAAGGTTTGAAGGAGTCGAAAGGATGAAAGTGATCGGTGTATCAGTATAGAAGTTTCTAAACACGCCGATAGAAATAGGTCTAGCTGATGGTTGAACCGTCAGTTGAACCAGTTCAACGGTTCAATGGGTTCAAAGGTTCATTGATTCAACGAACCCACTGGTTCAACATAGTTCAATGGCTCAACGAGATACCAAGGTTCATCAGTTCAATGAGATACATAGGTTCAAAAGGTTCAATGGGTTCGATGGGTTCAATGAGTTCAATATTTGAGCTATATTAAGAGCTTCCAATGCGGCTCTGCATCATAACTATAAGCTTATTTTTTATGTTTTCTAACAAATACTATGAACATAAATAATTTCATAGAAATAAAAGGATTTTATTTATTACACAACAATCAAATTGATTTGTTATGCATAGGATTGATACAATTAGAATCTGCAGGGATTATGGAAGGAAACTGACAGATAACAGCCCACGTCCAGGCTCAAGACACAGTCGACCAGTAGAAATGGAAACAAAACCTAAGAAAGAGAGATCACTACACACGGAAATTAATTTTCGCTTGGCACATAACAATCTTCAACAATGTTGTATAGTCAAATACAATTAGTTGGCTTACCATGACGCCACAGAAACAAAATTCAAAGACCTACAACTAGCAAGCGATGAAACGAGTTATAAACAGCAACTAATATATACAGATAGCACATGCAGAATTAAATGACATTTACAACCTATGTATGATGTAGATCTGACCATGAATCTACCTCTAATCTGGTTGACGCTTACCAAAAAGGCCTAATTCATTGTTTATGACCTTCTAATATGGGTTGATATCTATCAAAAGACAAATAATATCATTTAGAAACTTTCTAGTCAGGTCAGCATTTATCGAATGGTAAAAAAAATCATTTAGGGACTTCCCAGTATGGGTCGGGGCAAATATTATCATCTCTACAATACAGATGTATTCCTTACAAGTTTTAGCAAATAGACATACAAAAAAAATGATTTAATCTTTCTTGCAGAGGTTGGGTATTTGAATACAAATTTAAAAGGATTCTTAGGTAGCTCGGCTCAGAACCCCACAAATGAACTCAAGAAGATCGGAGAGAAGGAAAGAGTGAATTTGTTATTACAATCAGGAAGATATTGTCTAGATTTTTCCATTTTGCATAGGTGATTTCTATAGAGGATAATATCTAAGGTGATTTAATGTTAAATGGCGGTATGGGGAAATAACTAAAGCATCAATCTGAGTTAAAGGTTTTCTTTCTACAGAGCAATGACCAGTGGATTAAATCAGAGTAAAGCCACAATTTTTCTTCTCAAAGATTAAAATAAATGAAGGCCCAACATAAGTCTATCAACAAATTTAACAAGAGATGATAAGGAGGTTCAAAAGACATTGAGATGCAAGCCGATTAATTCAAATGATAAATCTCAAATTGAAATCACAACACAGCCAGATCACTAGATCATTCCAGGCTTGAGGAATAACATTTGAGTTCAACAGCTTCGATAGGGGAGTATTAAACATTTCTCAGAGTTTAAAGAAGAATAGTTGACATGAATAGTTCCATCAATGGCAGAAGCACACAGATAAAAAAATAAACCCCATTAATCAAACAAGTGTATTTTTATAATGAAAGCATACCTGGATTTCAGTCCCCTTCAAATTTTCTCTAGTTCTTGCAACCCAAATTCTTTTGTTTTTGCTTCCCAAATTCCCCTTTCTCTTCCCAATTCCCCCCCATAAAAATGGTTCAGCTCATAAAATTAATGCAGACATGCATCCGTTACCTAGCAACCCACTCCCCCGAGAAATTTCAAAAAATTTGCTATAACAAGAGATACCAAATCTTCCAATTTCCAAAATGACAACTCAAGGCATTAATTTCACATATCAAAATTATTCTGCACCAATTATATATTAATAACCCATAACTCCAAATTTATGACATAAATACTCTTGGATAGCAGATAATTAATTCTAGACTATTATAAAATTTAACCAAGGTGTCATTCAAAGCTTTAAGCTAAACCAATTATTACCTAATAAACATAATAGAAGCATCATTAATTAATAATAAATCATTAAAGTATTTTCCAACCACACATGAGCATAATAACAGAACTTGACTATACACCACAACACAAGATTACCAACATAACAAGGCAAAGTCCAAGTGTCACAACACGACTCGAGACCACAACAGAAGACAAGGACCGACCTAGTGGAATAGACCTCACGTTATCTCCCATCACTGATATCCATTGATGCAAGAACCCATTCAGACCTGCTATATCAGGTGGAGTCAAGGTTCGGTACCTGCAACCTGTGTACAAACAATTGGTTGTATATGATCAAATACATATATGTCTACACATGGAGAGACAGAGAATCACGGCAAAGCAGGGTACTCGAAGCGAGTAATGCTACATTGTCCCTACTCTTGAACAAGATTATTACCACAACATTTGAAACCAGATATCAACGAATCTAATAAAACATGCTAATATTAATCCATTACTAATCATGTCCAACATATCATAACTGAAGTAATCATAACTCATAACACATGTCTAAATAAATCCATCAAACATAGTCCATCAAGGTCAAAGTGAACATAAACCATAACATACTAATCCAAATGTCTCAGAACTGTAAAAATACAATGAAGGATTATCAGCTGTTTCAGAACTGTCAGAGAGTAATATGAAACTAACATCTATCACAAGCCAACAACGAGGGGGGGCACTACAATCCAAGAAGGTTGTTAAATATTGGGATTGAAGATGGTGCTGCCACAGGGGGAGGTTTAAAGAAATCTTTGATTGAGGTATGCAATTCATTTAATTACTGAATGTCATTGAGATTGAATAAATTTTGAAGGGAATTTAGAGCATAATTGTGTTTTGAGATTTACGATGATTCTTTTGTTGTGGGAAGCTTCAGAATATGGTATATGCTTTCAATTTGTGATCAAAATGAAATCTTGATTCTATATATTATTTCTATAATTATTCTTTTAGACCAAACCCCTTGTATCATTCATTGCTCTAATGGTATATAGAACATAGAGGGTAGTTAATAACAATAGAGGGAAATGCAATTATAGAAATACTAGCCATTGTATAGAGTGACATAATAATGCGTGCCCTTTTGATTGCACAATGACATGTACAATTGACTCCTCAAAATTGCAAACTAACTTGAAACTAACTCAAAATGGAGTTTATAGGCCAAAAATAGTTTCTAAACCAACATGGGTTCGTACCTTGTATATTGAAAATAATTCAGTGAGCGCAAAGAAACTTTGTTAAATGATTGCAGATCAAATGCCTTTATAACAGGTTTAAACATCCCTTCTAAAAAAATCTGAAGCACCTTTCTCAATAGCACTCAAACAAATTTCACATTTCTCATGCCATCACAGACACACAGGAATTAATGCCTTCTATCCTTTTGTCTTCACCACACGGACTTCTACCAAACTCACATAGAATGAAATCTTCAAACTCACCTTTAAGTGCCAAGCAGATAGTTATTCATGTGGGCCAAAAATTCAGTTACAAGACAAATCAAATCATCACACTTTGTCTAGATAATGCGGACTGCAAGATAAAGGGAAACCTCATGGCCAATCCTGTATCCAAATTGATTGCAATGTCTTCTATTTCCAATGCAGCAAAAAGAATCCTCTCACATTATCAACAAATAATACTTCTACACATCCTTCCACATAGTCCCTGACTTTCTATTCAATGCAGCCTCATTTTTTAATAACCTTCAAACATTGCAAAATCACTCTCCTTCCATGATGGTAACCACTTCCTTCAAATTTTGATGTACAAGCACAAAATTGTTTACAAGAGATCCACGCTCCTTCACATTGCAGACTTCAGTGCCATACACAAGATCCTCATGCAGGCCAGATCAACAACGCCATAGCTCTGATACCATATGAAGGGATAGTAATAATTTTTTTTATTGATTGAATGATAAATGCTCATGCAAACATAGATATATATTGTATTATATTTGGTTGATATAACAGAAATAACAGTTATAGCCCAACTAACATAACCACCAGTAGTTACATACAATGTTAACAATGTAATATCATTGTTACTATAACTATTATGCCAACATACAAAATGTCTCTCAAAGAAAGACAAAATACAACACAAACTAAAGTATCACCAATTATCACCTGCAAAGATAAATGATAAAACACAAAACAATCTTGCCCCAAAAAATGTTCAAAAACGTAATGTGTTTTTGCACATGCTCTAAAATTGCAATTTAACTCAAAAACATGATATGGAAAGGGTCTTTGTTAGCATTGTGTAGTGCCCCTCCATTTTTCCACCATGGATGTGCAGTTTAATGATCATGACTAAGTTTGACTCAGGACCAAGAGGTGATCCAAGAAGGTTGTTAAATATTGAGATTGAAGATGGTGCTACCACAGGGGGAGGTTTAAAGAAATTTTTGATTGAGGTATGCAATTCATTGAATTATTGAATATCATTGAGATTGAATAAATTTTGAAGGGAATTTAGATCATAATTGTGTTTTGAGATTTATGATGATTCTTTCGTTGTGGGAAACTTCAGAATATGGTATATGTTTTCAATTTGTGATCAAAATGAAATCTTGATTCTATATATTAATTTTGTAATTGTTCTTTTAGACCAAAACCCTTGTATCATTCATTGCTCTAATGTTATTTAGATAGATTTGTATTTCGTTTATTTGTCAGAAATACGTAATTGAAACCTCCACATATATTAATAATGAATGGCATTTAGTGTACCGTGGGTACCATGCCATTTATATCAAACTTTTAAGATACATTTGCAAAACTCCTAAGGTATTATGAAAGCTCTTGATAACATATTATAGTGTATCCTTCTACAATTATCATTATACCAAAACCGTCTAAATTTTTAAATGAGATAACCGATTCTTCGTGTCATTACAAAAACCTCTAGCTTGGCTTAATTAGGAAAGATTTGAGGTGAGCTGTAGGACCGTTATGTTTCAAGAAGGGCATCTAGCTTATTCCTTTTGGTTGTGACAACTTCATTTCTGATTATAAATTGAGAATTTGATCTCTCTTTGCATGGGTATCGATTGTAATTGCTTGGTTTCTAAAATTGTTGGTTCCACTCCTCTATTTTCGCACTCCATCAGATTATTACTTTCTAAAGACAAAGACAACTGTGTAGTGTCCTGGTATAGGGCGTTGGTATCCGTCTCTCTGCCTCTATGCCACCCACAATGTTTTCCATATAAACACTTTAGTTTTATTCCAAGACAATTAATAAAGCTCTTTTCCTCAACCATTCAGCCTATTTTGGAGACAGCCAATCTTATCTTCTGCAGAGGCTCATAATGAATGAGAGAATATATTCCTAGCGGTATTATTATGGGAGGGAGGACTAAAAGAGGGGGGATCCACATGAGATAGGAGCTTGTTGTCCTCTGGCATTGTTAGTGGACATGGATTCTAGCCTAAACATGGGGTATGATGAAGTGAAAGAGTGGTATGTCTTTTTGCTCCTAAAATTTATGTATATTGTTAAGAGGTATTGTGAAGGGTTTATTATGGATTACAATGATTTGATCTGGGATGCATTTGAATACCATTGATTGCTGTTAAGTTTGATTAGTGTTGAGTCTGTGTGATGGAACATCAAGGCTTTGTACAGAAATTGGTCTTTACACCTGTTAAACGCATTTCCCTGTAGGTTCTAAGTCTTTGCTATTTAATCTAGGTATTGCAATCACTTCATTCATGAGATAATATCTCTGTGGGGCATTGTCAATTAGTTCATGGTTTCTAATTTCTTACAAATGCATGGAAGATTCTTCAGCCTTTTTAAAAATGATTTCTTTGAAGAAATTGTGTAGGAGTTTAGTCTTCCAGTTTTCGCAAGTTTTCACTTTAATAACTGCATTTGCATGAAAATTTGCATTTGTTTGGAAGTTCTCAAACTTCATAACATCCCATTTTTTGATGCCTATTCTTAAATCATTTCTTTGAAATGCTTCTTCTGAATAATCATCATGTCTTATCTATGCTTCTATAAGCTTTATGACTTGAGTTTTTCTTTTGACAACTTCATTTTATTTTGTGGAAAATCCATACCCTGTTCCTTGGCATAGTAGGGTGGATGTTGGATTTGGATTTAACGCCTATTGATTGCACTTACCTTAAGTATTTTAAGTACATTTGATTAAGTCTAATGTTATTTCCAACTTTATCTTCTCAATCAGATTCTTAGGAGATTCTCTTTCTTTAAATGATACGTTCCTAGATTATCTTGTTGTTGAAGTTTCTCGAGGCATTTTTACCGAACAACTCGCATGCCTTGTCGAAAGCTTCTTACTATGCATATTTTGCATAAATGTGTAGCAGATAATATACTTGAAAATCTCTAAATACAGAGTCAGGATTACACCTACCAATTACATTCGCTTGAAAAAAAATTTCCAAGGATTTCTTTATTATGCTTTTTGGTGCATATCTTGCAATCTTTTCTTAATGTTCTTGATACACGGTCTTTTTCTTTGTTTGGTGACTCTACCTTCATGGGAACCTTGAATAAATCAAATAGTATTATCTTGCTAAGTAATAATATCTTACCGGTGTTAAAGTTATAGATTGAGAATAATAGATCTATCCTAGTTTGTTTTAAACTATATCGAGTTGCGTTTAAATACAGTTCATGAGGCTTCCTTTCTCTTAGGCTATTTGTGAAATAGTTAGCATGGCTAACAAGGCATTGGTAACATCAACATCTGAAAAATCCCTTGCAACAACTTGAGGGATAAATTTCATTGTCAAATAGCATTCAACACTTACTCGAAGGTTCTTACGAACTCTAAATGTTTTAATTTGCTTTATGGGCATCATATTAAATTTAGAACTTCTAAATCTTCTCTATGTTGGTTCCATTTACCTTTTAGAGGTTTCTTAGAATGTGTCTTCTATTTGTATAAATCATTTGATGAACATCTCGAAGATAATATGACCTTTAGCTGCATGCGATTATGTTTTACGCCTTTGTTATTACCGTGTGGAATGGATCTATTAAATGTTTAAGTGGTCTCAAGCTTATGCTTGGGGTGGAATTTTTTTAGTTAAATTCTATATCTTTATTTGATAATTCACTTTATTAGTAGAAGGATTGTAAACTGATTTCTTACGAAGAAAGGATTAGAAATAGATGTGGAATTTAATATTTCTAGTTAGGATAATATCTTTGACTTTCAATATTTATAAATTTACAATCTTGTATGTATGAAAGGATTTAAGTCTTAATTTTATTAGTAAAGATGATATTCGATAAATATTCACTTGAATTATAGAAGTAAGTAGATAGAAATTATGTTGCATCATTTTAATAATAAAAAACAATTTGAATAGAGACATTTATCTTGTTAAGTTGTAGAAGTATGAGTGGAAATGGTTAGGTAAATGCCTAATATTTAAGAAATGTTTTGTATTATAATATATGTTTTGTAACCTAATACTGAAATTTTCTATGATAACAATGTTGACAATCTATCTATAGTCACCTAACTATTATTTATGACAACTGATGTTTACATTTGTGTAGTGAATATTGGTATTGGATCTTGTGATTATTTGTGAAGTTTAGATTCCATGATAGTGGTGATAGGGAAAATATAATGTATTCCATTATTTTCATGAAGTTCGATCATGTCATATCTTACATGTTGATAATGAATGATGATCCCTTCAACCCTCTCTTACTTACTCTTCATGTTACTTTTATATTTACAATGATAATAAGATTGGGTCTTCTTTAATTTATTCCTTCATTGTATAACTCTTTCATTAGGGTGAATATAATTCTTCAAGAGTTACAACATTGGAGTAGTGTAATGCAGTATTTAATAGTTTACCTCGTGTTATTAAGGATTTTATTCTCCTTGAGTAGGTATTACATACTATTTTGTAATTTTAAGTTCAAGTTCTGAACTACGAAGTCTCTGCGCTGCGCATACGTAGGCAAGGCCATCATGAGCCCCTGAGACATTAGGTCGGCCCCTTAGGGCCTTAGGATTGTCATTTTATGCTATTGAGATTGTGAAGTTACTAATCATGTGGAGCTAATGTTTCTTAAGATGCGCAGTTGAGATCTATGCCGTGCAAGACTTAGAAGGAAAGAAGGTACCTTCCCATGAGGCGAATAGAGGACTATCTGGCAGCATTGGTAAATGTGTATGAATGTGTACAATTTCATGTAATGTTGTACTTTACATTTTATTTATGATGAATATATTTTGACCCTTGACTCAAGGTTTACTAAGATAAATTTTGTAAATTGTTATCCTTTCATCCTATGGAGTTCATTATTGTTATTTTTCTTGGGTAGGCATTTCATATTGTGCATGTGTGTGTCTTCATTTGGAGCGTTTGGATTTAGAATAACCATGGCTGTTAGTTAGATCATGTTAGTAATCTGTAATGTAGTCATGTAATTAAATATAATTTAAATGAGTTTTGTATATGGTTGAATATTGCTTAATTTCAATAATGTAGTCATGTTATCCCTAGAGATGTTAGTTAACTTGTTGTAACAGACTATGTTATATCTTGTACCATTACTTCTTTTTTTTTTTGTTTTTAAAATTCCACCTTTTATGTTGCTTTAGTTGATTTATCTCTAGGGTTACATGGCGGGGCATTACATTTGGTATCAGAGCTAGGTTTCAACACTGGGATCTCTGGTTAATGTTGAGGTCCATGTTTAGTTATAGTAATTCTTCTTATGCATGTGATAGGAACTCTTGTGTTGGATACCATGCTTTAATCTAAACACCTAGCTTGATGTATTGGATAGATGATGTTGATATCGACATTCAGCATTGTGTGATATGTAGAATAGTAGAGTAGAAGAAAACTGGATAAGGAAAGGGGATAACAAGTAATGTTATGATTGTGCAAAGGGAATCACATTGGTTATGGAAATAAATGTACTTATGGTAGTAATGAAAATTGTGTATGAAAATGTAAATCCTCCTCTGTAAATGTGAGAAACTAGTAACTGTGCATTTGTTGAATGTTGTGAATACCCCGTATTTGCTTTGTGTGCCCATGGGATGGTGATACTGGGTACCATCCATTGGGAATATGTGTATTTTAGGTGTGGAATTAACCATACCATTATGTGTGTTTGCATATTTGTTACCTGATTGAGGGCCAACCCTTGTGTGGTTGAAAATATATATATAAGAGTAACCAAAATTTAGATTCATAGATTCTTTCCTTTTGGTTCTCTAGTCCTTCAATCTGTGAAGGAGTAGTAGTAGCCACAAAGTTCCTTGGGCAGAGTATGTAGCGTATGCTTATGATGGCGAAGAGTGGTCCCTCACTCAACTGAACCTGAGGAAATGTACTCACTACTTTCCCTTATGATAGATCAGAGTACTTGATCCATATGTGCTAGCCTAATCCCCACAGTTCTTGAGCATCTGGATGGTATTTCTTGGATGATCATCTACCTTGTCTTCATGAAAGGTATGATATGCCACATGAGTTGTAAATTGGGGACCGGGGTCTAGGACCTACATGGACAACCCACCGAAACTATGTGATGACATGTGTCGCCACTTGGGGGCCGGGGTCCAGAGTGATAGGGACCTACATGGATAACCCAAGTGAGACCATGTGCCCCATGTATATTTGAGTCCTAGAATGTGGAGGGAGTTTTGTTACCCATGTTGAGATAGATTCTGTATCTGCACATCTTCTGACATGATGCAATAGGTACAATGCCACACCCCACTAATGTTCTAACACAGTGTGGGTGATGATGTCCTGTTGCTGATGGTAGTGAGCTGGGCTCGAGGACATGATGCCATGTACATAGACACGTGAAGGTGTACTATGAGATTGTGTTATAGCCTACTTGTGTGATGAGCTTAATGGGGCCTCACACACTTGTAGATGGATACTCATGTTTGCTTTCGACAGTGTTTGGGTTGGTTAGCATATGGGTATGTCCTAGCCATGTATACCTCTAGCTATGGTGAGTACCTACTTGTGCCTTTTCCACGAGGTGTTGCTATGTGGGGTGTGTTCTGCGCGTGCCTACTTTTGCAAAGCCACAGACACACTGTCATGTAGTATACGGCCAATACGTGCCTTCTCTAGCTGGCATATGACCAAGTTGCGCTGATATGTGATGTGGGATGTGGCCGATGTGCACATTCCATGCAGGCAGTCAAGGAGTGCGTGGGCCACTTGCCTAGTCCATGCCACATGATGATGTGATGAAGGGTGTACCTGCGGAGTACACTCTGAGCCATGTGGATGGCGTGCTCACTCCACACCACATGAGGGCTACTACTATAGCCTAACGTTGTTCACTTCCTTCCTCGTTTGGTGGCTAGTATCTAGTCACGCGGTGTTGTACAGTGAAATTTTGAAGATTGTGGGCTTTCTCTATGGTTATTGATGATTTTCTATTGATTGTGATGGCCGGTACTTTGTTTCTATTTGATTGTGATGGTTTAGCCACACTTTGTGATCTTATTTTCTTGTAGTCCTCATGGTTACATTTGATTTAGTGTTGAAATTACGCACATTTCTTTCTTTATTGTTGAAATTGAATTTTTATTAAATCTTTCTTTATGACTTTGGTGACTAAAGCAGTTTATCTTTACTATTTTCGATGTCGGCCATGTGTCATAATGTGATTCCTCTCCAAGGACATATGAGGTGGACTTGGTGAGTGTATACAAGGAAGCAAACGCAGAGAACCTTGAGGATGGGGGTATGTGGGGCTGTTATACAGCTAGGACCCACTACCCACCTATGTGTGATGACTATCTCTTGGAGGGTAACCACCTTATACAACAAGAGAGAGGTCATTATGGCTTGTTTGGATGGTCTCACCCTGTGAGTGTGGCCTAACACCAACAAGTCACTGAGTGTGAGGTATGGATTTTGGCTCTTGGCTCGTGGATTATGTATTATGGATTAGTATGCTGCTTTCTGGTATCCAGATGGACCCTTGTGTAGCCTTGTAATGTGATTCCTAGTGATGTGAATTTGTGTGTATGTGAAGAATGTATGATTAATCATGAATGTAGTACTTATGAATTGATAAATGATGGTTGCATGCTTCAAAAAGGAGAAAAAAATTATGATCCTTTGTTGAATATGTTATGAGACTTAGTGTTGTAAAATAATTATAGTGAAATGTCTGGCTTTCAAATGTTGGGTACTGAATGGAAAAATGTGTGTTTTATGTGTATATATATATATATTGATATTTTGAAGTTATCTGACCTATTAATTATTTAACAGCACTTTGAAAGCGGAATTGCAATGGTGGTGTATTTGAAAATTGAATACTTTATATGTTTATGTTAGGAGAATTTCTACCAGTTAGGATTAAAAGAGTACACTATTTTCTTGACCTAAAGAATACTGATGAGTGTCAATGTTAACATTTTGTGACTTCCAGGAGGAAGTCAAGTTTTACATGGGGAGGATGTAGTGCCCCTCCATTTTTCCACTATAGATGTGCAGTTTAATGATCATGACTAAGTTTGACTCAGGACAAAGAGGTGATCCGGGAAGGTTGTTAAATATTGGGATTGAAGATGGTGCTGCCATGGGGGGAGGTTTAAAATTTTTTTTGATTGAGGTATGCAATTCATTGAATAACTGAATGTCATTGAGATTGAATAAATTTTGAAGGTAATTTAGAGCATAATTGTGTTTTGAGATTTACGATGATTCTTTTGTTGTGGGAAGCTTTAGAATTTGGTATATGTTTTCAATTTGTGATCAAAATGAAATCTTGATTCTGTATATTATTTCTGTAATTGTTCTTTTAGACCAAAACCCTTGTATCATTCATTGCTCTAATGTTATTTAGATAGATTTGTATTTCTTTTATTTGTCAGAAATACATAATTGAAACCTCCACATGTATTAATAATGAATGGCATTTAGTGTACCATTGGTACCATTCCATTTATATCAAACTTTTAAGATACATTTGCGAAACTCCTGAGGTATTATGAAAGCTCTTGATAACATATTATAGTGTATCCTTCTGCAATTATTATTATACCAAAACCGCCTAAATTTGTACATGAGATAACTGATTCTTTCTGTCATTACAAAAATCTCTAGCTTGTCTTAATTAGGCAAGATTTGAGGTGAACTATAGGACCATTATGTTTCAAGAAGGGCATCTAGCTTATTCCTTTTGGTTGTGACAACTTCATTTCTGACTATAAATTGAGAATTTGATCTTTCTTTGCATGGGTATCTATTGTAATTTCTTGGTTTCTAAAATTGCTGGTTCCACTCCTCTATTCTCGTACTCCATCAGATTATTACTTTCTAAAGACAAAGACAAATGTGTAGTGTCTTGGTATAGGGCGTTGGTATCCATCTCTCTTCCTCTATGCCAACCACAATGTTTTCCATATAAATGCTTCAGTTTTCTTTCAAGACAATTAAAAAAGCTCTTTTCCTCAACCATTCAGCATATTCTAGAGATAGCCAGCGTTATCTCCTGTAGAGGCTCATAATGAATGAGAGAATATATTCCTAGCAGTATTATTATGGGAGGGAGGACTAAAAGATGGGGGATCCACATGAAACAGAAGCTTGTCGTCCTCTGGCATTGTTAATGGACATGGATTCCAGCCTAAACATAGGGTATGATGAAGTGAAATAGTGGTACGTCTTTTTGCTCCTGAAATTTTTGTATATTGTTAAGAGGTATTGGGAAGGCTTTATTATGGATTACAATGATTTGATATGGGATGCATTTGAATACCATTGATTGCTTTAAGTTTGATTAGTGTTGAGTCTGTGTGATGGAACATCAAGGCTTTGAAGAGAAATTGGGCTTTACACCTATTAAACACATTTCCCAATAGGTTCTAAGTCTTTTCTATTTAATCTAGGTATTGCAATCACTTCATTCATGAGATAATATCTCTATGGGACATTCTTAATTAGTTCGTGGTTTCTAATTTCTTACAAATCCTTGGAAGATTCTTCAGCCTTTTTAAAAATGATTTCTTTGAAGAAATTGTGTAGGAGTTTAGTCTTCCAGTTTTCGCAAGTTTTTACTTTGCTAACTGCATGTACATGAAAATTTGCATTTGTTTGGAAGTTCTCAACCTTCATAACATCCTATTTTTTGGTGCCTATTCTTAAATCATTTCTTTGAAATGCTTCCTCTCAATAATCATTGTGTCTTATCTATGCTTCCATAAGTGTTATGACTTGAGTTTTTCTTTTGACAAATTCATTTTCTTGTGGAAAATCCATACCCTGTTCCTTGGCATAGTAGGGTGGATGTTGGATTTGGATTTAATGCCTATTGATTGCACTTACCTTAAGTATTTTATGTACATTTGATTAAGTCTAATGTTATTTCCAACTTTATCTTCTCAGTTAGATTCTTGGGAGATTCTCTTTCTTTATATGATACCTTCCTAGATTATCTTGTTGTTGACGTTTCTGAAGGCATTTTTGTCAAACAGCTTGCATGCCTTGTCAAAAGCTTCTTACTATGCATATTTTGCATACATGTCTAGAAGAGCATATCCTTGAAAATCTCTAATTAAAGAGTCAAGCTTACACTTGCCAATTACGTTTGCTTGAAAAAAAAATTCCAAGGATTTCTTTATTATGATTTTTGTTGCATATCTTGCAATCTTTTCTTAATGTTCTTGATACACAGTCTTTCTCTTTGTTTGGTGACTCTGCCTTCATGGGAAACTTGAATAAATCAAATAGTATTATCTTGCTGAGTAATAATATCTTACCGGTGTTAAAGTTATAGATTGAGAATAATAGATCTATCCTAGTTTGTTTTAAACTATATCTAGCTGTGTTTAAATATAGTTCATGAGGCTTCCTTTCTTTTAGGTTGTTTGTGAAATAGTTAGCATGGCTAACAAGGCATTGGTAACTTCAACATCTGACAAATCCTTTGCAACAACCTGAGGGATAAATTTCATTGTCGAATAGAATTCAGCACTTACTCGAAGGTTCTTACGAACTCTAAATGTTTTAATTTGCTTTATGGGCATCATATTAAATTTAGAACTTCTAAATCTTCTCTATGTTGGTTCCATTTACCTTTTAGAGGTTTCTTAGAATGTGTCTTCTATTTGTATAAATCATTTGATGAACATCTTGAAGATACTATGACCTTTAGCTGCATGCGATTACATTTTACGCCTTTGTTATTACCGTGTGGAATGGATCTATTAAATGTTTAAGTGGTCTCAAGCTTATGCTTGGGGTGGAATTTGTTTAGTTAAATTCTATATCTTTATTTGATAATTCACTTTATTAGTAGAAGGATTGTAAATTGATTTCTTACGAAGAAAGGATTAGAAATAGATGTGGAATTTAATATTTCTAGTTAGGCTAATATCTTTGAATTTCAATTTTTATAAATTTACAATCTTGTATGTATGAAAGGATTTAAGTCTTAATTTTATTAGTAAAGATGATATTCGATAAATATTCACTTGAATTATAGAAGTAAGTAGATAGAAATTATGTTGCATCATTTTAATAATAAAAAACAATTTGAATAGAGAAATTTATCTTGTTAAGTTGTAGAAGTATGAGTGGAAATGGTTAGCTAAATGCCTAATATTTAAGAAATGTTTTGTATTATAATATATGTTTTGTAACCTAATACTGAAATTTTCTATGATAACAATGTTGACAATCTGTCTATAGTCACCTAACTATTATTTATGACAACTGATGTTTATATTTGTGTAGTGAATGTTGGTATTGGATCTTGTGATTATTTGTGAAGTTTAGATTCCATGATAGTGGTGATAGGGAAAATATAATGTATTCCATTATTTTCATGAAGTTCGATCATGTCATATCTTACATGTTGATAATGAATGATGATCCCTTCAACCCTCTCTTACTTACTCTTCATGTTACTTTTATATTTACAATGATAATAAGATTGGGTCTTCTTTAATTTATACCTTCATTGTATAACTCTTTCATTAGGGTGAATATATTTCTTCAAGAGTTACAACATTGGAGTAGTGTAATGCAGTATTTAATAGTTTACCTCATGTTATTAAGGATTTTATTCTCCTTGAGTAGGTATTACATACTATTTTGTAATTTTAATTTTAATTCTTAACTATGAAGTCTCTGCGATGCGCGTACATAGGCAAGGCCATCATGAGCCCCCGAGACATTAGGTCGGCCCCTTAGGGCCTTAAGATTGCCATTTTATGCTATTGAGATTGTGAAGTTACTAATCATGCAGAGCTAATGTTTCTTAAGATGTGTAGTTGAGATCTATGCCATGCAGGACTCAGAAGGAAAGAAGGTACCTTCCCATGAGGCAAATAGAGGACTATCTGGTAGCATTGGTAAATGTGTATAAATGTGTACAATTTAATGTAACACTGTACTTTACATTTTATTTATTATGAATATATTTTAACCCTTGACTCGAGGTTTACTAAGATAAACTTTGTAAATTGTTATCCTTTCATCCTATGGAGTTCATTATTGTTAATTTTCATGGGTAGACATTTCATATTGTGCACATGTGTGTCTTCATTTGGAGCGTTTGGATTTAGAATAACCATGGCTGTTAGTTAGATCATGTTAGTAATCTGTAATGTAGTCATCTAATTAAATATAATTTAAATGAGTTTTATATATGGTTGAATATTCCTTAATTTCAATAATGCAGTCATGTTATCCCTAGAGATGTTAGTTAACTTTTTGTAACAAACTATGTTATATCTTGTACCATTACTTCTATTTTTTAAATTTTTTTTTAAATCTGCCTTTTATGTTGCTTTATTTGACTTATCTCTAGGGTTGCATGGCAGGGCATTACACGTTGAGAACAAAAAATCTCTTTGAAAGAAAAATAGATATCATATTGGAAAATACGATGTGTTTTGGAATATGCTCTAAAATTACAATTTCACTCTAGATAGAAGACACATGAAATAAGTCTCTATCAGCATAAAGTTACAAAATGCCCTTCAAATCAAGATGAAATACAACACAAAACAAAGTATCATCAATTATCACATGCAAGGATATATGATAAAACATGTTAAAAATACAATGTGTTTTTACACATGCTCTAAAATTGTAATTTAACTCAAAATAGGAGGCATGGAATGCATCTGTGTAAACATTGAGAATAAAAAATATATTTGAAAGTAAAACATCTATCATGTTGGAAAACACAATGTGTTTTGGAATATTATCTAAAATTACAATTACTACGTGCCCTTGAAATCAATGTGAAATACATCAAAAACCAAAGTATCAAGAATTATCAATCCTTCAAGGATAAATCATGTTGAAAAACAATGTGTTTTTAATATGCTCTAAAATTCATATGAAAATGTTTTTCATTAATTATGTATATTAATGTACAATCAAGAAACTTGATATGTGCTACTTAAACATTTCTTATCTATATAAATTTATTATAAGAAGAATACTTTAAGATGGTAACTTAAACTTTTTTCTACTCTCTGTCTAATGCTTATTACAAATATATAGATTTTGTTTTGCATCCCGACTACTTAATTTTTTTAACATTTCTTTTATATTTTATATTGCAATGATGGGAGACCCTTTGGAGATAACTACTTCCGAAAATGAGATTGTGATCATGGAGGACATACCAAATGTCAGAAGAGATGTTTTTTCTAAGCCTCATATTCAACAACATGAAGATAGTTAGAACCAACACGATGATGAGAATCACACCTAGCTTGATGAAAATAATCACATGCAATGGGAACAAATTTCCATGAAAATAAAATAAGTTGCACGAAGAACAAGTGGAATTACATGAACTGCTCATTTGCATTAATGGCCATATGTCTACCATTTTATTGGACTGGCATTCGGTCTTATAGCTTTTTGAGTCCATGGATAGTAGTGATTTCTTTAGTGATTGTCTATGTGTTTTTTGCACTTATCTTTTATATGATATATCTAAAGATTATACAGAAGCAATGACTTAGGTTGGAGAACAATGAGCCCACAATATTTGCAAGTTATTCATACCAACAAATTCTACTAGCTTTATTAGCATGTTTAGCAAGCCTAGTTTTTATATTCATTACCATCAATGTGATAAGAAAAAAATAATATGCCCTAAAAATTTTACACCCACCATTTCTTGTATGTTTTATTCTCTCCATAAGTAGAAATAAAATTACTGTTTTTATATTACACTTTTGATTAATATTCTTATATTTTAAAAATTTTGTGATTCAACACTCCATAATGTTAGCTTAGTATGCAAATATTAGTGATAATTCATAACGTATTTTTTAATTTGAAGACAAGGTGACTCGATTGGGAGAATTTCCTACCACTTTCAATTAACAAAAAAATAAAAATAAACTACTTTCCTTCTTCAATTCTAGTTTATGAAAGTTGATAAATACAAATATAACTTAGAATCCTTTGGGTACAATGATTGAGTTACTAAATTTTCTTGAATTTAAAACAATGTGTTTTATTTATATACACATTATTTATTGATTTCTGCAAATATACACATATGACAATCAAGATACACGTACTGAAATTCAAGATACTTTTATAAATATATGACAACAGTTCAATCTTTCAAAACATGGACTATATTGATGCACTGGTTATATGTTTCTATATTGTATATATAGAATTTGAAGTGTGGTTTACATAATGGTGAAGGGAAAACTAAGGAAAAATGCATTAGTGCATCTCTAATCCTCCTCTCGATATTTACAAATAATATACATTACATACAACCCCATTAACACATGTTATATCTATTGTTGTAGGGCATTTTTGTTAACAACTATAAGTAGGCAAGTGGCATTCAGAGAGCACTAGTCACTCACACGGCCCTTGATTGCTCTCAAAATGTGATGAATCAATAGCCAATCAATTCAACTATAAAATCTTGAACGTATTAAATGAGTTTGGAAATGATTTAGTAAATTGAAATGTAAAATTCCTTGAATGGGTGTTTGAAAGACTCTGTTTGTAAAATTCCATCACGTAATCAATGTGGTCAACTTATCTGCAAAATATCTTAAATGGGTATTGAAATTTCTTCTTTTCTTTGACATGTATAGGAAGTATATTACTTAATGCAAGGACCATGGCCATGGCTTCCAGTCACTAGAAAAGCCTAACAGGGAAAAAAATAATGAATTTTAGAAACATTATTATCAACATACAAGAAGAAGAGATAATTTTAAAAATCTAAAAGAAGGATCTTTATTACCATCCTTCATCAATACAGTAAGCCATTCTAGTGCACCATAGCCGAGGGGCATCATAATCAACCCTAGTTCCCAAAAAGACCATAAAGTGAAGCTTTGATTTTTCCATCAATGGTTGTGGAGAAAATGAATTATATGAAACAAAAGAATTACAATCAATATACAGTTATCACAAAACCAAGTACTTTAGTCATTGTCATTGACTTGACATTGGTCAAAAATCAAACAACAAAGCAAAGAGCATCACAAAAACTTTGATATATTCAATTGCCATGTCAATGTGGCAACTAGGTTTTTAGAAAATAAGTACTTGGAAATTTTCTTTACAGTGAGGAATTTAAAATATACAGGTGCTTCATGACATTCAAATGCATATTGCTTTTGACCAGCTACTGTATCCCACACTAATAACATAGGGATGAAGGTTCTAATTATGGTCTTGCATAAACTAAGAAAATTTACTGGAGCTGGTATGTTGGATAGATTAGATTACCTTGAAAGACTTGTCATCCGCACATGTATAAGAAGGCATAATAGAAAGCATATGTAACACTATAAGAAGGCTCATGGCCTTGAAATGTATATCAAAATGTAGGTTTCAAAACACGTTGTGTTTTCTAACTTGCAAGTGTGTTCATCAATATGTAGGGATTATATGAAAGTAATAAATACTAGCAAAAATAGAGTACCCATTTAACTCAAGATAAGTCTTTTAAGAATGCAAGCAAACCTCTAGGTGCTTCCTCAAACTAGTTTCCCCATGACAAGAATATGTGTGTGTGTGTGTGTGTGGGGAAAATAATGGAGACAATGGAATGCTTACAAGGTACATGTAAGCATCTTAATATATTAAGAGAAAGCATCCTGTCCTAAATTGATAATAGACTTCAACTTGAAAAGATCAAATTTAGAAAGGGTATTGCTGGAAATGAAGTAAGGTGAAGTTATGTAAGCATTTTCCTTGAAAATACAAAAAACAAAGTAGTTTCTTACCTATTACTCATCCATCTAGGATCCATATGCAACGATTCCCTAATGTATTAGGAACTTTTACCAAGGCCACCTAAGACAACATAAAAAAACCATATGTAACATTATAGGAAGGCTCATGGCCTTGAAATGTATATCAAATAGCAGGTTTCAAAACATGATGTGTTTTCTAATTTGCAAGTGTGTGCATCAATCTGCAGCAATTATATGAAATTAAATAAATACTAGTGAAAATAGAGTACCCATTTAACTCAAGCTAAGTCTTTTAAGCATGCAAACCAAACTCTAGGTGTTGTCTTGAACCATTTTCCCCATGACAAGAATATATATGGACAATAACAGAGACAATAGAAATCCTACAAGGTACATGTAAGTGTGTTAATATATCAATAGAAAGCATCCTATCCCGAATAGGTAATAGACTTCAACTTGAAACAATAACATTTACAAAGGGTATTAGTGGAAATGCAGTAAGGTCATATTATGTAAGAATTTTCTTTGAAAATACAAAAAATAGAGTAGGCACTTACCAATTACTCATCCATCTGGGATCCATATGCAATGGTTCCTTGATGCAGTAAAAAAAATTACTAGAGCCACCTAAGACAACATAACAGAATGCATATGTAAAATTATAAGAAGGCTCATGGCTTTGAAATTTATATCAAAAAGTAGGTTCCAAAACACTCTGTGTTTTCTAATCTGCAAGTGTGCATCAATCTACAATGATCTCATAAAACTAGAGGAACTCAATGAAATGCTTGCATTTATAATTATTTTTTGGTGTTCCCATTTTAGTTTCTTTACATTCTTTTGGTTAGGAATATCATAAGAATTGTTTGCATTATCTTTATATAAACTTTCTCTAACATCAGAAATGCTACTTGGTCAGAGTGTTTATTAGAATTTCTCAATTCATTTTCCTCCTTCTTAGCATCAGGATTCATAGTTGGAGACACACATTTTTTTCTTCATTAATTTGATTGAATTGTAGATGTTGATGGATTTCATGCCTTTCATCATTTACAAGTAATTCACCACCTCCCAACTTCATTTGTCTACATTCAAGAATAGGCAAAACTCCTTTCAAAGTTGAGAGGGATGGCAGCTTATCAATGGCATAAGGCTGCCAATTTTAAGCAATGCTCTAAGGTCCTTCTAGGAGAGAAGGTTCCTCATCCACATTTATTTCATGAAAATCATTTTCAAAATAATTTTATCAATACTTTTTGCATGAAGCATTTTGAGAGACTTGAATTTCTACTTTTCTTGCTGGATGAAAATAGTTTTCCTTATAAATTTATCCTTACTATTTCTCTTACCATGGTTATACATTGAGAAATAACATTTGTCTATATTACATATAATCCAGTATTTGTTTCAAGTAGAGAACTATTGCAGCCCTTACTTTGAATATTTTCTTTGTTATGCATTGTTAGCAAGAAATGTAGAGGGGATACCAATCCGAAGATCCAGTCCTTAGTCAAGTTTTTGTAGTCAGTTTATACCCCAGTCAAGTAGCTAGAGATTGATAGCAAAACATAAAGAATAATAGAAACAAAGTATCACATATAGATCGCAATAACAAGATAACATAGAATTACTCAGTATCGATAGATCTCCATATATATATATATATATATATATATATATATATATATATATATATATATATATACAACAATCAAATGTATACATTAGATATCCATTTTCCAATAGGTCTAAGATTCTACCTTACTAGTTACATACATAACTTCTATGTCACTCTTACATTAGAAAATATCTCATATCATACTCCTACTCTCTCTCTCTCTCTATATATATATATATATATGGATGTGTTTCCTATCAGTTTCAGCCTCCGTATAGTGTGTGCACTAGCTTCTGATCAGCTTTGCTTTATGCTTTGCACCCTGCTAACATCATCCCCCCTAAAAATTATGGCTTGTCCTCAAGACATACCCTGCTCCGATTGAAAGTATTTCTTGAGTCTGGCACCATTGACATATCCAACTGATATTTGACCCTCCCTATTCTTCAATATGACTGCTTTGAAATCTGCAATTGCTTCAATATAGAATGGTCCTAGCCACCTTATCTTTAGTCTTCCTTGCTTTTTAAACTTGTTGTGACCTTCCTTAAATGTCTTGTTCCTCAAGTTTCTATCATGCTAGGCTTTCTATCTTTTCATTTCCAAGTTCATATTATATGTTGCTATCATTCTATCCTCATCTATTTTCTCTAGTTCCTCAATCCTTTGTGTGAGAGAGTCTTCTTCATTCATATTGAGGGTCTAGGTAGTGTGGAAGTTTGGCAGTATGAAGTGTACCGGTATTGTAGCATCTATTCCATACACCATTTCATAGGGATAAAAAAGACGAAGAAGATAATGATGGCAAGAAGATCCGTAATGTCACTTTGGAGTCCACTAATTTATGGGGCAATCCTGATGACCAAAACCCTCCTCCTTCTAGTGTTATAGCTCTCTGCTGCTTATTAGCATGTTGTTATTTCTTTTTTGTCTAGGTATTCCTTAGTTCGACTTTGGGGTGTGACATCATGTACCCACTCTTTTTTTGTGAATATTTTTAATATTGTTTAAATCATAATATAGATGCTTATTCATAAAAAAAAATTGTCTAAATTTATATCTTCCTGCATAACATTTGAGAACAATGGCATAAATTCGTTTCCCAAATCAACTTCCTTCATACGGCACTCTTCTAGCAGTATAGACACCACTTCTTCTGTATATGCTGCACAAAACTTCACAAGCCTACTCAAATTTATAATAGCCTATTTTGTAACACCTAGAGGCATATATCAGTGTCATTTTAAAACAGGGCCAGTCTTCACAATGCAAATAGTAACTCTTAAAAGTAGAACTCCTATAATGGAACAATTCAAGAATCAATACATTTTTACTTTGAAGTAGGTAAGATATTTATATTGTCAATAGAGTTGACATAGAGATGTTAGCAAGGAGGTAAATCAAACTGATAGAGCAATCTTGGAACAGGTTTAAATTTACAGAAAGAGTAGCGAACATAAACATGATTCAAAAGAAGCCTTCGCAAGTCACCGTGGACTGGGGTGGCAACTTTGATAAGCCATATATTTAATCATATATACACTAAACCTAAACTATAAAATCCATAGTAGTAGGAGGTTACAGAGATTTAACAATGACTTCATAAAACTGCTTCTATATTTTATAATTTGTCTATGAGGTAGCCAAGGAAGATTAAAAATGAAAAAGAAAAAGATGAGCCATCTTAAATCCTGTTCAAAATATTTAGACAAACAGACATGTTGGAAAATTGAATTTCATCAGAATAGGTGTGTACCTAACGCACACACTAAGGAATCAACATTACATCATTCCCACGTTTTGGGCAATGTATTGATTCTCTTGTGGAGAGATGCCTCTGGCAATATTTTGCAACAATATAAATTTCACATATGTTTTCTATTCTTGGACTGAGATGATATTTGCACTAACTTGACTTTTTAGGAATTATCAAAATATATTGTTATTATTATTAAATTTTTATAGATTCAGCCAGGAATCCAATTCTCATATTAAGGAATTTTGTCATGTCAATGAACATTCGATTTGTAAGTATGATTATCAAGTAAAATGACATTATAAAATGTTATATGAAATCAAATGTACCTAGCCCTACAACCTACTAACCAATGTCAGAAAAACATTGAAACAACAGTGTCCATTTACACTTTTCAATAATCATGCTCATGGTAAGGTGTCGAACTACACCAATAGACACCAAGTTTTAGTATATATCAAGAATCTGAATTGGGATGAAGATCAATGTTCACCGAAAGCACATGGCAGCCCACACTATCATGAGAATAGTGTTTGTGAAATGGAACAATTTGGAAGGAGTCGATGAAAATATGAGAAGTGTTCAAATGGCTAGAAGAAATGTAGCAATAGGCAAAAGTGATCAGGTACTCTTCGCATAAGCAATAATAAACATGTGGAACCCATAACCAACATTAAGGTAATAAGAAAAGCTACAATTATATTAGGTTAATTGAAGAACTGCAACTTGATGCAGAGGCATCCACACTAAAACATTGACACATAGCATGGACGTCTGCAGCCCATCATCATCATCATATTCATCCTCATCATCATCATATTTGACTTCACTGTCAGCATCATCATCATATTTCACCTGCCGACCAATATCCTCCTGCAGACAAGCTTTCGCACTTTCGCCTGTCAACAGCATCACCTTACTCGATTATCGACAGCATCATCATGTTCGACCAGCGCGAACATCCTCCTGACGTCCACTGTTCACTTCAGCGACAACTTCTGTCTTCACTATCTTCAGCATCATGATATTCAACATCATGATAGTCAACAGGATAAAGAACATCCGGTTCCTTCCATTTATCCTGATGATGACAAACCTTAACTCCTCGCACCGTCCCCTCGATGCTTGCGTCACCCGATATCCTGATGATGTAGATCCTGATGACGATGACGTCACCCGCAGCTTCTCAATGTCCTGCTGCTCTGAAATATCCTGATGACGTATATCATGATGATGATGACGTCATATCCTGCTGTTGGCCAAACTTAGTTTTTTTTCGGCCCGCGATCAACCTGATCTTCTTCCTTATGCCGATGCACTCCTCGGCAACTCCTGATGATGATCACCCCGATGCACTTGTACTTCATGCAACCGAAAGCATCATGCTCATCTCCACTTATCCAGATGACGATGTCCGAACTGACTGCAGGATATTTGCAGAAATATCCTGATGATGCCGTTTTAACGAATTTTCAACCTTAGCGAAATTTCACTTCGCCGATCCTCCAGGGACGACCCGATCCACTCTCAGGGTGATCTTCCACACGTTATCAGCTTGACCTAGCACATACCCATGCTAGGGTCTTCAACATCTCTTGACCGCGATCCTGCACACCTGCATGCAAACAAACAAACTAACACCTACCCTACTGTACATCGCCATTCCACCGATCAGACAGATCAACCGGTGGAATGGATCAGTAAATCCATGAAACCACCCAAACCAGCAAATCGATTACACAAAGGAGATCAAACAGAAAACGAAGATAACAAGATCTCTTATTCGATTTCAAAAGATGCTATTACAATATTCAGTCGCTCTTTCTCTCAGCAAAGCCTGATCGATGATACATATGCAATATCAACCGATCCTCATGCTTAAATAGATTTTCCTACGAGTACTACTGACCCGACTCCAAGCGGCTGGGAAATCTCTCCAGGCGGCTGGGAGATCCCACCGATCCTACAACATGACAGCTGTTCTAACAAACTAACTAAAAATAGTAAAAGCCTGGTCAGCATGATCTTATCATGATCGGCATGACCTTATTACATGCATTTGGTCTTATCAGACCTTCTTGGAAACATAAACAAGACTCAACTAACTAACTGCCTTATGAAGGCCAGCTGTCAGGTAGGTGCTCCTGCGCCATACTCCCCAATAGAAAAGAACTCATGTCCCATGAGTTTAGTATGTGGAAGTCCTCCACCTTTACACTTTGCCTTGTCAGTCTTCTGACCTGTTCCAGCTTTATCCTCTGCTGGCTCTTGGCTGCTCCAAGACTTCTGAACTGTAACTTGCTTGCTGGCAAGTAAATCCTCATGCCTGTCAATGTAGGCCTTTCTCTCACATACCCTGTGTTTGTCAGGTTGTCTGACCAGAACCTCTGTCTGAACTGCCTCTTGAACTTCTGAAATGTTCAATCCTGTCTTCCGTTCAACCTTTATAGGACAAACAATAGTCCCAACTATGACAACACCCTTGTCATTCTTCTGAACTGGTTGCTGTGTGCAAACCTGTTTCTGCACCTGCTGCTGACCCCTGTCAGTCAAAACTAAAACTTTCTTCACCTTGTTGTCTTGAACAACTTCTTTCCTTGCAGTGTCCTTAACTGCCTTTATGCCTGCTCCTATAGGCTTCTGCACAAATTCCTTCTTTCCCATTAAAATGATTTGGGCTGTCTTCTGTACTGCAGCATTTGCCTGCAATGGCATAAACTTAATAGTCTTCCCATCCTTCTTGATGGTGTAGGTATTAGCATACCCATCATACAGTACCCTCCTATCAAATTGCCATGGTCTACCCAACAGTAGGTGACAACATTCCATGGGCAATATGTCACACAAAATTCTATCCTGATATGCTCCAATCTGAAAATCCACATATGCCTGTTCAGAGACAAAAAGTGATTGACTATCACTCACCCAAGATGCCTTGTAAGGGTGTGGATGTGGAAACCTTTCCAAATGCAGTTTATCCACCATCTCCTGAGATACCATGTTGTCTGTTGAACCAGTATCAATGACAACCTTACATACTTTACCTTTGCTCTTGCATGTGGTCCTGAAAAGAGCTCTTCTTTGCATCAAATCCTTTGATGCCTGCAAACTAATTCTCCTTAGCATCAATGATTCTCCACTCTCTGGGTATCCATAATTATCAGGCTCTCTGTCTTTATAAGTGTTTGAACTCTACACACTTTGCTCTACTGTCTCTTCTTGCACAAGTTGTACTCTCTTGTCATTAGTTCTATCATTTCTGGATGATGAACCTTTGTTTTCTGGACATTTGAAAGATGGATGACCAAACTCACCACAGGTGTAACACTTTCCTGAAAATGTAGTAGAACCTCTACCACCTCCAAATCTTCCTCTATTACCTTTCCATCCACCTCTGAAATCAGACTGTCCCTGTCCTTTACCAGTGTCTTCTTGACCCTCATTGGTTTGCTTTTGTGTAGGGGCTGATCCTCTTCCCCTCATATTGTTTCCTCTTCCTCTCATGGACTTATCATGTCCTCTATTCATCTTTTCTTCAATCCTGATTGCCATTTGATAACAATCCTCCACATTCTTAGGGTTAGCTAAAACTAACTCATCCTGTATGTTCAATCTCAAACCAGCCAAGTACCTAGCCACCTTTTCTACCTCATTCTCATGATGACCAGATCTCATACTCAACTTATAAAACTCCTCAGTATATGCTTTCACATCCATTTCCTTCTGCCTTAAAAATTGCAGCTTCTTAAACATCTGAATTTCATAATCCCTAGGCAAGAATTTACCTTTGATCCTTGCTACCATCTTATCCCATGAAGTGATCTTTGACTTCCCTTGTTTCCTTCTCTCGGATTGTACATAATCCCACCAAACCAAAGCATGACCTCCTAACTTGGTCTTTGCAATCTTTACCTTCTGATCCTCAGCAACATCTTCACATTCAAAGTGATTATCCAGTGCAGCAATCCAATCCAATAACTCATCTTCATTCAAACTTCCATTATACTTGGAAACATCAACCTTTACCTTAGGTTTATCACTCTGCACTGCCTTTAACAGTTTTACAAATTTCTGGTCTTCAGCATCCAGATCTTCAGCTACCTCTTCATACTCTTCAACAGTATCTTCATCTTCTTCAGACTCACTGTCTGCCACTTCCCTCTTTTTGTTCTTTTCCAGGGCTGTAAGCCTGGCTTGAAGTGCTTCATCAAGCTCCTTCATCTTCCTCATCTCTCTGGCATGTTTCTCCTTCATCTCCTGCAAGTCCCTTGCAGTACTACTACCTTTTGGAGGCATTTTATCCCCCTCGCAATCAACACACAACACACAATCAACTCTAACTCTGCCCTTTCGGTGACAGAATCAACACACAACAGCCCAGACCTTTTGCTGAGCTCTGATACCACTATGATGCAGAGGCATCCACACTAAAACATTGACACATAGCATGGACGTCTGCAGCCCATCATCATCATCATATTCATCCTCATCATCATCATATTTGACTTCACTGTCAGCATCATCATCATATTTCACCTGCCGACCGATATCCTCCTGTAGACAAGCTTTCACACTTTCGCCTGTCAACAGCATCACCTTACTCGATTATCGACAGCATCATCATGTTCGACCAGCGCGAACATCCTCCTGACGTCCACTGTTCACTTCAGCGACAACTTCCGTCTTCACTATCTTCAGCATCATGATATTCAACATCATGATAGTCAACAGGATAAAGAACATCCAGTTCCTTCCATTTATCCTGATGATGACAAACCTTAACTCCTCGCACCGTCCCCTCGATGCTTGCGTCACCCGATATCCTGATGACGTAGATCCTGATGACGATGACGTCACCCGCAGCTTCTCAATATCCTGCTGCTCCGAAATATCCTGATGACGTATATCATGATGATGATGACGTCATATCCTGCTGTTGGCCAAACTTAGTTTTTTTCTGGCCCGCGATCAACCCGATCTTCTTCCTTATGCCGATGCACTCCTCGGCAACTCCTGATGATGATCACCCCGACGCACTTGTACTTCATGCAACCGAAAGCATCATGCTCATCTCCACTTATCCGGATGACGATGTCCGAACTGACTGTAGGATATTTGCAGAAATATCCTGATGATGCCGTTTTAACGAATTTTCAACCTTAGCAAAATTTCACTCCGCCGATCCTCCAGGGACGACCCGATCCACTCTCAGGGTGATCTTCCACACTTTATCAGCTTGACCTAGCACATACCCATGCTAGGATCTTCAACATCTCTTGACCGCGATCCTGCACACCTGCATGCAAACAAACAAACTAACACCTACCCTACTGTACATTACCATTCCACCGATCAGACGGATCAACCGGTGGAATGGATCAGTAAATCCATGAAACCACCCAAACCAGCAAATCGATTACACAAAGGAGATCAAACAGAAAATGAAGATAACAGGATCTCTTATTCGATTTCAAAAGATGCTATTACAATATTCAGTCGTTCTTTCTCTCAGCAAAGCCTGATCGATGATACATATGCAATATCAACCGATCCTCATGCTTAAATAGATTTTCCTACGAGTACTACTGACCCGACTCCAAGCGGCTGGGAAATCTCTCCAGGCAGCTGGGAGATCCCACCGATCCTACAGCATGACAGCTGTTCTAACAAACTAACTAAAAATAGTAAAAGCCTGGTTAGCATGATCTTATCATGATCGGCATGACCTTATTACATGCATTTGGTCTTATCAGACCTTCTTGGAAACATAAACAAGACTCAACTAACTAACTGCCTTATGAAGGCCAGCTGTCAGGTAGGTGCTCCTGCACCACAACACCTCACAAACAACTTCATGTACACAATGGCAAGGTAGCCAATCCTCAATAGTAAAACCGCTCGCAGCAAAGCAAGAACAAGTGGAAAAAAATTAACACTATAATACAAGCAGTGTCAATGTTCACTAAGTGAAAATTAAAAATTTACTTTACAGGACCTCGTCATTGACTCGCCCTAACATGAGGACCTACATAAATGTTGCCAATATTTAATTACAATATAGTAGGGTAAAAGACCCTGGATAATAAAATGTAACTAAAAAATTAATCCCCAAAAGAAATGTAAATGAAACAAGAGTGAGTAAACTTAAGCAGTTAAACCATGAATGATATGAACAAAGTATAGGCCTGCAGATGAAGGACCCCTCAATTAAGCACAGATCTAATAAAGATCAATCTAGGAGAGCACAATATATAAAAGGAACAAACATGATGTTAAGAAGACAAGGCAACCAGAATTCATTTTATGTATCCCATTTGCAACTTGTATAGATACTCTTCTTCCCATGTCAAACAGTCATTAAGCCATTCCCCACTATAACTATGTCGTTCAAAATTTCTCCTATTTGATTCATCAGACTCAAAAATTGCAAAATCAAAATATTTTACATGAGTCTCATCTGCACACCATTTTGAATTGGGCCTTTATCTTAAGCGTACATGCTCAAAGCACATAAGAATAAATAATTGATGGCATCTTGAATATATTGAAACAAAAATGTATGAAATATAATTAAACATGAGTACTTCTATTATAACTTCATACAAGTAAGTACCTTCATTTAAAAACCAAGCTCTTACACTAGTAAATATCTCATCAAGATCAATATCTTGTTGACTGATCATTTGTGGAATCAGATTCTCTTTCCTGTGACCAAAAAAGGTGTCAGGAAGCTATGAAAGTTTAAAGCTTTATAAAAAGGAAAACATATAAACAACTACTTGTCCTCATCTACCTTGTCCATGATGGTATGAATTCCCCTCGAGCAACATCATCATCGTTGTCATCCTCATCTAGACCTTTACAAGGTAATATTTCATAAGATTCAATATTGATGTTGGATTTTGATGATTGATCTAAATTTGTATTACTGCCCAACATTGACTGCCCTTCTATTTAATGTGTACCTTCTGCACAACTAGTTGACATTCTGAACACTTGTGATACAGTACCATAAACAAAGTTGGAAACATCAATTGTACCATAAGAACGAACCAGTATAGTTTGAGTGAGATACAATAATCCTCCAATCATTGACCTGTACTTTTTCTGATCAGCCTTAGGAGAGGCATCATCTTTACTCAATTTACATCCAGTTGCCATGGGAGTACTCATTGATTTTGAGTCTTCCATCCCAAATTTCTTCAACAATTCTTTCTCATATTTGATCTGAGAAATGAAGATTCCCTTTTTGGTTTGAGTGATTTGCAGACCCAAGAAGAAATTCATTTCCCCAAACATGGACATCTCAAATTCACTTTCATTTGATTTGCAAAAAATTTGCACATACTATCTCTTCCTCAAAAATGATATCATAAACAAACACTTCAACAATCAAGATGTTTTCATGATCAATTTTGAAGTATAAGTTACTGTTAGTAGTACCTTTGTTGAAACCAATCTTCAAAAGATGCTTATCCAGTCTTTCATACCAGGCTCTTAGGGCTTGTTTAAGTCCATACAGTGCTTTCTTCAACTTGCAAACCATATCACCATGATCAGACAATTGAAATCCATCCGGTTGCTCAATGTAAACTTCTTCTTCCAAGTCACCATTCAGGAAGCCAGACTTGACATCCATCTAATATACATTGAAATCTTTGAAGGTAGCAAAGGCAAGAAATAATCTGACTGCTTCAATTCTTGCCACCGGAGCAAAAGTTTCTTCAAAATCAACTCCTTCTACTTGGGAGTAACCCTTGTAGACCAATCTAGCTTTGTTTCTGACTGCTTCACCATCTTCATTCATTTTATTCCGGAAGACCCATTTGGTTCCAATCACATTCTTGTTTTTAGGTCTGGGAACAAGATCCCAAGTGTGATTTTTCTCAATTTGCATCAGCTCTTCCTCCATTGCTTTAGTCCAGTTGTCATCATTGCATGCTTCATTTACTGTCTTAGGTTCAATATTTGAAATCAGACAATACTCTTCTAAATCTTGAGCAATCCTTCTTCTTGTTTGAACACCTTTGCTTTTATCACCTATGATCTGGTCTTCAGAGTGATTCATTTTTACATACCTGGGAATTTTGGGACTTACTTGCACTTCTATTTCTTGCACATGTTCATTCATACTTATCTCTTCTTCCTGATTCACCGGATCAATTTGAATCTGAATTTTAGAAGGGGCTTGGACTCCTTGGATCAAAACATCATTCTGATCATCTTCATCATATTCATAAAACCTTGAAGATTTTTCAATACCTTCATCAACCTTCACATTTGTACTTTCTATAATCTTTCTCAATCTCTTGTTATAACACCGGTGTGCTTTGCTTTGAGTAGAATAACCCAAGAATATTCCTTCATCACTTCTAGCCTCAAATTTACCTAGATCTTCATCTCTTTTAATGTAACATTTGCTACCAAACACTCTGAAATACTTCACAGTGGGAGTGATGCCAAACTAGAGTTCATAAGGAGTCTTACCAATATTGCTTCTGATTTGAACTTGATTAAGAGTTTAGACTGCAGTGCTTACAGCTTCTCTGCAGTAGATCTAAGGAACATTTGCTTCCATCATCATGGTTCTAGATGCCTCCTGGATGGTCCGGTTCTTTCTCTCCACGACTCCATTCTATTGTGGTGTCCTTGGAGCAGACAACTATCTTTTTATTCCATGTTTCTCACAGAATTCTATGAACTCACCGGATGTGAATTCTCCACCTCTGTCAGACCTTAGACATTTTATGTTCAATCTAGTTTCATTTTCTACCATAGCCTTGAATATTTTGAATTTCTCAAGGGCCTCAGATTTCTCTTTGAGAAAAGTTACCCACTTCATCTGAGAGTGGTCATCAATTAATAACATGAAGTATCTATCACATTGCACACTCCGGATTCTTGCCGGACCACAAAGATCTGTATGAGCTAAGTCTAATAATATGGTAGAAGATTGTTCTTTACTTTTGAATGTGACTCTGTTCTGTTTATCCAACTGACATTCTTTGCACAAACTATTAGTAGGTTTCACCAGTCTTGGAAGATCTCTTATAGCTTAAGTGTTGCTTATCTTGATGATATTATAAAAATTTACATGACACATTCCCCTATGCCACAACCAACTCTGATCAATTTGAACAAATAAGAAACTTTTACCAGTACCAACCAAGTGGAAGATATTACCTTTAGTTTGAGTACTGGATGCAATCTCTGTTCTGAAACTTTCAAAGATCTTGCATTTTCTATTTTTGAATCGAAGATCATAGCCTTTGTCCACTAACTATCCAACACCGAGAAGATTGTGCTTCAGGCCTTCAACATACAGTACATTACTGGTTTAGTTCTTTCCATCAAAAGAAATAGTTCCTCTACCTCTGATTCTGCCACTAGAATTATCACCAAATTTTACCACTCCTCCTTCATACCTTTCCAAATCTATGAACTTATTTTTGTCACCTGTCATATGGTGGGAACATCCACTATCAATGACCCAATCATTTTTTTCTTCAACTTGGGCAGCCAGAGCTTTTTCTACAATTTTATGATTGACAGATTCAGAGGGAATTGGATCTTCTTCCTTGATGGCAATAAACACCCAGTCACTTATGGATTTGTTTCATGTCTCTGATTCATCATCTGTTACTCCTTCATCATCATCATCTTCATGAACATAGTAACATTTGTTTTGGAACCTTGATCTGTTAGGATTTGGTCTTGAAAATCTTTCCAGACACCTTGAGGCAAAATGACCAATCTTATTGTAGTTAAAACATTTAAAAAGCAATTTGCCCTCATACTTACCGAATCCTCTTGGCAATCTTTTTGCAATAAGGGCTTCAAGTGGAGCAGCTTCTGCTTCATCTTCTTCCAGGTCTTTTCTTTCTTTTTCATACCATGATAGTTTTTTTGAAGAGTTCTCTCCCGGATCAAACTTTTGTTTTCCTTTTACAGAGGCACTAGCTTTGAATGTAGATTTAGTTTTGGGGGGGCATCTCCAAACTCAGTCAATTCAAATGCAGCCAGTTTATGAACCAATTGATCTCTTGAGATACCTGAAAAGGATCTGAATTCTTCAATAGCAGCAACCTTATATTTGTAAGAATTAGGAATGGATCTGAGAACTTTGCCAACAATCTCATCTTCATCCAAGATTCCACCAGCACATCTAATGCCACAAACAAGCTCATTTACTCTTGGCATAAATGTAGTGATATTTTCATCTTCTCTCATCTTCAGGTTTTCAAATTTTCCTTTCAGACTCTGTAGCTTGGCACATTTAACATTCTTGTCTCCTTCATGTAGAAGTTCCAGTTTTTGCTAGATCTCATGTGCAGTTTTTAGATCAATAATATTTGTTAGCTCTGAATCAGATAAGGCACTTAGAAGAGCTTCTTTAGTCCATAGATTGTTTTTAGCATCTCTGATTTCATCTACGGTACGTGGACCATTCTGTGGAGGATCATACCTCTTTGAATCCATGATCCAATACTGCATTCCCATACATTGCAAGTGGCATTCCATGCGACTTTTCCAAAGAGTGAAATTGGTTCCATCAAACCTCAGACTATCCTTCTTGTAGGACGACATCCTGGATCTCCTCAAACGGATAAGCTCCTTTTAGAGGAACTTGGCTCTGATACCAATTGTTAGATTTGGGACATACAACTGAGAGGGGGGGTGAATTAGCTATCCAAAACTTTCTTGCAATTAATCACTTAAATCCTTTTCTTCATTTAGTCACATAATAATAAATCAATCATGGAATTATAATGCATCAATTCAAGAGCAGAAACACATTAACACATATGACACCAAGATTTTGATGTGGAAAACCCAGTTAAGGGAAAAACCATGGGGTGACTAACCCAAGATTGTATTCTATGTTAAATAAATAGAAAGAACAAAATGACACATGCCAATTAGGGCTCACTACTCGAACACACTACTCACTGCCTATAGGAGACACATTGTCTATAGAATAATAAGTATTACATACTTGAACTTAAGAATATCATCTTCACCATGCTTGAGTCAGTTCCATTTAAGCTTAATACTTCTAATCTACCTTTTACTCTATTCCTCTCTACCACACTCGCATCTCCACAAGATACATTTGAAATGACTTTACAACTCCTTATTTATACAAGACATCGACCTAGGGATAATCATCCAAGTAGGCATACATTACAGAGCAAACACATAAATACAACTTGACTAATTACAAAAAGACTTCATGCAGATCAACACACTGTCGGCCACACAAATCTAAGACTTTAATCTTCCTTAGGAACATGCCATTCTTCATAGAACATCATCAAGATCATCCGCAGGATGTGTAACTCATCTGGTCGGCCTGACTTGGGAAGAACATCATCATCCGAAAGTAATTCTTCAATTACAAGCTCAATCTTCAATGCAGACAACCAACATGAATTGGACATATCCAAAGACCTCCACAAGCTTGGCTGAATCACCAGGAACATCCAAACTACTTCTGCTTACTGAAATCATTCTCTCCTTTATCCAGAACCTTAAGAACACAGTCTGTCATCACTGTCATATTGAAATAGATGCTTGCAGATCTTTAGATCACAAACCAATTGGGTTGTCAATTCACATTGACTTCCTAAATACTCCACCAAATCCATAGGACAAGATATTGCATTTCCAGATCTCACCGGACCTATCTATGTCACTATGTCACTTTTGAACATCTACAAAAACCAGTTTCACTTAAGTGGCCATAAATTCTTCATATTTTCATGCGGACCTCTAAAATCTCTACTGGATCATCTTAAGACACATATCTACAAAACCCTTTGATGCGCATCCTTTGATCTTCATCTTAGCTGGGATTTTTACCTTGATGTCTTCACTGTTCTTCTCTATTCCTGATAGGACTAATTTTATCAATATCCGCAACATACAGCTCATCCCATCCTTATCATCAATGCAACAGGAGTATGTTGACATCAATGACAACACTAGTTAGGCCCATACTTGCAACAGAGCCAAGATCCAAGGTTCTTTTCTTAAATTAAAGCAAATGCCTTTAGAGGTTGAGTTAACCAAGAAGGGGGATTTAGCATTATACTTACAAGTGTGAAATTATGATCCTTGCATAAAGAGGACATTGATCAATAATGGAGCCATTATGAACATAGTCTTGTTTTCTCTTTCAGAAAATATGAGATATGGACACACCAACATCATGACATGTTGAGACACATTGAGACGTTACAACAACTTAAAGGTAGTAATGATAAAAAAATCACACTCCAATTCTCCTTGGGACCCAAAATAGTTCCCACAATATTCTATTTCATTGCTAAGGATACTAGTTATAACTTGTTATTGGGGAGACCATGGATTCATAGAATAAAGGCGGTCCCTTCCACATTATTTCAGAAGATTTTATTTTTTAATATTAGAAAGATCTATGTGACAAAAAGAGATCTTAAACCTTTTATCATGGTAAGGACAAATGCAACTAGAAAGAAGATAGGCATCCTTATCAACTACGAGCTATCAACAAATAAAATTCCCATTCTAGATCCAATCCCTCAATCAATATGCATTAAGAAGGAAGAACAACCTAGCTAGACAACGAGAAATATAGAAATGAGGAAATTTGAGAAGGGAGAGTCGTCAAAGAAAAATAAGTGATTTTGAAGGAAACAATAGCCAAAATTATAGAATTATTAGAAAGAGATGGCCCCACTAATTCCCCTTGGATGTATGCACTATAAATGTATTCTTAGATGCTAAGCAAGCGGAGACTAGTCAAATTATCTTGAAAAAACAAAATATAGGTGAAGTTCCTCCAATAATGAAGTGGCCCAGGGTCTAAGAACATTTTTGAGCTGCGATACTAGATCTAAGAGAGGTGGATCTAGGTGCCTTTTTCTGATCTTGAGGAAGAAACATTAGAAAGATATACTCCTCTAACACCTCCAAGAGAGATGTCATCAAGTGAATCATACATGCCTCTAACTCAAGAAGTGAGTGATTCTTATGTATTGCTTTCACCTCTTGAAGAAGCCTATACGCCTTGGACAAACTTGACATAGGTGGAGGCTACTGATCAAAGACAACCTTATCCAATTTATAATGAGTTCACAAATGCTCTAGAAGTGTTATCTAGAGCCTTCATAGCTACAAATACTTAAGAACCCCATTCTACTTGAACTTCGATACTATCCAATGATATATGGGAATCTAACTATAGGTTCAAATCAAAATAATTGAGAGGTTTCCTAATGAAGATGAATTTCATGAAGGAGAGTTTATCAAATAACACAAATTACAAATAACCATAAGAGGTGAAGACACTACTATCCTTGAACTACTAGATATAGGATACTCCATGGACCTACAACCAAATCCAAATGGAAAGACAAGAATAAGTTTTATTCCCCCATAAGAGAAAAGGGAGCCTCAAATTCCCTTCAAACTATTTCAATTCTTGCAAAGTATCTAGTAATGTGTTGATGTCAAATTTTATAATGCAAGATCAATTTGACCTACTCATGGATTTATTAAATTGTGATGGAATCTTTTATAAGAATCCTTCTCATCAACAAGATTATGAATCCTTGGCTCACCTTACTTTACCTTGGTAGATCATAGAATTAAATCCAAAAGAACAAGATAATCTCTTAGGACCTTACAAAATATGAGAAATTATTCTCAAGAAACGTATAAACAAGATAAAAGCATAGAAGAAAAAGGATATTTCAAGAAGAATGGAAGGTTCCTTACATGATTAAAGAAGATGTTTAAATGATTCTTATCTTTTATACACAATGGAGGGTGAAGAATTTGGTGAAACAATCAATTCATTTCACCTAAAGAAATATTATGTCTAAAAACCCTAAAAATATAAAACATCAAAAATACAAAAAAATGAAATAACTCAAAAAAGTTCTTAAAAAACATAAAAATTAGGAAAAGAAAGATATGTCTTAATAATAATCCTAGTCTTAATGAACCATGATGTTAAGTCTAAACAAAGTTAATACTCAAAACTACAATTCCACATAAAAGCTTGCAAGTAGACCTTCCCCATTCCTCCTTAGCAAAAGGGAAGCTTAATTGGATAATGAAAGATCTTGGTGACATTCAACTCCTTATCTTTCTTAGCCAAAAATATCAAGGGAATCATAATTGCATAGCAAGTAATCAAGAAAAACTGAGAGATCATAAAAAGGACTACAAAAGAAAAAAAAAAGAGAAAATACAAAATAATGAGAGAATGAGAAAACATACTGCAAAATACAAAAAAGAAGAAAGAAAGAAATAAACAAAAAGGGAGAGAGGGCTCTACTTAAATGTCACCCACTTCCATGGTCAGCATTGAGTCAATGCTGACATAGAAGTGGACCCCACTAGCTCCCCCACTCATCCTCTTCCATTCCTCCGTCCATCCCTCCACCAGTATTAACCGCGTACTTCACTAATTGTAGCAGGCTAACTGCGGACTTCACTAGCTGTAGCAAGCTAACTTTTAAATATTCCTACCTTCAGCTTTAGATATTTCTATTTTTCTTATCGTTTGTTTTTTTATTTGATTTTTTTTTTCATTTACCCGTTGCATGTTGATCACTCTTGATTGTGAGCTCTTTCTTGTATTTTCCTAGAGGAAAATTATATTGCAGCATCTGCATTTGTTTTGCTCCAATCAGGAAGCTCGTTTGCCAACAATCTAAGTGGGGATGTTTCTTTTAATTTCTGTAATTAGTCACTTCTTTGAGGGCACTTCAATAAACCCTGTGAGATATGATCTAGGTTTGAACCGATTCAGCGGTGGGTTACCAAGCAATGTAGGAAATTTATCCAATTTCAAGCAGTTCTGTATATTTCAAACTTGTTCTGTATATTTCAAACTTGTTATGTATATAGAAAGAAACATGTAATGAGATTTTGCAAATAAAAAACAACAATCAGCCTCTGATGGAGGCATTTTGACATGGTAGTGCACACTGGCACACATTTTTTAAGCACTTTTTTCTTTAAAGATGTTCTGTATTGCAATTTTGAACCGGCCCTTCACAATCCATTAATATCACTTAAATTTATTGAAAGAATAAACAACACATGGGGGTAGGCAAAAATATGGCAAATGAATAATGGATTTGAAATAATAGAAGTATTATCTACTTTAGACTAAAGAGCTCACAATGATAGATATATTGTATATATTTTCAAGTTATTTAAATGTTTCGATATGAATAAAGTAATGTTGCAGCTAAGTCCTTTCCATATTATCCAAATGGATACTTGTACTATAGACTCTTAATTATATAGAAAGAAACATTTAATGAGATTTTGCAAATAAAAAATAACTAGATTTTGGATGTTTCTTTTATTAAGTTCCTTTGCTAGTGGTTTTAAGTGGCCACATAGTTGTTGCAAGTACATTATGCATTATGACAACACATCACTAGTGGCTACAAGTCAAGACAAATCAAAATGACAAATTCCAAGTCTCTACCCTCACCAAATTTGAATCCTAGGATGCTTTGTACAACCCATCAAAATAAAAAAGTGTTTGACAGTTTTTTTCTTTTTCTCAAATAGTTTGTTAAATTTATTTTGTGGCTCAATTTAGTGTGTTTTTCAAATGTTTATGTTTTATCATTTGTGAACCATGAACAATGAATGATAAGTGAATTGAATAGAAATTCTATATATATACATTGAATTATATAAAAGGTTGTAATCAATTGTGTTACATATTATTTGTTGTGTTAATGTGGTATTTAAGAAATTAACACTTTGAGTGTCTAATGTGTAGACATAGATTCGAGGAAGAGATTAATGGGGTTTCAAAATTTATAGGAGGGAAAACCATTACTAATGGTAGGTATTTTAGTGTCCAAAGGGGTAGGTGCATATTCAAGCACTAGATATTGAGAGAATAATAAATTTTTGATGTTTCTATTATAGGTTGTTGGTGTAGTTACCAGTCTTCCTACAATATGGACCAAAGTCATTCTACCACATTATTTGTGTGCATTTATTTTAGGATACTAGGTTGGACTACTATTCATTTTGGTCTCCAACCTTAACGTTACTATCAAGTAGTATCAAAACAAGTTACAACACTAGAAATAAGTTTGTGAGTGTGTTGCATGTATCCTTAAACAAGTGTAAGCTCTAGATAGAGAGATGTAGAGACATCATCCACTGAGGGGATAGTGGTAGTGGAATCTACAAAGTTTAATTCATCTAGTATTGTTAGATAAAGGTAAAAGTGTGAGTGGGTGTGAGAAAAACTTATAGTCAATGTGTGTGTAACTTATGTAGGATAGTACAACTAGGAGAGTTGCAAGAATAGGGAATAGAACAAAGATAGCCAAGATGTGACCCAAGAGGAAGAATTCCAAATATTTTAATAGTAGTACACATTGGAGGAAAATTCGGAGTGATGTTAGAAGAGATAAAGGAGACACAAGCAAGGTTTAAAAATTATGAGCAGAAAAGGGAGAGTTAATAGTCATGATGAGTTGTCGTAGTGAAGGAGATAATGGAGTAACATGTTTGAGGTGAAGATAGCCTTGAGATATAATGAGAAAGTGTATATATTATGTGAGCATCCCATAGATAGAGAAATGGGTTATGTGTAACTCATGGAGAACCTTGTAGATATCAAGGTAGGGGAGAAGATATCATTCATGGATATGGAGAAAGAGCAAGAAAGAGATGCAACACTAAAATTGCAAGAGGCTAATGAGATAGCAATGGAGAAGCTAACCAAGGAGAGAAAATTTCAAGCCCTTGATTTGTCTAACATTTATTTGGTTGTAGGTCTTGTGGATAGTAAAAAAAAGATATCCTCATACAAGGGTCCATGAGGTTGCAAGAGAAGCATTCCTTTCTAAAGGCATTAATGTTCTAGAGTGTGTACCAAGTGGAGAGGAAGAGTGTAGATATCAAAGTTGAAGAAGAGGCATGTAGGCAATTAATCACACAAGGCCTAATAATTTAAAATGACAACAAAAATTGAGACTTGTAAAATGAATTTAAATGCTATCATAACAAATGAACATGTTTATATTCTACGTGTTACCTTGAATCATCTTAGTAGCCTTTGCTCCATTTATAAAAGTATACAAAGGCTACTCCATGCAAAAAAATCCATAGTTTCTTGTGTTTCATTTAAAGGTAACACAATCTTAAACACTCTTAACACTTAATTGTACAAATGTATGTTTCATATTAGTTTGTGATTATGTGAAAAATAAAATTAGTTCTTAGCTAAACAAAAGAGCTTCTAAATGTTTTGTGGTTAACGTAATTATGTCAGTGTTCCTACATTCACAACAAGGGTGGAGTTGAAGAGCTCAAAAATTTCAAGATTTCGTATAATTTTATAGAGTCTAATCTAAAAATTAAAATAAATAAGATTCCAATCTAAAAACAAAACAAAAAATTTAAATTTGGTTTTTATTTTTTATTTTGTCCAATTTCTTTTTTGGTTCCATAGTTTTGTGATTTTCTTATTTTCAATTTCTTTTTTGGTTTTTATTTTTTACTTTTTTCCAATTTCTTTTTTAATTTTTAATTTTTAATTTTTTCCAATCTCTTTTTTTGTTTTTATTTTTATTTTTTCCAATTTCTTTTTTTGGTTCCATAGTTTTTGTGATTTTCTTATTTTTAGTTTCTTTTTTGGTTTTTATCTTTTATTTTTTCCAAATTCTTTTTTAGTTTTTATTTTTTAATTTTTCCAATTTCTCTTTTGGTTTTTATTTTTTATTTTTTTCAAATTTATTTTTTGGTTCCATAGTTTTTATGATTTTCTTATTATCAATTTCTTTTTAAATTACCAAAAATATCAAACAAAAAAAATTAAAAAATTAAAAAAATTAAAATGATGGAAAAAATAAACTATGGAAAAAGAAATATGTAGTGCCCCTCTGCATTCATTGTGGTAGTGTCAGGTAATTTGGTGAGTATTTTGCACGTATCCTATAATCTTTGTTTATTTTGTCAAGACATTTCATTGAGGTATTTTGTTAAACTACGAATTCCCATCTAAGAAAGTTTTCCCTTAGGATTATGATGATTGATTGTTATTGTTATTGGTTATTATTTGCATGGGACTAATTATAGAAGTAATAATGTTTTTTCTCATATTTAGAAGTGCATGATTCTGTTCATGATCCCAGTCTAGGGTGTCGCCCTTTTAAATCATAAATTATCTTATGGTTTCTTTATCAAAAGAAGAGCAGCGGCCTGTAGTGGGGAGTTTACAAGAATAACTATTGTTATCTGTTAAATAGAGAATATGAAAATTAGGTTACACATTATTATCTCATCTCTTTTAAACGTTACACTTTATTTTGGGTAACTTTCTTTCTGTCAATATTTAATGCAAAATCTTTCAAGATTCCCATATAATTAGAATGCTTCAGAATGAATGGAGCGAGTGCCAATGGGAGGCATTTTACATAAAACAGAAAACCGCATGCAATTGGGGGGAGGGATTCGATGTTCCCTTTGTTCTCCGCACGGCAAATGTTCACTTTTATTTCTCGACATTGAAAGGTTCACATGCATCGTCGATGCTTTCATATTTTGTTTATGTTCTGCTATGGCATTCGCAATTACAGACACTCACAGGTACTATATCTGATTTTAGAGACCTTTTGTTAGGCTTTGATGGTTATCCTTTTAGTATTCCGTAGAATTTGATATTGGCACATTATTACAGTGCGGCCTATTTTTCAAATTGCTTCTTGTAATATCACCTAATTTAATTGTTGAGTGTATTCTTGTTAGTGCATACCTATTTTATTTTCATTATAATTTCCCTTGATTGTTTAGATATTATCCCATAGGCTTGGCCTATATTTTCCTTTATAATGTCAGAAGTAGTATCTTGCAGTATTGTGCGTCAGGAGATCACATTTTTTTGAGATACTAGAATAAATAGTTTGCAAGCCATGTTTAATCTGCACCATTCATGCACTGAGACAGGTCGTCCAACAAAGTCTATTTTGTGCATATCCTACAATCATTGTATTCTACGAGATAACATCTCTTTGATGCATTCTATGAAAAGCTCTCTATATTGATTGTTGCATGTATTGGATTTTACCCTTGATTAAAGATGATGTTCATTGAATGAGGCCGAACCATGCTTTAGGTTGCTTGTTTATTTTCTGTGATCTATGGGTTCTCACAAATGGACTTTAGAGGTATAATACTCAAGCTAGAGAGCTAGATAGTGCCTTACTGTTATGGCTCCCTATTTGTTTACTCTGATTGCCCAGTCATTAGACTATAATGAAGGTTACCTTGCTATCTTTGATTATTACTGGGACTATAACATTCAACTGTTAACAATTGACTGAATCTTAACTCCTTTTGCTTTTGATGAATGTGTTAACTATGTTTATCTTTGAGAGGAAACTTAGTATACCATGTTTGTGGGAGTCGATTTTATTTTTAATATGGTGAAGAGTCTTCTCTTATTCAGAGGTGATCGCAGAAACAAGCAAAGAATTGGTCGACCATCCCCATGTGGTCATTTAGGGAAACTTGTTTATGTATGCCTTTTGTTTGAGCATGATCATCAGATAGTGCATCTTTTGGTGACTGTTTATTACTCTTGATTTTGTGGACAATTCCATGTTATTGTGCTTTGAATTCTCCGTCTTAAAATCTTCTTTCTTCTTTAGAGTTGCCATAAAGCCAGGAAATCCCATCCCTATCATGGATGGAGGTTTATGTTACTAATGACCACACCTTTGCGCCTTCTGAACTATAGTGTCAGAGTCTGGTATGACTATAATAGAAAGTAAAGTGTGTACACAGACGTCTCTATTTTCTACCAGTAGGTTGTAATCGCTTGGCTCCTTACCTAGCGCTTGATTACATTGAATATTACGTTTAGCTCTCTAATAGATGCTATACCTACCTTGAGCCTTTGTGATTTCCGTATATCTAGTTAACACATCTTGAGAGTCAAAGTCCTATTACAATATCAATTCAAGTCGCTGAACTTTTAAGAAGAATAAATGTTGGTTTCATTGTTCAACCTTCAGAGACGTTACTATTTAATAATAGATGTTACTCAATGCCTTTTGTTGAAAAGAGCCTCAAAATAGGGGTTGGCACTTGACAATTAATAATAAAACTGACTGTGGAAGATTGGAGATCACCACAGCTCAGCTCAGCACACTATTACCATACTCTTTAATAACATTTCCTTGTAACTGTATCGTTCTACACCATGTTCTCATAGATTCGTTTTATATATTTATTACCAAATCATGATTAATATATGTTACTGGCATGCTGTAACATCCCGCTATGTAACCCCGAAGGGTAAGAGCCAAAAGGGAGCAAGATAATTTTTTTAACATAAGTAAACAACATACACAGATTTAGTTGTCAATGCGATAGATCGATACCATGCATTTTAAACACCAAAACAAATGTTCCAATTCACATATGATAAAAACATGAATCCATAAGCATAAAATATAGGTGGATCCGATACCCACACCGGAATCCATAAAGTAATAAAGGAACATCACATTTCTTCTCATTAATTTCAACGATTACAACTTCTCTCCTAAGAGAGTTCAATTACATAACTACATTTACAAGTACAATGATATATTCCAGAATAGGATACAATAACTGAATGAAGTGATCGAGAGAGAGATCATCTCAACTGGCACTCCAAAACCTATTTGCCGGTCCCTAATGATGGTGGCAACGCCTCCCAACCATGTGGACTCCTCAGAGACCACCCCACCGTGCTCGGAGATAGTCACAAGGCCCAAACGGATGAACAACAATAAGGGGGTACAAGATAGCCAACACTCACATCAGACACAGAGAAGACACGGAGAACAGTGCTTATAGTCAGAGTCATAAATAGGTGTACTCATCTAAGTCATAAGTCGGGTACTACTCACGACTCCTAAGGTGCTAGATACTAGAGTGTAATCATATGAAGTGTCATCATATGTATTCGAAGGGATGGCACACACGGGACCAAGTACCTCTCATATAGATGAGGAGACTCAATCATGCCTGAATCCACGTCCCGCAGACGGATGACTCGACGCCCCGCAAACGGATAGGCCTTCTCATTGCATCCTTAGCCTTTACAAGCGCTCAAGGCCATGCATGAGGACAAATTATCTTATTAATGTTTTTACCCCAATGTTTTTCATTTAGTTATCACTTATTAATGAAACTCTGCTACTAGTTCCTCTGGCAGCCACTTGCAGGCCCCGAACCCATAGAGAGCCACTTCAAACGACAACTCTAATTACCTAGACCAATCTCATCTCGTTTGACCAAACGAGGTAGTCCAAATAGACTATAACACTAAATTCTAAATTTGAAATAGTAAATATGATAAATGAGATCTACAATACAGAATCTTTCGATGACAGTGTCATTTTATTAAAAATAGCCCTTTGTTAGTTAAATCAACTATGTAATAACTGTAGTGACCCCAATTTGGTCATACTTCACAAAGGTATGCACGGATAAAATAAAAATACGGCAACTGGCATTACAAGTCTATTCTCCACCTAAATTTTGGCATATTGTCTACCATATTTATCATAGCAAAATAAAATGCAAAGTACATACTTACAAAATGGAAATATAAATTCCCCCCCCCCCCCCTAGTAGTTCTCCTAGGTTCTTGTATTGCGTGGTAAAAGTTCTGAATAGAATTTACATGACTAAAGTTCAGTGCATAAACCCATTTTGCTACAACTCAAGTATTTTAGTGCCATAATATTTTTAAACTCAAAACGAAGGTTTCCACAAGGCTAGTGTTTCAGCCAAAATAAAATGACCCCCATTTGACTAAAACGTTATAATCAGAAACTACAACATTAAGGTAGACTTCTGCAGGATAAACGCTTGGTAGAATGAGAGAACATAGACAAGGCACACCAACTATTTTGCCAGATTCATTTGAAATGAGGGAGCACAGATAATGCATGCAAACTGTTTGACAGAAAGCAACTGAAATGAGGAAGCAAAGACAAGTCACGTTAATTGTTTGGCAAAATCTAAAGAGGACTGAGATTAAAATATTCAGAGAGGATGTAGTACATATTTAATTGTTTTGACTGGCTCTTCAGAGCCAATCTCATTTAAGAAGAATGGCCGTGACACAAAAAGGAGATGCATTAAAATAGATAGGCGCCTAAGGTGAACTATGAAGCATATGTACAACGAGGTGTATGAATAGATATGCACACCATATGACAAATGGAGATCGTTTTCATTAAAAGAAATTTAAAAAAAATTGATAAGCCCAGGCGTATGGGTGATGGTATGAATTCAGCGTTGGCAGAATCACAAATAAAAATGAGGAAGTACAGACAAGTCACGTTAACTGTTTGACATAATGCCTCAAGGCGATGCCCTCTCGTGCAATGCAATGATCGCAGGAATTGCTTAAAATAAATTCAAGGACAGAGGCAGTGTACATATTTGCATCAAAATAAATGTTGGCATACTGGATAGTAATTGGGTTTCAGTATTTTCTATGGCTAAATTAACAGCACAGAGGTAAATACCTCTAAAAATATCATACTCCCCTCCTCAGCTCTCTTATCACCCTCTCCTGCAACGCACCTCCTCTCTTTTGATCTGCTATGCTTGCTTGAGTTATTCCCTTTTTTCTGGCAAAAATAGTGCATCTCTCTGTAACTCCTCCATCCCCTTTTTAACTGCCTCCCGAGATATTTCTTCCATAATGCCTGATGACCCACCCCCCCCGTGGATAAGATCTTTCTTCTTTAAATAATAAATCGAGCATTATCGAGGGAGAGGTGTGGATGAGAGGTGACAGCCACATCCTCCACTATACCGACTCACACTATACCGACTCCCACTATGATACAGCCATCGGGAGCGTTGTTATATCCTACCCCCTTGGACTAGGCTTACTCCTGGAAGCCTGTAAATACTAAGATGCAGCCAATGCACACACTAGGCCAAGAAACTCAATACAATCCAAATAAAACTAAGGAGGAAAGTCTCAACAATTGGACTGACAAACTACACATGACCATAAGGTAATCCAGACGGTAAGACCACAACATAGGAACACAACTCTAACAGAGTGTAGTGGGCTAGGAATAGGGAATAGGGTCTGTGACTATCTCCAGTACCCACCATCAGGGACAAGAGTATACTCAGGCCTGTGAATCTAGGCGGAGTCGATGCTCAGTACCTGCAACACTCCAAGCACACATCAAGGTACCTATGCATAGATATATACATCATATAGCCGAAGCAACAATAATCATGTAAGCATGAAATCCATCATACGTAATAATAATGTCCACATCATAATAGTATCGAGATTGCACATCACCAGTGCCAATACAAAATAATAACAAGATGCGTAATCCAAAATAACATATACAGTCATCCAAGTCCATCAAGATAAGAAAAACATAAGAAAAACACAGGGTCATGACATCCCCTAGAAGTCTGCAAAAAGATATGGATAAAGGTCTCTCATCCTTGTTGCATCTTCCCAAGATGCTGAGGACTCACCATCAGGATCCCATTGGACCCTTACCTGCTCTATGTCCCGACCCCTAAGGGTCAACCTCCGATGTTGAAGGATGCGTATGGGTTCCAAAGAAAGCTACCCGTCCGCCTCGACCTGCAAAGTAGTCCAATCAAGAAAATGGGTCACATCAGGAATATACTGTCTAAGAACTGAAACATGGAACACATCGTGGATATGTGATAGACTCGGTGGTAATGCAATGCGATAGGCAACATGACCAATCCTCTCAAGGATCTCAAAAGGTCCCACAAAGTGAGGTGCCAGCTTCGAGCCTTTCCCGTAATGGATGGGGCTCTTCCGCGGACAAACTCTCAAAAACATAGGGTCACCTACTGAGAAGTGATGATCCAACCTACGAGCATCGGCATACTTCCTCTGCTGATCCTGAGCTGTAGCCAAATGCTCTCTAATCCGTACTACCTGTTGCTCCATATCCTGAAGCATTTCTAGACCCAAAATAACTCGGTCCTCTAAGCGATCCCAAACTCAACGGAGTACGGCATGGCCTACCATACAAGGCCTGGAAGGGAGACATACCGAGAGAACTATGATACCCATTTTTATAAGCAAACTCAACTAGGTACAAATAGTCCTCCCAATGAGACTGTCGATCCATAATGTACATCCGAAGCATATCTTCTAAGACCTGATTAACCCGCTCCGTCTGTCCGTCAGTCTCGGGATGGTATGCAGAGCTGAAATTAAGCTGAGCTCCCAAAGCATGCTGAAGAGAAGTCCATAGAGTTGAAGTGAACACTGGATCATGATCAGAAATAATCCTATGAGGAATACCATGCAGACGCACAATATCCTCTATAAACACTTGAGCTACAGACGCTGCAGTGTAGGAAGATCTCAGGGGTGAGAAGTGTGCCACCTTGGACAACTTGTCCACTATAACCATAATAGCATCATGACGATGCGAAGACATAGGTAACCCCACTATGAAATCCAGAGATATCTTATCCCTCTTCCATCCAGGGATGGAATGAGGATGCAACAACCCTGCTGGGTGCTGATGCTCTGCCTTCACCCGCTGGCACTCAAGACATCGAGCCACAAAATCAGCAATATCTCGTCGTAAACCTACCCAATGATGCAACTATCAAAGATCGGCATGCATCTTCGTGACACCCGGATGAGCTGAATAGGGTGCATGATGGGCTTCTAATAGAACCAAGGAACGAAGATCACCAGAATCTGGAACATAAATACGACTAAGATGTTGCAAAAGTCCATCAAGCTCGAGTGAGAAACCTGCAAACCTACCCTCAAGGACTCTCCCAAACTCAATCTCTGCTCTCACCTCCTTATACCAAGTATCACTAGGAAGTGACTCCAAAATACGGCTCCGCAAATCCACTCCAAGAGACAAAAGTGAAATCTCATGTCTCCTCCTACTCAAGGCATCTGCAACAACATTCTCCTTACCCTAAATGTAGCGAACCTCGAAGTCATACTCACAGAGGAACTCCATCCAACGGCGCTGCCGAGCATTCAAATTTGGCTGAGTGAAGATATACTGCAAACTACGATGATCACTATGCAATTCAAACTGATGTCCCAAAAGGAAATGTCTCCAACGCACAAGCGCATGGATGACAGCCGCTAACTCCAAATCTTGGGTGGGGTAATTAAGTTCATGATCCTTGAGCTTGCGGGACTCATATGCAATCACTCGTCCCTCTTGCATGAGAACTGCCCCCACACCCTCCAAAGAAGCATCGGTACACACTATAAAATCACCTATAGGATCTGGCACTACCAGAATAGGTGCATTAGTCAGCCACTCCTTAAGAGCCTGAAATGCTGACTCACACTGATTTGACCATACAAACGTCTTCCCTTTCTGCTGAAGAGAAGTGATGGGATGGGCAACCCGAGAGAAATCTCGCACAAATCAGCGATAGTAACCTGCCAATCCCATGAAACTACGAAGCTCAGTCACATTCATTGGTGTTGGCCAATCTACAATAGCTTGAATCGTAGAAGGATCCACTAAGATACCCTCTCTTGAGATGATATGGCCTAAATATCTCACCTCAGTCTGGAAGAACTCACACTTGGCCAAATTGCCAAACAACTGATTATCCCGCAAGCATTGCAACACTTGCTGCAAATGGCCTTCATGCTCCTCCACGGTCCTTGAATAAATTAAAATATCATCAAGGAACACAAGAACAAACTGGTCAAGATAGGTGCGAAACACCCCATTCATCAAACTCATGAAAACTGATGGAGCATTGGTCAACCCGAAAGGAACAACCATGAACTCATAATGCCCATAGCGTGTACGAAATGTAGTCCAATGAATGTCTGCCTCATGAATGCAAAGTTGATGGTATCTTGACTTTAGATCTATCTTGGAGAACACTTTGGCTCCCCTCATTTGATCGAACAAGTCATCTATTCGAGGCAACGGGTATCGATTCTTCACTGTGACTTTGTTCAACTGGTGATAATCAATGCACAAACGAAGAGATCCGTCCTTCTTCTTTACGAAGATGACAGGTGCACCCCAAGGGGATACACTAGGATGAATGAAACCCTTCTCTAGTAAATCCTCTAACTGCAACCGCAACTCACCCAACTCTTGAGTAGTCATGCGATACGGTGCTCGAGAAATAGGCTCCGCACCGGGAATGAGATCGATACAGAAGTCTATGTCGCGCTTAGGTGGCATACCTGGAATATCACTCGGAAAGACATCTGCAAACTCCTAAAGAATAGGATGATCATCAAGAGATACCTCCTGAATTCCACCCTCAGCCAGATCACTAACTGAAATAGCAAACATTTGACAACCTTTCCGCATGGCATGCTTCAGCTACATAGCTGAAATCACACAGAGAGAAATGGGTCTCTAAAGCCCAACTAACTCAACATGCTCTCCAACATCGTCAACACACTGAACTAACTTACACTAACAATCTATACTGGCTAGGTGGGTCTCCAACCAATCCATGCCTAAAACAATCCCGTAGGACCCCAAAGGCAACACATAGAGATCCACTGTGGTAGTGAAGGTGCCCAAATCCAACACACAACCATGAACAAAGGAGTCTACAACCACCTTGGATCCAGTAGCTAACTCAACTTGCCAACCAATGTCTTGCCTTGCCACCACGAGTCCACAATGCTCCACAAGAGAAGGAGAAATGAAAGAATCTGAAGCTCCTGAATCAAACAAGATAGATGTGGTAATCCCACATAACACACCTGAATACTCGACTACAGTGCCCTGATGCTTAGCCTGATGGTTATCAACCGTCGCAAAAACTCTATGTGATCTACCAGCCTCACCTACTGTAGGCTCTGAAGTAGCCTGTCTCTGACTACCTCCGGCCAATGATTTCTAAGGACACTGAGCAGCTATATGACCATGCTGCCCACAAGCATAACAACCACCCCTGCCGAAACCTCGGCCTGAAAATGGTGCATGTGACTACTGGGATCCACCACCCATAGAACTCTGCTGAGCACTCTGAAAACTCTATGATGGACCACTCTGCTGTCTACTCTGAGAGTGATGACGTGAATGATCTCTAGCAAATGGAGTACCAGGATTCTGCCCATTGTGCTGAGACTAAGCAGGCCTATACCTCTGTCACTGACTATGTCTAGAAGGTGTAGTATGTGATCTAGATGGTCTAGCTCCCTAAGACTGTGTACCCCGAGCAACTGATCATGAAGGAGGGGCACTACCAACCTGAACACCTGCCTGACCACCAAAACCCCTAGTCAAATTCTCCTCTCTCAACATCGCCTTCTCCACGGTAACCTCTAAGGTCTTTGGCTCAAACACACGGACACCACCACTGATACAGGCATTTAGGTCCCTGATGAAATGTTGTACTAACATCAGCTCATCATCAGAAATGCTAGCATATTGCTTCAGCTCAAAGAAGCAGTGCTCATATTGATCTACTGTCAGAGTCAACTGACGAAGTTCATGGAACGCATCAGCACATCTCTGTCGGTAGTAATCTAAAAGAAATCATGCATGAAACCTCTCTAAGAATAGTCCCCATGACACGAAAGAAATATCTAAGTGAAGTTTCTGCTCTTCTACTCTCCACCATGTAGATGCAAATCCTCTGAAATGCATAATGGCACATCGAGCTCTAGTATTGCTACTATAAGGATGCATAGCAAAGCATCGATCGAGATCGATCAACCAAGTCTCTGCCTCGGTGCCTGTACCAGGACCATCAAAAGTAGGGGGATAAGCCCTTAGAAGATCCCTCATGTGACCTGCTGTAACACTGTCTCCATCCACCCTATCCCTCACAACAACTACTCTTGAATGATCTAGACTATGAGAACGCTCATGCTCAGCTCTAGCATTCTGACCATCCTGACGAGAAGGGTGTGACTCTGCCTCATGAGATACCTCCTGACGAGGTCCTAATCGGTCCAAAATCTGCTGTAAAATAGATAAAACATGAGCACACCCGAGCCCTTCAGCTTGATTATCAACATGTCGTTCCTCCTGACGCTCATCCTGATTGCCCTAATTACCTTGATTACCCTGATTATCCTGATTACCCTGATTGGCAGCATGCCGGGTGCTACGTCGAAGAACAGTGGCTATACCTCTAATTTTGCCTCTGGCTCTACCCCTAGAAGGCATCCTAAAGGAACAAAGAACACATCAAAATAGATCAATGCAAAGATGACCTAATCACCATACTAAGGCATGAAAGCATAACAGCATGACTATAGAAAAAATATAACAAGCTCACGCCAAACATAGTAAAACATAGAAGGCTCAAGTACGCCAGAGCTCCCAGTGTGTGAACATGCACTCTGATACTAGATGTAACATCCCGCTACCTAACCCCGAAGGCTAAGAGCCAAAAGGGAGCAAGATAAATTTTTTTTGACATAAGTAAACAACATACACAGATTTAGTTGTCAATGCGATAGATTGATACCATGCATTTTAAACACCAAAATAAATGTTCCAATTCACATATGATAAAAACATGAATCCATAAGCATAAAATACAGGTGGATCTGATACTCACACTGGAATCCATAAAGTAATAAAGGAACATCACATTTCTTCTCATTAATTTCAACGATTACAACTTCTCTCCTAAGAGAGTTCAATTACATAACTACATTTACAAGTACAATGAAATATTCTAGAATAGGATACAATAACTGAATGAAGTGATTGAGAGAGAGATCATCTCAACTGGCGCTCCAAAACTAGTTCACCAGTCCCCAATGGTGGTGGCAACGCCTCCCAACCATGTGGACTCCTTAGAGACCACCCCACCGTGCTCGGAGATAGTCACAAGGCCCAAACGGATGAACAACAATAAGGGGGTACAAGATGGCCGACACTCACATCAGACACAGAGAAGACACGGAGAACAGTGCTTACAGTCAGAGTCATAAATAGGTGTACTTATCTAAGTCATAAGTCGGGTACTACTCACGACTCCTAAGGTGCTAGATACTAGAGCGTAATCATATGGAGTGTCATCATATGTGCTCAAAGGGATGGCACACATGGGACCAAGTACCTCTCATACAGATGAGGAGACTCAATCGTGCCTGAATCCATGTCCTGCAAACGGATGACTCGATGCCTCGCAGACGGATAGGCCTTCTCATTGCATCCTCAGCCTTTACAAGCGCTCAAGGCCATGCATGAGGACAAATTATCTTATTAATGTTTTTACCCCAATGTTTTTCATTTAGTTATCACTTATTAATGAAACTCTGCTACTAGTTCCCCTGGCAGCCACTTGCGGGCCCCGGGCCTATAGAGAGCCACTCCAAATGACAACTCTAATTACCTAGACCAATCTCATCTCGTTTGACCAAACGAGGTAATCTAAAATAGACTGTAACACTAAATTCTAAATTTGAAATAGTAAATATGATAAATGAGATCTACAATACAGAAGCTTTCGATGATAGTGTCGTTTTATTAAAAATAGCCCTTTGTCCGTTAAATCAACTGTTTAATAACTGTAGTGACCCCAATTTGGTCATACTTCACAAAGGTATGCACAGATAAAATAAAAATACGGCAACTGGCATTACAAGTCTATTCTCCACCTAAATTTTGGCATATTGTCTACCATATTTATCATAGCAAAATAAAATGCAAAGTACATACTTACAAAATGGAAATCTAAATTCCCCCCCCCCCCCCCCCCCGCCCAGTAGTTCTCCTAGGTACTTGTATTGCGTGGTAAAAGTTCTGAATAGAATTTACGTGACTAAAGTTCAGTGCATAAACCCATATTGCTACAACTCAAGTATTTTAGTGCCATAATATTTTTAAACTCAAAACGAAGGTTTCCACAAGGCTAGTGTTTCAGCCAAAATAAAATGACCCCCATTTGACTAAAACGTTATAATCAGAAACTACAACATTAAGGCAGACTTCTGCAGGATAAACGCTTGGTAGAATGAGAGAACATGGACAAGGCACACCAACTATTTTGCCAGATTCATTTGAAATGAGGGAGCACAGATAATGCATGCAAACTGTTTGACAGAAAGCAACTGAAATGAGGAAGCAAAGACAAGTCACGTTAATTGTTTGGCAGAATCTAAAGAGGACTGAGATTAAAATATTCAAAGAGGATGTAGTACATATTTAATTGTTTTGACTAGCTCTTCAGAGCCAATCTCATTTAAGAAGAATGGCCATGACACAAAAAGGAGATGCATTAAAATAGATAGGTGCCTAAGGTGAACTATGAAGCATATGTACAACGAGGTGTATGAACAGATATGCGCACCATATGACAAATGGAGATCGTTTTCATTAAAAGAAATTTAAAAAAAATTGATAAGCCCAGGTGTATGGGTGATGGTATGAATTCAGTGTTGGCAGAATCACAAATAAAAATGAGGAAGCATAGACAAGTCACGTTAACTGTTTGACATAATGCCTCAAGGTGATGCCCTCTTGTGCAATGCAATGATCGCAGGAATTGCTTAGAACAAATTCAAGGACAGAGGCAGTGTACATATTTGCATCAAAATAAATGTTGGCATACTGGACAGTAATTGGGTTTCAGTATTTTCTGTGGCTAAATTAACAGCACAGAGGTAAATACCTCTAAAACTATCCTACTCCCCTCCTCAGCTCTCTAATCACCCTCTCCTGCAACGCACCTCCTCTCTTGTGATCTGCTATGCTTGCCTGAGTTATTCCCTTTTTTCCTGCAAAAACAATGCATCCCTCTTTAACTCCTCCATCCCCTTTTTAACTGCCTCCCGAGATATTTCTTCCATAATGCCTGATTACCCCCCTCCCCCCCCCCTCCCCTTGGATAAGATCTTTCTTCTTTAAATAATAAATCGAGCATTATCGAGGGAGAGGTGTGGATGAGAGGTGACAGCCACATCCTCCACTATACCGACTCCCACTATGATACAGCCATCGGGAGCGTTGTTACACATGCTCTATATGATCTTTGGAAGCAACTCGAAGTATACTACCTCCAATTCTATTGCTTGTCGATCTCTAATATGTTCAGAGCTTGACGGGTTCAAAAAATGGTGTACGAAGAAATGCTTACATTCGAAAATAGAATAGAACTAGAAGTTACTAGGAAGATGAGCAAGGGCTGTTTGTTTCGGGTGCCCGTGATATCTCTATCCTATGAAACATAAATCTACCATTTATTTACAATCATACAGATTCTATCACATGCTCAATTATGGCCGAGCATTCTAGTTAAAACTACGTAGACCACAATGGCAGAAATTATAATTATAAGAAGGAAGTGGGTTTTAGATTTCAAATAGTGGGCGTCAACGGGGCAATGACATAATATTTGACTTGTCTCTAAGCTTTAAGGAAGCAATTTTTGGGTTACAAAAGAGTTTGAAATATTTTTTTTGAAAGACTTGTGGAAGTTTTATGGGGAGTGGGGAAAAATCTGGTGCAAGAAATCGTAAATGCCAAGATTGCAGAGGCAAGGGCTATGTGAAGAAAACACAGAGGATGTCATTCGAGATTGTTTCATAGAATCTAGTAATACCAAGTGTGGAGGGCTCTCTCTTGTAATTCGACTCTGTCATATGATCAGCTTTCTTATCGAAGTATACATGTATGAAACTCAAGTCTAAATCATTAAATATTTCCTAGTTAATGCTAATACTTCCCTCTCAACTTTATTAGTCATACTGGTAAAGGAAATACTTATATGCCATTAGCGATTAGTTGGGATTCACTGTCCTTACTCTTTTGTTAATAGAAGTTCACAACTCAATACTTGAGATTCATCAGTGTTGTTGGAATATGGTTAAGTTTTTGTTGCAATGATAGACTAAAGTCTCTCTATGTATTATACTACTATATACTACCTAGCATAAGATGATAATTCTTCTTGAGGATAATCTTTTACATTTCTGAATATTCAAGGTTCTTTATCTTAAGCTTTGGAAAATTAGTAATATGATATAGACTTCTATTTATGTTTGAATAGGAACTTTTGGAAGAGAAATTTTTTAGAGAGATTGTAATAAGGTTTTAGACCCTTGAATAAGTATAATTGGATAGCAAGTATATATTTATTATTAGTTAGGTAAAACAAAAGGAATGAATGTTATGGGTTTTGCTTATAGATGAACTATTGTAAAAAGAAATTAGTTATTGTTATATCTAAACCAACTCTATAGTTGTAAGACAAGTTATCCCGAACTATGAAGTCTCTGTGCTATGCGTACATAGGCAAGGCCATCAGGGATGAGCCCCCGAGACATTAGGTCGGCCCCTTACGGCTTTAGGCTTGTCATTGTTGTAGTTGATATTTGAATTATGCAATTATTAAGGACTAATGCTTCATTAGATGTGCAGTTGAGATCTATAATCATGCAGGATTCTGGAGCTAAGGAGGCACCCTTTCTCTTGGCGAATAGTTGGCTATTTGGTAGTATTGGTAAAGGTGTATAAGTGTACATAAACTTATTGAAATATTTGTATCTTACATTTCATGATTGATGAACATTGATATGCTCCGATTATTGACTTGAGGTTTACTAAGATAAATTTGTAAACTGATATCTTATCAACATGTAGTGTTCATTAGTGTTATTTTCTTGGTAGGTATTACTAATTGTGCATGTGTGTATTCAATACAACCCATGGCCATTAATTGATCATGTTAGTAATTACTAATGTGGTCATGTAGTTAAACATAATTTGAATGTGTTACGTATGTTATTGAATATTGCTTAATTAAAATAATGCAGTCATGCTCTCCCTAGAGATGTTAGTTAACTTGTGGTATTAGACTATGTTATATTTTGTTATCATTAATTCTTTTTTTTTTAAATCACCTTTTTACTGTTTAGTTGACTTATCTCTAGGGTTTCATGGCGGGGCATTACAAAATATCCCTCGCCATACTTTAGATATATATTTTTAAATATAAATAAATTAGTAGTTATTTACATGGAGATGGATGAGAACTTATATAACTATCGTGGTTAGCTTGGAGATGGATAATCTATTAAGGTAAAGTTTGATGTTGGTTGGCACACATTAGGCAATATTAATCAATAATGGTTATGAATGACTTCAATCATTTGATCATAGCTACTTGGAATAATTTGTCTATGATCCTATGATGTTAAAATTCTTTTTGACAAGACATTACTATTGTAGTAAGAAAGGGTATAAGTTATTAACAAGAATTATTGTAAATATATGTGACTTAGTCTACTTCACATCACTTATTAGTGCCCCATTTATTAATTTCATGCATATACTTTCACATTGCAAGTCTCACATATATTGCCAATTTCATAGGTATACAAATATACTTTATGTTACTAAATGCATTATGGTAGATGCTTCGTCAAATGATCTGTTGTCCTTTGTATTTACAAGTATTGAACTACTAATCTCTAATTTCTAATATTTTTTAGATCTAATAATAAGTAGAATAATAGTAAACTGAATGAACTTGCTTGCAAGAATTCAAAAAAGAAAACAAGTAACAAGATTTCAAAATGCAACAAGCCTAAGATCCTTCCATGCTTAATTATTAACAAAATAAAGAGGTTGAATTCTCCTATAATTTATAGTCAAAGACAAAAAAAGATATGGATATCAAGACATCAAGATGAAGAGTCATTATTTCAAAAAGTGACTAATCATTAAATAAAACAAATGTAGCTTTGACAATAAATGTATATCTAAAAGAATCTTAATAGTGTTTTCCCCTAAATTAAGATGCTTCACTCCTATCCTTATCACGTGTTGCTGCTCTATCCAAATCATCATGCCAAGTACGCTTCTTGTTGTTCTTTGTACAAGATGGAGTAGGAAACATAGCTAAACCTTGACAGATGGTTGAACGTCTCCTAATATTCATTATTTCAATCAAGTCTCTCTCTCTACAAAGTGTAGTGCCATGACCATCCACAACACACTTGAATGGTCGTACAGTTGGATGTTGTAGTCCAATTTGACTAGAGAGTGCCATGCCTCTACCCTTATTTATCAAGTCTTCTAAGCCCTTATCAAAAAAGGCTATTGTTCCATCATCATCTGTGCTTTGGAAAAAATCTTCAATCAACTTTTGTTCCCTCATCATTGAATTTATTTTGCCTTCTCCACCTTCTTGTGCTGAAATCTAAATATTAGTCAATAAAAGATATTAGTAGAATATAAATAAAAGTAATGGACATAGCATGAGTGTTTTAAAGCACATTACATTTGAGCGATATTGGTTCTCCTCCTCAACATCATCAAGTGCATGTAATGTAGATGGTTGGTCACCCACTACTTCCTAATCCATTTGCATATAAATAATTAGTAAGGGAATAATGGCCATCTCTATTGAAAGAGAATGTAACAAAAGTATGCAAAAAAACACAAAAAGACACAAGGTGATTTGATATATCAATGCTAGTGTCCTCTCCATGAACTCATGTTATCATACTAGACATGTCATCAACAACTAGGGGAACATCATTTCTATTGGTGTGACCAATTGACTTTTTTATTCATGTTCACCTTGACTGCATGCTTACATGTGTAACCCTAAGTTGCAAAGTTGCATGAACATATAAACAAACCTGGCATGGATCCATACACTTGGTAACAAATTTTGTGATCTCCTTGACTTTGAACCCATGCAATACAGCTATCAGTGGCATCAAATTTCACGTGATCATCAGGAATCTATAAGGCACGCACCCAAGACACATTCTCAACCTTTTCCAAATTAAAGTTTTTGTAGAAACCATTTTCTTTACTGATTTGCATCCACCAATAATATGTTTATACATCCACAATCAATTGGTTAACCAACCAATCCACTCTTCAATGTGATGCATGACGAATGGTCTTTAAAAACTAGTTCTTCAAATATGAGTGATATGATTCCATTTCACTATTTGTTTCTTGACCAACATGCTTAACAGTATGACAACATCTAAACCACATCCCCACCTTATGGATCCACCGCTCTTGAAAATAGTCAACAAACTTTGATACATGTCTTGAAAATGATGTACAAATAACCAAGCATCTTTAATAGATGTCTCCTCATCTAGAGAGTGATGCATGATGGATCCCAACATAACAAACATTTCTCTTCTAGAAAAATCATCCTTCACCTTGGCTATCAAGTTCTTCAACCATGCCCTCCTAACATGCCAGCTACAGAGATATATTTCACAGCCAAAAACCTCCCTACAAGGCTACAATACAACTATAATTAGCATCCTAATTATGTATGTAAATATTAACAATGCATAATACTTACAAAAATAAAAATCACCTGATAGCATTAATTTGTGTTGCAACATCATCTACCATAAATGCATTGATTTTCCACTCGATCTTCTTCAAGAGAACTATTTGCATAAAAATTCACATCCAATATGCTAAGTCAGATGTACATGATCTAGACATTATTATCCATGAAACCGGTAACCCCATGTGTTGGGTGTCAAAAGAAAGCAATGTGTACAGTTGGAACTGCAAAAATAATTAGAGTACAAAGATTAAGATCATAATTTATATATATACGAAGGAAAATATGATAACAAAAATAATCTTAAATGTTTTACCTTCATTGCATTCGTTCCAAATGTTGAGTCCATTGCTAGCATGCTATCATGCCCATACTGTATCATCCAATCCAATTGTTGTGGTAGTTGAATTCCTAAAATAAAAGGTACATCTCCATCTCCATTTCCATCAACACTAGTTTCATTCAATTCTTGGTAGGTAAACCATTTTTCTGGATTTACAACCACCCATTGTTTGACAGATTGTGCATCATTAGTATGCAAAACATATTTTGTTTGTTTGATTTTATGCTCTATGTTTTGTATATCATTCTTATTCAAGAAGTCATCTCTTTTTGTTTGTCCTCTGAACAAGATTAACTTGTTCATGACCATTTCCCTATGTTTCATATGAACTGCATTAGGAGATAAACCTAACAATAACATATTTTTCACCCAATCTTGTAATTCTTTGCTTATGTGAAGTGCAAAAAAATATCTACTCCCTTTGAAAGATTCAACCTCTTGACCATGACAAGGAAATCCATTCTTGTCAACATGATCAACTTGGTAAAAAGACAACAGAGAATGATCGGGCCTACGATGCATAATGCGGATTGTAAAGTGGCACTGGCATCCACATCTTCTACATTTTCAGCCAGGCCTACTTCCTTTACCACTCTTTGGGACCAATGATTTATCAAATTGAGTGGCATCAACGTGTCAATAATCATTTGGACCATAAGAGCACCAATATCTACACAAAATTAAAAAATACAAATAACATTAGTCCTTGAGGTATGCATGTACTAACTAATGTAAGTATTTCAATATAAATTAGTAAATGAAGATCTTATGTAGTGTACTCTAAAAATGAGTTGATCCTTCTTGATGCATCACTCAGAGGAGTAGAATTCTTCTTCTTCTTGACATAAAATTGGGTGGGCTATGACTGCCTCTTCAATTCCCCTTCAATAAAATCCTTTACTCTATCATTTTCAACCCAAGCCACTTGGAAGGTTGAATTAGTTTGATCAGGGTATATGCTCCAAACAAGGTCCTCATAGGAAAATGGGTCATCATGTGGGTGTTGGACCTCATGGGACATAATTTGTTGCATCTAAAATTATACCAAAACCTTAGAATTAGACTAAATTAAGTTTGTAGTTTTCCTCATCAAATATTATTAATAATATATTGAACCCTAGCATACCCATGATTAGCTACATGACATATATGGCATCATTTTTTAAAAGAAAACAATAACCCCCTAGAGAGAAAACTAAAATGACAAAAACCTAAAATGCATTTCTTTCATAGGTTAAATATAATAAAAGATAGCAAAAAATTATAATTTTGTATGTCATTCTCAGTGTATGCCATAGAGGGTGCTTTTATATGTCATAGGCAAAGATAAAAAAAAGTGCCTTAATGAGGCTTTGATTTTCTACAGTCCATTCCTCTAGGTGTTGCTGAAGTACCTCCATCATTTCCATGACCCCGAGAAAAATGACAATTATCAATTCCTTCTACACATGTTTGGTGTCCACAATTTTCAAAATATTGATACCTTATCAAACTTAACACTCTACAGCAAGAAATCTAAAATGCAATACATCATACGACTAACAAGTATTATTTACATCAAGAAATCTAAAATGCAATAAAGCAAGCTTACCCTGAAACAAGAAATTGGCGGTGAAGAGAATAAGAGGAAACTGGCAATAACAAATATAAAACTATACTATGTCAATGATCTGCAAACACCTGCACCATCACCTCAATAAACATCAACTAAAACTAGTCAAATGAAATGAAGAAACTAAGGTTCTCACCCTGATGATGATAATGAAATGATAATTTCTTAACTGGAAGATACTAATCTATGAGCATCAGATGAACATGAAAGGAAAACTAAAAATAAAGCAATAATCAATGGCAAGATCTTTATTTTCACGATAGGACAAAGGTAGTTGTTGATCTAAGTGTGGCAGATCTAACAAGTTAAAAATAAAAGAATTTATTGGATTGAATTAATCAGATGAAATGGAACATTTTTATTTTTTTCAAAGACCATAATAAATGAGAGAAACTACAAAATTGATGTAGGATCTATGGATGATGATACAGGAAATTCTGTGCATAAGGCATCCTTTTTACCGGCACACATATTGAGTAGGATTGCCACTATTTTTTCCACTAGTTTGATTTCCTGCATTTTTTTGGAATCTCTCCTTTCCTTCCAGTAAGAGGCTTGATGTTTCCCATGTTCACCATAGAAGCTGCAAAATCATTGAAAAAGGCAGTTTGATCGATGTTGTAGAGATCAACCTGATCATTAGAAAACACAAAATACGGATTAAATAATCCCTGATCTGAGTGTAGAAGCCCCTTTTGCTCAATCAGATCTTTGAAATAGTTATTGTCAAATACATTGGGGCTGTCAACATCCAATGGAGAGAGGCTACTATCACTAATGTTTTTGTTTTTAGGGCATCTTGCCTGAACAAATTCGGCAAAAGCATGGTATTCATTATAGATGTGGTTTCTATAAGTGAACCATTGCACTTGACCGATCGTATGAGTACCTAATCAAACAAAAATAAATTTACATGGTCAGGTACTTTAATTGCTTACAATAAATGTTTCAGAAAGGTAGTGGGACTCTGGTTTACCGAATCTATGGAAAACTAAGAAAATAGGAGCAAAACAAATGCAGATGCTGCAATATAATTTTCCTCTAGGAAAATACAAGAAAGAGCTCACAATGAAGAGCGATAAGCATGCAGCGGGTAAATGAAAAAACAAATCAAATAAAAAAACAAATGATAAGAAAAATAGAAATATCTAAAGTTGAAGGCGGGAATATTGAAAAGTTAGCATGCAGGAATATTTCAAAGTTAGCTTACTGCAGCTAGTGAAGTCTGCGGTTAGCCTGCTACAGTTAGTGAAGTGCACGGTTAAGACTGACAGAGGGATGGATAGAGGAATGGAAGAGGATGAGCGGGGGAGCTAGTGGGGTCCATTTCCACGTCAGCATTGACTCAACGCTGATTGTGGAAGTGGATAACATTTAAGTAGAGCTGGGAGAGAGTGAGAAAAATAAAAATAGAGGATTTTTTATTTCCATACTCTTGGGTTGAGATAATTCTAAGATCGAAGCGATGATGGTGGCATCTATCAGAGAAAATTAAAAGGGAGGTACAAAGCACACACAAAATAACTAAGTAAAGCCAAGTGTCTAACTATAATTACAATCATCTTCTTCTTTGGAGTTGTCCCTTTACCCAAGTCTATCTTGTTGGCCATCTCTATTCTAAGTCTAAAAGGTACTAATATCTTTTTTCTTGTCTAAGTTAAAATCTCATCAGAATGTTTTATCTAGATAATGATCAGTATCTAGCCTTTTGTAAAGCCAAAATCAGAAGTCATTCCATTTTCATCCTATCCCTACTTGAATCCTTAATAAAATCACATCCCAAGGTTTAGTATGTCTCTCTATGCCAAGTCAAGTCACAATACCCTAAGCTAAAAATCATATTTAAGAGCAACCACAATGTTCCATTTACATGCATCATGATGTAGAGAGAAAATTAAAAGAAATAATTCATGTCATAACTCATGACGTAACATTAGAAATAGGAAAATGTGTTAAATTTATACCTTCACATGTTTTTTCATCCATTCATTTCATGTTACATCTCATACATTTAAGAAAAGACCAAAAACATTGCATAATCATTCTGTTGTTCATAATAATAATCCTAAACTATCCATGTGCAGAAAAGATAAAAAAGGGGGCATGAGATATCAAATGTAGTCACAAGATGAATTTAAATGGAGTCATCATAGCATATATCAAAATTCTAAGTGGGTCATCCCACAATAATGGGTTACACTTTTTGGCCAAACTTGACATTGAAATCATGGGAGTGATAGAGGGTAGTTAATAACCATAGAGGGAAATGCAATTATAGAAATACTAGCTATTGTATAGAGTGACAAAATAATGTGTACCCTTTTGATCGCACAACGACATGTACAACTGACTCCTCAAAATTGCAAACTGACTTGAAACTAACTCAATATGGAGTTTACAGGCCAAAAATAGTTTCTAAACCAACATGGGTTTGTACCTTGTATATTGACAATAATTCAGTGAGCACAAAGAAACTTTGTTAAATGATTGCAGATCAAATCCCTTTATAACAGGTTTAAACACCCCTTCTACAAAAATCTGAAGTGCCTTTCTCAACAGCACTCAAACAGATTTCACATTTCTCACTCCATCACAGACACATAGGAATTAATGCCTTCTATCCTTTTGTCTTCGCCACATGGACTTCTACCAAACTCACATAGAATGAAATCTTCAAACTCGCCTTTAAGTGCCAAGCAGATAGTTATTCATGTGGGCCAAAAATTTAGTTACAAGACAAATCAAATCATCACACTTTATTCAGATAATGCCGACTGTAAGATAAAGGGAAACCTCATGGCCAATCCCGAATCCAAATTGATTGCAATGTCTTCTATTTCCAATGCAGCAAAAAGAATCCTCTCACATTATCAACAAATAATACTTCTACGCATCCTTCCACATAGTCCCTGACTTTCTATTCAATGCAGCCTCATTTTTTAATAACCTTCAAACATTGCAAAATCACTCTCCTTCCATGATGGTAACTGCTTCCTTCAAATTTTGATGTACGAGCACAAAACTGTTTACAAGAGATCCACGCTCCTTCACATTGCAGACTTCAGTGCCATACACAAGATCCTCACACAGGCCAGATCAACAATGCCATAGCTCTGATACCATATGAAGGGATAGTAATAATTTTATTTATTGACTGAATGATAAATGCTCATGCAAACATAGATATATATTGTATTATATTTCATTGATATAACAAAAATAACAGTTATAGCCCAACTAACATAACCACCAGTAGTTACGTACAATGTTAACAATGTAATATCATTGTTACTATAACTACTATGCCAACATACAAAATGTCTCTCAAAGAAAGAGGAAATACAACACAAACTATAGTATCACCAATTATCACCTGCAAAGATAAATGATAAAACACAAAACAATCTTGCCCCAAAAAATGTTCAAAAACGTAATGTGTTTTTGCACATGCTCTAAAATTGCAATTTAACTCAAAAACATGACATGGAAAGGGTCTTTGTTACAATTGTGTAGTGCCCCTCCATTTTTCCACCATGGATGTGCAGTTTAATGATCATGACTAAGTTTGACTCAGGACCAAGAGGTGATCCAAGAAGGTTGTTAAATATTGGGATTGAAGATGGTGCTGCCACAAGGGGAGGTTTAAAGAGATTTTTGATTGAGGTATGCAATTCGTTGAATTATTGAATGTCATTGAGATTGAATAAATTTTGAAGGGAATTTGGAGCATAATTGTGTTTTGAGATTTACGATGATTCTTTTCTTGTGGGAAGCTTCAGAATATGGTATATGTTTTCAATTTGTGATCAAAATGAAATCGTGATTCTATATATTATTTCTGTAATTGTTCTTTTAGACCAAAACCCTTGTATCATTCATTTCTCTAATGTTATTTAGATAGATTTGTATTTCTTTTATTTGTCAGAAATACGTAATTGAAACCTCCACATATATTAATAATGAATGGCATTTAGTGTACCGTGGGTACCATGCCATTTATATCAAACTTTTAAGATACATTTGCAAAACTCCTGAGGTATTATGAAATCTCTTGATAACATATTATAGTGTATCCTTCTACAATTATCATTATACCAAAACCGCCTAAATTTGTACATAAGATAACCGATTCTTTGTGTCATTACAAAAATCTCTAGCTTGGCTTAATTAGGCAAGATTTGAGGTGTGCTGTAGGACCATTATGTTTCAAGAAGGGCATCTAGCTTATTCCTTTTGGTTGTGACAACTTCATTTCTGATTATAAATTGAGAATTTGATCTTTCTTTGCATGGGTATCGATTGTAATTGCTTGGTTTCTAAAATTGTTGGTTCCACTCCTCTATTTTTGCACTCCATCAAATTATTACTTTCTAAAGACAAAGACAACTGTGTAGTGTCTTGGTATAGGGCGTTGGTAGCCGTCTCTCTGCCTCTATGCCGCCCACAATGTTTTCCATATAAACACTTTAGTTTTATTCCAAGACAATTAATAAAGCTCTTTTCCTCAACCATTCAGCCTATTTTGGAGACAGCCAATGTTATCTTCTATAAAGGCTCATAATGAATGAGAGAATATATTCCTAGCGGTATTATTATGGGAGGGAGGACTAAAAGAGGGGGGATCCACTCAAAATAGGAGCTTGTTGTCCTCTGGCATTGTTAATGGACATGGATTCCAGCCTAAACATAGGGTATGATGAAGTGAAATAGTGGTATGTCTTTTTGCTCCTGAAATTTATGTATATTGTTAAGAGGTATTGTGAAGGCTTTATTATGGACTACAATGATTTGATCTGGGATGCATTTGAATACCATTGATTGCTGTTGATTTTGATTAGTGTTGAGTCTGTGTGATGGAACATCAAGGCTTTGTAGGGAAATTGGGCTTTACACCTGTTAAACGCATTTCCCTGTAGGTTCTAAGTCTTTGTTATTTAATCTAGGTATTGCAATCACTTCATTCATGAGATAATATCTCTGTGGGGCATTCTCAATTAGTTCATGATTTCTAATTTCTTACAAATGCATGGAAGATTCTTTAGCCTTTTTAAAAATGATTTCTTTGAAGAAATTGTGTAGGACTTTAGTCTTCCAGTTTTCGCATGTTTTCACTTTACTAATTGCATTTGCATGAAAATTTGCATTTGTTTGGATGTTCTCAAACTTCATAACATCCCATTTTTTGGTGCCTATTCTTAAATCATTTCTTTGAAATGCTTCTTCTCAATAATCATCTTGTCTTATATGTGCTTCCATAAGCCTTATGACTTGAGTTTTTCTTTTGACAAATTTGTTTTATTTTGTGGAAAATCCATACCCTGTTCCTTGGCATAGTAGGGTGGATGTTGGATTTGGATTTAACGCCTATTGATTGCACTTACCTTAAGTATTTTAGTTACATTTGATTAAGTTTAATGTTATTTCCAACTTTATCATCTCGATCAGATTCTTAGGAGATTCTCTTTCTTTATATGATACGTTCCTAGATTATCTTGTTGTTGAAGATAATATGACCTTTAGCTGCATGCGATTATGTTTTATGCCTTTGTTATTACCATGTGGAATGGATCTATTAAAAGTTTAAGTGGTCTCAAGCTTATGCTTGGGGTGGAATTTTTTTAGTTAAATTCTATATCTTTATTTGATAATTCACTTTATTAGTAGAAGGATTGTAAACTGATTTCTTACGAAGAAAGGATTAGAAATAGATGTGGAATTTAATATTTCTAGTTAGGATAATATCTTTGACTTTCAATATTTATAAATTTACAATCTTGTATGTATGAAAGGATTTAAGTCTTAATTTTATTAGTAAATATGATATTCGATAAATATTGGCTTGAATTATAGAAGTAAGTAGATAGAAATTATGTTGCATCATTTTAATAATAAAAAACAATTTGACTAGAGAAATTTGTCTTGTTAAGTTGTAGAAGTATGAGTGGCAATGGTTAGGTAAATGCCTAATATTTAAGAAATGTTTTGTATTATAATATATGTTTTGTAACCTAATACTAAAATTTTCTATGATAACAATGTTGACAATCCATCTATAGTCACCTAACTATTATTTATGACAACTGATGTTTATATTTGTGTAGAGAATATTGGTATTGCGTCTTGTGATTATTTGTGAAGTTTAGATTCCATGATAGTGGTGATAGGGAAAATATAATGTATTCCATTAGTTTCATGAAGTTCGATCATGTCATATCTTACATGTTGATAATGAATGATGATCCCTTCAACCCTCTCTTACTTACTCTTCATTTTACTTTTATATTTACAATGATAATAAGATTGGATCTTTTTTAATTTATACCTTCATTGTATAACTCTTTCATTAGGTGAATATAATTCTTCAAGAGTTACAACATTGGAGTAGTGTAATGCAGTATTGAATAGTTTACCTCATGTTATTAAGGATTTTATTCTCCTTGAGTAGGTATTACATACTATTTTGTAATTTTAAGTTCAAGTTCTAAACTATGAAGTCTTTGCACTGCGTATACGTAGGCAAGGCCATCATGAGCCCCTGAGACATTAGGTTGGCCCCTTAGGGCCTTAGGATTGCCATTTTATGCTATTGAGATTGTGAAGTTACTAATCATGTGGAGCTAATGTTTCTTAAGATGTGCAGTTGAGATCTATGTCGTGCAAGACTTGGAAGGAAAGAAGGTACCTTCCCATGAGGCAAATAGATGACTATCTGGTAGCATTGGTAAATGTGTATGAATGTGTACAATTTCATGTAACGTTGTACTTTACATTTTATTTATGATGAATATATTTTGACCCTTGACTCAAGGTTTACTAAGATAAATTTTGTAAATTGTTATCCTTTCATCCTATGGAGTTCATTATTGTTAATTTTCTTGGGTACGCATTTCATATTGTGCATGTGTGTGTCTTCATTTGGAGCGTTTGGATTTAGAATAACCATGGCTATTAGTTAGATCATGTTAGTAATCTGTAATGTAGTCATGTAATTAAATATAATTTAAATGAGTTTTGTATATGGTTGAATATTGTTTAATTTCAATAATGTAGGCATGTTATCCCTAGAGCTGTTAGTTAACTTGTTGTAACAGACTATGTTATATCTTGTACCATTACTTTTTTTTTTTTTAAATTCCACCTTTTATGTTGCTTTAGTTGATTTATCTCTAGGGTTACATGGTGGGGCATTACATTTGGTATCAGAGCTACGTTTCAACACTGGGATCTCCAGTTAATGTTGAGGTCCATGTTTAGTTATAGTAATTCTTCTTATGCATGTGATAGGAACTCTTGTGTTGGATACCATGCTTTAATCTAAACACCTAGCTTGATGTAAATGGATAGATGATCTTGATATCGACATTCAACATCATGTGATATGTAGAATAGTAGAGTGGAAGAAAATTGGATAAGGAAAGGGGATAACAAGTAATGTTATGATTGTGCAAAGGGAATCACATTGGTTATGGAAATAAATGTACTTATGGTAGTAATGAAAATTGTGTATGAAAATGTAAATCCTCCTCTATAAATGTGAGAAACCAGTAACTGTGCATTTGTTGAGTGTTGTGAATACCCCGTATTTGCTTTGTGTGCCCATGGGATGGTGATACTAGGTACCACCCATTGGGAATATATGTATTTTAGGTGTGGAATTAACCATACCATTATGTGTGTTTGCACATTTGTTTCCTGATTGAGGGCCAACCCTTGTGTGGTTGAAAATATATATATATATAAGAGTAGCCAAAATTTAGATTCATAGATTTTTTCCTTTTGGTTCTCTAGTCCCTCTATTTGTGAAGGGGTAGTAGCAGCCACAAAGTTCCTTGGGCAGAGTATGTAGTGTATGCTTATGATGGCGCAGAGCGATCCCTCACTCAACTGAACCTGAGGAAATGTACTCACTACTTTCCCTTATGATGGATCAAAGTACTTGATCCATATGTGCTAGCCTAATCCCCACAGTCCTTGAGCATCTGGATGGTATTTCTTGGATGATCATCTACCTTGTCTTCACGAAAGGTATGATATGCCACATGAGTTGTCAATTGGGGACCGGGGTCTAGGACCTACATGGACAACCCACCGAAACTATGTGATGACATGTGTCACCACTTGGGGGCCGAGGTCCAGAGTGATAGGGACCTGCATGGATAACCCAACTGAGACCATGTGCCCCATGTATAATTGAGTCCCAGAATGTGGAGGGAGTTTTGTTACCCATGTTGAGATAGATTCTGTATCTGCACATGTTCTGAAATGATGCAATAGGTACGATGCCACACCCCACTAATGTTCTGACACAGTGTGGGTGATGATGTCGTGTTGTTGATGGTAGTGAGCTAGGCTCGAGGACATAATGCCACGTACATAAACACGTGAAGGTGCACTATGAGACTGTGTTATAGCCTACTTGTGTGATGAGCATAATGGGGCCTCACACACTTGTAGATGGATACTCATGTTTGCTTTCGATAGTGTTTGGGTTGGTCAACATATGGGTATGTCCTAGCCATGTATACCTCTAGCTATGGCGAGTACCTACTTGTGCCTTTACCACGAGGTGTCTCTATGTGGGTTGTGTTCTGTGCGTGCCTACTTCTGCGTAGCCACAGACACACTACCATGCAATATACAGCTAGTACATGCCTTCTCTAGCTGGCATATGACCATGCTGTGCTGAGACGTGATGTGGGATGTGGCCGAGGTGCACATTCCATGCAGGTAGTCAAGGAGTGCGTGGGCCACTTGGCTAGTCCATGCCGCACGATGATGTGATGCAAGGTGTAGCTGAGCAGTACACTCTGAGCCATGTGGATGGCATGCTCACTCCGTACCACATGAGGGTGACTACTATAGCCTAACGTTGTTCCCTCCTTCCTCGTGATTCCCGGTGATGCAAATTTGTGTGTATGTGAAGAATGTATGATTAATCATGAATGTAGTACTTATGAATTGATAAATTATGGTTGCATGCTTCAAAAAGGAGAAAAAAATTATGATCCTTTGTTGAATATGTTATGAGACTTAGTGTTGTAAAATAATTATAGTGAAATGTCCGGCTTTCAAATGTTGGGTACTAAATGGAAAAATGTGTGTTTTATGTGTATACACATATTGATATTTTGAAGTTATCTGACCTATTAGTTGTTTAATAGCACTTTGAAAGAGGAATTGCAATGGTGGTGTATTTGAAAATTGAATACTTTATATGTTTATGTTAGGAGAATTTCTACCAGTTAGGATTAAAAGAGTACACTATTTTCTTAACCTAAAGAATACTGATGGGTGTCAATGTTGACATTTTGTGACTTCCAGGAGGAAGTCAAGTTTTACATGGGGAGGATGTAGTGCCCCTCCATTTTTCCACTGTGGATGTGTAGTTTAATGATCATGACTAAGTTTGACTCAGGACAAAGAGGTGATCCGAGAAGGTTGTTAAATACTGGGATTGAAGATGGTGCTACCATGGGGGGAGGTTTACAGAAATTTCTGATTGAGGTATGCAATTCATTAAATTACTGAATGTCATTGAGATTGAATAAATTTTGAAGGCAATTTAGAGCATAATTGTGTTTTGAGATTTACGATGATTCTTTTGTTGTGGGAAGCTTCAGAATCTGGTATATGTTTTAAATTTGTGATCAAAATGAAATCTTGATTCTATATATTATTTCTATAATTGTTCTTTTAGACCAAAACCCTTGTATCATTCATTGCTCTAATGTTATTTAGATAGATTTGTATTTCTTTTATTTGTCAGAAATACATGATTGAAACCTCCACATGTATTAATAATGAATGGCATTTAGTGTACTGTGGGTACCATTCCATTTATATCAAACTTTTAAGATACATTTCCGAAACTCCTAAGGTATTATGAAAGCTCTTGATAACGTATTATAGTGTATCATTCTACAATTATCATTATACTACCTAAATTTGTAGATGAGATAACTGATTCTTTGTGTCATTACAAAAATCTCTAGCTTGTCTTAATTAGGCAAGATTTGAGGTGAGCTGTAGGACCGTTATGTTTCAAGAAGGGCATCTAGCTTATTCCTTTTGGTTGTGACAACTTCATTTCTGATTATAAATTGAGAATTTGATCTTTCTTTGCACGGCTATCAATTGTAATTGCTTGGTTTCTAAAATTGTTGGTTCCACTCCTCTATTCTCGTACTCCATTAGATTATTAATTTCTAAAGACAAAGACAACTGTGTAGTGTCTTGGTATAGGGCATTAGTATCCATCTCTCTTCCTCTATGCCACCCACAATGTTTTCCATATAAATGCTTTAATTTTATTTCAAGACAATTAATAAAGCTCTTTTCCTCAACCATTCAGCCTATTTTGGAGATAGCCAACGTTATCTTCTATAGAGGCTCATAATGAATGAGAGAATATGTTCCTAGCAGTATTATTATGGGAGGGAGGACTAAAAGAGTGGGGATCCACATGAAACAGGAGCTTGTCATCCTTTGGCATTGTTAATGGACATGGATTCCAGCCTAAACGTAGGGTATGATGAAGTGAAATAGTGGCATGTCTTTTTGCTCCTGAAATTTCTATATATTGTTAAGAGGTATTGGGAAGGATTTATTATGGATTACAATGATTTGATATGGGATGCATTTGAATACCATTGATTGCTGTTAAGTTTGATTAGTGTTGAGTCTATGTGATGGAACATCAAGGCTTTGTAGAGAAATTGGGCTTTACACCTGTTAAACACATTTCCCTATAGGTTCTAAGTCTTTTCTATTTAATATAGGTATTGCAATCACTTCATTCATGAGATAATATCTCTATGGGACATTCTTAATTAGTTCGTGATTTCTAATTTCTTACAAATGCATGGAAGATTCTTTGGCCTTTTTAAAAATGATTTTTTTGAAGAAATTGTGTAGGAGTTTAGTCTTCCATTTTTCACAAGTTTTCACTTTGCTAACTGCATGTACATGAAAATTTGCATTTGTTTGGAAGTTCTCAACCTTCATAACATCCTATTTTATGGGGCCTATTCTTAAATCATTTCTTTGAAATGCTTCCTCTCAATAATCATTGTGTCTTATCTATGCTTCCATAAGTGTTATGACTTGAGTTTTTCTTTTGACAAATTTATTTTCTTTTGTGGAAAATCCATACCCTGTTCCTTGGCATAGTAGGGTGGATGTTGGATTTGGATTTAACGCCTATTGATTGCACTTACCTTAAGTATTTTATGTACATTTGATTAAGTCTAATGTTATTTCCAACATTATCTTCTCGGTTAGATTCTAAGGAGATTTTCTTTCTTTATATGATACCTTCCTAGATTATCTTGTTGTTGACGTTTCTGAAGGCATTTTTGTCGAACAACTTGCATGCCTTGTCGAAAGCTTCTTACTATGCATATTTTGCATACATGTCTAGAAGAGCATATCTTTGAAAATCTCTAATTAAAGAGTCAGGCTTACACCTGCCAATTACGTTCGCTTGAAAAAAAAAATTCCAAGGATTTCTTTATTATGATTTTTGGTGCATATCTTGCAATCTTTTCTTAATGTTCTTGATACACAGTCTTTCTCTTTGTTTGGTGACTCTGCCTTCATGGGAACCTTGAATAAATCAAATAGTATTATCTTGCTGAGTAATAATATCTTACCGGTGTTAAAGTTATAGATTGAGAATAATAGATCTATCCTAGTTTGTTTTAAACTATATCTAGCTGCATTTAAGTACAGTTCATGAGGCTTCCTTTCTTTTAGGTTGTTTGTGAAATAGTTAGCATGCCTAACAAGGCATTGGTAACTTCAACATCTGACAAATCCCTTGCAACAACCTGAGGGATAAATTTCATTATCGAATAGAATTCAGCACTTACTCGAAGGTTCTTATGAACTCTAAATGTTTGAATTTGCTTTATGGGCATCATATTAAATTTAAAACTTCAAAATCTTCGCTGTGTTGGTTTCATTTGCCTTTTAGAGGTTTCTTAGAATGTGTCTTCTATTTGTATAAATTATTTGATGAACATCTCAAAGATACTATGACCTTTAGCTTCATGCAATTACGTTTTACACCTTTGTTATTACCGTGTGGAATGGATCTATTAAATGTTTAAGTGGTCTCAAGCTTATGCTTGGGGTGGAATTTTTTTAGTTAAATTCTATATCTTTATTTGATAATTCACTTTATTAGTAGAAGGATTGTAAACTAATTTCTTAGGAAGAAAAGATTAGAAATAGATGTGGAATTTAATATTTCTAGTTAGGATAATATCTTGACTTTCAATATTTATAAATTTACAATCTTGTATGTATGAAAGGATTGAAGTCTCAATTTTATTAGTAAAGATGATATTCAATAAATATTCACTTGAATTATAGAAGTAAGTAGATAGAAATTATGTTGCATCATTTTAATAATAAAAACAATTTGAATAGAGAAATTTATCTTGTTAAGTTGTAGAAGTATTAGTGGAAATGGTTACGTAAATGCCTAATATTTAAGAAATGTTTTGTATTATAATATATGTTTTGTAACCTAATACTGAAATTTTCTATGATAACAATTTTGACAATCTATCTCTAGTCACCTAACTATTATTTATGACAACTGATGTTTATATTTGTGTAGTGAATATTGCTATTGGATCTTGTGATTATTTGTGAAGTTTAGATTCCATGATAGTGGTGATAGGGAAAATATAATGTATTCCATTATTTTCATGAAGTTCAATCATGTCATATCTTACATGTTGATAATGAATGATGATCCCTTCAACCCTCTCTTACTTACTCTTCATGTTACTTTTATATTTACAATGATAATAAGATTGGGTCTTCTTTAATTTATACCTTTTATTGTATAACTCTTTCATTAGGGTGAATATAATTCTTCAAGAGTTACAACATTGGAGTAGTGTAATGCAGTATTTAATAGTTTACCTCGTGTTATTAAGGATTTTATTCTCCTTGAGTAGGTATTACATACTATTTTGTAATTTTAAGTTCAAGTTCTCAACTACGAAGTCTCTGCGATGTGCGTACATAGGCAAGGCCATCATGAGCCCCCGAGACACTAGGTCGGCCCCTTAGGGCTTTAGGATTGCCATTTTATGCTATTGAGATTGTGAAGTTACTAATCATGCAGAGCTAATGTTTCTTAAGATGTGTAATTGAGATCTATTCCGTGCAGGACTCAGAAGGAAAGAATGTACCCTCCCACAAGGCAAATAAAGGACAATCTGGTAGCATTGGTAAATGTGTATGAATGTGTACAATTTAATGTAACACTGTACTTTACATTTTATTTATTATGAATATATTTTGACCCTTGACTCAAGGGTTACTAAGATAAACTTTGTAAATTGTTATCCTTTCATCCTATGGAGTTCATTATTGTTAATTTTCATGGGTAGGCATTTCATATTGTGCACGTGTGTGTCTTCATTTGGAGCATTTGGATTTAGAATAACCATAGTTGTTAGTTAGATCATGTTAGTAATCTTTAATGTAGTCATCTAATTAAATATAATTTAAATGAGTTTTATATATGGTTGAATATTGCTTAATTTTAATAATGCAGTCATGTTATCCCTAGAGATGTTAGTTAAATTTTTGTAACAAACTATGTTATATCTTGTACCATTACTTCTATTTTTTTATTTTTTTTAAATCCGCCTTTTATGTTGCTTTAGTTGACTTATCTCTAGGGTTGCATGGCGAGGCATTACACATTGAGAAAAAAAAATCTCTTTGAAAGAAAAATAGATATCATATTGGAAAATACGATGTGTTTTGGAATATGCTCTAAAATTACAATTTCACTCTAGATAGAAGACACATGAAATAAGTCTCTATCAACATAAAGTTACAAAATGCCCTTCAAATCAAGATAAAATACAAGACAAAACAAAGTATCATCAATTATCACTTGCAAGGATAAACGATAAAACATGTTAAAAATACAATGTGTTTTGACACATGCTCTAAAATTGTAAGTTAACTCAAAATAGGAGGTATGGAATGCATCTGTGTAAACATTGAGAATAAAAAATATATTTGAAAGTAAAAAATATATCATGTTGGAAAACACAATGTGTTTTGGAATATTATCTAAAATTACAATTACTACGTGCCCTTGAAATCAATGTGAAATACATCAAAAACCAAAGTATCAGGAATTATCAAGCCTTCAAGGATAAATCATGTTGAAAAACAATGTGTTTTTAATATGCTCTAAAATTCATATGAAAATGTTTTTCATTAATTATGTATATTAATGTACAATCAAGAAACTTGATAAGTGCTACTTAAACATTTCTTATCTATATAAATTTATTATAAGAAGAATACTTTAAGATGGTAACTTAAACTTTTTTCTACTCTCTGTCTAATGGTTATTACAAATATATAGATTTTCTTTTGCATCCCGACTAGTTAATTTTTTTAACATTTCTTTTATATTTTATATTGCAGTGATGGGAGACCCTTTGGAGATAACTACTTCCAAAAATGAGATTGTGATCATGGAGGACATACCAAATGTCAGAAGAGATGTTTTTTCTAAGCCTCATATTCAACAACATGAAGACAGTTAGAACCAACACGATGCTGAGAATCACACCTAGCTTGATGAAAATAATCACATGCAATGGGAACAAATTTCCATGCAAATGAAATAAGTTGCACGAAGAACAAGTGGAATTACATGAACTACTCATTTGCATTAATGGCCATATGTCTACCATTTTATTGGACTGGCATTCGGTCTTATAGCTTTTTGAGTCCATGGATAGTAATGATTTCTTTAGTGATTGTCTATGTGTTTTTGCAATTATCTTTTATATGATATATCTAAAGATTATACAGAAGTAATGACTTAGGTTGGAGAACAATGAGCCCACAATATTTGCAAGTTATTCATACCAACTAATTCTACTGGCTTTATTAGCATGTTTAGCAAGCCTAGTTTGTATATTCATTACCATCAATGTGATAAGAAAAAAATAATATGCCCTAAAAATTTTACACCCACCATTTCTTGTATGTTTTATTCTCTCCATAAGTAGAAATAAAATTACTATTTTTATATTACACTTCTGATTAATGTTCTTATATATTAAAAATTTTGTGATTCAACACTCCATAATGTTAGCTTAGTATGTAGATATTAGTGATAATTCATAACGTATTTTTTAATCTGAAGACAAGGTGACTCGATTGGGAGAATTTCCTACAACTTTCAATTAACAAAAAAATAAAAATAAACTACTTTCCTTCTTCAATTCTAGTTTATGAAAGTTGATAAATACAAATATAACTTAGAATCCCTTGGGTACAATGATTGAGTTGCTAAATTTTCTTGAATTTTAAACAATGTGTTTTATATATATACACATTGATGCAGAGCATCTACCAAAACCCTAACATACATTTACAAATGTATGTCTATGCATTATTAAGTATGCATACATCCTTCATTGATATAAAATTCCCCTTCTCTCGCCTATCAGCCAAACACAACACCATCGGATTACTAAAACGTCTTATTCGATCTTCAGAATGCTTGTATCTATCGTGAGATACATTCTCAAAAAGACATATAAACCCTTACCTGCTGCGCCTGTGACCCACTTGCATCGGCCGCTTCTTCTACACTGAACATACAACACATGACCTCCGATCGCCGGTTACCTCCACTCTTGCTGCCGGTCGACCTATGCATCTAACACTTGTATCTGCGCATTGTAGATTTCCCATATACAACTAATACATACAAATCAAAACATACATGCACCGAATATTCCTTCGGATGTGCCTTTGATGAAGGTTTGACCTGCTGACTTCCCTTGTATCAACCCGATGTACAAGTCCGATGTGCATTTAACACATACAACCTTCCATATACAATTGATGGATACATAGGAACTGTCTGCACATGCAAAAGGGGTATACACACACACTACATCTGACATACATCTGCAATATACACAGAGATTGTATATCCAATATGTTTTTTTAACCTGTTTTCTCACTCGATAGACCAACGATGGACAAAAGTGATATACACATAACATACAAATGCGATATATTCACCAATGGTATATCCTTCATGTAGAAGTGATATACTCACGAATTGTACCTTTCTGCAAACCTGTGGATTTTCACTATTTTTGACCTGTTTTCACTTAGTGATTGATCCAATCTAGATTTCCTGCAACTTTGCAGCTCCCTGCACCTCGACAATCTAGCACAAACCCATGCTAGAGCTCCTTAATGCATTTATTTGCTCGATCTACAAGTATGAACACAAAAAATGATATAAAAGTAAAACCCTAACTAATATATATACAGCCATTCCACCGATTCAGAGAATCAACTGGTGGAATGGATAAATGAATCCATCCGACCTCAGCAAAATGGTTTATTCAATAAATTCAATTCCAGAAAATGACACAACAAGATCTTATATTGATGTTTTCATAAATGCGATTACACAGATGTTCTGTTCCAACTCAGCTGGATTCAAAAATGATTATAACTGACTCACTACTGCTTCTCTGAGTCCTCATTCAATCTACACTGGGGTATTTAACTACTTACCCTCGGTAGTACAGGTTTGGTTCCCAGTGGCTGGGAGGCAATTCCAAACAGCTGGGAGATAACAGCCAACTAACAACCTCCTAAAAATAGCATGTATGGTCAAACAAACCTTATTACATTAAATGATCATTTAAGACCTTATTAAAAACATAAAAATAAACATAAAACAATTAAATGCCTCATAGGGGCCACTGTGGGTTAGGTGCACCTGCACCATACTCCCCAATTTGAAAAGAACTCATGTCCCATGAGTTAAGTCTTTGACTGAATCCACCTATAGCTGCTGCTGTCTCATATATGCCCCATGTGGTCTTTACTATAAGCTGCTGCCATGGGATCAAATATGCATGCCTAATACTGTAGGCTCTTTTCACACCTTGCTAGTCATTCTTTCTGACCATCATCTCTATCTGAACATGGACAGTGGAAACCTCATTTACTGCTATGGCAGAATGTGTTTGTCTTTCAACTCTTAGAGGGAAAACAATAGTCCCTACTATGACCGCATCCTTGTCATTCTAATCAGCCTGTGGCTGTGTACAAACCTGCTTCTGGACCTTCTGCTGATCCATTTGATCTTTGTCGGTCAAAACTGAAATCTTCTTCAAACTGTGATCTCCATTCCTTGAGATATCCTTAACTTTCTTTGTCTCTACTGTAGGCATCTTCACAAACTTCTTCTTACCTATAAAAATAATCTTACCTGTCTTCTTGGCTTCAGCATCTTCCTGCCATGGTATTAGCAGAAAAGTTCTCCCATCCTTCATGATGGTATAGGTATTAGCATACCCATCATACAATGCTCTCCTATCAAATTTCCATGGCCTACCCAGCAGTAGGTGACAACATTCCATGGGCAATATGTCACACAAAACTCTATCCTGAAAATCAACATATGCCTGTTCATATACCAAAAGTGATTGACTATCACTTACCCAAGATGCTTTGTAAGGATTTTGATGTGGAATCCTTTCCAATTTCAGTTTATCTACCATTTCTTGAGATACCATGTTATCTGTTGAACCAGAATCTATTACTACCTTGCATACTTTACCTTTGCTTTTGCATTGGGTCCTAAAAAGTGCTCTTCTTTGTAACATGTCCTTGGATGTCTTCAAGATTGTTCTCTTTAACTCAGGCACCTTCATGGTGGTCATTGCTCTCCTAATCATCAAAGCTTCTCCTGTCTCAAGATACCCATATCTGACAGTATCATTCACACTTTGATAAGTGTTTGAGCTTGGCACATTTTGACTCTTAGATTCTTGGACCAGATTTGTCCTCCTTTCTCCCATTGAACTTGATGCTTTTCCTAGACATTTGAAAGATGGATGACCATATTCACCACAAGTATAACACTTTCCTAAGAATGTATTAGAACCCCTTCCATTGCCAAATCTGCCTCTTGTGCCTCTCCATCCACCCTTGAAATCAGACTGCTCTTGTCCTTTACTAGCCTCTTCTTGGTTAGACTCACCACTAGGCCTCTGGTTAGGACTTCTTCCTCCAAAACTGCCTCTAAAATTTCTGCCACCTCTTCCTCTATTCTGCTGCTCACCTTTCCTCTTCAGCTTCTCTTCAGCCCTTAAGGCCATTTGGAAACACTTGTTTACTATTTCTGGTGCTAAAATGCTGATCTCATCTTGGATGTTCATCCTTAGTTAGGCCATTCAAGTACCAGGCCACCTTCTCTGACTCTTCTTCCTATTTCTTTGATCTGAGACTGATTGTATGAAACTCTTGTGTGTATGCATTCACATCAAGGTCTTTCTACCTAAGGTTCTGCAGCTTCTTATACATCTGCAGATCATAGTCCAGGGGTAAAAATTGTGCCTTGAGTTTCATCTTCATCCTTTCCCAGGAGGTTATCATATTCTTCCCTTCCTTGACTCTCTCTCCTTGTTCATAATTCCACCATGCAAGAGCAGAGCCCTACAATTTTGCGTTTGCCAACTTAACCTTCTTATCATCAGGGATTTCTTTGTATTCGAAAGGATTGTTCAATGCTTCAATCCAATCAATCACCTCTTCAGCTTCCATACTTCCACTATATATAGGCAACCCATCTATGGTGTCCCTATTAATTGACTTCAATGCATTTAAAAATGCCTTCTGTTCTGCTGGTATCTCCTCCGCCTTTTTATTGCTTTCAGTGATTTCTGCATTGCCTTCATCGCTGTCACTTTCAGCTTCCCTATCTTTGCTTTTGGTCTACTTGAACTCTCCCAACTTTGATTCAAGCATCTCCTCGATCAGCTTCTTAATGGCATCCTGCGACATGCTTTTGGGAGGCATCCTCCCCGCCTCTGTCTCGCTTTCTTTGTCTAACATAAACATTCACACACAACACCCAAACGCCAATACACCTGTAGCTCCTTAATTCTACCTGCTGCCCAAATCTTTTGCTGAGCTCTGATACCACTATGATGCAGAGCATCCACCAAAACCCTAACATACATTTACAAATCTATGTCTATGCATTATTAAGTATGCATACATCCTTCATTGATATAAAATTCCCCTTCTCTCGCCTATTGGCCAAACATAACACCATCGGCTTACTAAAACACCTTATTCGATCTTCAAAATGCTTGTATCTATCATGAGATACATTCTCAAACAGACATACAAACCCTTACCTATTGTGCCCGTGACCCACTTGCATCTGCCGCTTCTTCTACACTGAACATACAACACATGACCTCCAATCGCCGGTTACCTCCACTCTCGCTACTGGTCGACCTATGCATCTAACACTTGTATCTTCGCATTGTAGGTTTCCCATATACAACCGATACATACAAATCAAAACATACATGCACCGAATATTCCTTCGAATGTGCCTTCGATGAAGGTTTGACCCGCTGAGTTCCCTTGTATCAACCCGATGTACAAGTCCGATGTGCATTTAACACATACAACCTGCCAAATACAATTGACGGATACACCGGAACTATATGCACATGCAACAGGGGTATACACACACACTGCATCTGACATACATCTACAATATACACAGAGATTGTATATCCAATATGTTTTTTTTTAAACCTATTTTCTCACCCGATACACCAGCGATGGACAAAAGTGATATACACATAACATACAAATGCGATATATTCACCAATGGTATATCCTTCATGCTGAAGTGATATACTCACGAATTGTACCTTTCTACAAACCTGCAGATTTTCACTATTTTTGAGCCGTTTTCACTTAGCGATTGATCCGATCTGGATTTCCTGCAACTTTACAGCTCCCTGCACCTCGACAATCTAGCACAAACCCATGCTAGAGCTCCTTAATGCATTTCTTTGCCCGATCTGCAAGTATGAACACAAAAAATGATAGAAAAGTAAAACCCTAACTAATATATATACAGCTATTCCACCGATTCAGAGAATCAACCGGTGGAATGGATAAATGAATCCATCTGAGCTCAGCAAAATGGTTTATTCAGTAAATTCAATTCCAGAAAATGGCACAAGGGGATCTTATATTGATGTTTTCAGAAATGTGATTACACAGATGTTCTGTTCCAACTCAACTGGATTAAAAAATGATTATAACTGACTCACTACTACTTCTCTGAGTCCTCATTCAATATACACTGGGGTATTTAACTACTTACCCTTGGTAGTATAGATTTGGTTCCCAACGGCTGGGAGGCAATTCCAAACGGCTGGGAGATAACAACCAACTAACAACCTCCTAAAAATAGCATGTATGGTCAAACAGACCTTATTACATTAAATGATCATTTAAGACCTTATTAAAAACATAAAAATAAACATAAAACAATTAAATGCCTCATGGGGGCCACTGTGGGTTAGGTGCACCTGTACCACACATTATTTATTGATTTCTGAAAATATACACATATGACAATCAAGATACATGTACTAAAATTCAAGATACTTTTATAAATATATGACAACAGTTCAATCTTTCAAAACATGGACTATATTAATGCACTGGTTATATGTTTCTATATTGTATATATAGAATTTGAAGTGTTGTTTACATAATGGTGAAGGGAAAACTAAGGAAAAATGTATTAGTGCATCTCTAATCCTCCTCTCGATATGTACAAACAATATACATTACATACAACCCCATCAACACATGTTATATCTATTGTTGTAAGGCATTTTCGTTAACAACTATAAGTAGGCAAGTGGCATTTAGAGAGCACTAGTCACTCACACATCCCTTGATTGCTCTCAAAATGTGATGAATCAATAGCCAATCAATTCAACTATAAAATCTTGAATGTATTAAATGAGTTTGGAAATGATTTAGTAAATTGAAATGTAAAATTCCTTGAATGGGTGTTTGAAAGACTCTATTTGTAAAATTCCATCACATAATCAATGTGGTCAACTTATCTGCAAAATATCTTAAATGGGTATTGAAATTTCTTCTTTTCTTTGACATGTATAGGAAGTATATTACCTAATGCAAGGACCATGGCCATGGCTTCCAATCACTAGAAAAGCCTAACAGGGAAAAAAATAATGAATTTTAGAAACATTATTATCAACATACAAGAAGAATAGATAATTTTAAAAATCTAAAAGAAGGATCTTTATTACCATCCTTCATCAATATAGTAAGCCATTCTAGTGCACCATAGCCAAGGGGTATCATAATCAACCCTAGTTCCCAAAAGACCATAAAGTGAAGCTTTGATTTTTCCATCAATGGTTGTGGAGAAAATGAATTATATGAAACAAAAGAATTACAATCAATATACAATTATCACAAAACCAAATACTTTACTCATTGTCATTGACTTGAAATTGGTCAAAAATCAAACAACAAAGCAAAGAGCATCACAAAAACTTTGATATATTCAATTGCCATGTCAATGTGGCAACTAGGTTTTTAGAAAATAAGTACCTGGAAATTTTCTTTACAGTGAGGAATTTAAAATATACAAGTGCTTCATGACTTTCAAATGCATATTGCTTTCGACCAGCTACTGTATCCCATACTAACAACATAGGGATAAAGGTTCTAATTATGGTCTTGCATAAACTAAGAAAATTTACTGGAGCTGGTACGTTGGATAGATTAGATTACCTTGAAAGACTTGTCATCCCCACATGTATAAGAAGGCATAACAGAAAGCATATGTAACACTATAAGAAGGCTCATGGCCTTGAAATGTATATCAAAATGTAGGTTTCAAAACACGTTGTATTTTCTAACTTGCAAGTGTGTTCATCAATATGCAGAGATTATATGAAAGTAATAAATACTAGCGAAAATAGAGTACCAATTTAACTCAAGATAAGTCTTTTAAGAATGCAAGCAAACCTCTAGGTGCTTCCTCAAACTAGTTTCCCCATGACAAGAATATGTGTGTGTGTGTGTGTGTGTGTGTGTGTGTGTGGAAAATAACAGAGACAATGGAATGCTTACAAGGTACATGTAAGTATCTTAATATATTAATAGAAAGCATCCTGTCCTAAATTGATAATAGACTTCAACTTGAAAAGATCAAATTTAGAAAGGGTATTACTAGAAATGAAGTAAGGTGAAGTTATGTAAGCATTTTCCTTGAAAATACAAAAAACAAAGTAGTTTCTTACTTATTACTCATTCATCTAGGATCCATATGCAACGATTCCCTAATGTAATAGGAACTTTTACCAAGGCCACCTAAGACAACATAACAAAACCATATGTAACATTATAAGAAGGCTCATGGCCTTGAAATGTATATCAAATAGTAGGTTTCAAAACATGATGTGTTTTCTAATTTGCAAGTGTGTGCATCAATCTGCAGCAATTATATGAAATTAAATAAATACTAGTGAAAATAGAGTACCCATTTAACTAAAGCTAAGTCTTTTAAGCATGCAAACCAACCTCTAGGTGTTGTCTTGAACCATTTTCCCCATGACAAGAATATATATGGACAATAACAGAGACAATAGAATGCCTACAAGGTACATGTAAGTGTGTTAATATATCCATAGAAAGCATCCTCTCCCGAATAGGTAATAGACTTCAACTTGAAACAATAACATTTATAAAGGGTATTAGTGGAAATGCAGTAAGGTGACATTATGTAAGAATTTTCCTTGAAAATACAAAAAATAGAGTAGGCACTTACCAATTACTCATCCATCTAGGATCCATATGCAATGGTTCCTTGATGCAGTAACAATGTTTATCAGAGCCACCTAAGACAACATAAAACACTGCATGTGTAAAATTATAAGAAGGCTCATGGCCTTGAAATTTATATCAAAAAGTAAGTTCCAAAACACTTTGTGTTTTCAAATCTGCAAGTGTGTATCAATCTGCAATGATCTCATAAAACTAGAGGCACTCAATGAAATGCTTGCATTTATAATTATTTTTTGGTGTTCCCATTTTAGTTTCTTTACATTATTTGGTTAGGAATATCATAAGAATTGTTTGCATTATATTTATATAAACCTTCTCTGACATCAGAAATGCTACTTGGTCAGAGTGTTTATTAAAATTTCTCAATTCATTATCCTCCTTCTTAGCATCAAGATTCATAGTTGGAGACACACATTTTTTTCTTCATTAATTTGATTGAATTGTAGATGTTGATGGATTTCATGCCTTTCATCATTTACAAGTAGTTCACCACCTCCCAACTTCATTTGTCTACATTCAATAATAGGCAAAACTCCTTTCAAAGTTGAGAGGGATGGCAACTTATCAATGGCATAAGGCTGCCAATTTTAAGCAATGCTCCGAGGTCCTTCTAGGAGAGAAGGTTCCTCATCCACATTTATTTCATGAAAATCATTTTCAAAATAATTTTATCAATACTTTTTGCATGAAGCATTTTGAGAGACTTGACTTTCCGCTTTTCTTGCTGGATGAAAATAGTTTTCCTTATAAATTTATCCTTACTATTCCTCTTACCATGGTTATACATTGAGAAATAACATTTGTCTATATTACATATAATCCAGTATTTGTTTCAAGTAGAGAACTATTGCAGCCCTTACTTTCAATATTTTCTTTGTTATGCATTGTTAGCAAGAAATGTAGAGGGGATACCAATCCGAAGATCCAATCCTTAGTCAAGTTTTTGTAGTCAGTTTATACCCCGGTCAAGTAGCTAGAGATTGATAGCAAAACATAAAGAATAATAGAAACAAAGTATCACATATAGATCACAATAACAAGATAACATAGAATTACTCGGTACCGATAGATCTCCATATATATATATATATATATATATATATACAACAATCAAATGTATACATTAAATATCCATTTTCCAATAGGTCTAAGATTCTACATTACTAGTTACATAGATGACTTCTATGTCACTCTTACATTACAAAATATCTCATATCATACTCCTACTCTCTCTCTCTCTCTCTCTATATATATATATATATATGGATGTGTTTCCTATCAGTTTCAGCCTCCGCATAGTGTGTGCACTAGCTTCTGATCAGCTTTGCTTTATGCTTTGCACCCTGCTAACATCATCCCCCCTAAAAATTATGGCTTGTCCTCAAGACATGCCCTGCTCCGATTGAAAGTATTTCTTGAGTCTGGCACCATTGACATATCCAACTGATAATTGACCCTCCATGTTCTTCAGTATGACTTCTCTGAAATCTGCAATTGCTTCAATATAGAATGGTCCTAGCCACCTTATCTTTAGTTTTCATTGCTTTTTAAACTTGCTGTCACCTTCCTTAAATGTCTTGTTCCTCAAGTTTCTATCATGCTAGGATTTCTATCTTTTCATTTCCAAGTTCATATTATATGCTGCTATCATTCTATCCTCAACTATTTTCTCCAGTTCCTCAATCCTTTGTGTGAGAGAGTCTTCTTCATTCATATTGAGGGTCTAGGTAGTGCGGAAGTTTGGTAGTATGAAGTGTACCGGTATTGTAGCATCTATTCCACACACCATTTCATAGGGATAAAAAAGATGAAGAAGATAATGATGGCAAGGAGATCCCTAATATCACTTTGGAGTCCACTAATTTATGGGGCAATCCTGATGACCAAGACCCTCCTCCTTCTAGTGTTATATCTCTCTGCTGCTTATTAGCATGTTCTTATTTCTTTTTTGTCTAGGTGTTCCTTAGTTGGACTTTGGGGTGTGACATCATGTACCCACTCTTTTTTGTGAATATGTGTAATATTGTTTAAATCATAATATAGATGCTTATTCATAAAAAAAATTGTCTAAATTTATATCTCCCTGCATAACATTTGAGAACAATGGCATAAATTCATTTCCCAAATCAACTTCCTTCACAAGGCACTCTTCTAGCAGTATAGACGCCACTTCTTCTGTATATGCTACACAAAACTTCACAAGCCTCCTCAAATTTGCAATAGCCTGTTATGTAACACCTAGAGGCATATATCAGTGTCATTTTAAAACAGGGCCAGTCTTCACAATGCAAATAGTAACTCTTAAAAGTAGAACTCCTGTAATGGAACAATTCAAGAATCAATGCATTTTTACTTTGAAGTAGGTAAAATATTTATATTGTCAATAGAGTTGGACATAGAGATGTTAGCAAGGAGGTAAATCAAACTGATAGAGCAATCTTAGAACAGGTGTAAATTTACAAAAAGAGTAGCGGGCATAAACATGATTCAAAAGAAGCCTTCGCAAGTCACCGTGGACTGGGGTGGCAACTTTGAGAAGCCATATATTTAATCATATATACACTAAACCTAAACTATAAAATCCATAGTAGTAGGAGGATACAGAGATTTAACAATGACTTCATAAAACTGCTTCTATATTTTATAGTTTGTCTATAATGTAGCCAAGGAAGATTAAAAAATGAAAAAGAAAAAGATGAGCCATCTTAAATCCTGTTCAAAAGATTTAGACAAACAGACATGTTGGAAAATTGAATTTCATCAAAATAGGTGTGTACCTAATGCACACACTAAGGAATCAACATTACATCATTCCCACGTTTTGGGAAGTGTATTGATTCTCTTGTGGAGAGATGCCTCTGGCAATATTTTGCAACAATATAAATTTCACATACGTTTTCTATTCTTGGACTGAGATGATAGTTGCACTAACTTGAGTTTTTAGGAATTATCAAAATATATTGTTATTATTATTAAATTTTTATAGATTCAGCCAGGCATCCAATTCTCATATTAAGGAATTTTGTCATGTTAATGAACATTCGATTTGTAAGTATGATTATCAAGTAAAATAACATTATAAAATGTTATATGAAATGAAATGTACCTAGCTCTACAACCTACTAACCAATGTCAGAAAAACATTGAAACAATAATGTCCATTTACACTTTTCAATAATCATGCTCATGGTAAGGTGTCGAACTACACCAATAGACACCAAGTTTTAGTATATATCAAGAATCCGAATGGGGATGAAGATCAATGTTCACCGAAAGCACATGGCAGCCCACACTATCATGAGACTAGTGTTTGTGAAATGGAACAATTTGGAAGGAGTCGATGAAAATATGAGAAGTGTTCAAATGGCTAGAAGAAATGTAGCAATAGGTAAAATCCATCAGGTACTCTTCACATAAGCAATAATAAACATGTGGAACCCATAACCAACATTAAGGTAATAAGCAAAGCTACAATTATATTAGGTTAATTGAAGAACTGTAACTTCTCACAAACAACTTCATGTACACAATGGCAAGGTAGCCAATCCTCAATAGTAAAACCGCTCGCAGCAAAGCAAGAACAAGTGGAAAAAAATTAACACTATAATACAAGCAGTGTCAATGTTCACTAAGTGAAAATTAAAAATTTACTTTACAGGACCTCGTCATTGACCCGCACTAACATGAGGACCTACATAAATGTTGCCAATATTTAATTACAATATAGTAGGGTAAAAGACCCTGGATAATAAAATGTAACTGAAAAATTAAGCCCCAAAAGAAATGTAAATGAAACAAGAGTGAGTAAACTTAAGCAGTTAAACCATGAATGATATGAACAAAGTATAGGCCTGCAGATGAAAGACCCCTCAATTAAGCATAGATCTGATAAAGATCAATCTAGGAGAACACAATAGATAAAAGGAACAAACATGCTGTTAAGAAGACAAGGCAACCTGAATTCATTTTATGTATCCCATCTGCAACTTGTATAGATACTCTTCTTCCCATGTCAAACAGTCATTAAGCCATTCCCCACTATAACTACGCCGTTCAAAATTTCTCCTATTTGATTCATCAGACTCAAAAACAGCAAAATTAAAATATTTTACATGAGTCTCATCTGCACACCATTTTGAATTGGGCCGTTATCTTAAGCGTACATGCTCAAAGCACATAAGAATAAATAATTGATGGCATCTTGAATAGATTGAAATAAAAATGTATGAAATATAATTGAACATGAGTACTTCTATTATAACTTCATACAAGTAAGTACCTTCATTTAAAAAGCAAGCTCTTACACCAGTAAATATCTCATTAGGATCAATATAATGTTGACTAATCATTTGTGGAATCAGATTCTCTTTCCTGTGACCAAAAAAGGTGTCAGGAAGCTATGAATGTTTAAAGCTTTATAAAAAGGAAAACATATAAACAACTACTTATCCTGATCTACCTTGCCCATGATGGTATGAATTCCCCTCGAGCAACATCATCATCGCTGTCATCCTCATCTGGACCTTTACAAGGTAATATTTCATAAGATTCAATATTGATGTTGGATTTTGATGATTGATCTGAATTTGTATTACTGCCCAACATTGACTGCCCTTCTATTTCATGTGTACCTTCTGCACAACTAGTTGACATTCTTAACACCTATGATACAGTACCATAAAAAAAGTTGGAAACATCAATTGTACCATAAGAACGAACCAGTATAGACAGTCTCCAAGAATCTTGCATACAAGTTAGATGTTCTTGTTAGTTGTCACAATTATACAAAAAATTAGATGAACACTATCTGAATTGGTAAGTTGTACCATTTTACCTTCCAAGCACAAGCCTTTTGGGCCTGAAGTGAAGTTTTGTGATGCTCATGGACTTCTTCCATATGTTTTGCATACTTTGATGCAAATTTGTTAGGTTTCGCACCCTCTATCTGTGGTCTGTGCTGAGCAGCTTTCTTTACTTTTTCTATACGGTGCTGCTTCTTTGCCTCTTCCTCCATTGTAATCCTCTTACCAACTACCAAAGCTCGGTGTCTCTGTTCTTTTGCCTTGTGCTTTGCACGAAGTTGCTCCTGAAGTTCCTTTTGCTGCTTCTGTGCTGCTTCCAATCGTTTCTTCCGTTTTTCCTCATGGTCTCTCCTATTCATCTCTTGCATTTTCCTCTTATTTGCTTCAATCTCTTCTACATTTTTCTTCCTTTCTTCCTCTTTCTGTCTTTTGTCCTCCATTTTTCTAACCTTATCTTCATCCAATTTAATCCTTGCTTCCAAAGCTCTTCGCAACTTGAAATCAACGCCAATGCGAGAAGTGGCTACCTCAGAAGAACTTTCCAAGTGAGATTTTTACAAGGAGCATCCCACTAGTTTTTTTTTGGCCATGCCACTTTATATTGATTTATTCTACATCTCGCTCTTTCTATTTTGTTCTCTTCGACAATCTATAATCGACAATCATTGTTTAGAGAGTTGAAATTTAAGCAATATTTAATAGCTATTAGAAACAAGCTTTCACAAAATAAATTGCGTAGACACGATTAATTGATGTTTTAGGCCACTCTATGCAACCCATCAACAATCAGCACAACAAGTGACAAGAATTACAACTTAGAGGCTCACAAGTTTACTAAAGAAAGGCTCAAATATCTAAAATTTACCTGAAGTCTGATGAAATCTGCAGTACCTTAAATTTACTCACAAAAAACTCCACATCGAAGAGCAACAAGAATACGAGCAATCAAGTATAAATTAAGGAACAAGACTGGGGAGCTGGTTGTTGTAGGACAAATTTAGTACGATTCTGTTAACGTGAGGCTGAAGCATCCGCTGCCAAATGTGAAATGTGCACTGTGTAGGGAGAGCAAGCCTTGGCGAAATGTGAAATTGTTACGCAGAGTGTAGAGTGTAAATTTTCTCCATCCCACTCCCCTTCCATCATAACAGAGCAAAATGCTAACGGTCATTTCATCAACAGTGGCCAAAAATCTGCAGAGAATAATGTCTGCCAGTATTAAATTTAAATTACATGGAGGGATATAATATACTAACGGTAAGTACGTCAGCAGCCCATGCGAGACCAAAAATCTGCAATGAGTAAATGGAAGTTAAAGAAGGGATGATTTTATAGCCCGTGAATCGTGCCCTCCTCAAAGCATTAGTGGCTAAAATTCTTGAAGAGATTGTCTTTCCACGTGGTACTTGTTTTTCCATTCGAGAGTTGATATGGCTGATTTTAAAATTGCAGAATAATGGGGTGTCTTGGTTTAGTAAGGGCAGGAATGGTGTTAGAATACTCTTTGGCTTCGGGTGATGAAACATTACTTCCACACTAACCAAGCCTAGACAATGGTTATTGTTTCTCCCACGTCATCTTCAATGTGGAAGCACTCATTTATTCCATCTGCAGAAGAAGTTGGCCTTGGTCAAGTAGGATCGAACCAACATATTTTTTTTTCTTGAAATCCCAAACTTGTAAAATCTTTTTCATTCATCTAAATTGCCATTGGAGACATTCTTTTAAGAGACTCCTCCTAGTTGCTAAGGCTCTCGGATGTATTTTCTATCTTCCTCTCAAACATTATAGACCTAACTTAGAATCAAGATTTTGTGGTGTCAATTGGTTTCAGTTTGATTTGTGAATGCATCATCGACCTGGAGTGATGGAAGACTGTAGTGGATAAATACGATATTTGTAGTGGTGAGGTGCCAATTAGATGTCTATTTCCCATTGGCTTGCTCTACTCTTCCCGAGTTGTTTCATGCATCTATGCCCTCAGTAACTATGTTGTGGATGAAGGATATGTTTTTGCTTCCTCTTCACATCGCGGCTAGGTTTCGTGTTGCCAACTTCTCTCCTCCTTTTCTTTTGTCTTGCCCTCGATGTTTATGGCCTTTTTGTGTTTTCTCTATCATTCAGTTGTGGTGGGATTATGTATACAAAACTTTTTTTTTACTCTCTTAATATAGTATGGTGACTTTGTCACTTTCATGTGTGTATATATATATATAGTTATACTAGATTTCTTCTATGTTAATTTATTTAGTATTATAGGTAAAGTTAAAGTTCCTTTAGACCTTCTTATAAAGAGATGAAACAATAAATATTTTTTCATATAAAAAAATTTCCATCAAAGAGACTTAAATTGCAATAAAAGTAAATTGTATGGACAACAATATTGGCATTAATGTCTGACCAATTGGCAATTAGAAATTTGTTTGGCTATAATTACTTTGATCATCTTGCATCATTTGATGTCAGTGGCAACCATTGATGCTGAAAGTTAGCCCACTTGCTCTTATAGAGGGAATGCCCTTTCTTTCCCTCTCTTTCACTATTTCTCTCTTTTTCTTCATCTCTCTATCTATTCTCTTCTTCTCTCTTCCTATCTTTCTCTCTATCTCTCTTTCTCTTAATTTTTAAAAATTATAAAAATGAGTATTTAATAGAAATTAATTCTTTGAAATATAATTACTTGTAGTTAATTCTAACAATTAAAATGTATTATATATTGTATTAAATTATTTTAAATAAATATGATATAACTAAAATTTCTTATTATATAAAACTAAAATATTAATAACTTAATAAAAATATACATAAAACTTCACATCACAAGAGGAGAAGTTCATGTTCTTTACGGGCATTTGCATCATTTCATCCCTTTAAAACCATCTAATTGACCTAGTGAGGGTACAATCCATCCAACGCACTCACAACATAAAATTATAAACTTTAAACTAATGAGAACAACATTGCTTTACATGGGGAAAGTATTTTGACGAGAAATACCCCACACTCAAAAAGTAGCTCAATATATTATTTAGAAATCTCAACAAGATTATAATATGCTTGTAGAAGAAAGCTTCCACAAGATTATCATGAAATAAAAATCCAAAGTCAAATCCACATCTACAATACCCTCGGCCCCAACCTCCATCTCAAGCACCTGATATATAGAAGATACAATACATGAAACTATCAAATGGTAATTACAAAACCATGGGCTAAAACCACCCACATGTGGCATCCAAATTATCTCCCATATAAATGCCTTATGATGTGTCAAAATACACACTAACACATGTAACTCCTCCTTTATAACTCTTTAAGTGTCCAACACATTTTCACATTTCCCATAATGGGAGGCCCAACATCTAGATGCCATAAATTTTGATCCAAAAGGATGATTGACGAACCGTTTGATGTGTTAGAAATCTATTGAATAGATCTATCAATATATAACCCACTTCGCTAGTTATGACAACTTTTGGGGCCAAAAATGGCCTCTAAGTGCCTCAAAATTGAATTCAAACTTTTTTGAGAGTTTCAAAATTTGGAAACTTTAATATCATGACATCCAAACATGACCTAAGGTCAAAACTCACGTGGAATGTTTATTTGGAAATTCTATAGTTTTGATTTTCTACCTATAAATATCCCCCTCTATGCATTTGGGGAGGCAAATTTTAGTATTGATGTTCTTTCTTTTTCTTTATTTTTCTTGTCTCCATAGCATTTTTATGCTTGTTGTTGACCCTATGAACTTTTTGATTTTTGCATTAGCTTCCATAGCTCCAAGCCATAATGCTTCTCTAAGTATTCTCAGTCTCAACTACAATCAAAGCTTCAATAGCTCCAATTCATAACTCTTCTATAGGTATTCTCATGCTCTGTTACTATTAAATATTCCATAGCTTCAAGCCATAGTGCTTCCTAGTTATTCTCATGCTCAAAGTGTCCAAGCTTTCCTTTGATTTTATTTTTCTCCCATATTTGTTTTTGTCATCAAGCAAAGAACCCCATTGTTGTATAGGAAGAGAGGTTCCCACTTCTGATGGCTCAAACTAGGCATTGAAATATTATTCATATTAGGTTATTCATGTTTTATAGTACTAAATAGGTCACATTATTGCTTTTGGAAAGGTAAATCATTGCTTTTCTCTTTTATTAATAGGTTGCTTGGTTTCTTTCATAGTTTAGCAAAGAATTTGATTTAATTAGACTAGTCTTGATTTCATTCATCAGATCACATTTACTTTCATTGATAATTTCAATCATAAGTTTAGATTAAAAAATTATCCCACAAAACTACAAAAACATAGATTAGGTTGCATTTGAAAAATTCATATAGGTTGCACTCATATTTCAATTCTTAGCTAATTAGAAAGTGTTTTTATTTGGGAAAAAAGGAAATAATTTTTTTGCATGCATTTAGAATGCATTCATAAAAATTACAAAATCATTAGGAAAAATTAAAGAAAAACAAGAACAAAATCCTTGATCTCAACACAGGGTCAAAATAACTAAAACAAACATTCAAACATGGAGAAAACCTCAATTCCATTACAAGGTTGAAAGAACAATTTATACACACTCAAAAAAATAATGTGAAGCACAACACTTCCCCTATTGCCAAGTATTCAATGTGCCCAAGCATTAGGGGAGATTGGATACAATCAATCCTCATTGAGATTGGGGAGAACCTCCTGCATCTAATTCATCAACAAAGCTTTCAAAAAAAAGAGAAGAATAAGAACATTAGTAGTGCATTAGAGATAAAAAAACCTTTGATTGAACAAATCTTATGAGACAAAGAAAGGAGATAGGAACATTTTTGACTCATCAATGAATAAATAACCTTCATGCTAGGCTTCAGAGACTTAGGACTCATGACCCTTTGGGTCATACAATTATAACAACTAAAATCAAATATCTCTAGAAGAATAATCATCAAGAAACACACACATAGCACAAAAACCAACCACCATCTATGATGTTCTACTTCATCAAGATTGAGAGAATAACAAGCCCTCGGTCCTACCTCTTCTTGCCTAGCTCCTATCACATGAGTGGGCATGACTAGGAGGCTGCACTTAGCAATGAAGACTATTCATTGTCACATTGGAGTGTGACTCACCCTCAAATTGTCTAGGTTACATTCTAAACAACAAATATTTTGATGAACTTGATGTGAAGAGAAAAACCTTTTGGGGGGAAGATTTTTGCATTTCCATTATTATTTCACACTTTCATTTCACTATTTTTCTCTTCATTTCACTCGTCACCTTCATCCGCTTTGCTCTTCATTCCATTTATTCCATCATTCCTAAGACACCCCTAAATATGATAGAATCTAGGAAACATTCCCTTTGGAGAACCTAAAACACCTTCATTTGACAAATATATGCCACCTAATCCATTGGCACCAATCAACAATTGCTATGATTTTGAAGACTTGGATTATGAGAATGATAGACAAGATACTCATCGTTCTCTCACATTCAATAACCCCACTTGGGAACACAGTTCTAGCTCAACCAATACACTCTAATCATAGAAGAGCACACTAAGTGCTCATAAGATTATAAATCCATCAACCATCAACAAGCCATGTAGGAATAGCAACACAATTAGATGACGAAGTGAGATGTTTAGAGAAACACTTGAAAGAAGATGGGAGGCCAAAGAGGCCTTACATATTGCATATCAAGCTAAGTAATTGGAAAATGCCTTGAGAGAGCATGCAAATGGAGGAAACCATCAAAATTCATAACCAATTGGAGAAGGGCAAAGAACAAGAGCTGTAACCCCTGCCAAACTCATAGCTACCCTAGTCCAAAAAGTTAAGACCTTAGAAGCCACATGAATAGAATAGCCTCCTGGAGATAAAAATGATTCAATAAATAGAATGCAAGTAAACTCACAAACACTAGGGTCAAATAGGACCATAGGAAAACTCAAAATCCCCCTTATTTGAACTTTTGTTTTTTCAATAAAAGTAATGACACAATTCAACAACTTCCACAAGTAGCTAGATTCTATCCAATTCACAACTTTCAATTTACGTAGAATTTTCCACAAGATCAATCAACGTACTCAAATGTATCTATATATCAAGGGCCAAATCGATAGGTCCCATCTGCAGTGCCCATGTTCCTAAAACTAAAATCTTAGAGCATGTTTTTAGGAACTTACCTTGAATTCTTGGAAGAGCCTGCTAGATTTGGGACATACAACTGAGAGGGGGGGGTGAATCAGTTGTCCAAAACTTTCTTTCAATTAATCACTTAAATCCTTTTCTTAATTCAGTAGCATAATAATAAATCAATCATGGAAACATAATGCAACAATTCAAGAGCAGAAACACATTAACACATATGACACCAAGATTTTGATGTGGAAAACCCGGTTAAGGGAAAAACCACCAGGTGACTAACCCAAGATTGTATTCTCTGTTAAAAGAATAGAAAGAACAAAATGGCACATGCCAATTAGTGCTCACTGCCTGAGCACACTGCTCACAAGATGCTCACTACCTACAAGAGACACACTATCTACAGAATAATAAGTATTACATACTTGAACTGAAGAATAGCATCTTCACCATGCTTGAGTCAGTTCCATTTAAGATCAATACTTCTTCTGTGCCTTTTGCTCTACTCCTCTCTACCACACTCTCATCTCCACAAGATACATTTGAAATGACTTTACAACTCCTTATTTATACAAGACATCGATTTAGGGATAATCATCCAAGTTGGCATACATTACAGAGCAAACACATAAATACAAAATGACTAATTACAAAAAGACTTCATGCAGATCAACACACTATCGGCCACACAGATCTGAGACTTCAATCTTCCTTAGGAACACACCATTCTTCATAGAACATCATTAAGATCATCCGCAGGATGTGTAACTCATCTGGTCGGCCTGACTTGGGAAGAACATCATCATCCAGAAGTAATTCTTCAATTACGAGCTCAATCTTCAATGCAGACCACCAACATGAACTGGACATAGTCCAAAGACCTCCACAAGCTTGGTTGAATCACCAGGAACATCCAAACTTCTTTTACTTACTGAAATCATTCTCTCCTTTATCCAGAACCTTAAGAACATAGTCTGTCATCATTGTCATATTGAAATAGATGCTTGTGGATCTTCAGACCACAAAATAATTAGGTTATCAATTCACATTGACTTCCTAAATACTCTACCAAATCCGCAAAACAAGATATTGTGTTTCCGGATCTCACCAGACCTATTTGTACCACTCTGTCACTTCTGAACATCTGCAAAAACCGGTTTCACTTAAGTGGCCATAACTTCTTCAAATTTTCATGCAGACCTCTGAAATCTTTACTGGATCATCTTAGGACACATATCTACAAAACCCTTATTTGCGTATCCTCTGATCTTCATCTTAGCTGGGATCTTTACCTTGTTATCTTCACTATTCTTCTCTGTTCCTGATAGGACTAATTTTCTCAATATCCTCAACATACATCTCATCCCATCCTTATCATCAATGCAACAGGAGTATGTTGACATCAATGACAACACCGGTTAGGTCCATACTTGCAATAATCTCCCCCTTTATCATTGATGGGAACATATGATGTGAAAAATTGTTTTAACCATCAAGACAAGAACTTCTCCTTACTGACACAACTCCCCCTATCAACAACAACCATTCACATGTCTTCTCTTCCTTTACTGCTCCCCCTTTGATCAGCAACCACTTGTTTTTCACATGTCTTCTCTCCCCATTGACATCAATGGAAAAGGGCACATACTTGCATCAATTCAGAATCATACTAGCTACTCCCCCTGAGTAGCAGCTTCCCATCATCAATCCGAACCACAAGATATGACTGTGAGATCCACCGGACCGATGCACATCAGTGAACCTTAATTCAGAACCAGAGGGGTAATAACACCTAACTTCTCCCTGAAATATTCAAAAGAGTCTTAGGTAGAGGTTTAGTAAAAATATCTGCAATCTGATCCTTGGAAGGCACAAACTCTAATCTAACTTCATTCTTGTTCACTTTCTCTCTCAAAAAGTGAAACTTGATGGATATATGTTTAGTCTTTGAATACAACACCAGATTCTTTGATATATTTATTGCACTTGAATTATCACAGAAGATTGTGATAGGTTCTTCATACTCCACTCTGATATCTCTTAGCATTTGCTTCATCCACAATACTTGAGTGCAACTACCTGCTGCTGCAATATATTCTGCTTCTGCAGTGGATAGAGATATTGCCTCTTGTTTCTTGCTTAGCCAAGAAACCAATCTCTTCCCCAAAAACAATGCTCCACCACTGGTACTTTTCCAGTCATCCACATCTCCTGCCCAATCCGCATTTGTATATGCATGAAGAGAGAAATCATGATCTCTAGGATACCACAAACCATACTCAACTGTCCCTTTTAGATATCTAAAAATCCTCTTGATTGCCATGACATGAGATTCTCTAGGATCAGCTTGGAATCTAGCAACAAGACTAACATCATTCATAATGTCAGGTCTAGTTTGAGTGATACAATAATCCTCCAATCATTGACCTATACTTTTTTTGATCAGCCTTAGGAGAGTCATCATCTTTGCTCAATTTACATCCGGTTGCCATGGGAGTACTCATTGGTTTTGAGTCTTCCATCCAAAATTTCTTCAACAATTCTTTCACATATTTGGTCTGAGAAATGAAGATTCCCTTTTTGGTTTGAGTGATTTGCAGACCGAAGAAGAAATTATTTCCCCAAACATGGACATCTCAAATTCACTTTTCATTTGATTTGCAAAAGTTTTGCACATACTATCTCTTCCTCCAAAAATGATATCATCAACAAACACTTCAACAATCAAGATGTTTTCATGATCAATTTTGAAGTATAAGTTACTGTCAGCAGTACCTTTGTTGAAACCAATCTTCAAAAGATGCTTATCCAGTCTTTCATACTAGGCTCTTGGGGATTGTTTAAGTCCATACAGTGCTTTCTTCAACTTGCAGACCATATCACCATGATCAGACAATTGAAATTCATCTGGTTGCTCAATGTAAACTTCTTCTTCTAAGTCACCATTCAGGAAGCCAGACTTGACATCCATCTGATATACTTTGAAATCTTTAAAGGTAGCAAAGGCAAGAAATAATCTGACTGCTTCAATTCTTGCCACTGGAGCAAAAGTTTCTTCAAAATCAACTCCTTCTACTTGGGAGTAACCCTTGCAGACCAATTTGGCTTTGTTTCTGACTACTTCACCATCTTCATTCAGTTTATTCCGGAAGACCCATTTGGTTCCAATCACATTCTTGTTTTTAGGTCTGGGAACAAGATCCCAAGTGTGATTTTTCTCAATTTGCATCAGCTCTTCCTCCATTGCTTTAGTCCAGTTGTCATCATTGCATGCTTCATTTATTGTCTTAGGTTCAATCTTTGAAATCAGATAATACTCTTCTGAATCTTGAGCAATCCTTCTTCTTGTTTGAACACCTTTGCTTTTATCACCTATGATCTGGTCTTCAGAGTGATTCATTTTTACATACCTAGGAATTTTGGGACTTACTTGCACTTCTATTTCTTGTACAGGTTCATTCATACTTATCTCTTCTTCCTGATTCACCGGATCAATTTGAATCTAAATTTTAGAAGGCACTTGGACTCCTTGGATCAAAACATCATTCTGATCATCTTCATCATATTCATAAAACCTTGAAGATTTTTCAATACCTTCATCAACCTTCACATTTGTACTTTCTATAATCTTTCTCAATCTCTTGTTATAACACCGATATGCTTTGCTTTGAGTAGAATAACCCAAGAATATTCCTTCATCACTTCTAGCATCAAATTTGCCTAGATCTTCATCTCTTTTAATGTAACATTCGCTACCAAAGACTCTGAAATACTTCACAGTGGGAGTGATGCCAAACCAGAGTTCATAAGGAGTCTTACTAGTATTGCTTCTTATTTTAACTCGATTAAGAGTGTAGACTGCAATGCTTATAGCTTCTCTCCAGTAGATCTAAGGAACATTTGCTTCCATAATCATGGTTCTAGATGCCTCCTGGATGGTCTGGTTCTTTCTCTCCACTACTCCATTCTGTTGTGGTGTCCTTGGAGCAGACAACTGTCTTTTTATCCCATGTTTCTCACAGAATTCTATGAACTCACCGGATGTGAATTCTCCACCTTTGTCAAACCTTAGACATTTTATGTTCAATCCAGTTTCATTTTCTACCATAGCCTTGAATATTTTGAATTTCTCAAGGGCCTCAGATTTCTCTTTGAGAAAAGTTACCCACATCATCTGGGAGTGATCATCAATTAATAACATGAAGTATCTATCACCTTGCACACTCCTAATTCTTGCCGGACCACAAAGATCTGTATGAACTAAGTCTAATAATATGGTAGAAGATTGTTCTTTACTTTTGAATGTGACTCTGTTCTGTTTACCCAACTGACATTCTTTGCACAAACTATTAGTAGGTTTCACCAGTCTTGGAAGATCTCTTACAGCTTAAGTGTTGCTTATCTTGATGATATTACAAAAATTTACATGACACATTCCCCTATGCCACAACTAACTCTAATCAATTTGAACAAATAAGAAACTTTTACCAGTACCAACCAAGTGGAAGATATTACCTTTAGTTTGAGTACCGGATGTAATCTCTGTTCTGAAACTTTCGAAGATCTTGCATTTTCTATTTTTGAATCGAAGATCATAGCCTTTGTCCACGAACTATCCAACACTAAGAAGATTGTGCTTCAGGCCTTCAACATACAGTACATTACTGGTTTTATTCTTTCCATCAAAAGAAATAGTTCCTCTACCTCTGATTCTGCTAGCAAAATTATCACCAAATTTTACCACTCCTCCTTCATACCTTTCCAAATCTATGAACTTATTTTTGTCAGCTGTCATATGGTGGGAGCATCCACTATCAATCACCCAATCATCTTTTTCTTCAACTTGGGCAGCCAGAGCTTTTTCTACAATTTTATGATTGATAGATTCAGAGGGCATTGGATCTTCTTCCTTGATGGCAATAAACACCCAGTCACTTCTAGATTTGTTTCATGTCTCTGATTCATCATATGTTACTCCTTCATCATCATCATCTTCATGAACATAGTAACATTTCTTTTGGAACATTGATCTGTTAGGATTTGGTCTTGAAAATCTTTCCGGACACCTTGAGGCAAAATGAACAATCTTATTGCAGTTAAAACATTTAAAAGGCAATTTTCCCTCATACTTACCCGATCCTCTTGGTAGTCTTTTTGCAGTAAGGGCTTCAAGTGGAGCAGCTTCTGCTTCATCTTCTTCCAAGTCTTTTCTTGGTTTTTCATACCATGATAGTTTTTTGAAGAGTTCTCTCCTAGATCAAACTTTTGTTTTCCTTTTATAGAGGAACTAGCTTTGAATGCAGATTTAGTTTTGGGGGGGCATCTCCAAACTTGGTCAATTCAAATGCAGCCAGTTTACCAACCAATTGATCTCTTGAGATACCTGAAAAGGATCTGAATTCTTCAATAGCAGCAACCTTATATTTGTAAGAATCAGGAAGGGATCTCAGAACTTTGCCAACAATCTCATCTTTATCCAAGATTCCACCAGCACATCTAATGCCACAAACAAGCTCATTTACTCTTGGCATAAATGTAGTGATATTTTCATCTTCTCTCATCTTCAAGTTTTCAAATTTTCCTTTCAGACTCTGTAGCTTGGCACATTTAACATACTTGTCTCCTTCATGCAAAAGTTCTAGTTTTTGCCAGATCTCATATACAGTTTTGAGATCAATAACATTTGTCAGCTCTGAATCAGTTAAGGCACTTAGAAGAGCTTCTTTAGTCCGTAGATTGTTTTCAACATCTTTGATTTCATCTACGGTACGTGGACCATTTTGTGGAGGATCATACCTCTTTGAATCCATGATCCAATACTACATTCCCATACATTGCAAGTGGCATTCCATGTGACTTTTCCAAAGAGTGAAATTGGTTCCATCAAACCTCGGACTATCCTTCTTGTAGGACGACATCCTGGATCTCCTAAAGCGGATAAGCTCCTTTTAGAGGAACTTGGCTCTGATACCAATTGTTAGATTTGGGACATACAACTGAGAGGGGGTGTGAATCAGTTGTCCAAAACTTTCTTGCAATTAATCACTTAAATCCTTTTCTTAATTCAGTAGCATAATAATAAATCAATCATGTAAACATAATGAAACAATTCAAGAGTAGAAACACATTAACACATATGAAACCAAGATTTTGACGTGGAAAGCCTGGTTAAGGGAAAAACCATGGGGTGACTAACCCAAGATTGTATTCTCTATTAAAATAACAGAAAGACCAAAATGGCACATGCCAATTATGGCTCACTGCCCGAGCACACTGCTCACAAGAGGCTCACTGCCTACAGGAGACACATTGTCTACAGAACAATAAGTATTACATCGACTTAGGGATAATCATCCAAGTAGACATACATTACAGAGAAAACACATAAATACAACATGACTAATTACAAAAAGACTTCATGCAGATCAACACACTGTCGGCCACACAGATCTGAGACTTTAATCTTCCTTAGGAACACGCCATTCTTCACAGAACATCATCAAGATCATCCGCATGATGTGTAACTCATCTGATCGGCCTGACATGGGAAGAACATCATCATTCAAAAGTAATTCTTCAATTACAAGCTCAATCTTCAATGCGGACCACCAACATGAACTAGACATAATCCAAAGACCTCCACAAGCTTGGCTGAATCACCAGGAACATCCAAACTACTTCTGCTTACTGAAATCATTCTCTCCTTTATCCAGAACCTTAAGAACATAGTCTGTCATCACTGTCATATTAAAATAGATGCTTACAGATCTTCAGACCACAAACCAATTTTGTTGTCAATTCACATTGACTTCCTAAATACTCCACCAAATCCACAGAACAAGATATTGCATTTCTAGATCTCACCGGACCTATCTATGTCACTCTGTCACTTCTGAACATCTACAAAAACTAGTTTCACTTAAGTGGCCATAACTTCTTCATATTTTCATGGGGACCTCTGAAATCTTTACTAGATCATCTTAAGACACATATCTACAAAACCCTTTGATGCATATCCTCTGATCTTCGTCTTAGCTGGGATCTTTACCTTGTTGTCTTCACTGTTCTTCTATATTCCTGATAGGACTAATTTTCTCAATATCCTTAGCATACAGCTCATCCCATCCTTATCATCAATGCAATAGGAGTATGTTGACATCAATGACAACACCAGTTAGGCCCATACTTGCAACAGAGCCAAGATCCAAGGTTCTTTTCTTAAATTGAAGCAAATGCCTTTAGAGGTTGAGTTAACCAAGAAGGGGGATTTAGCATTATACTTACAAGTGTGAAATTATGATCCTTGCATAAAGAGGACATTGATCAATAATGGAGCCACTATGAACATAGTCTTGTTTTCTCTTTCAGAAAATATGAGATATGGACACACCAACATCATGACATGTTGAGACACATTGAGAGGTTACAACAACTTAAAGGTAGCAATGATAAAAAAATTACACTCCAATTCTCCTTGGGACCCAAAATGGTTCCCACAATATTCTATTTCATTGCCAAGGATACTAGTTATAACTTGTTATTGGGGAGACCATGGATTCATAGAATAAAGGCGGTCCCTTCCACATTGTTTTAGAAGATTTTACTTTTTAATAGTAGAAAGATCTATGTGACACAAAGAGATCTTAAACCTTTCATCATGGTAAAGACAAATGCAACTAGAAAGAAGATAGGCATCCTTATCAACTATGAGCTATCGACAAATAAAATTACCATTCTAGATCCAATCCCTCAATCAATATGCATTAAGAAGGAAGAACAACCTAGCTAGACAACGAGAAATATAGAAATGAGGAAATTTGAGAAGGGAGAGTCGTCAAAGAAAAATAAGTGATTTTGAAGGAAATAATAGCCAAAATTATAGAATTATTAGAAAGAGATGGCCCCACTAATTCCCCTTGGATGTATGCACTATAAATGTATTCTTAGATGCCAAGCAAGAGGAGACTAGTCAAATTATCTTGAAAAAACAAAATATAGGTGAAGTTCCTCCAATAATGAAGTGGCCCAGGGTCTAAGAACATTTTCGAGCTGCAATACTAGATCTAAGAGAGGTGGATCTAGGTGCCTTTTTCTGATCTTGAGGAAGAAACATTAGAAAGCTATACTCCTCTAACACCTCCAAGAGAGATGTCATCAAGTGAATCATACATGCCTCTAACTCAAGAAGTGAGTGATTCTTATGTATTGCTTTCACCTCTTGAAAAAGCCTATATGCCTTGGACAAACTTGACATAGGTGGAGGCTACTGATCAAAGACAACCTTATCCAATTAATAATGAGTTCACAAATGCTCTAGAAGTGTTATCTAGAGCCTTCATAGCTACAAATACTTAAGAGCCCCATTCTACTTGAACTTCGATACTATCCAATGATATATGGGAATCTAACTATAGGTTCAAATCAAAATAATTGAGAGGTTTCCTAATGAAGATGAATTTCATGAAGGAGAGTTTATCAAATAGTTCAATGGCTCAATGAGAAACCAATTATTACCTAATAAACATAATAGAAGCATCATTAATTAATAATAAATCATTAAAGTATTTTCCAACCACACATGAGCATAATAACAAAACTTGACTATACACCACAACACAAGATTACCAACATAACAAGGCAAAGACCAAGTGTCACAACACGACTCGAGACCACAACAGAAGACAAGGACCGACCTAGTGGAATAGACCTCATGTTATCTCCCATCACTGATATCCATTGATGCAAGAACCCGCTCAAACCTGCTATATCAAGTGGAGTCAAGGTTTGGTACTTGTAACCTGTGTACAAACATTTGGTTGTATATGATCAAATACATATATGTCTACACACAGAGAGTCAGAGAATCGTGGCATAGTAGGGTACTCAAAGTGAGTAATACTACACCATCCCTACTCTTGAACAAGATTATAACCACAACATTTGAAACCAGATATCAACGAATCTAATAAAACATGCTAATATTAATCCATTACTAATCATGTCCAACAAATCATAACTTAAGTAATCATAACTCATAACACATGTCTAAATAAATCCATCGAACATAGTCCATCAAGGTCAAAGTGAACATAAACCATAACATACTAATCCAAATGTCTCGGAACTGTAAAAATGCAATGAAGGACTATCAGCTGTTTCAGAACTGTCAGAGAGTAATATGAAACTAACATCTATCACAAGCCAACAATGAGGGGGGGCACTACATCCTCCCCCCCTAAAAATTGACTTACCCCTGGAAGTCATAGATTAGGGTAGAAACATAATATATTAATATTGCCATATTCTATTGCCAACATACTCATCCATATTAAACAATTGTTCACCAAACAAACACAAATGTTCAATAAAAGACAAGAAGAACATCTATTCTTTACCTTTATGGCGTTTCATGTGATCTACTTATATCTAGTTACACTTTTTTCAGCAATCTCATACAATCTAAAGAATTGCAGTCACATATAACTCAGGAAAAATACATCTCATTTCTATTTCCACTAATTAGCAACCATGCAAAGTACAATTCTCCGCGGAGTCCTCCCTTGAACATACTATCAGAGGTTCGAAATGAACATGCTAGAAACAACACTTACCACAAAATGAGGCCAACAAAATCAAACATTTGGAATATCCACCATAGAAAATTTTAAAATAAATACTAACCCACATGGAAAAAAAACAATCAAATCCAACTTTAAGTCACAAAGTGCTGGCAAGTTTCAACAATAAATCAAATATAAAGAAAAGGGTTTTGGTGACCATTCCTGTCATAAGGAGGTTCAAAGAAAGAAAACTCACTGTTAACACCCCCCCCCCCCACTTACTACACATGAAGCAACTATCAAAAATTTTCAAAACAACCAAATTACAACAATTTTACATCACGATGTGACTAATTTTAGCCACAAAAAGGGGAGTATCCACTACACAACACTCAAGGACATAGGGTCTAGAATGTGTTAGAGAGTGTACGCCAACAGTCAAACAATTATGTTAACTAAATTCTCTTATCTAAACATCTTCTATCTTTAATACAATACAATTTCTTTCTACTAAACTATGGAAATATGCAATTGCTTCCTTATGCAAGAGGATATAAAAGGAATGTATGATATCACATATAGGAATAATTCAAACTATAATTGACTTACATTATCACATACCTAATCTCATAGGCCCAACACAAACTCTTATTTGATCTCCTGCATACAATTCTTACATAGGTATATACAATGATAACTTCCATAAATTACAACAATTCTTCCATAAGAGGTCATGACCATCTAGGGGTTAGATATAGATTTTCAAGCAATCATGTAAAGATGTCAACATCACATAACCACATAACGCATACTGCATGATGTCACTAGATGATTAGATGCATTAACATTCAAGGAGATCATATTGTTAGATGTAACATCACATTTCCAGAGAAGAAGGAGAAAGAACATAGCAGACACATAAGTAGCATAAAGCATTCATTTCTTAAAGAGCAAGTCTATAAACTTATCAACCTTCATACTAATGCATACAGGTGGGAGATACTATTACCAACTCACTACAACGAGAAAATCATTTAACCTAGGGCAACAACAACAATCCAGAGGTCTCAGTGTTGCAACCTAGGCTCTGATACCAAGTGTAATGCCCCATCATGCAACCTGGGCTCTGATACCAAGTGTAATGCCCCATCATGCAACCCTAGAGAGCAAGACTAAAAGTGCAAAATTATAGAACTAATTTTTTTTTTGAAGCAAGTAAATGCAATAACAGTAACCAAAGATAACATAATACACAACATGAAGAAGAGTGCACTTCTAACTCCGCTAGGGAAACATAACTGCATCAGTGAATATAAATTTAAAACCACACAAGAGATATACATTATATTGCTGCTACAGATAAGATCAACTTTAACATTAGCAAGACAGTTAATTAAACAAAGTTACAATACAAGATTACAAGACCTATCACGTCGGTTTACAACTGAATAAATACAAAAGTATACAACAACACAGAATGTGGGAAGCAATCTGGAACTAGAACACCTCTGCATAGGACTCGAACCGAATCTCCAAAAAGGCCAATGGATAGCTCTGCCTCCCAACCATGTGGAACCCTAAGGTCCACCCCTCTGAGCTAGGAGATAATGATGAGGTTTCCACTAAGCTAAGAAACAACATCCAAAAGAATAGAAGAACGACAACTGACTTGACACAACCGACCATATCAACAAACTTCACTAGACAAGACATCACTCCAGAGGCACAACCAAAAGAAACAACTAAACTGCATAAGGAGAGTATCATCGCATGGTCCTAGCATGGGTTACCCATGCTATCAATCACCAGAAGCCAGCCCCCATCTATGGTTACCCTGGCAGCCTCTCTCTAGGCACCGGCCCCATAGGGTGACACATGAGGAGCTGACAGGTCCTCTCATGGAGACAAGGAGGTCGGCCTTGCCAACCAGGCCTTCTCATCTCATCCTTAGCCTGTGAGAGCACTCAAGGCATGGGTGAGGTGTCTTACTTATCTTGTTAAGTGTTTAAATACCCCAACCCTCTTGATTAAGTTATTAAGTTTCCACTTGCTACCACTTCCATGGGCTTACCCAGGCGGCCTCTCACTAGGCACCGACCCCACCATGAAAGCCACTCCCTTAGCATTCTTTGATCAATCATACATTCCACCACATATAGGTATAAAAGTCACAAATCGGTTATGGCCCATAACTTACGCCATTCACTAGGCCACAACAATAAGTCCTCAGATTCCCTTCAAAAATTTGAAGCAAAACAATCTAGAATCCAAGTACTATATCCAAGAGACCATTTCCCCATTCATTACAAGACACAAAAATCCAATGAACCCATTACATTGACATGCCATTAACTAGACTAAAACTCAAAACACCACACCTCTGGAGTTAGGTACACCAACGATAAAGTAACCATTATCTGACAGGGACAATGCTTCTGCATTTAGACCCCAAGTACACATGACATCCCTCAAGACTCACACTTCATAGTTAACCAAAACATAGACAAATCTCCACCCCAAAATAAACACACGATCCAATACAAGCATAAGGATACGACTAGGAGGAAAACAAGCCAAAAGGGATTCAATAATTTATAACTTAAAACATGGAAATACATAAGAGATCTTTACTTTCACTTCTCATTTCTGTAACAAAACTTTCCCCTTATCCATACAACAACTTAATCAAAAACATCATTTGAACCAAAAAATAACAAAATAGAATGCAAAGCTAATCTCTGGAGTTGGCACACAAACACTATATCACATATAAGCTCCCCATCCAACATGAATCCCAAGTTTTAACAACTTGACACTTGATTTGCAACATGTGACTCAAACTAAGAAATGTAATAGACCAATTGCATCATTCTTCCCCGTACACTACAAGGTTCCCCACACGTGAACAAGAGCCATAAAATAACACATTAATTGAAATAAAGCCATAAACATCATAGGCCTTGGAAATACAAACTTGACAACTTGACTAAATCTCATTCCGACATTATATCGTCTTACACAAGAATAATCCAAAAAGAAAAACTCTAAATCACTAGGAATTAACAAGGCAAGAAAGGTGAGCCATAATCCTAATATCCTTACTTAGCCAAAATCAAGAAGGGTTATCAAATAACTCCGTTACTAAAACAATCCCATATAAAAACACTTGAATTCCACATATTATAATCAAACACAAATCCTTGATTTATTAAATAAAAGTATCTAATTTAATATGCTTTAATTTAAACTTGCTTGATCTCCTTTCTATCTAATGTGCAATTTGCAAGAAAACCTAATGATCATCCATTAAATAAAGACAACAATAAATATACACCAATATTCTTGATAAGCGTAATCCTATATGTTACTAACCATAAATTCAAATAAAACTTCTTTAGGCATCTAAGATTTGATCCATAACATAGTCACTAATAAACATTTATCATCAATTAACATTTAACCACACCTTTTCAAAGCAACCAAAAACAATGTATGCATAAGCTTCTATATACAAGTCGAATCATGTTATGTTTATATAAGTTGAACCTATTGGCGAGAGATAAGATATCAGGGAATCGAATTGAAGTAAGGCTGACGGTTATAAGTCACAATGAAGGTTCGAAGGAGTCGAAAGGACGAAAGTGATCGGTGTATCAGTATAGAAGTTTCTAAACACGCCGATAGAAATAGGTCTAGCTGATGGTTGAACCGTCAGTTGAACCAGTTCAATGGTTCAATGGGTTCAAAGGTTCATTGATTCAACGAACCCACTGGTTCAACATAGTTCAACGGCTCAACGAGATACCAAGGTTCATCAGTTCAATGAGATACACAGGTTCGAAAGGTTCAATGGGTTCGATGGGTTCAATGAGTTCAATATTTGAGCTATATTAAGAGCTTCCAATGCGGCTCTGCATCATAACTATAAGCTTATTTTTTACGTTTTCTAACAAATACTATGAACATAAATAATTTCATAGCAATCAAAGGATTTTATTTATTACACAACAATCAAATTGATTTGTTATGCATAGGATTGATACAATTAGAATCTGCAGGGATTATGGAAGGAAACTGACAGATAATAGCCCACATCCAGGCTCAAGACACAGTCGACCAGCAGAAATGGAAACAAAACTTAAGAAAGAGAGATCACTACACACGGAAATTAATTTTGGCTTGGCACATAACAATCTTCAACAATGTTGTATAGTCGAATACAATTAGTTGGCTTACCATGACGCCACAGAAACAAAATTCAAAGACCTACAACTAGCAAGTGATGAAATGAGTTATAAACAGCAACTAATATATACAAATAGCACATGTAGAATTAAATGACATTTACAACCTATGTATGATGCAGATCTAACCATGAATCTACCTCTAATCTGGTCGACGCTTACCAAAAAGGCCTAATTCATTGTTTATGACCTTCTAATATGGGTTGATATCTATCAAAAGACAAATAATATCATTTAGAAACTTTCTAGTCAGGTCAGCATTTATCAAATAGTAAAAAAAATCATTTAGGGACTTCCCAGTATGGGTCGGGGCAAATATTATCATCTCTACAATACAGATGTATTCCTTACAAGTTTTAGAAAATAGACATACAAAAAAAATGATTTAATCTTTCTTGCAGAGGTTGGGTATTTGAATATAGATTTAAAAGGATTCTTAGGCAGCCCGGCTCAGAACCCCACAAATGAACTCAAGAAGATCGGAGAGAAGGAAAGAGTGAAGTTGTTATTACAATTAGGAAGATATTCTCTAGATTTTTCCATTTTGCATAGGTGATTTCTACAGAGGATAATATCTAAGGTGATTTAAAGTTAAATGGCGGTATGGGGAAATAACTACAGCATCAATCTGAGTTAAAGGTTTTCTTTCTACAGAGCAATGACCAGAGGATTAAATCAGAGTAAGGCCACAATTTTTCTTCTCAAAGATTAAAATAAATGAAGGCCCAACATAAGTCTATCAATAGATTTAACAAGAGATGATAAGGAGGTTCAAAAGACATTGACATGCAAGCCGATTAATTCAAATCATAAATCTCAAATTGAAATCACAACACAGCCAGATCACTAGATCATTCTAGGCTTGAGGAATAACATTTGAGTTCAACAGCTTCGATAGGGGAGTATGAAACATTTCTCAGAGTTTAAAGAAGAATAGTTGACATGAATAGTTCCATCAATGGCAGAAGCACACAGATAAAAAAATAAACCCCATTAATCAAACAAGTGTATTTTTATAACGAAAGCATACCTGGATTTCAGTCCCCTTCAAATTTTCTCTAGTTCTTGCAACCCAAATTCTTTTGTTTTTGCTTCCCAAATTCCCCTTTCTCTTCCCAATTCCCCCCCATAAAAATGGTTCAGCTCATAAAATTAATGCAGACATGCATCCGTTACCTAGCAACCCACTCCCCCGAGAAATTTCAAAAAATTTGCTATAACAAGAGATACCAAATCTTCCAATTTCCAAAATGACAACTCAAGGCATTAATTTCACATATCAAAATTATTTTGCACCAATTATATATTAATAACCCATAACTCCAAATTTATGACATAAATACTCTTGGATAACAGATAATTAATTCTAGACTATTATAAAATTTAACCAAGGTGTCATTCAAAGCTTTAAGCTAAACCAATTATTACCTAATAAACATAATAGAAGCATCATTAATTAATAATAAATCATTAAAGTATTTTCTAACCACACATGAGCATAATAACAGAACTTGACTATACACCACAACACAAGATTACCAACATAACAAGGCAAAGTCCAAGTGTCACAACACGACTCGAGACCACAACAGAAGACAAGGACCGACCTAGTGGAATAGACCTCACGTTATCTCCCATCACTGATATCCATTGATGCAAGAACCTGTTCAGACATACTATATCAGGTGGAGTCAAGGTTCGGTACCTGCAACCTGTGTGCAAACAATTGGTTGTATATGATCAAATACATATATGTCTACACATGGAGAGTCAGAGAATCACGGCAAAGCAGGGTACTCGAAGCGAGTAATGCTACATTGTCCCTACTCCTGAACAAGATTATTACCACAACATTTGAAACCAGATATCAACGAATCTAATAAAACATGCTAATATTAATCCATTACTAATCATGTCCAACATATCATAACTGAAGTAATCATAACTCATAACACATGTCTAAATAAATCCATCAAACATAGTCCATCAAGGTCAAAGTGAACATAAACCATAACATACTAATCCAAATGTCTCGGAACTGTAAAAATGCAATGAAGGATTATCAGCTGTTTCAAAACTGTCAGAGAGTAATACGAAACTAACATCTATCACAAGCCAACAATGAGGGGGGGCACTACAATCCAAGAAGGTTGTTAAATATTGGGATTGAAGATGGTGCTGCCACAGGGGGAGGTTTAAAGAAATCTTTGATTGAGGTATGCAATTCATTTAATTACTGAATGTCATTGAGATTGAATAAATTTTGAAGGGAATTTAGAGCATAATTGTGTTTTGAGATTTACGATGATTCTTTTGTTGTGGGAAGCTTCAAAATATGGTATATGCTTTCAATTTGTGATCAAAATGAAATCTTGATTCTATATATTATTTCTGTAATTATTCATTTAGACCAAAACCCTTGTATCATTCATTGCTCTAATGGTATATAGAACATAGAGGGTAGTTAATAACAATAGAGGGAAATGCAATTATAGAAATACTAGCCATTGTATAGAGTGACAAAATAATGCGTGCCCTTTTGATTGCACAACGACATGTACAATTGACTCCTCAAAATTGCAAACTAACTTGAAACTAACTCAAAATGGAGTTTACAGGCCAAAAATAGTTTCTAAACCAACATGGGTTCGTACCTTGTATATTGAAAATAATTCAGTGAGCGCAAAGAAACTTTGTTAAATGATTGCAGATCAAATGCCTTTATAACAGGTTTAAACATCCCTTCTAAAAAAATCTGAAGCGCCTTTCTCAATAGCACTCAAACAAATTTCACATTTCTCATGCCATCACAGACACACAGGAATTAATGCCTTCTATCCTTTTGTCTTCACCACACGGACTTCTACCAAATTCACATAGAATGAAATCTTCAAACTCACCTTTAAGTGCCAAGCAGATAGTTATTCATGTGGGCCAAAAATTCAGTTACAAGACAAATCAAATCATCACACTTTGTCTAGATAATGCAGACTGCAAGATAAAGGGAAACCTCATGGCCAATCCTGAATCCAAATTGATTGCAATGTCTTCTATTTCCAATGCAGCAAAAAGAATCCTCTCACATTATCAACAAATAATACTTCTACACATCCTTCCACATAGTCCCTGACTTTCTATTCAATGCAGCCTCATTTTTTAATAACCTTCAAACATTGCAAAATCACTCTCCTTCCATGATGGTAACCGCTTCCTTCAAATTTTGATGTACAAGCACAAAATTGTTTACAAGAGATCCACGCTCCTTCACATTGCAGACTTCAGTGCCATACACAAGATCCTCATGCAGGCCAGATCAACAATGCCATAGCTCTGATACCATATGAAGGGATAGTAATAATTTTATTTATTGATTGAATGATAAATGCTCATGCAAACATAGATATATATTGTATTATATTTGGTTGATATAACAGAAATAACAGTTATAGCCCAACTAACATAACCACCAGTAGTTACGTACAATGTTAACAATGTAATATCATTGTTACTATAACTATTATGCCAACATACAAAATGTCTCTCAAAGAAAGAGGAAATACAACACAAACTAAAGTATCACCAATTATCACCTGCAAAGATAAATGATAAAACACAAAACAATCTTGCCCCAAAAAATGTTCAAAAATGTAATGTGTTTTTGCACATGCTCTAAAATTGCAATTTAACTCAAAAACATGATATGGAAAGGGTCTTTGTTAGCATTGTGTAGTGCCCCTCCATTTTTCCACCATGGATGTGCAGTTTAATGATCATGACTAAGTTTGACTCAGGACCAAGAGGTGATCCAAGAAGGTTGTTAAATATTGGGATTGAAGATGGTGCTGCCGCAGGGGGAGGTTTAAAGAAATTTTCGATTGAGGTATGCAATTCATTGAATTATTGAATATCATTGAGATTGAATAAATTTTGAAGGGAATTTAGATCATAATTGTGTTTTGAGATTTATGATGATTCTTTCGTTGTGGGAAACTTCAGAATATGGTATATGTTTTCAATTTGTGATCAAAATGAAATCTTGATTCTATATATTATTTTTGTAATTGTTCTTTTAGACCAAAACCCTTGTATCATTCATTGCTCTAATGTTATTTAGATAGATTTGTATTTCGTTTATTTGTCAGAAATACGTAATTGAAACCTCCACATATATTAATAATGAATGGCATTTAGTGTACCGTCGGTACCATGCCATTTATATCAAACTTTTAAGATACATTTGCAAAACTCCTGAGGTATTATGAAAGCTCTTGATAACATATTATAGTGTATCCTTCTACAATTATCATTATACCAAAACCGTCTAAATTTTTAAAGGAGATAACCGATTCTTCGTGTCATTACAAAAACCTCTAGCTTGGCTTAATTAGGAAAGATTTGAGGTGAGCTGTAGGACCGTTATGTTTCAAGAAGGGCATCTAGCTTATTCCTTTTGGTTGTGACAACTTCATTTCTGATTATAAATTAAGAATTTGATCTCTCTTTGCATGGGTATCGATTGTAATTGCTTGGTTTCTAAAATTGCTGGTTCCACTCCTCTATTTTCACACTCCATCAAATTATTACTTTCTAAGGACAAAGACAACTGTGTAGTGTCCTGGCATAGGGCGTTGGTAGCCGTCTCTCTGCCTCTATGCCACCCACAATGTTTTCCATATAAACACTTTAGTTTTATTCCAAGACAATTAATAAAGCTCTTTTCCTAAACCATTCAGCCTATTTTGGAGACAACCAATCTTATCTTCTGCAGAGGCTCATAATGAATGAGAGAATATATTCCTAGCGGTATTATTATGGGAGGGAGGACTAAAAGAGGGGGGATCCACATGAAATAGGAGCTTGTCGTCCTCTGGCATTGTTAATGGACATGGATTCCAGCCTAAACATGGGGTATGATGAAGTGAAATAGTGGTATGTCTTTTTGCTCCTAAAATTTATGTATATTGTTAAGAGGTATTGTGAAGGCTTTATTATGGATTACAATGATTTGATCTGGGATGCATTTGAATACCATTGATTGCTGTTAAGTTTGATTAGTGTTGAGTCTGTGTGATGGAACATCAAGGCTTTGTACAGAAATTGGTCTTTACACCTGTTAAACGCATTTCCCTGTAGGTTCTAAGTCTTTGCTATTTAATCTAGGTATTGCAATCACTTCATTCATGAGATAATATCTCTGTGGGGCATTCTCAATTAGTTCATGGTTTCTAATTTCTTACAAATGCACGGAAGATTCTTCAGCCTTTTTAAAAATGATTTCTTTGAAGAAATTGTGTAGGAGTTTAGTCTTCCAGTTTTCGCAAGTTTTCACTTTAATAACTGCATTTGCACGAAAATTTGCATTTGTTTGGAAGTTCTCAAACTTCATAACATCCCATTTTTTGGTGCCTATTCTTAAATCATTTCTTTGAAATGCTTCTTCTGAATAATCATCGTGTCTTATCTATGCTTCTATAAGCCTTATGACTTGAGTTTTTCTTTTGACAACTTCATTTTATTTTGTGGAAAATCCATACCCTGTTCCTTGGCATAGTAGGGTGGATGTTGGATTTGGATTTAACGCCTATTGATTGCACTTACCTTAAGTATTTTAAGTACATTTGATTAAGTCTAATGTTATTTCCAACTTTATCTTCTTGATCAGATTCTTAGGAGATTCTCTTTCTTTAAATGATACGTTCCTAGATTATCTTGTTGTTGAAGTTTCTCAAGGCATTTTTACCGAACAGCTCGCATGCCTTGTCAAAAGCTTCTTACTATGCATATTTTGCATAAATGTGTAGCAGAGAATATACTTGAAAATCTCTAAATACAGAGTCAGGATTACACCTACCAATTACATTCGCTTGAAAAAATTTTTCCAAGGATTTCTTTATTATGCTTTTTGGTGCATATCTTGCAATCATTTCTTAATGTTCTTGATACACGGTCTTTTTCTTTGTTTGGTGACTCTACCTTCATGGGAAACTTGAATAAATCAAATAGTATTATCTTGCTGAGTAATAATATCTTACCGGTGTTAAAGTTATAGATTGAGAATAATAGATCTATCCTAGTTTGTTTTAAACTATATCGAGTTGCATTTAAATACAGTTCATGAGGCTTCCTTTCTCTTAGGCTATTTGTAAAATAGTTAGCATGCCTAACAAGGCATTGGTAACATCAACATCTGAAAAATCCCTTGCAACAACCTGACGGATAAATTTCATTGTCAAATAGCATTCAACACTTACTCAAAGGTTCTTACGAACTCTAAATGTTTTAATTTGCTTTATGGGCATCATATTAAATTTAGAACTTCTAAATCTTCTCTATGTTGGTTCCATTTACCTTTTAGAGGTTTCTTAGAATGTGTCTTCTATTTGTATAAATCATTTGATGAACATCTCGAAGATAATATGACCTTTAGCTGCATGCGATTATGTTTTACGCCTTTGTTATTACCGTGTGGAATGGATCTATTAAATGTTTAAGTGGTCTCAAGCTTATGCTTGGGGTGGAATTTTTTTAGTTAAATTCTATATCTTTATTTGATAATTCACTTTATTAGTAGAAGGATTGTAAACTGATTTCTTACGAAGAAAGGATTAGAAATAGATGTGGAATTTAATATTTCAAGTTAGGATAATATCTTTGACTTTCAATATTTATAAATTTACAATCTTGTATGTATGAAAGGATTTAAGTCTTAATTTTATTAGTAAAGATGATATTCGATAAATATTTACTTGAATTATAGAAGTAAGTGGATAGAAATTATGTTGCATCATTTTAATAATAAAAAACAATTTGAATAGAGAAATTTATCTTGTTAAGTTGTAGAAGTATGAGTGGAAATGGTTAGGTAAATGCCTAATATTTAAGAAATGTTTTGTATTATAATATATGTTGTGTAACCTAATACTAAAATTTTCTATGATAACAATGTTGACAATCTATCTATAGTCACCTAACTATTATTTATGACAACTAATGTTTATATTTGTATAGTGAATATTGGTATTGGATCTTGTGATTATTTGTGAAGTTTAGATTCCATGATAGTGGTGATAGGGAAAATATAATGTATTCCATTATTTTCATGAAGTTCGATCATGTCATATCTTACATGTTGATAATGAATGATTATCCCTTCAACCCTCTCTTACTTACTCTTCATGTTACTTTTATATTTACAATGATAATAAGATTGGGTCTTCTTTAATTTATACCTTCATTGTATAACTCTTTCATTAGGGTGAATATAATTCTTCAAGAGTTACAACATTGGAGTAGTGTAATGCAGTATTTAATAGTTTACCTCGTGTTATTAAGGATTTTATTCTCCTTGAGTAGGTATTACATACTATTTTGTAATTTTAAGTTCAAGTTCTGAACTATGAAGTCTCTACGCTGCGCATACGTAGGCAAGGCCATCATGAGCCCCTGAGACATTAGGTCGGCCCCTTAGGGCCTTAGGATTGTCATTTTATGCTATTGAGATTGTGAAGTTATTAATCATGTGGAGCTAATGTTTCTTAATATGTGCAGTTGAGATCTATGCTGTGCAAGACTTAGAAGGAAAGAAGGTACCTTCCCATGAGGCGAATAGAGGACTATCTGGCAGCGTTGGTAAATGTGTATGAATGTGTACAATTTCATGTAATGTTGTACTTTACATTTTATTTATGATGAATATATTTTGACCCTTGACTCAAGGTTTACTAAGATAAATTTTATAAATTGTTATCCTTTCATCCTATGGAGTTCATTATTGTTATTTTTCCTGGGTAGGCATTTCATATTGTGCATGTGTGTGTCTTCATTTGGAGCGTTTGGATTTAGAATAACCATGGCTGTTAGTTAGATCATGTTAGTAATCTGTAACGTAGTCATGCAATTAAATATAATTTAAATGAGTTTTGTATATGGTTAAATAGTGCTTAATTTCAATAATGTGGTCATGTTATCCCTAGAGATGTTAGTTAACTTGTTGTAACAGACTATGTTATATCTTGTACCATTACTTCTTTTTTTTTTGTTTTTAAAATTCCACCTTTTATGTTGCTTTAGTTGATTTATCTCTAGGGTTACATGGCGGGGCATTACATTTAGTATCAGAGCTAGGTTTCAACACTGGGATCTCTAGTTAATGTTGAGGTCCATGTTTAGTTATAGTAATTCTTCTTATGCATGTGATAGGAACTCTTGTGTTGGATACCATGCTTTAATCTAAACACCTAGCTTGATGTATTGGATAGATGATCTTGATATCGACATTTAGCATTGTGTGATATGTAGAATAGTAGAGTGGAAGAAAACTGGATAAGGAAAGGGGATAACAAGTAATGTTATGATTGTGCAAAGGGAATCACATTGGTTATGGAAATAAATGTACTTATGGTAGTAATGAAAATTGTGTATGAAAATGTAAATCCTCCTCTGTAAATGTGAGAAACCAGTAACTGTGCATTTGTTGAATGTTGTGAATACCCTGTATTTGCTTTGTGTGCCCATGGGATGGTGATACTGGGTACCATCCATTGGGAATATGTGTATTTTAGGTGTGGAATTAACCATACCATTATGTGTGTTTGCATATTTGTTACCTGATTGAGGGCCAACCCTTGTGTGGTTGAAAATATATATATATATATAAGAGTAGCCAAAATTTAGATTCATAGATTCTTTCCTTTTGGTTCTCTAGTCCCTCAATCTGTGAAGGAGTAGTAGTAGCCACAAAGTTCCTTGGGCAGAGTATGTAGCGTATGCTTATGATGGCGCAGAGTGGTCCCTCACTCAACTGAACCTAAGGAAATGTACTCACTACTTTCCCTTATGATAGATCAGAGTACTTGATCCATATGTGCTAGCCTAATCCCCATAGTTCTTGAGCATCTGGATGGTATTTTAGATGATCATCTACCTTGTCTTCACGAAAGGTATGATATGCCACATGAGTTGTCAATTGGGGACCGGGGTCTAGGACCTACACGGACAACCCACCGAAACTATGTGATGACATGTGTCGCCACTTGGGGGCCGGGGTCCAGAGTGATAGGGACCTACATGGATAACCCAAGTGAGACCATGTGCCCCATGTATATTTGAGTCCCAGAATGTGGAGGGACTTTTGTTACCCATGTTGAGATAGATTCTGTATCTGCACATCTTCTGACATGATGCAATAGGTACGATGCCACACCCCACTAATGTTCTGACACAGTGTGGGTGATGATGTCGTGTTGCTGATGGTAGTGAGCTGGGCTCGAGGACATGATGCCATGTACATAGACACGTGAAGGTGTACTATGAGATTGTGTTATAGCCTACTTGTGTGATGAGCTTAATGGGGCCTCACACACTTGTAGACGGATACTCATGTTTGCTTTCGATAGTGTTTGGGTTGGTTAGCATATGGGTATGTCCTAGCCATGTATACCTCTAGCTATGGTGAGTACCTACTTGTGCCTTTTCCACGAGGTGTCACTATGTGGGGTGTGTTCTGCGCGTGCCTACTTGTGCAAAGCCACAGACACACTGTCATGCAGTATACGGCCAATACGTGCCTTCTCTAGCTGGCATATGACCATGCTGCGCTGATATGTGATGTGGGATGTGGCTGAGGTGCACATTCCATGCAGGCAGTCAACGAGTGCGTGGGCCACTTGGCTAGTCCATGCCACATGATGATGTGATGAAGGGTGTACCCGCGGAGTACACTCTGAGCCATGTGGATGGCGTGCTCACTCCACACCACATGAGGGCTACTACTATAGCCTAACGTTGTTCACTCCTTCCTCGTTTAGTGGCTAGTATCTAGTCACACGGTGTTGTACAGTGAAATTTTGAAGATTGTGGGCTTTCTCTATGGTTATTGATGATTTTCTATTGATTGTGATGGCCAGTACTTTGTTTCTATTTGATTGTGATGGTTTAGCCACACTTTGTGATCTTATTTTCTTGTAGCCCTCATGGTTACATTTGATTTAGTGTTGAAATTATGCACATTTCTTTCTTTATTGTTGAAATTGAATTTTTATTAAATCTTTCTTTATGACTTTGGTGACTAAACCAGTTTATCTTTACTATTTTCGATGTCGGCCATGTGTCATAATGTGATTCCTCTCCAAGGACATATGAGGTGGACTTGGTGAGTGTATACAAGGAAGTAAATGCAGAGAACCTTGTGGATGGGGGTATGTGGGGCTGTTATACAACTAGGACCAACTACCTACCTATGTGTGATGACTATCTCTTGGAGGGTAACCACCTTATACAACAAGAGAGAGGTCATTATGGCTTGTTTGGATGGTCTCACCCTGTGAGTGTGGCCTAACACCAACAAGTCACTGAGTGTGAGGTATGGATTTTGGCTCTTGGCTCGTGGATTATGTATTATGGATTAGTATGCTACTTTCTGGTATCCAGATGGACCCTTGTGTAGCCTTGTAATGTGATTCCCAGTGATGTGAATTTGTGTGTATGTGAAGAATGTATGATTAATCATGAATGTAGTACTTATGAATTGATAAATGATGGTTGCATGCTTCAAAAAGGAGAAAAAAATTATGATCCTTTGTTGAATATGTTATGAGACTTAGTGTTGTAAAATAATTATAGTGAAATGTCTGGCTTTCAAATGTTGGGTATTGAATGGAAAAATGTGTGTTTTATGTGTATACATATATTGATATTTTGAAGTTATCTGACCTATTAATTGTTTAACAGCACTTTGAAAGCGAAATTGCAATGGTGGTGTATTTGAAAATTGAATACTTTATATGTTTATGTTAGGAGAATTTCTACCAGTTAGGATTAAAAGAGTACACTATTTTCTTGACCTAAAGAATACTGATGAGTGTCAATGTTAACATTTTGTGACTTCCAGGAGGAAGTCAAGTTTTACATGGGGAGGATGTAGTGCCCCTCCATTTTTCCACTATGGATGTGCAGTTTAATGATCATGACTAAGTTTGACTCAGGACAAAGAGGTGATCCGGGAAGGTTGTTAAATATTGGGATTGAAGATGGTGCTACCATGGGAGGAGGTTTAAAGAAATTTCTGATTGAGGTATGCAATTCATTGAATTACTGAATGTCATTGAGATTGAATAAATTTTGAAGGTAATTTAGAGCATAATTGTGTTTTGAGATTTATGATGATTCTTTTGTTGTGGGAAGCTTTAGAATTTGGTATATGTTTTCAATTTGTGATCAAAATGAAATCTTGATTCTGTATATTATTTCTGTAATTGTTCTTTTAGACCAAAACCCTTGTATCATTCATTGCTCTAATGTTATTTAGATAGATTTGTATTTCTTTTATTTGTCAGAAATACGTAATTGAAACCTCCACATGTATTAATAATGAATGGCATTTAGTGTACCATGGGTACCATTCCATTTATATCAAACTTTTAAGATACATTTGCGAAACTCCTGAGGTATTATGAAAGCTCTTGATAACATATTATAGTGTATCCTTCTGCAATTATTATTATACCAAAACCGCCTAAATTTGTACATGAGATAACTGATTCTTTCTGTCATTACAAAAATCTCTAGCTTGTCTTAATTAGGCAAGATTTGAGGTGAACTGTAGGACCATTATGTTTCAAGAAGGGCATCTAGCTTATTCCTTTTGGTTGTGACAACTTCATTTCTAATTATAAATTGAGAATTTGATCTTTCTTTGCATGGGTATCTATTGTAATTGCTTGGTTTCTGAAATTGCTGGTTCCACTCCTCTATTCTCGTACTCCATCAGATTATTACTTTCTAAAGACAAAGACAACTGTGTAGTTTCTTGGTATAGGGCGTTGGTATCCATCTCTCTTCTTCTATGCCACCCACAATGTTTTCCATATAAATGCTTCAGTTTTCTTTCAAGACGATTAAAAAAGCTCTTTTCCTCAACCAGTCAGCCTATTCTGGAGATAGCCAGCATTATCTTCTGTAGAGGCTCATAATGAATGAGAGAATATATTCCTAGTAGTATTATTATGGGAGGGAGGACTAAAAGATGGGGAATCCACATGAAACAGAAGCTTGTCGTCCTCTGGCATTGTTAATGGACATGGATTCCAGCCTAAACATAGGGTATGATGAAGTGAAATAGTGGTATGTCTTTTTGCTCCTGAAATTTCTGTATATTGTTAAGAGGTATTGGGAAGGCTTTATTATGGATTACAATGATTTAATATGGGATGCATTTGAATACCATTGATTGCTTTAAGTTTGATTAGTGTTGAGTTTGTGTGATGGAACATCAAGGCTTTGAAGAGAAAATGGGCTTTACACCTGTTAAACACATTTCCCAATAGGTTCTAAGTCTTTTCTATTTAATCTAGGTATTGCGATCACTTCATTCATGAGATAATATCTCTATGGGACATTCTTAATTAGTTCGTGGTTTCTAATTTCTTACAAATCCATGGAAGATTCTTTAGCCTTTTTAAAAATGATTTCTTTGAAGAAATTATGTAGGAGATTAGTCTTCCAGTTTTCGCAAGTTTTCACTTTGCTAACTGCATGTACATGAAAATTTGCATTTGTTTGGAAGTTCTCAACCTTCATAACATCCTATTTTTTGGTGCCTATTCTTAAATCATTTCTTTGAAATGCTTCCTCTCAATAATCATTGTGTCTTATCTATGCTTCCATAAGTGTTATGACTTGAGTTTTTCTTTTGACAAATTCATTTTCTTTTGTGGAAAATCCATACCCTGTTCCTTGGCATAGTAGGGTGGATGTTGGATTTGGATTTAATGCCTATTGATTACACTTACCTTAAGTATTTTATGTACATTTGATTAAGTCTAATGTTATTTCCATCTTTATCTTCTCAGTTAGATTCTTGGGAGATTCTCTTTCTTTATATAATACCTTCCTAGATTATCTTGTTGTTGACATTTCTGAAGGCATTTTTGTCAAACAGCTTGCATGCCTTGTCGAAAGCTTCTTACTATGCATATTTTGCATACATGTCTAGAAGAGCATATCCTTGAAAATCTCTAATTAAAGAGTCAAGCTTACACTTGCCAATTACGTTCGCTTGAAAAAAAAATTCCAAGGATTTCTTTATTATGATTTTTGTTGCATATCTTGCAATCTTTTCTTAATGTTCTTGATACACAGTCTTTCTCTTTGTTTGGTGACTCTGCCTTCATGGGAACCTTGAATAAATCAAATAGTATTATCTTGCTGAGTAATAATATCTTACCGGTGTTAAAGTTATAGATTGAGAATAATAGATCTATCCTAGTTTGTTTTCAACTATATCTAGCTGCGTTTAAATATAGTTCATGAGGCTTCCTTTCTTTTAGGTTGTTTGTGAAATAGTTGGCATGCCTAACAAGGCATTGGTAACTTCAACATCTGACAAATCCCTTGCAACAACCTGAGGGATAAATTTCATTGTCGTATAGAATTCAGCACTTACTCGAAGGTTCTTACGAACTCTAAATGTTTTAATTTGCTTTATGGGCATCATATTAAATTTAGAACTTCTAAATCTTCTCTATGTTGGTTCCATTTACCTTTTAGAGGTTTCTTAGAATGTGTCTTCTATTTGTATAAATCATTTGATGAACATCTCGAAGATACTATGACCTTTAGCTGCAGGCGATTACGTTTTACGTCTTTGTTATTACCATGTGGAATGGATCTATTAAATGTTTAAGTGGTCTCAAGCTTATGCTTGGGGTGGAATTTGTTTAGTTAAATTCTATATCTTTATTTGATAATTCACTTTATTAGTAGAAGGATTGTAAACTGATTTCTTACGAAGAAAGGATTAGAAATAGATGTGGAATTTAATATTTCTAGTTAGGATAATATCTTTGACTTTCAATATTTATAAATTTACAATCTTGTATGTATGAAAGGATTTAAGTCTTAATTTTATTAGTAAAGATGATATTCGATAAATATTCACTTGAATTATAGAAGTAAGTAGATAGAAATTATGTTGCATCATTTTAATAATAAAAAACAATTTGAATAGAGAAATTTATCTTGTTAAGTTGTAGAAGTATGAGTGGAAATGGTTAGGTAAATGCCTAATATTTAAGAAATGTTTTGTATTATAATATATGTTTTGTAACCTACTACTAAAATTTTCTATGATAACAATGTTGACAATCTGTCTATAGTCACCTAACTATTATTTATGACAACTGATGTTTATATTTGTGTAGTGAATATTGGTATTGGATCTTGTGATTATTTGTGAAGTTTAGATTCCATGATAGTGGTGATAGGGAAAATATAATGTATTCCATTATTTTCATGAAGTTCGATCATGTCATATCTTACATGTTGATAATGAATGATGATCCCTTCAACCCTCTCTTACTTACTCTTCATGTTACTTTTATATTTACAATGATAATAAGATTGGGTCTTCTTTAATTTATACCTTCATTGTACAACTCTTTCATTAGGGTGAATATATTTCTTCAAGAGTTACAACATTGGAGTAGTGTAATGCAGTATTTAATAGTTTACCTCATGTTATTAAGGATTTTATTCTCCTTGAGTAGGTATTACATACTATTTTGTAATTTTAAGTTTAAGTTCTTAACTATGAAGTCTCTGCGATGCGCGTACATAGGCAAGGCCATCATGAGCCCCCGAGACATTAGGTCGGCCCCTTAGGGCCTTAAGATTGCCATTTTATGCTATTGAGATTGTGAAGTTACTAATCATGCAGAGCTAATGTTTCTTAAGATGTGTAGTTGAGATCTATGCCATGCAAGACTCAGAAGGAAAGAAGGTACCTTCCCACGAGGCAAATAGAGGACTATCTGGTAGCATTGGTAAATGTGTATAAATGTGTACAATTTAATGTAACACTGTACTTTACATTTTATTTATTATGAATATATTTTGACCCTTGACTCGAGGTTTACTAAGATAAACTTTGTAAATTGTTATCCTTTCATCCTATGGAGTTCATTATTGTTAATTTTCATGGGTAGGCATTTCATATTGTGCACATGTGTGTCTTCATTTGGAGCGTTTGGATTTAGAATAACCATGGCTGTTAGTTAGATCATGTTAGTAATCTGTAATGTAGTCATCTAATCAAATATAATTTAAATGAGTTTTATATATGGTTGAATATTCCTTAATTTCAATAATGCAGTCATGTTATCCCTAGAGATGTTAGTTAACTTTTTGTAACAAACTATGTTATATCTTGTACCATTACTTCTATTTTTTTTTATTTTTTTTAAATCTACCTTTTATGTTGCTTTATTTGACTTATCTCTAGGGTTGCATGGCGGGGCATTACACGTTGAGAACAAAAAATCTCTTTGAAAGAAAAATAGATATCACATTGGAAAATACGACGTGTTTTGGAATATGCTCTAAAATTACAATTTCACTCTAGATAGAAGACACATGAAATAAGTCTCTATCAGCATAAAGTTACAAAATGCCCTTCAAATCAAGATGAAATACAACACAAAACAAAGTATCATCAATTATCACATGCAAGGATAAATGATAAAACATGTTAAAAATACAATGTGTTTTTACACATGCTCTAAAATTGTAATTTAACTCAAAATAGGAGGCATGGAATGCATCTATGTAAACATTGAGAATAAAAAATATATTTGAAAGTAAAACATATATCATGTTGGAAAACACAATGTGTTTTGGAATATTATCTAAAATTACAATTACTACGTGCCCTTGAAATCAATGTGAAATACATCAAAAACCAAAGTATCAGGAATTATCAATCCTTCAAGGATAAATCATGTTGAAAAACAATGTGTTTTTAATATGCTCTAAAATTCATATGAAAATGTTTTTCATTAATTATGTATATTAATGTACAATCAAGAAACTTGATATGTGCTACTTAAACATTTCTTATCTATATAAATTTATTATAAGAAGAATACTTTAAGATGGTAACTTAAACTTTTTTCTACTCTCTGTCTAATGCTTATTACAAATATATAGATTTTCTTTTGCATCCCGACTAGTTAATTTTTTTAACATTTCTTTTATAATTTATATTGCAGTGATGGGAGACCCTTTGGAGATAACTACTTCCAAAAATGAGATTGTGATCATGGAGGACATACCAAATGTCAGAAGAGATGTTTTTTCTAAGCCTCATATTCAACAACATGAAGATAGTTAGAACCAACACGATGCTGAGAATCACACCTAGCTTGATGAAAATAATCACATGCAATGGGAACAAATTTCCATGAAAATAAAATAAGTTGCAAGAAGAACAAGTGGAATTACATGAACTGCTCATTTGCATTAATGGCCATATGTCTACCATTTTATTGGACTGGCATTCGGTCTTATAGCTTTTTGAGTCCATGGATAGTAGTGATTTCTTTAGTGATTGTCTGTGTGTTTTTTGCACTTATCTTTTATATGATATATCTAAAGATTATACAGAAGCAATGACTTAGGTTGGAGAATAATGAGCCCACAATATTTGCAAGTTATTCATACCAACTAATTTTACTGGCTTTATTAGCATGTTTAGCAAGCCTAGTTTTTATATTCATTACCATCAATGTGATAAGAAAAAAATAATATGCCCTAAAAATTTTACACCCACCATTTCTTGTATGTTTTATTCTCTCCATAAGTAGAAATAAAATTACTATTTTTATATTACACTTTTGATTAATGTTCTTATATATTAAAAATTTTCTGATTCAACACTCCATAATGTTAGCTTAGTATGCAAATATTAGTGATAATTCATAACGTATTTTTTAATCTGAAGACAAGGTGACTCGATTGGGAGAATTTCCTACCACTTTCAATTAACAAAAAAATAAAAATAAACTACTTTCCTTCTTCAATTCTAGTTTATGAAAGTTGATAAATACAAATATAACTTAGAATCCTTTGGGTAAAATGATTGAGTTACTAAATTTTCTTGAATTTAAAACAATGTGTTTTATTTATATACACATTATTTATTGATTTCTAAAAATATACACATATGACAATCAAGATACACGTACTGAAATTCAAGATACTTTTATAAATATATGACAACAGTTCAATCTTTCAAAACATGGACTATATTGATGCACTGGTTATATGTTTCTATATTGTATATATAGAATTTGAAGTGTGGTTTACATAATGGTGAAGGGAAAACTAAGGAAAAATGTATTAGTGCATCTCTAATCCTCCTCTCGATATTTACAAATAATATACATTACATACAAGCCCATCAACACATGTTATATCTATTGTTGTAAGGCATTTTTGTTAACAACTATAAGTAGGCAAGTGGCATTCAGAGAGCACTAGTCACTCACACGTCCCTTGATTGCTCTCAAAATGTGATGAATCAATAGCCAATCAATTCAACTATAAAATCTTGAATGTATTAAATGAGTTTGGAAATGATTTAGTAAATTGAAATGTAAAATTCCTTGAATGGGTGTTTGAAAGACTCTGTTTGTAAAATTCCATCACATAATCAATGTGGTCAACTTATCTGCAAAATATCTTAAATGGGTATTGAAATTTCTTCTTTTCTTTGACATGTATAGGAAGAATATTACCTAATGCAAGGACCATGGCCATGGCTTCCAATCACTAGAAAAGCCTAACAGGGAAAAAAATAATGAATTTTAGAAACATTATTATCAACATACAAGAAGAATAGATAATTTTAAAAATCTAAAAGAAGGATCTTTATTACCATCCTTCATCAATACAGTAAGCCATTCTAGTGCACCATAGCCGAGGGGCATCATAATCAACCCTAGTTCCCAAAAAGACCATAAAGTGAAGCTTTGATTTTTCCATCAATGGTTGTGGAGAAAATGAATTATATGAAACAAAAGAATTACAATCAATATACAATTATCACAAAACCAAGTACTTTAGTCATTGTCATTGACTTGACATTGGTCAAAAATCAAACAACAAAGCAAAGAGCATCACAAAAACTTTGATATATTCAATTGCCATGTCAATGTGGCAACTAGGTTTTTAGAAAATAAGTACTTGGAAATTTTCTTTACAGTGAGGAATTTAAAATATACAGGTGCTTCATGACATTCAAATGCATATTGCTTTTGACCAGCTACTGTATCCCACACTAACAACATAGGGATGAAGGTTCTAATTATGGTCTTGCATAAACTAAGAAAATTTACTGGAGCTGGTATGTTGGATAAATTAGATTACCTTGAAAGACTTGTCATCCGCACATGTATAAGAAGGCATAAAAGAAAGCATATGTAACACTATAAGAAGGCTCATGGCCTTGAAATGTATATCAAAATGTAGGTTTCAAAACATGTTGTGTTTTCTAACTTGCAAGTGTGTTCATCAATATGCAGGGATTATATGAAAGTAATAAATACTAGCAAAAATAGAGTACCCATTTAACTCAAGATAAGTCTTTTAAGAATGCAAGAAAACCTCTAGGTGCTTCCTCAAACTAGTTTCCCCATGACAAGAATGTGTGTGTGTGTGTGTGTGGGGAAAATAACGGAGACAATGGAATGCTTACAAGGTACATGTAAGCATCTTAATATATTAATAGAAAGCATCCTGTCCTAAATTGATAATAGACTTCAACTTGAAAAGATCAAATTTAGAAAGGGTATTGCTGGAAATGAAGTAAGGTGAAGTTATGTAAGCATTTTCCTTGAAAATACAAAAAACAAAGTAGTTTCTTACCTATTACTCATCCATCTAGGATCCATATGCAACGATTCCCTAATGTGCTAGGAACTTTTACCAAGGCCACCTAAGACAACATAACAAAACCATATGTAACATTATAGGAAGGCTCATGGCCTTGAAATGTATATCAAATAGTAGGTTTCAAAACATGATGTGTTTTCTAATTTGCAAGTGTGTGCATCAATCTGCAGCAATTATATGAAATTAAATAAATACTAGTGAAAATAGAGTACCCATTTAACTCAAGCTAAGTCTTTTAAGCATGCAAACCAAACTCTAGGTGTTGTCTTGAACCATTTTCCCCATGACAAGAATATATATGGACAATAACAAAGACAATAGAATGCCTACAAGGTACATGTAAGTGTGTTAATATATCAATAGAAAGCATCCTATCCCGAATAGGTAATAGACTTCAACTTGAAACAATAACATTTACAAAGGGTATTAGTGGAAATGCAGTAAGGTGATATTATGTAAGAATTTTCCTTGAAAATACAAAAAATAGAGTAGGCACTTACCAATTACTCATCCATCTGGGATCCATATGCAATGGTTCCTTGATGCAGTAAAAAAAATTACTAGAGCCACCTAAGACAACATAACAGAATGCATATGTAAAATTATAAGAAGGCTCATGGCTTTGAAATTTATATCGAAAAGTAGGTTCCAAAACACTCTGTGTTTTCTAATCTGCAAGTGTGCATCAATCTACAATGATCTCATAAAACTAGAGGAACTCAATGAAATGCTTGCATTTATAATTATTTTTTGGTGTTCCCATTTTAGTTTCTTTACATTCTTTTGGTTAGGAATATCATAAGAATTGTTTGCATTATCTTTATATAAACCTTCTCTAACATCAGAAATGCTACTTGGTCAGAGTGTTTATTAGAATTTCTCAATTCATTTTCCTCCTTCTTAGCATCAGGATTCATAGTTGGAGACACACATTTTTTTCTTCATTAATTTGATTGAATTGTAGATGTTGATGGATTTCATGCCTTTCATCATTTACAAGTAATTCACCACCTCCCAACTTCATTTGTCTACATTTAAGAATAGGCAAAACTCCTTTCAAAGTTGAGAGGGATGGCAGCTTATCAATGGCATAAGGCTACCAATTTTAAGCAATGCTCTAAGGTCCTTCTAGGAGAGAAGGTTCCTCATCCACATTTATTTCATGAAAATCATTTTCAAAATAATTTTATCAATACTTTTTGCATGAAGCATTTTGAGAGACTTGAATTTCCATTTTTCTTGCTGGATGAAAATAGTTTTCCTTATAAATTTATCCTTACTATTTCTCTTACCATGGTTATACATTGAGAAATAACATTTGTCTATATTACATATAATCCAGTATTTGTTTCAAGTAGAGAACTATGGCAGCCCTTATTTTGAATATTTTCTTTGTTATGCATTGTTAGCAAGAAATGTAGAGGGGATACCAATCCGAAGATCCAGTCCTTAGTCAAGTTTTTGTAGTCAGTTTATACCCCGGTCAAGTAGCTAGAGATTGATAGAAAAACATAAAGAATAATAGAAACAAAGTATCACATATAGATCGCAATAACAAGATAACATAGAATTACTCAGTATCGATAGATCTCCATATATATATATATATATACAACAATCAAATGTATACATTAGATATCCATTTTCCAATAAGTCTAAGATTCTACCTTACTAGTTACATACATAACTTCTATGTCACTCTTACATTAGAAAATATCTCATATCATACTCCTACTCTCTCTCTCTCTCTCTCTCTCTATATATATATATATGGATGTGTTTCCTATCAGTTTCAGCCTCCGTATAGTGTGTGCACTAGCTTCTGATCAGCTTTGCTTTATGCTTTGCACCCTGCTAACATCATCCCCCCTAAAAATTATGGCTTGTCCTCAAGACATACCTTGCTCCAATTGAAAGTATTTCTTGAGTCTGGCACCATTGACATACCAACTGATACTTGACCCTCCATGTTCTTCAATATGACTGCTCTGAAATCTGCATTTGCTTCAATATAGAATGGTCCTAGCCACCTTATCTTTAGTTTTCCTTGCTTTTTAAACTTGTTGTGACCTTCCTTAAATGTCTTGTTCCTCAAGTTTCTATCATGCCAGGCTTTCTATCTTTTCATTTCCAAGTTCATATTATATGCTGCTATCATTCTATCCTCATCTATTTTCTCCAGTTCCTCAATCCTTTGTGTGAGAGAGTCTTCTTCATTCATATTGAGGGTCTAGGTAATGTGGAAGTTTGGTAGTATGAAGTGTACCGGTATTGTAGCATCTATTCCATACACGATTTCATAGGGGTAAAAAAGATGAAGAAGATAATGATGGCAAGAAGATCCCTAATGTCACTTTGGAGTCCACTAATTTATGGGGCAATCCTGATGACCAAAACCCTCCTCCTTCTAGTGTTATAGCTCTCTGCTGCTTATTAGCATGTTGTTATTTCTTTTTTGTCTAGGTGTTCCTTAGTTGGACTTTGGGGTGTGACATCATGTACCCACTCTTTTTTGTGAATATGTTTAATATTGTTTAAATCATAATATAGATGCTTATTCATAAAAAAAATTGTCTAAATTTATATCTTCCTGCATAACATTTGAGAACAATGGCATAAATTCGTTTCCCAAATCAACTTCCTTCAGATGGCACTCTTCTAGCAGTATAGACACCATTTCTTCTGTATATGCTGCACAAAACTTCACAAGCCTCCTCAAATTTGTAATAGCCTATTTTGTAACACCTAGAGGCATATATCAGTGTCATTTTAAAACAGGGCCAGTCTTCACAATGCAAATAGTAACTCTTAAAAGTAGAACTCCTATAACGGAACAATTCAAGAATCAATGCATTTTTACTTTGAAGTAGGTAAAATATTTATATTGTCAATAGAGTTGACATAGAGATGTTAGCAAGGAGGTAAATCAAACTGATAGAGCAATCTTGGAACAGGTTCAAATTTACAGAAAGAGTAGCGAACATAAACATGATTCAAAAGAAGCCTTCGCAAGTCACCGTGGACTGGGGTGGCAACTTTGATAAGCCATATATTTAATCATATATACACTAAACCTAAACTATAAAATCCATAGTAGTAGGAGGTTACAGAGATTTAACAATGACTTCATAAAACTGCTTCTATATTTTATAATTTGTCTATGATGTACCCAAGGAAGATTAAAAATGAAAAAGAAAAAGATGAGCCATCTTAAATCCTGTTCAAAATATTTAGACAAACAGACATGTTGGAAAATTGAATTTCATCAGAATAGGTGTGTACCTAACGCACACACTAAGGAATCAACATTACATCATTCCCACGTTTTGGGCAGTGTATTGATTCTCTTGTGGAGAGATGCCTTTGGCAATATTTTGCAACAATATAAATTTCACATATGTTTTCTATTCTTGGACTGAGATGATATTTTCACTAACTTGACTTTTTAGGAATTATCAAAATATATTGTTATTATTATTAAATTTTTATAGATTCAGCCAGGAATCCAATTCTCATATTAAGGAATTTTGTCATGTCAATGAACATTCGATTTGTAAGTATGATTATCAAGTAAAATAACATTATAAAATGTTATATGAAATCAAATGTACCTAGCCCTACAACCTACTAACCAATGTCAGAAAAACATTGAAACAACAGTGTCCATTTACACTTTTCAATAATCATGCTCATGGTAAGGTGTCAAACTACACCAATAGACACCAAGTTTTAGTATATATCAAGAATCCGAATGGGGATGAAGATCAATGTTCACCGAAAGCACATGGCAGCCCACACTATCATGAGAATAGTGTTTGTGAAATGGAACAATTTGGAAGGAGTCGATGAAAATATGAGAAGTGTTCAAATGGCTAGAAGAAATGTAGCAATAGGCAAAAGTGATCAGGTACTCTTCGCATAAGCAATAATAAACATGTGGAACCCATAACCAACATTAAGGTAATAAGCAAAGCTACAATTATATTAGGTTAATTGAAGAACTGCAACTTCTCACAAACAACTTCATGTACACAATGGCAAGGTAGCCAATCCTCAATAGTAAAACTGCTCGCAGCAAAGCAAGAACAAGTGGAAAAAAATTAACACTATAATACAAGCAGTGTCAATGTTCACTAAGTGAAAATTAAGAATTTACTTTACAGGACCTCGTCATTGACCCGCCCTAACATGAGGACCTGCATAAATGTTGCCAATATTTAATTACAATATAGTAGGGTAAAAGACCCTCGATAATAAATGTAACTGAAAAATTAAGCCCCAAAAGAAATGTAAATGAAACAAGATTGAGTAAACTTAAGCAGTTAAACCATGAATGATATGAACAAAGTATAGGCCTGTAGATGAAGGACCCCTCAATTAAGCACAGATCTGATAAAGATCAATCTAGGAGAGCACAATATATAAAAGGAACAAACATGCTGTTAAGAAGACAAGGCAACCAGAATTCATTTTATGTATCCCATCTACAACTTATATAGATACTCTTCTTCCCATGTCAAATAGTCATTAAGCCATTCCCCACTATAACTACGTCATTCAAAATTTCTCCTATTTGATTCATCAGACTCAAAAACTGCAAAATCAAAATATTTTACATGAGTCTCATCTGCACACCATTTCAAATTGGGCCTTTATCTTAAGCGTACATGCTCAAAGCACATAAGAATAAATAATTGATGGCATCTTGAATAGATTGAAATAAAAATGTATGAAATATAATTAAACATGAGTACTTCTATTATAACTTCATACAAGTAAGTACCTTCATTTAAAAAGCAAGCTCTTACACTAGTAAATATCTCATCAGGATCAATATCTTGTTGACTGATCATTTGTGGAATCGGATTCTCTTTCCTGTGACCAAAAAAGGTGTCAGGAAGCTATGAAAGTTTAAAGCTTTATAAAAAGGAAAACATATAAACAACTACTTATCCTCATCTACCTTGTCCATGATGGTATGAATTCCCCTCGAGCAACATCATCATCGCTGTCATCCTCATCTGGACCTTTACAAGGTAATATTTCATAAGATTCAATATTGATGTTGGATTTTGATGATTGATCTGAATTTGTATTACTACCCAACATTGACTGCCCTTCTATTTCATGTGTACCTTCTGCACAACTAGTTGACATTCTTAACACCTGTGATACAGTACCATAAACAAAGTTGCAAACATCAATTGTACCATAAGAATGAACCAGTATAGTTTGAATGAGATACAATAATCCTCCAATCATTGACCTGTACTTTTTCTGATCAGCCTTAGGAGAGGCATCATCTTTACTCAATTTACATCCAGTTGCCATGGGAGTACTCATTGATTTTGAGTCTTCCATCCCAAATTTCTTCAACAATTCTTTCTCATATTTGATCTGAGAAATGAAGATTCCCTTTTTGGTTTGAGTGATTTGCAGACCCAAGAAGAAATTCATTTCCCCAAACATGGACATCTCAAATTCACTTTTCATTTGATTTGCAAAAGTTTTGCACATACTATCTCTTCCTCAAAAAATGATATCATAAACAAACACTTCAACAATCAAGATGTTTTCATGATCAATTTTGAAGTATAAGTTACTGTTAGCAGTACCTTTGTTGAAACCAATCTTCAAAAGATGCTTATCTAGTCTTTCATACCAGGCTCTTGGGGCTTGTTTAAGTCCATACAGTGCTTTCTTCAACTTGCAAACCATATCACCATGATCAGACAATTGAAATCCATCCGGTTGCTCAATGTAAACTTCTTCTTCCAAGTCACCATTCAGGAAGCCAGACTTGACATCCATCTGATATACATTGAAATCTTTGAAGGTAGCAAAGGCAAGAAATAATCTGACTGCTTCAATTCTTGCCACCGGAGCAAAAGTTTCTTCAAAATCAACTCCTTCTACTTGGGAGTAACCCTTGCAGACCAATCTGGCTTTGCTTCTGACTGCTTCACCATCTTCATTCATTTTATTTCGGAAGACCCATTTGGTTCCAATCACATTCTTGTTTTTAGGTCTAGGATCAAGATCCCAAGTGTGATTTTTCTTAATTTGCATCAGCTCTTCCTCCATTGCTTTAGTCCAGTTGTCATCATTGCATGCTTCATTTACTATCTTAGGTTCAATATTTGAAATCAGACAATACTCTTCTAAATCTTGAGCAATCCTTCTTTTTGTTTGAACACCTTTGCTTTTATCACCTATGATCTGGTCTTCAGAGTGATTCATTTTTACATACCTAGGAATTTTGGGACTTACTTGCACTTCTATTTCTTGCACATGTTCATTCATACTTATCTCTTCTTCCTGATTCACCGGATCAATTTGAATCTGAATTTTAGAAGGGGCTTGGACTCCTTGGATCAAAACATCATTCTGATCATCTTCATCATATTCATAAAACCTTGAAGAATTTTCAATACCTTCATCAACCTTCACATTTGTACTTTCTATAATCTTTCTCAATCTCTTGTTATAACACCGGTGTGCTTTGCTTTGAGTAGAATAACCCAAGAATATTCCTTCATCACTTCTAGCCTCAAATTTACCTAGATCTTCATCTCTTTTAATGTAACATTTGCTACCAAAGACTCTGAAATACTTCACAGTGGGAGTGATACCAAACTAGAGTTCATAAGGAGTCTTACCAGTATTGCTTCTGATTTGAACTCGATTAAGAGTGTAGACTGCAGTGCTTACAGCTTCTCTACAGTAGATCTAAGGAACATTTGCTTCCATCATCATGGTTCTAGATGCCTCCTGGATGGTCCGGTTCTTTCTCTTCACGACTCCATTCTATTGTGGTGTCCTTGGAGCAGACAACTATCTTTTTATCCCATGTTTCTCACAGAATTCTATGAACTCACCGGATGTGAATTCTCCACCTCTGTCAGACCTTAGACATTTTATGTTCAATCTAGTTTCATTTTCTACCATAGCCTTGAATATTTTGAATTTCTCAAGGGCCTCAGATTTCTCTTTGAGAAAAGTTACCCACATCATCTGAGAGTGGTCATCAATTAATAACATGAAGTATCTATCACATTGCACACTCTTGATTCTTACCCGACCACAAAGATCTGTATGAACTAAGTTTAATAATACGATAGAAGATTGTTCTTTACTTTTGAATGTGACTCTGTTCTGTTTACCCAACTGACATTCTTTGCACAAACTATTAGTAGGTTTCACCAGTCTTGGAAGATCTCTTATAGCTTAAGTGTTGCTTATCTTGATGATATTATAAAAATTTACATGACACATTCCCCTATGCCACAACCAACTCTGATCAATTTGAACAAATAAGAAACTTTTACCAGTACCAACCAAGTGGAAGATATTACCTTTAGTTTGAGTATCGGATGCAATCTCTGTTCTGAAACTTTCAAAGATCTTGCATTTTCCATTTTTGAATCGAAGATCATAGCCTTTGTCCACTAACTGTCCAACACCGAGAAGATTGTGCTTCAGGCCTTCAACATACAGTACATTACTGGTTTTGTTCTTTCCATCAAAAGAAATAGTTCCTCTACCTCTGATTCTGCCACCAAAATTATCACCAAATTTTACCACTCCTCCTTCATACCTTTCCAAATCTATGAACTTATTTTTGTCACCTGTCATATGGTGGGAACATCCACTATCAATGACCCAATCATCTTTTTCTTCAACTTGGGCAGCTAGAGCTTTTTCTACAATTTTATGATTGACAGATTCAGAGGGAATTGGATCTTCTTCCTTGATGGCAATAAACACCCAGTCACTTATGGATTTGTTTCATGTCTCTAATTCATCATCTGTTACTCCTTCATCATCATCATCTTCATGAACATAGTAACATTTCTTTTGGAACCTTGATCTGTTAGGATTTGGTCTTGAAAATCTTTCCAGACACCTTGAGGCAAAATGACCAATCTTATTGCAGTTAAAACATTTAAAAAGCAATTTGCCCTCATACTTACCGAATCCTCTTGGTAGTGTTTTTGCAATAAGGGCTTCAAGTGGAGTAGCTTCTGCTTCATCTTCTTCCAGGTCGTTTCTTTCTTTTTCATACCATGATAGTTATTTTGAAGAGTTCTCTCTTGGATCAAACTTTTGTTTTCCTTTTACAGAGGCACTAGCTTTGAATGTAGATTTAGTTTTGGGGGGGCATCTCCAAACTCAGTCAATTCAAATGCAGCCAGTTTACGAACCAATTGATCTCTTGAGATACCTGAAAAGGATCTGAATTCTTCAATAGCAGCAACCTTATAGTTGTAAGAATTAGGAAGGGATCTGAGAACTTTGCCAACAATCTCATCTTCATCCAAGATTCCACCAGCACATCTAATGCCACAAACAAGCTCATTTACTCTTGGCATAAATGTAGTGATATTTTCATCTTCTCTCATCTTTAGGTTTTCAAATTTTCCTTTCAGACTCTGTAGCTTGGCACATTTAACATACTTGTCTCCTTCATGTAGAAGATCTACTTTTTGCCAGATCTCATATGTAGTTTTTAGATCAATAATATTTGTTAGCTCTGAATCAAATAAGGCACTTAGAAGAACTTCTTTAGTCCATAGATTGTTTTTAGCATCTTTGATTTCATCTACGGTACGTGGACCATTCTGTGGAGGATCATACCTCTTTGAATCCATGATCCAATACTGCATTCCCATACATTGCAAGTGGCATTCCATGCGACTTTTCCAAAGAGTGAAATTGGTTCCATCAAACCTTAGACTATCCTTCTTGTAGGACGACATCCTGGATCTCCTCAAACGGATAAGCTCCTTTTAGAGGAACTTGGCTCTGATACCAATTGTTAGATTTGGGACATACAACTGAGAGGGGGGGTGAATTAGTTGTCCAAAAATTTCTTGCAATTAATCACTTAAATCCTTTTCTTCATTTAGTCACATAATAATAAATCAATCATGGAATTATAATGCAACAATTCAAGAGCAGAAACACATTAACACATATGACACCAAGATTTTGATGTGGAAAACCCAGTTAAGGGAAAAACCATGGGGTGACTAACCCAAGATTGTATTCTATGTTAAAAGAATAGAAAGAACAAAATGGCACATGCCAATTAGGGCTCACTGCCCGAACACACTAATCACTGCCTATAGGAGACACATTGTCTACAGAATAATAAGTATTACATACTTGAACTTAAGAATATCATCTTCACCATGCTTGAGTCAGTTCCATTTAAGCTCAATACTTCTAATCTACCTTTCACTCTATTCCTCTCTACCACACTCTCATCTCCACAAGATACATTTGAAATGACTTTACAACTCCTTATTTATACAAGACATCGACTTAGGGATAATCATCCAAGTAGGCATACATTACAGAGCAAACACATAAATACAACATGACTAATTACAAAAAGACTTCATGCAAATCAACACACTATCGGCCACACAAATCTAAGACTTTAATCTTCCTTAGGAACATGCCATTCTTCATAGAACATCATCAAGATCATCCGCAGGATGTGTAACTCATTTGGCCGGCCTGACTTGGGAAGAACATCATCATCCGAAAGTAATTCTTCAATTACAAGCTCAATCTTCAATGCGGACCACCAACATGAACTAGACATATCCAAAGACCTCCACAAGCTTGGCTGAATCACCAGGAACATCCAAAATACTTCTGCTTACTGATCTTCATCTTAGCTGGGATTTTTACCTTGATGTCTTCACTGTTCTTCTCTATTCCTGATAGGACTAATTTTATCAATATCCGCAACATACAGCTCATCCCATCCTTATCATCAATGCAACAGGAGTATGTTGACATCAATGACAACACTAGTTAGGCCCATACTTGCAACAGAGCCAAGATCCAAGGTTCTTTTCTTAAATTGAAGAAAATGCCTTTAGAGGTTGAGTTAACCAAGAAGGGGGATTTAGCATTATACTTACAAGTGTGAAATTATGATCCTTGCATAAAGAGGACATTGATCAATAATGGAGCCACTATGAACATAGTCTTGTTTTCTCTTTCAGAAAATATGAGATATGGACACACCAACATCATGACATGTTGAGACACATCGAGAGGTTACAACAACTTAAAGGTAGTAATGATCAAAAAATCACACTCCAATTCTCCTTGGGACCCAAAATAGTTCCCACAATATTCTATTTCATTGCTAAGGATACTAGTTATAACTTGTTATTGGAGAGACCATGGATTCATAGAATAAAGGCGGTCCCTTCCACATTGTTTTAGAAGATTTTATTTTTTAATATTAGAAAGATCTATGTGACAAAAAGAGATCTTAAACCTTTTATCATGGTAAGGACAAATGCAACTAGAAAGAAGATAGGCATCCTTATCAACTACGAGCTATCAACAAATAAAATTCCCATTCTAGATCCAATCCCTCAATCAATATGCATTAAGAAGGAAGAACAACCTAGCTAGACAACGAGAAATATAGAAATGAGGAAATTTGAGAAGGGAGAGTCGTCAAAGAAAAAAAAGTGATTTTGAAGGAAACAATAGCCAAAATTATAGAATTATTAGAAAGAGATGGCCCCACTAATTCCCCTTGGATGTATGCACTATAAATGTATTCTTAGATGCTAAGCAAGAGGAGACTAGTCAAATTATCTTGAAAAAACAAAATATAGGTGAAATTCCTCCAATAATGAAGTGGCCCAGGGTCTAAGAACATTTTTGAGCTGCAATACTAGATCTAAGAGAGGTGGATCTAGGTGCCTTTTTCTGATCTTGAGGAAGAAACATTAGAAAGATATACTCCTCTAACACCTCCAAGAGAGATGTCATCAAGTGAATCATACATGCCTCTAACTCAAGAAGTGAGTGATTCTTATGTATTGCTTTCACCTCTTGAAGAAGCCTATACGCCTTGGACAAACTTGACATAGGTGGAGGCTACTGATCAAAGACAACCTTATCCAATTTATAATGAGTTCACAAATGCTCTAGAAGTGTTATCTAGAGCCTTCATAGCTACAAATACTTAAGAACCCCATTCTACTTGAACTTCGATACCATCCAATGATATATGGGAATCTAACTATAGGTTCAAATCAAAATAATTGAGAGGTTTCCTAATGAAGATGAATTTCATGAAGGAGAGTTTATCAAATAACACAAATTACAAATAACCATAAGAGGTGAAGACACTACTATCCTTGAACTACTAGATATAGGATACTCCATGGACCTACAACCAAATCCAAATGGAAAGACAAGAATAAGTTTTATTCCCCCATAAGAGAAAAGGGAGCCTCAAATTCCCTTCAAACTATTTCAATTCTTGCAAAGTATCTAGTAATGTGTTGATGTCAAATTTTATAATGCAAGATCAATTTGACCTACTCATGGATTTATTAAATTGTGATGGAATCTTTTATAAGAATCCTTCTCATCAACAAGATTATGAATCCTTGGCTCACCTTACTTTACCTTGTTAGATCATAGAATTAAATCCAAAAGAACAAGATAATCTCTTAGGACCTTACAAAATATGAGAAATTATTCTCAAGAAATGTATAAACAAGATAAAAGCATAGAAGAAAAAGGATATTTCAAGAAGAATGGAAGGTTCCTTACATGATTAAAGAAGATGTTTAAATGATTCTTATCTTTTATACACAATGGAGGGTGAAGAATTTGGTGAAACAATCAATTCATTTCACCTAAAGAAATATTATGTCTAAAAACCCTAAAAACATAAAACATCAAAAATACAAAAAAATGAAATAACTCAAAAAAGTTCTTAAAAAACATAAAAATTAGGAAAAGAAAGATATGTATTCGAAATTTTATTTTATCATACCTTAGTGAGTGACATGATTTTTTTATATTTTTCTCTTATAAAGGAGTCTAAGGTTGCCTAGGTATAGGTTGACCTTATGAAAAATTGTACCACCAATCATTCCCCTCTACATTTCCCAATAAATTGAAAGTAAATATGATCTCTTAGATTTATAATAATCCTAGTCTTAACGAACCATGATGTTAAGTCTAAACAAAGTTAATACTCAAAACTACAATTCCACATAGAAGCTTGCAAGTAGACCTTCCCCATTCCTCCTTAGCAAAAGGGAAGCTTAATTGGATAATGAAAGATCTTGGTGACATTCAACTCCTTATCTTTCTTAGCCAAAAATATCAAGGGAATCATAATTGCATAGCAAGTAATCAAGAAAAACTGAGAGATCATAAAAAGGACTACAAAAGAAAAAAAAAAGAGAAAATACAAAATAATGAGAGAATGAGAAAACATACTACAAAATACAAAAAAGAAGAAAGAAAGAAATAAACAAAAAGGGAGAGAGGGCTCTACTTAAATGTCACCCACTTCCATGGTCAGCATTGAGTCAATGCTGACATAGAAGTGGACCCCACTGGCTCCCCCGCTCATCCTCTTCCATTCCTCCGTGCATCCCTCCGCCAGTATTAACCACGTACTTCACTAATTGTAGCAGGCTAACTGCGGACTTCACTAGCTGTAGCAAGCTAACTTTGAAATATTCTTGCGTGCTAACTTTTAAATATTCCTGCCTTCAGCTTTAGATATTTCTATTTTTCTTATCGTTTGTTTTTTTATTTGATTTTTTTTTTCATTTACCCGTTGCATGTTGATCACTCTTGATTGTGAGCTCTTTCTTGTATTTTCCTAGAGGAAAATTATATTGCAGCATCTGCATTTGTTTTGCTCCAATTAGGAAGCTCGTTTGCCAACAATCTAAGTGGGGATGTTTCTTTTAATTTCTGTAATTAGTCACTTCTTTGAGGGCACTTCAATAAACCCTGTGAGATATGATCTAGGTTTGAACCGATTCAGTGGTGGGTTACCAAGCAATGTAGGAAATTTATCCAATTTCAAGCAGTTCTGTATATTTCAAACTTGTTCTGTATATTTCAAACTTGTTATGTATATAGAAAGAAACATTTAATGAGATTTTGCAAATAAAAAACAACAATCAGCCTCTGATGGAGGCATTTTGACATGGTAGTGCACACTGGCACCCATTTTTTAAGCACTTTTTTCTTTAAAGATGTTCTGTATTGCAATTTTGAACCGGCCCTTCACAATCCATTAATATCACTTAAATTTATTGAAAGAATAAACAACACATGGGGGTAGGCAAAAATATGGCAAATGAATAATGGATTTGAAATAATAGAATTATTATCTACTTTAGACTAAAGAGCTCACAATGATAGATATATTGTATATATTTTCAAGTTATTTAAATGTTTGGATATGAATAAAGTAATGTTGCAGCTAAGTCCTTTCCATATTATCCAAATGGATACTTGTACTATAGCCTCTTAATTATATAGAAAGAAATATTTAATGAGATTTTGCAAATAAAAAATAACTAGTATTTTGGATGTTTATTTTATTAAGTTCCTTTGCTAGTGGTTTTAAGTGGCCACATAGTTGTTGCAAGTACATTATGCATTATGACAACACATCACTAGTGGCTACAAGTCAAGACAAATCAAAATGACAAATTCCAAGTCTCTACCCTCACCAAATTTGAATCCTAGGATGCTTTGTACAACCCATCAAAACAAAAAAGTGTTTGACAGTTTTTTTCTTTTTCTCAAATAGTTTGTTAAATTTATTTTGTGGCTCAATTTAGTGTGTTTTTCAAATGTTTATGTTTTATCATTTGTGAACCATGAACAATGAATGATAAGTGAATTGAATAGAAATTCTATATATATACATTGAATTATATAAAAGGTTGTAATCAATTGTGTTACATATTATTTGTTGTGTTAATTTGGTATTTAAGAAATTAACACTTTGAGTGTCTAATGTGTAGACATAGATTCAAGGAAGAGATTAATGGGGTTTCAAAATTTATAGGAGGGAAAACCATTACTAATGGTAGGTATTTTAGTGTCCAAAGGGGTAGGTGCATATTCAAGCACTAGATATTGAGAGAATAATAAATTTTTGATGTTTCTATTATAGGTTGTCGGTGTAGTTACCAGTCTTCCTACAATATGGACCAAAGTCATTCTACCACATTATTTGTGTGCATTTATTTTAGGATACTAGGTGGGACTACTATTCATTTTGGTCTCCAACCTTAACATTACTATCAAGTAGTATCTAAACAAGTTACAACACTAGAAATAAGTTTGTGAGTGTGTTGCATGTATCCTTAAACAAGTGTAAGCTCTAGATAGAGAGATGTAGAGACATCATCCACTGAGGGGATAGTGGTAGTGGAATCTACAAAGTTTAATTCATCTAGTATTGTTAGATAAAGGTAAAAGTGTGAGTGGGTGTGAGAAAAACTTATAGTCAATGTGTGTGTAACTTATGTAGGATAGTACAACTAGGATAGTTGCAAGAATAGGGAATAGAACAAAGATAGCCAAGATGTGACCCAAGAGGAAGAATTCCAAATATTTTAATAGTAGTACACATTGGAGGAAAATTTGGAGTGATGTTAGAAGAGATAAAGGAGACACAAGCAAGGTTCAAAACTTATGAGCAGAAAAGGGAGGGTTAATAGTCATGATGAGTTGTCGTAGTGAAGGAGATAATGGAGTAACATGTTTGAGGTGAAGATAGCCTTGAGATATAATGAGAAAGTGTATATATTATGTGAGCATCCCATAGATAGAGAAATGGGTTATGTGTAACTCATGGAGAACCTTGTAGATATCAATGTAGGGGAGAAGATATCATTCATGGATATGGAGAAAGAGCAAGAAAGAGATGTAACACTAAAATTGCAAGAGGCTAATGAGATAGCAATGGAGAAGCTAACCAAGGAGAGAAAATTTCAAGCCCTTGATTTGTCTAACATTTATTTGGTTGTAGGTCTTGTGGATAGTAAAAAAAAGATATCCTCATAGAAGGGTCCATGAGGTTGCAAGAGAAGCATTCCTTTCTAAAGGCATTAATGTTCTAGAGTGTGTACCAAGTGGAGAGGAAGAGTGTAGATATCAAAGTTGAAGAAGAGGCATGTAGGCAATTAATCACACAAGGCCTAATAATTTAAAATGACAACAAAAATTGAGACTTGTAAAATGAATTTAAATGCTATCATAACAAATGAACATGTTTATATTCTACGTGTTACCTTGAATCATCTTAGTAGCCTTTGCTCCATTTATAAAAGTATACAAAGGCTACTCCATGCAAAAAAACTCCATAGTTTCTTGCGTTTCATTTAAAGGTAACACAATCTTAAACACTCTTAACACTTAATTGTACAAATGTATGTTTCATATTAGTTTGTAATTATGTGAAAAATAAAATTAGTTCTTAGCTAAACAAAAGAGCTTATAAATGTTTTGTGGTTAACATAATTACGTCAGTGTTCCTACATTCACAACAAGGGTGGAGTTGAAGAGCTCAAAAATTTCAAGATTTCGTATAATTTTATAGATTCTAATCTAAAAATTAAAATAAATAAGATTCCAATCTAAAAACAAAACAAAAAATTTAAATTTGGTTTTTATTTTTTATTTTGTCCAATTTCTTTTTTGGTTCCATAGTTTTTGTGATTTTCTTATTTTCAATTTCTTTTTTGGTTTTTATTTTTTACTTTTTTCCAATTTCTTTTTTAATTTTTAATTTTTAATTTTTTCCAATCTCTTTTTTTGTTTTTATTTTTATTTTTTCCAATTTCTTTTTTTGGTTCCATAGGTTTTGTGATTTTCTTATTTTTAGTTTCTTTTTTGGTTTTTATCTTTTATTTTTTCCAAATTCTTTTTTAGTTTTTATTTTTTAATTTTTCCAATTTCTCTTTTGGTTTTTATTTTTTATTTTTTTCAATTTATTTTTTGGTTCCATAGTTTTTATGATTTTCTTATTATCAATTTCTTTTTAAATCACCAAAAATATCAAACAAAAAAAATTAAAAAATTAAAAAAATTAAAATGATGGAAAAAATAAACTATGGAAAAAGAAATATGTAGTGCCCCTCTGCATTCATTGTGGTAGTGTCGGGTAATTTGGTGAGTATTTTGCACGTACCCTGTAATCTTTGTTTATTTTGTCAAGACATTTCATTGAGGTATTTTGTTAAACTACGAATTCCCATCTAAGAAAGTTTTCCCGTAGGATTATGATGATTGATTGTTATTGTTATTGGTTAGTATTCGCATGGGACTAATTATAGAAGTAATAATGTTTTTTCTCATATTTAGAAGTGCATGATTCTGTTCATGATCCCACTCTAGGGTGTCGCCCTTTTAAATCATAAATTATCTTATGGTTTCTTTATCAAAAGAAGAGCAGCGGCCTGTAGTGGGGAGTTTACAAGAATAACTATTGTTATCTGTTAAATAGAGAATATGAAAATTAGGTTACACATTATTATCTCATCTCTTTTAAACGTTACACTTTATTTTGGGTAACTTTCTTTCTGTCAATATTTAATGCAAAATCTTTCAAGATTCCCATATAATTAGAATGCTTCAGAATGAATGGAGCGAGTGCCAATGGGAGGCATTTTACATAAAACAGAAAACCGCATGCAATTGGGGGGAGGGATTCGATGTTCCCTTTGTTCTCCGCACGGCAAATGTACAGAGAGCTGGGAGTGCAACGTGGCTTTGCCGACAGAATGTAAAGCTCTGCGACATGTGTCGAAGATGGATGATCAGGTAAAAAGAGTGAATTGGAGCCAGATCTTGGGGAATGGGGAGTGCTCATATTTGGTACGTATACTAATATTCTAGCATTTTTAAGTATATTTAACTCCTCCCTACATATATGTGGATAGGAGCTATGAATGCTCTCATTGCTTTGAGTTTATTGAAATCCATTCTTAATCCTAACCTACCATTTTGGCATTCCATGAGATCACTTTTATTTCTCGACATTGAAAGGTTCACATGCATCGTCGATGCTTTCATATTTTGTTTATGTTCTGCTATGGCATTCGCAATTACAGACACTCACAGGTACTATATCTGATTTTAGAGAACTTTTGTTAGGCTTTGATGGTTATCCTTTTAGTATTCCGTAGAATTTGATATTGGCACATTATTACAGTGCGGCCTATTTTTCAAATTGCTTCTTGTAATATCACCTAATTTAATTGTTGAGTGTATTCTTGTTAGTGCATACCTATTTTATTTTCATTATAATTTCCCTTGATTGTTTAGATATTATCCCATAGGCTTGGCCTATATTTTCCTTTATAATGTCAGAAGTAGTATCTTGCAGTATTGTGCGTTAGGAGATCACATTTTTTTGAGATACTAGAATAAATAGTTTGCAAGCCATGTTTAATCTGCACCATTCATGCACTGAGACAGGTCGTCCAACAAAGTCTATTTTGTGCATATCCTACAATCATTGTATTCTACGAGATAACATCTCTTTGATGCATTCTATGAAAAGCTCTCTATATTGATTGTTGCATGTATTGGATTTTACCCTTGATTAAAGATGATGTTCATTGAATGAGGCCGAACCATGCTTTAGGTTGCTTGTTTATTTTCTGTGATCTATGGGTTCTCACAAATGGACTTTAGAGGTATAATACTCAAGCTAGAGAGCTAGATAGTGCCTTACTGTTATGGCTCCCTATTTGTTTACTCTGATTGCCCAGTCATTAGACTATAATGAAGGTTACCTTGCTATCTTTGATTATTACTGGGACTATAACATTCAACTGTTAACAATTGACTGAATCTTAACTCCTTTTGCTTTTGATGAATGTGTTAACTATGTTTATCTTTGAGAGGAAACTTAGTATACCATGTTTGTGGGAGTCGGTTTTATTTTTAATATGGTGAAGAGTCTTCTCTTATTCAGAGGTGATCGCAGAAACAAGCAAAGAATTGCTCGACCATCCCCATGTGGTCATTTAGGGAAACTTGTTTATGTATACCTTTTGTTTGAGCATGATCATCAGATAGTGCATCTTTTGGTGACTGTTTATTACTCTTGATTTTGTGGACAATTCCATGTTATTGTGCTTTGAATTCTCCGTCTTAAAATCTTCTTTCTTCTTTAGAGTTGCCATAAAGCCAGGAAATCCCATCCCTATCATGGATGGAGGTTTATGTTACTAATGACCACACCTTTGCGCCTTCTGAACTATAGTGTCAGAGTCTGGTATGACTATAATAGTAAGTAAAGTGTGTACACAGACGTCTCTATTTTCTACCAGTAGGTTGTAATCGCTTGGCTCCTTACCTAGCGCTTGATTACATTGAATATTACGTTTAGCTCTCTAATAGATGCTATACCTACCTTGAGCCTTTGTGATTTCCGTATATCTAGTTAACACATCTTGAGAGTCAAAGTCCTATTACAATATCAATTCAAGTCGCTGAACTTTTAAGAAGGATAAATGTTGGTTTCATTGTTCAACCTTCAGAGACGTTACTATTTAATAATAGATGTTACTCAATGCCTTTTGTTGAAAAGAGCCTCAAAATAGGGGTTGGCACTTGACAATTAATAATAAAACTGACTGTGGAAGATTGGAGATCACCACAGCTCAGCTCAGCACACTATTACCATACTCTTTAATAACATTTCCTTGTAACTGTATCGTTCTACACCATGTTCTCATAGATTCGTTTTATATATTTATTACCAAATCATGATTAATATCTGTTACTGGCATGCTGTAACATCCCGCTACGTAACCCCGAAGGGTAAGAGCCAAAAGGGAGCAAGAGAAATTTTTTTAACATAAGTAAACAACATACACAGATTTAGTTGTCAATGCGATAGATTGATACCATGCATTTTAAACACCAAAACAAATGTTCCAATTCACATATGATAAAAACATGAATCCATAAGCATAAAATATAGGTGGATCCGATACCCACACCGGAATCCATAAAGAAATAAAGGAACATCACATTTCTTCTCATTAATTTCAACGATTACAACTTCTCTCCTAAGAGAGTTCAATTACATAACTATATTTACAAGTACAATGATATATTCCAGAATAGGATACAATAACTGAATGAAGTGATCGAGAGAGAGATCATCTCAACTGGCACTCTAAAACCTGTTTGTCGGTCCCCAATGGTGGTGGCAACGCCTCCCAACCATGTGGACTCCTTAGAGACCACCCCACCGTGCTCGGAGATAGTCACAAGGCCCAAACAGATGAACAATAATAAGGGGGTACAAGATGGCCAACACTCACATCAGACACAGAGAAGATACGGAGAACAGTGCTTATAGTCAGAGTCATAAATAGGTGTACTCATCTAAGTCATAAGTCGGGTACTACTCACGACTCCTAAGGTGCTAGATACTAGAGTGTAATCATATGGAGTGTCATCATATGTACTCGAAGGGATGACACACATGGGACCAAGTACCTCTCATACAGATGAGGAGACTCAATCGTGCCCGAATCCACATCCCGCAGACAGATGACTCGACGCCCCGCAAACGGATAGGCCTTCTCATTGCATCCTTAGCCTTTACAAGCGCTCAAGGCCATGCATGAGGACAAATTATCTTATTAATGTTTTTACCCCAATGTTTTTCATTTAGTTATCACTTATTAATGAAACTCTGCTACTAGTTCCCCTGGCAGCCACTTGCGGGCCCCGAACCCATAGAGAGCCACTTTAAACGACAACTCTAATTACCTAGACCAATCTCATCTCGTTTGACCAAACGAGGTAGTCCAAATAGACTATAACACTAAATTCTAAATTTGAAATAGTAAATATGATAAATGAGATCTACAATACAGAATCTTTCGATGACAGTGTCGTTTTATTAAAAATAGCCCTTTGTTAGTTAAATCAACTATGTAATAACTGTAGTGACCTCAATTTGGTCATACTTCACAAAGGTATGCATGGATAAAATAAAAATACGGCAACTGGCATTACAAGTCTATTCTCCACCTAAATTTTGGCATATTGTCTACCATATTTATCATAGCAAAATAAAATGCAAAGTACATACTTACAAAATGGAAATATAAATTCCCCCCCCCCCCTAGTAGTTCTCCTAGGTTCTTGTATTGCGTGGTAAAAGTTCTGAATAGAATTTACATGACTAAAGTTCAGTGTGTAAACCCATATTGCTACAACTCAAGTATTTTAGTGCCATAATATTTTTAAACTCAAAACGAAGGTTTCCACAAGGCTAGTGTTTTAGCCAAAATAAAATGACCCCCATTTGACTAAAACGTTATAATCAGAAACTACAACATTAAGGTAGACTTCTGCAGGATAAACGCTTGGTAGAATGAGAGAACATAGACAAGACACACCAACTGTTTTGCCAGATTCATTTGAAATGAGGGAGCACAGATAATGCACGCAAACTATTTGACAGAAAGCAACTGAAATGAGGAAGCAAAGACAAGTCACGTTAATTGTTTGGCAGAATCTAAAGAGGACTGAGATTAAAATATTCAGAGAGGATGTAGTACATATTTAATTGTTTTGACTGGCTCTTCAGAGCCAATCTCATTTAAGAAGAATGGCCATGACACAAAAAGGAGATGCATTAAAATAGATAGGCGCCTAAGGTGAACTATGAAGCATATGTACAACGAGGTGTATGAACAGATATGCGCACCATATGACAAATGGAGATCGTTTTCATTAAAAGAAATTTAAAAAAAATTGATAAGCCCAGGCGTATGGGTGATGGTATGAATTCAGTGTTGGCAGAATCACAAATAAAAATGAGGAAGTACAGACAAGTCACGTTAACTGTTTGACATAATGCCTCAAGGCGATGCCCTCTCGTGTAATGCAATGATCGCAGGAATTGCTTAAAATAAATTCAAGGACAGAGGCAGTGTGCATATTTGCATCAAAATAAATGTTGGCATACTAGATAGTAATTGGGTTTCAGTATTTTCTATGGCTTAATTAACAGCACAGAGGTAAATACCTCTAAAAATATCATACTCCCCTCCTTAGCTCTCTTATCACCCTCTCCTGCAACGCACCTCCTCTCTTGTGATCTGCTATGCTTGCCTGAGTTATTCCCTTTTTTCTGGCAAAAATAGTGCATCTCTCTTTAACTCCTCCATCCCCTTTTTAACTGCCTCCCGAGATATTTCTTCCATAATGCCTGATGACCCACCCCCCCCGTGGATAAGATCTTTCTTCTTTAAATAATAAATCGAGCATTATCGAGGGAGAGGTGTGGATGAGAGGTGACAGCCACATCCTCCACTATACCGACTCATACTATACCGACTCCCACTATGATACAGCCATCGGGAGCGTTGTTACATCCTACCCCCTTGGACTAGGCTTACTCCTGGAAGCCTGTAAATACTAAGATGCAGCCAATGCACACACTAGGCCAAGAAACTCAATACAATCCACATAAAACTAAGGAGGAAAGTCTCAACAATTGGACTGACAAACTACACATGACCATAAGGTAATCCAGACGGTAAGACCACAACATAGGAACACAACTCTAACAGAGTGTAGTGGGCTAGGAATAGGGAATAGGGTCTATGACTATCTCCAGTACCCACCATCAGGGACAAGAGTATGCTCAGGCCTGTGAATCTAGGCAGAGTCGATACTCAGTACCTGCAGCACTCCAAGCACACATCAAGGTACCTGTGCATAGATATATACATCATATAGCCGAAGCAACAATAATCATGTAAGCATGAAATCCATCATACGTAATAATAATGTCCACATCATAATAGTATCGAGATTGCACATCACCAGTGCCAATACAAAATAATAACAAGATGCGTAATCCAAAATAACATAAACAGTCATCCAAGTCCATCAAGATAAGAAAAACATAAGAAAAACACAGGGTCATGACATCCCCTAGAAGTCTGCAAAAAGATATGGATAAAGGTCTCTCATCCTCATTGCATCTTCCCAAGATGCTGAGGACTCACCATCAGGATCCCATTGGACCCTTACCTGCTCTATGTCCCGACCCCTAAGGGTCAACCTCCGATGTTGAAGGATGCGTATGGGTTCCAAAGAAAGCTACCTGTCCGCCTCGACCTGCAAAGTAGTCCAATCAAGAACATGGGTCACATCAGGAATATACTGTCTAAGAACTGAAACATGGAACACATCGTGGATATGTGATAGACTTAGTGGTAATGCAATGCGATAGGCAACAAGACCAATCCTCTCAAGGATCTCAAAAGGTCCCACAAAGCGAGGTGCCAGCTTCGAGCCTTTCCTGTAATGGATGGGGCTCTTCCGCGGATAAACTCTCAAAAACACAGGGTCACCTACTGAGAAGTGATGATCCAACCTACGAGCATCGGCATACTTCCTCTGTTGATCCTGAGCTGTAGCCAAATGCTCTCTAATCCGTACTACCTGTTGCTCCATATCCTGAAGCATTTCTGGACCCAAAATAACTCGGTCCTCTAAGCGATCCCAAACTCAACGGAGTACGGCATGGCCTACCATACAAGGCCTGGAAGGGAGACATACCAAGAGAACTGTGATACCCATTTTTATAAGAAAACTCAACTAGGTACAAATAGTCCTCCCAATGAGACTGTCGATCCATAACGTACATCCGAAGCATATCTTCTAAGACCTAATTAACCCGCTCCGTCTGTCCGTCAGTCTCGGGATGGTATGCAGAGCTGAAATTAAGCTGAGCTCCCAAAGCATGCTGAAGAGAAGTCCACAGAGTTGAAGTGAACAATGGATCATGATCAGAAATAATCCTATGAGGAATACCATGCAGACGCACAATATCCTCCATAAACACTCGAGCTACAGACGCTGCAGTGTAGGAAGATCTCAGGGGTGAGAAGTGTGCCACCTTGGACAACTTGTCCATTGTAACCATAATAGCATCATGACGATGCGAAGACATAGGTAACCCCACTATGAAATCCAGAGATATCGTATCCCACTTCCATCCAGGGATCGAATGAGGATGCAACAACCCTGCTGGGTGCTGATGCTCTGCCTTCACCCGCTGGCACTCAAGACATCGAGCCACAAAATCAGCAATATCTTGTCGTAAACCTACCCAATGATGCAACTGTCGAAGATCGGCATGCATCTTCGTGACACCCGGATGAGCTGAATAGGGTGCACGATGGGCTTCTAATAGAACCAAGGAACGAAGATCACCAGAATCTGGAACATAAATACAACTAAGATGTTGCAAAAGTCCATCAAGCTCGAGTGAGAAACCTGCAAACCTACCCTCAAGGACTCTCCCAGACTCAATCTCTGCTCTCACCTCCTTATACCAAGTATCACTAGGAAGTGACTCCAAAATATGGCTCCACAAATCCACTCCAAGAGACAAAAGTGAAATCTCATGTCTCCTCCTACTCAAGGCATCCGCAACAACATTCTCCTTACCCTAAATGTAGCGAACCTCGAAGTCATACTCACAGAGGAACTCCATCCAATGGCGCTGCCGAGCATTCAAATTCAGCTGAGTGAAGATATACTACAAACTACGATGATCACTATGCAATTCAAACTGATGTCCCAAAAGGAAATGTCTCCAACGCACAAGTGCATGGATGACAGCCACTAACTCCAAATCGTGGGTGGGGTAATTAAGTTCATGATCCTTGAGCTTACGGGACTCATATGCAATCACTCGTCCCTCTTGCATGAGAACTGCCCCCACACCCTCCAAAGAAGCATCGGTACACACTATAAAATCACCTATAGGATCTGGCACTACTAGAATAGGTGCATTAGTCAGCCACTCCTTAAGAGCCTGAAATGTTGACTCACACTGATTTGACCATACAAACTTCTTCCCTTTCCACTGAAGAGAAGTGATGGGATGGGCAACCCGAGAGAAATCTCACACAAATCAGCGATAGTAACCTGCCAATCCCATGAAACTACGAACCTCAGTCACATTCGTTGGTGTTGGCCAATCTACAATAGCTTGAATCGTAGAAGGATCCACTAAGATACCCTCTCTTGAGATGATATGGCCTAAATATCTCACCTCAGTCTGGAAGAACTCACACTTGGCCAAATTGCCAAACAACTGATTATCCCGCAAGCATTGCAACACTTGCCGCAAATGGCCTTCATGCTCCTCCACGATCCTTGAATAAATTAAAATATCATCAAGGAACACAAGAACAAACTGGTCAAGATAGGTGCGAAACACCCCATTCATCAAACTCATGAAAACTGATGGAGCATTGGTCAACCTGAAAGGAACAACCATGAACTCATAATGCCCATAGCGTGTACGAAATGCAGTCCAATGAATGTCTGCCTCATGAATGCAAAGTTGATGGTATCTTGACTTTAGATCTATCTTGGAGAACACTTTGGCTCCCCTCATTTGATCGAACAAGTCATCTATTCGAGGCAACGGGTATCGATTCTTCACTGTGACTTTGTTCAACTGGCGATAATCAATGCACAAGCAAAGAGATCCGTCCTTCTTCTTTATGAAGATGACAGGTGCACCCCAAGGGGATACACTAGGATGAATGAAACCCTTCTCCAGTAAATCCTCTAACTACAACCGCAACTCACCCAACTCTTGAGTAGTCATGCGATACGGTGCTCGAGAAATAGGCTCTGCACCGGGAATGAGATCGATACAGAAGTCTATGTCGTGCTTAGGTGGCATACCTGGAATATCACTCGGAAAGACATCTGCAAACTCCTGAAGAATAAGATGATCATCAAGAGATACCTCCTGAATTCCGCCCTCAGCCAGATCACTAACTGAAATAGCGAACATTTGACAACCTTTCTGCATGGCATGCTTCAGCTGCATAGCTGAAATCACATAGAGAGAAATGGGTCTCTGAAGCCCAACTAACTCAACATGCTCTCCAACATCGTCAACACACTGAACTAACTTACACTAACAATCTATACTGGCTAGGTGGGTCTCCAACCAATCCATGCCTAAAACAATCCCGTAGGACCCCAAAGCCAACACACAGAGATCCACTGTGGTAGTGAAGGTGCCCAAATCCAACACACAACCATGAACAAAGGAGTCTACAACCACCTTGGATCCAGTAGCTAACTCAACTTGCCAACCAATGTCTTGCCTTGCCACCACGAGTCCACAATGCTCCACAAGAGAAGGAGAAATGAAAGAATCTGAAGCTCCTGAATCAAACAAGATAGATGTGGTAATCCCACATAACACACCTAAATACTCGACTACAGTGCCCTGATGCTTAGCCTGACATTATCAACCGTCGCAAAAACTCTATGTGATCTGCCAGCCTCACCTACTATAGGCTCTGAAGTAGCCTGTCTCTGACTACCTCCGGCCAATGATTTCTAAGGACACTGAGCAGCTATATGACCATGCTGCCCACAAGCATAACAACCACCCCTGCCAAAACCTCGGCCTGAAAATGGTGCACGTGACTACTGGGATCCACCACCCATAGAACTCTGCTGAGCACTCTGAAAACTCTATGATGGACCACTCTGTTGTCTACTCTGAGAGCGATGACGTGAATGATCTCTAGCAAATGGAGTACCAGGATTCTGCCCATTCTGCTGAGACTGAGCAGGCCTATACCTCTGTCACTGACTATGTCTAGAAGGTGTAGTATGTGATCTAGATGGTCTAGCTCCCTAAGACTATGTACCCTGAGCAACTGATCCTGAAGGAGGGGCACTACCAACCTGAACACCTGCCTGACCACCAAAACCCCTAGTCAAATTCTCCTCTCTCAACATCGCCTTCTCCACAGTAACCTCTAAGGTCTTTGGCTCAAACACATGGACACCACCACTGATACAGGCATTTAGGCCCCTGATGAAATGTTGTACTAACATTAGCTCATCATCAGAAATGCTAGCATATTGCTTCAGCTCAAAGAAGCAGTGCTCATATTGATCTACTGTCAGAGTCAACTGACGAAGTTCATGGAACTCATCAGCACATCTCTGTCGGTAGTAATCTGAAAGAAATCATGCATGAAACCTCTCTAAGAATAGTCCCCATGACACGAAAGAAATATCTAAGTGAAGTTTCTGCTCCTCTACTCTCCACCATGTAGATGCAAATCCTCTGAAATGCATAATGGCACATCGAGCTCTAGTATTGCTACTATAAGGATGCATAGCAAAGCATCGATCGAGATCGATCAACCAAGTCTCTGCCTCAGTGCCTGTACCAGGACCATCAAAAGTAGGGGGATAAGCCCTTAGAAGATCCCTCATGTGACCTACTGTAACACTATCTCCATCCACCCTATCCCTCACAACAACTACTCTTGAATGATCTGGACTATGAGAACGCTCATGCTCAGCTCTAGCATTCTGACCATCCTGACGAGAAGGGTGTGACTCTGCCTCATGAGATACCTCCTGACGAGGTCCTAATCGGTCCAAAATCTGCTGTAAAATAGCTAAAACATGAGCACCCCCGAGCCCTTCAGCTTGATTATCAACATGTCGTTCCTCCTGACGCTCATCCTGATTGCCCTAATTACCCTGATTACCCTGATTATCCTGATTATCTTGATTACCCTGATTGGCAGCATGCCGGGTGCTACGTCGAAGAACAGTGGCTATACCTCTAATTCTGCCTCTGGCTCTACCCCTAGAAGGCATCCTAAAGGAACAAAGAACACATCAAAATAGATCAACGCAAAGATGACCTAATCACCATACTAAGGCATGAAAGCATAACAGCATGACTATAGAAAAAATATAACAAGCTCACGCCACACATGCCAAACACAGTAAAACATAGAAGGCTCAAGTACGCCAGAGCTTCCAGTGTGTGAACATGCGCTCTGATACTAGATGTAACATCCCGCTACGTAACCCCGAAGGGTAAGAGCCAAAAGGGAGCAAGATAATTTTTTTTTGACATAAGTAAACAACATACACAGATTTAGTTGTCAATGCGATAGATTGATACCATGCATTTTAAACACCAAAACAAATGTTCCAATTCACATATGATAAAAACATGAATCCATAAGCATAAAATACAGGTGGATCTGATACTCACACTAGAATCCATAAAGTAATAAAGGAACATCACATTTCTTCTCATTAATTTCAACGATTACAACTTCTCTCCTAAGAGAGTTCAATTACATAACTACATTTACAAGTACAATGATATATTCTAGAATAGGATACAATAACTGAATGAAGTGATTGAGAGAGAGATCATCTCAACTGGCGCTCCAAAACCTGTTCGCCAGTCCCCAATGGTGATGGCAACGCCTCCCAACCATGTGGACTCCTTAGAGACCACCCCACCGTGCTCGGAGATAGTCACAAGGCCCAAACAGATGAACAACAATAAGGGGGTACAAGATGGCCGACACTCACATCAGACATAGAGAAGACACGGAGAACAGTGCTTACAGTCAGAGTCATAAATAGGTGTACTTATCTAAGTCATAAGTCAGGTACTACTCACGACTCCTAAGGTGCTAGATACTAGAGTGTAATCATATGGAGTGTCATCATATGTGCTCGAAGGGATGGCACACATGGGACCAAGTACCTCTCATATAGACGAGGAGACTCAATCGTGCCTGAATCCACGTCCCGCAAATGGATGACTCGATGCCCCGCAGACGGATAGGCCTTCTCATTGCATCCTCAGCCTTTACAAGCGCTCAAGGCCATGCATGAGGACAAATTATCTTATTAATGTTTTTACCCCAATATTTTTCATTTAGTTATCACTTATTAATGAAACTCTGCTATTAGTTCCCCTGGTAGCCACTTGCGGGCCCCGGGCCCATAGAGAGCCACTCCAAATGACAACTCTAATTACCTAGACCAATCTCATCTCGTTTGACCAAACGAGGTAATCTAAAATAGACTGTAACACTAAATTCTAAATTTGAAATAGTAAATATGATAAATGAGATCTACAATACAGAAGCTTTCGATGGCAGTGTCGTTTTATTAAAAATAGCCCTTTGTCCGTTAAATCAACTGTTTAATAACTGTAGTGACCCCAATTTGGTCATACTTCACAAAGGTATGCACAGATAAAATAAAAATACGGCAACTGGCATTACAAGTCTATTCTCCACCTAAATTTTGGCATATTGTCTACCATATTTATCATAGCAAAATAAAATGCAAAGTACATACTTACAAAATGGAAATCTAAATTTCCCACCCCCCCCCTAGTAGTTCTCCTAGGTACTTGTATTGTGTGGTAAAAGTTCTGAATAGAATTTACGTGACTAAAGTTCAGTGCATAAACCCATATTGCTACAACTCAAGTATTTTAGTGCCATAATATTTTTAAACTCAAAACGAAGGTTTCCACAAGGCTAGTGTTTCAGCCAAAATAAAATGACCCCCATTTGACTAAAGAGTTATAATCAGAAACTACAACATTAAGGTAGACTTCTGCAGGATAAATGCTTGGTAGAATGAGAGAACATAGACAAGGCACACCAACTATTTTGCCAGATTCATTTGAAATGAGGGAGCACAGATAATGCATGCAAACTGTTTGACAGAAAGCAACTGAAATGAGGAAGCAAAGACAAGTCACGTTAATTGTTTGGCAGAATCTAGAGAGGACTGAGATTAAAATATTCAAAGAGGATGTAGTACATATTTAATTGTTTTGACTGGCTCTTCAGAGCCAATCTCATTTAAGAAGAATGGCCATGACACAAAAAGGAGATGCATTAAAATAGATAGGTGCCTAAGGTGAACTATGAAGCATATGTACAACGAGGTGTATGAACAGATATGCGCACCATATGACAAATGGAGATCGTTTTCATTAAAAGAAATTTAAAAAAAATTGATAAGCCCAGGTGTATGGGTGATGGTATGAATTTAGTGTTGGCAGAATCACAAATAAAAATGAGGAAGCATAGACAAGTCACATTAACTGTTTGACATAATGCCTCAAGGCGATGCCCTCTCGTGCAATGCAATGATCGCAGGAATTGCTTAGAACAAATTCAAGGACAGAGGCAGTGTACATATTTGCATCAAAATAAATGTTGGCATACTGGACAGTAATTGGGTTTCAGTATTTTCTGTGGCTAAATTAACAGCACAGAGGTAAATACCTCTAAAACTATCCTACTCCCCTCCTCAGCTCTCTAATCACCCTCTCCTGCAACGCACCTCCTCTCTTGTGATCTGCTATGCTTGCCTGAGTTATTCCCTTTTTTCCTGCAAAAACAATACATCCCTCTTTAACTCCTCCATCCCCTTTTTAACTGCCTCCCGAGATATTTCTTCCATAATGCCTGATTACCCCCCCCCCCCCCCCCCGCCGCGTGGATAAGATCTTTCTTCTTTAAATAATAAATCGAGCATTATGGAGGGAGAGGTGTGGATGAGAGGTGACAGCCACATCCTCCACTATACCGACTCCCACTATGATACAGCCATCGGGAGCGTTGTTACACATGCTCTATATGATCTTTGGAAGCAACTCGAAGTATACTACCTCCAATTCTATTGCTTGTCGATCTCTAATATGTTCAGAGCTTGACGGGTTCAAAAAATGGTGTACGAAGAAATGCTTACATTCGAAAATAGAATAGAACTAGAAGTTACTAGGAAGATGAGCAAGGGCTGTTTGTTTCGGGTGCCCGTGATATCTCTATCCTATGAAACATAAATCTACCATTTATTTACAATCATGCAGATTCTATCACATGCTCAATTATGGCCGAGCATTCTAGTTAAAACTACGTAGACCACAATGGCAGAAATTATAAGTATAAGAAGGAAGTGGGTTTTAGATTTCAAATAGTGGGCGTCAACGGGGCAATGACATAATATTTGACTTGTCTCTAAGCTTTAAGGAAGCAATTTTTGGGTTACAAAAGAGTTTGAAATATTTTTTTTGAAAGACTTGTGGAAGTTTTATGGGGAGTGGGGAAAAATCTGGTGCAAGAAATCGTAAATGCCAAGATTGCAGAGGCAAGGGCTATGTGAAGAAAACACAGAGGATGTCATTCGAGATTGTTTCATAGAATCTAGTAATACCAAGTGTGGAGGGCTCTCTCTTGTAATTCGACTCTGTCATATGATCAGCTTTCTTATCGAAGTATACATGTATGAAACTCAAGTCTAAATCATTAAATATTTCCTAGTTAATGCTAATACTTCCCTCTCAACTTTATTAGTCATACTGGTAAAGGAAATACTTATATGCCATTAGCGATTAGTTGGGATTCACTGTCCTTACTCTTTTGTTAATAGAAGTTCACAACTCAATACTTGAGATTCATCAGTGTTGTTGGAATATGGTTAAGTTTTTGTTGCAATGATAGACTAAAGTCTCTCTATGTATTATACTACTATATACTACCTAGCATAAGATGATAATTCTTCTTGACGATAATCTTTTACATTTCTGAATATTCAAGGTTCTTTATCTTAAGCTTTGGAAAATTAGTAATATGATATAGACTTCTATTTATGTTTGAATAGGAACTTTTGGAAGAGAAATTTTTTAGAGAGATTGTAATAAGGTTTTAGACCCTTGAATAAGTATAATTGGATAGCAAGTATATATTTATTATTAGTTAGGTAAAACAAAAGGAATGAATGTTATGGGTTTTGCTTATAGATGAACTATTGTAAAAAGAAATTAGTTATTGTTATATCTAAACCAACTCTATAGTTGTAAGACAAGTTACCCCGAACTATGAAGTCTCTGTGCTATGCGTACATAGGCAAGGCCATCAGGGATGAGCCCCCGAGACATTAGGTCGGCCCCTTACGGCTTTAGGCTTGTCATTGTTGTAGTTGATATTTGAATTATGCAATTATTAAGGACTAATGCTTCATTAGATGTGCAGTTGAGATCTATAGTCATGCAGGATTCTGGAGCTAAGGAGGCACCCTTTCTCTTGGCGAATAGTTGGCTATTTGGTAGTATTGGTAAAGGTGTATAAGTGTACATAAACTTATTGAAATATTTGTATCTTACATTTCATGATTGATGAACATTGATATGCTCCGATTATTGACTTGAGGTTTACTAAGATAAATTTGTAAACTGATATCTTATCAACATGTAGTGTTCATTAGTGTTATTTTCTTGGTAGGTATTACTAATTGTGCATGTGTGTATTCAATACAACCCATGGCCATTAATTGATCATGTTAGTAATTACTAATGTGGTCATGTAGTTAAACATAATTTGAATGTGTTACGTATGTTATTGAATATTGCTTAACTAAATAATGTAGTCATGCTCTCCCTAGAGATGTTAGTTAACTTGTGGTATTAGACTATGTTATATTTTGTTATCATTAATTCTTTTTTTTTTAAATCACCTTTTTACTGTTTAGTTGACTTATCTCTAGGGTTTCATGGCGGGGCATTACAAAATATTCCTCGCCATACTTTAGATATATATTTTTAAATATAAATAAATTAGTAGTTATTTACATGGAGATGGATGAGAACTTATATAACTATCGTGGTTAGCTTGGAGATGGATAATCTATTAAGGTAAAGTTTGATGTTGGTTGGCACACATTAGGCAATATTAATCAATAATGGTTATGAATGACTTCAATCATTTGATCATAGCTACTTGGAATAATTTGTTTATGATCCTATGATGTTAAAATTCTTTTTGACAAGACATTACTATTGTAGTAAGAAAGGGTATAAGTTATTAACAAGAATTATTGTAAATATATGTGACTTAGTCTACTTCACATCACTTATTAGTGCCCCATTTATTAATTTCATGCATATACTTTCACATTGCAAGTCTCACATATATTGCCAATTTCATAGGTATACAATTATACTTTATGTTACTAAATGCATTATGGTAAATGCTTCATCAAATGATCTGTTGTCCTTTGCATTTACAAGTATTGAACTACTAATCTCTAATTTCTAATATTTTTTAGATCTAATAATAAGTAGAATAATAGTAAACTGAATGAACTTGCTTGCAAGAATTCAAAAAAGAAAACAAGTAACAAGATTTCAAAATGCAACAAGCCTAAGATCCTTCCATGCTTAATTATTAACAAAATAAAGAGGTTGAATTCTCCTATAATTTATAGTCAAAGACAAAAAAAGATATGCATATCAAGACATCAAGATGAAGAGTCATTATTTCAAAAAGTGACTAATCATTAAATAAAACAAATGTAGCTTTGACAATAAATGTATATCTAAAAGAATCTTAATAGTGTTTTCCCCTAAATTAAGATGCTTCACTCCTATCCTTATCACGTGTTGCTGCTCTATCCAAATCATCATGCCAAGTACACTTCTTGTTGTTCTTTGTACAAGATGGAGTAGGAAACATAGCTAAACCTTGACAGATGGTTGAACGTCTCCTAATATTCATTATTTCAATCAAGTCTCTCTCTCTACGAAGTGTAGTGCCATGACCATCCACAACACACTTGAATGGTCGTACAGTGGGGTGTTGTAGTCCAATTTGACTAGAGAGTGCCATGCCTCTACCCCTATTTATAAAGTCTTCTAAGCCCTTATCAAAAAAGGCTATTGTTCCATCATCATCTGTGCTTTGGAAAAGATCTTCAATCAACTTTTGTTCCCTCATCATTGAATTTATTTTGCCTTCTCCACCTTCTTGTGCTGAAATCTAAATATTAGTCAATAAAAGATATTAGTAGAATATAAATAAAAGTAATGGACATAGCATGAGTGTTTTAAAGCACATTACATTTGAGCGATATTGGTTCTCCTCCTCAACATCATCAAGTGCATGTAATGTAGATGGTTGATCACCCACTACTTCCTAATCCATTTGCATATAAATAATTAGTAAGGCAATAATGGCCATCTATATTGAAAGAGAATGTAACAAAAGTATGCAAAAAAACACAAAAAGACACTCACAAGGTGATTTGATATATCAATGCTAGTGTCCTCTCCATGAACTCATGTTATCACACTAGACATGTCATCAACAACTAGGGGAACATCATTTCTATTGGTGTGACCAATTGACTTTTTTATTCATGTTCACCTTGACTGCATGCTTACATGTGTAACCCTGAGTTGCAAAGTTGCATGAACATATAAACAAACCTGGCATGGATCCATACACTTGGTAACAAATTTTGTGATCTCCTTGACTTTGAACCCATGCAATACAGCTATCGGTGGCATCAAATTTCACGTGATCATCAGGAATCTGTAAGGCACGCACCCAAGACACATTCTCAACCTTTTCCAAATTAAAATTTTTGTAGAAACCATTTTCTTTACTGATTTGCATCCACCAATAATATGTTTATACATCCACAGTCAATTGGTTAACCAACCAATCCACTCTTTGATGTGATGCATGACGAATGGTCTTTAAAAACTGGTTCTTCAAATATGAGTGATATGATTCCATTTCACTATTTGTTTCTTGACCAACATGCTTAACAGTATGACAACATCTAAACCACATCCCCACCTTATGGATCCACCGCTCTTGAAAATAGTCAACAAACTTTGATACATGTCTTGAAAATGATGTACAAATAACCAAGCATCTTTAATAGATGTCTCCTCATCTGGAGAGTGATGCATGATGGATCCCAACATAACAAACATTTCTCTTCTAGAAAAATCATCCTTCACCTTGGCTATCAAGTTCTTCAACCATGCCCTCCTAACATGCCAGCTACAGAGATATATTTCACAGCCAAAAACCTCCCTACAAGGCTACAATACAACTATAATTAGCATCCTAATTATGTATGTAAATATTAACAATGCATAATACTTACAAAAATAAAAATCACCTGATAGCATTAATTTCTGTTGCAACATCATCTACCATAAATGCATTGATTTTCCACTCGATCTTCTTCAAGAGAACTATTTGCATAAAAATTCACATCCAATATGCTAAGTCAGATGTACATGATCTAGACATTATTATCCATGAAACCAGTAACCCCATGTGTTGGGTGTCAAAAGAAAGCAATGTGTACAGTTGGAACTGCAAAAATAATTAGAGTACAAAGATTAAGATCATAATTTATATATATACGAAGGAAAATATGATAACAAAAATAATCTTAAATGTTTTACCTTCATTGCATTCGTTCCAAATGTTGAGTCCATTGCTAGCATGCTATCATGCCCATACTGTATCATCCAATCCAATTGTTGTGGTAGTTGAATTCCTAAAATAAAAGGTACATCTCCATCTCCATTTCCATCAACACTAGTTTCATTCAATTCTTGGTAGGTAAACCATTTTTCTGGATTTACAACCACCCATTGTTTGACAGATTGCGCATCATAGTATGCAAAACATATTTTGTTTGTTTGATTTTATGCTCTATGTTTTGTATATCATTCTTATTCAAGAAGTCATCTCTTTTTGTTTATCCTCTGAACAAGATTAACTTGTTCATGACCATTTCCCTATGTTTCATATGAACTGCATTAGGAGATAAACCTAACAATAACATATTTTTCACCCAATCTTGTAATTCTTTGCTTATGTGAAGTGCAAAAAAATATCTACTCCCTTTGAAAGATTCAACCTCTTGACCATGACAAGGAAATCCATTCTTGTCAACATGATCAACTTGGTAAAAAGACAACAGAGAATGATCGGGCCTACGATGCATAATGCGGATTGTAAAGTGGCACTGGCATCCACATCTTCTACATTTTCAGCCAGGCCTACTTCCTTTACCACTCTTTGGGACCAATGATTTATCAAATTGAGTGGCATCAACGTCTCAATAATCATTTGGACCATAAGAGCACCAATATCTACACAAAATTAAAAAATACAAATAACATTAGTCCTTGAGGTATGCATGTACTAACTAATGTAAGTATTTCAATATAAATTAGTAAATGAAGATCTTACGTAGTGTACTCTAAAAAAGAGTTGATCCTTCTTGATGCATCACTAAGAGGAGTAGAATTCTTCTTCTTCTTGACATAAAATTGGGTGGGCTATGACTGCCTCTTCGATTCCCCTTCAATAAAATCCTTTACTCTATCATTTTCAACCCAAGCCACTTGGAAGGTTGAATTAGTTTGATCAAGGTATATGCTCCAAACAAGGTCCTCATAGGAAAATGGGTCATCATGTGGGTGTTGGACCTCATGGGACATAATTTGTTGCATCTAAAATTATACCAAAACCTTAGAATTAGACTAAATTAAGTTTGTAGTTTTCCTCATCAAATATTATTAATAATATATTGAACCCTAGCATACCCATGATTAGCTACATGACATATATGGCATCATTTTTTAAAAGAAAACAATAACCCCCTAGAGAGAAAACTAAAATGAGAAAAACCTAAAATGCATTTCTTTCATAGGTTAAATATAATAAAAGATAGCAAAAAATTATAATTTTGTATGTCATTCTCAGTGTATGCCATAGAGGGTGCTTTTATATGTCATAGGCAAAGATAAAAAAAAGTGCCTTAATGAGGCTTTGATTTTCTACAGTCCATTCCTCTAGGTGTTGCTGAAGTACCTCCATCATTTCCATGACCCTGAGAAAAATGACAATTATCAATTCCTTCTACACATGTTTGGTGTCCACAATTTTCAAAATATTGATACCTTATCAAACTTAACACTCTACAACAAGAAATCTAAAATGCAATACATCATACGACTAACAAGTATTATTTACATCAAGAAATCTAAAATGCAATAAAGCAAGCTTACCCTGAAACAAGAAATTGGGGGTGAAGAGAATCAGAGGAAACTGGCAATAACAAATATAAAACTATACTATGTCAACAATCTGCAAACACCTGCACCATCACCTCAATAAACATCAACTAAAACTAGTCAAATGAAATGAAGAAACTAAGGTTCTCACCCTGATGATGATAATGAAATGATAATTTCTTAACTGGAAGATACTAATCTATGAGCATCAGATGAACATGAAAGGAAAACTAAAAATAAAGTAATAATCAATGGCAAGATCTTTATTTTCACGATAGGACAAAGGTAGTTGTTGATCTAAGTGCGGCAGATCTAACAAGTTAAAAATAAAAGAATTTATTGGATTGAATTAATCAGATGAAATGGAGCATTTTTATTTTTTTCAAAGACCATAATAAATGAGAGAAACTACAAAATTGATGTAGGATCTATGGATGATGATACAGGAAATTCTGTGCATAAGGCATCTTTTTTACTGGCACATATTGAGTAGGATTGCCACTATTTTTTCCATTAGTTTGGTTTCCTGCATTTTTTTGGAATCTCTCCTTTCCTTCCAGTAAGAGGCTTGATGTTTCCCATGTTCACCATAGAAGCTGCAAAATCATTGAAAAAGGCAATTTGATCGATGTTGTAGAGATCAACCTGAGCATTAGAAAACACAAAATACGGATTAAATAATGCCTGATCTGAGTGTAGAAGCCCCTTTTGCTCAATCAGATCTTTGAAATAGTTATTGTCAAATACATGGGGCTGTCAACATCCAATGGAGAGAGGCTACTATCACCAATGCTTTTGTTTTTAGGGCATCTTGCCTGAACAAATTCAGCAAAAGCATGGTATTCATTATAGATGTGGTTTCTATAAGTGAACCATTGCACTTGACCGATCGTATGAGTACCTAATCAAACAAAAATAAATTTACATGGTCAGGTACTTTAATTGCTTACAATAAATGTTTCAGAAAGGTAGTGGGACTCTGGTTTACTAGATCTATGGAAAACTAAGAAAATAGGAGCAAAACAAATGCAGATGCTCCAATATAATTTTCCTCTAGGAAAATACAAGAAAGAGCTCACAATGAAGAGCGATAAGCATGCAGCGGGTAAATGAAAAAACAAATCAAATAAAAAAACAAGCGATAAGAAAAATAGAAATATCTAAAGTTGAAGGCGGGAATATTGAAAAGTTAGCATGCAGGAATATTTCAAAGTTAGCTTACTGTAGCTAGTGAAGTCTGCGGTTAGCCTGCTACAGTTAGTGAAGTGCACGGTTAAGACTGACAGAGGGATGGACAGAGGAATGGAAGAGGATGAGCGGGGGAGCCAGTGGGGTCCATTTCCACGTCAGCATTGACTCAACGCTGATTGTGGAAGTGGATAACATTTAAGTAGAGCTGGGAGAGAGTGAGAAAAATAAAAATAGAGGATTTCTAATTTCCATACTCTTGGGTTGAGATAATTCTAAGATCGAAGCGATGATGGTGGCGTCTATAAGAGAAAATTAAAAGGGAGGTACAAAGCACACATAAAATAACTAAGTAAAGCCAAGTGTCTAACTATAATTACAATCATCTTCTTCTTTGGAGTTGTCCCTTTACCCAAGTCTATCTTGTTGGCCATCTCTATTCTAAGTCTAAAAGGTACTAATATCTTTTTTCTTGTCTAAGTTAAAATCTCATCAGAATGTTTTATCTAGATAATGATCAGTATCTAGCCTTTTGTAAAGCCAAAATCAGAAGTCATTCCATTTTCATCCTATCCCTACTTGAATCCTTAATAAAATCACATCCCAAGGTTTAGTATGTCTCTCTATGCCAAGTCAAGTCACAATACCCTAAGCTAAAAATCATATTTAAGAGCAACCACAATGTTCCATTTACATGCATCATGATGTAGAGAGAAAATTAAAAGCAATAATTCATGTCATAACTCATGACGTAACATTAGAAATAGGAAAATGTGTTAAATTTATACCTTCACATGTTTTTTCATCCATTGATTTCATGTTACATCTCATACATTTAAGAAAAGACCAAAAACATTGCATAATCATTCTGTTGTTCATAATAATAATCCTAAACTATCCATGTGCAGAAAAGATAAAAAAGGGGGCATGAGATATCAAATGTAGTCACAAGATGAATTTAAATGGAGTCATCATAGCATATATCAAAATTCTAAGTGGGTCATCCCACAATAATGGGTTACACTTTTTGGCCAAACTTGACATTGAAATCATGGGAGTGATAGAGGGTAGTTAATAACCATAGAGGAACATGTAATTATAGAAATACTATCCATTGTATAGAGTGACAAAATCATGCGTGCCCTTTTGATCGCACAACGACATGTACAACTGACTCCTCAAAATTGCAAACTAACTTGAAACTAACTCAATATGGAGTTTACAGGCCAAAAATAGTTTCTAAACCAACATGGGTTTGTACCTTGTATATTGACAATAATTCAGTGAGCACAAAGAAACTTTGTTAAATGATTGCAGATCAAATGCCTTTATAACAGGTTTAAACACCCCTTCTACAAAAATCTGAAGTGCCTTTCTCAACAGCACTCAAACAGATTTCACATTTCTCACTCCATCACAGACACACAGGAATTAATGCCTTCTATCCTTTTGTCTTCGCCACATGGACTTCTACCCAACTCACATAGAATGAAATCTTCAAACTCGCCTTTAAGTGCCAAGCAGATAGTTATTCATGTGGGCCAAAAATTCAGTTACAAGACAAATCAAATCATCACACTTTATTCAGATAATGCCGACTGCAAGATAAAGGGAAACCTCATGGCCAATCCCCAATCCAAATTGATTGCAATGTCTTCTATTTCCAATGCAGCAAAAAGAATTCTCTCACATTATCAACAAATAATACTTCTACGCATCCTTCCACATAGTCCCTGACTTTCTATTCAATGCAGCCTCATTTTTTAATAACCTTCAAACATTGCAAAATCACTCTCCTTCCATGATGGTAACTGCTTCCTTCAAATTTTGATGTACGAGCACAAAACTGTTTACAAGAGATCCACGCTCCTTCACATTGCAGACTTCAGTGCCATACACAAGATCCTCACACAGGCCAGATCAACAATGCCATAGCTCTGATACCATATGAAGGGATAGTAATAATTTTATTTATTGACTGAATGATAAATGCTCATGCAAACATAGATATATATTGTATTATATTTCATTGATATAACAAAAATAACAGTTATAGCCCAACTAACATAACCACCAGTAGTTACGTACAATGTTAACAATGTAATATCATTGTTACTATAACTATTATGCCAACATACAAAATGTCTCTCAAAGAAAGAGGAAATACAACACAAACTATAGTATCACCAATTATCACCTGCAAAGATAAATGATAAAACACAAAACAATCTTGCCCCAAAAAATGTTCAAAAACGTAATGTGTTTTTGCACATGCTCTAAAATTGCAATTTAACTCAAAAACATGACATGGAAAGGGTCTTTGTTACAATTGTGTAGTGCCCCTCCATTTTTCCACCATGGATGTGCAGTTTAATGATCATGACTAAGTTTGACTCAGGACCAAGAGGTGATCCAAGAAGGTTGTTAAATATTGGGATTGAAGATGGTGCTGCCACAAGGGGAGGTTTAAAGAGATTTTTGATTGAGGTATGCAATTCGTTGAATTATTGAATGTCATTGAGATTGAATAAATTTTGAAGGGAATTTGGAGCATAATTGTGTTTTGAGATTTACGATGATTCTTTTCTTGTGGGAAGCTTCAGAATATGGTATATGTTTTCAATTTGTGATCAAAATGAAATCGTGATTCTATATATTATTTCTGTAATTGTTCTTTTAGACCAAAACCCTTGTATCATTCATTTCTCTAATGTTATTTAGATAGATTTGTATTTCTTTTATTTGTCAGAAATACGTAATTGAAACCTCCACATATATTAATAATGAATGGCATTTAGTGTACCGTGGGTACCATGCCATTTATATCAAACTTTTAAGATACATTTGCAAAACTCCTGAGGTATTATGAAATCTCTTGATAACATATTATAGTGTATCCTTCTACAATTATCATTATACCAAAACCACCTAAATTTGTACATAAGATAACCGATTCTTTGTGTCATTACAAAAATCTCTAGCTTGGCTTAATTAGGCAAGATTTGAGGTGTGCTGTAGGACCATTATGTTTCAAGAAGGGCATCTAGCTTATTCCTTTTGGTTGTGACAACTTCATTTCTGATTATAAATTGAGAATTTGATCTTTCTTTGCATGGGTATCGATTGTAATTGCTTGGTTTCTAAAATTGTTGGTTCCACTCCTCTATTTTTGCACTCCATCAGATTATTACTTTCTAAAGACAAAGACAACTGTGTAGTGTCTTGGTATAGGGCGTTGGTAGCCGTCTCTCTACCTCTATGCCGCCCACAATGTTTTCCATATAAACACTTTAGTTTTATTCCAAGACAATTAATAAAGCTCTTTTCCTCAACCATTCAGCCTATTTTGGAGACAGCCAATGTTATCTTCTGCAAAGGCTCATAATGAATGAGAGAATATATTCCTAGCAGTATTATTATGGGAGGGAGGACTAAAAGAGGGGGGATCCACACGAAATAGGAGCTTGTTGTCCTCTGGCATTGTTAATGGACATGGATTCCAGCCTAAACATAGGGTATGATGAAGTGAAATAGTGGTATGTCTTTTTGCTCCTGAAATTTATGTATATTGTTAAGAGGTATTGTGAAGGATTTATTATGGACTACAATGATTTGATCTGGGATGCATTTGAATACCATTGATTACTGTTGATTTTGATTAGTGTTGAGTCTGTGTGATGGAACATCAAGGCTTTGTAGAGAAATTGGGCTTTACACCTGTTAAACGCATTTCCCTGTAGGTTCTAAGTCTTTGCTATTTAATCTAGGTATTGCAATCACTTCATTCATGAGATAATATCTCTGTGGGGCATTCTCAATTAGTTCATGATTTCTAATTTCTTACAAATGCATGGAAGATTCTTTAGCCTTTTTAAAAATGATTTCTTTGAAGAAATTGTGTAGGAGTTTAGTCTTCCAGTTTTTGCATGTTTTCACTTTACTAATTGCATTTGCATGAAAATTTGCATTTGTTTGGATGTTCTCAAACTTCATAACATCCCATTTTTTGGTGCCTATTCTTAAATCATTTGTTTGAAATGCTTCTTCTCAATAATCATCGTGTCTTATATGTGCTTCCATAAGCCTTATGACTTGAGTTTTTCTTTTGACAAATTTGTTTTATTTTGTGGAAAATCCATACCCTGTTCCTTGGCATAGTAGGGTGGATGTTGGATTTGGATTTAACGCCTATTGATTGCACTTACCTTAAGTATTTTAGTTACATTTGATTAAGTTTAATGTTATTTCCAACTTTATCATCTCGATCAGATTCTTAGGAGATTCTCTTTCTTTATATGATATGTTCCTTGATTATCTTGTTGTTGAAGATAATATGACCTTTAGCTGCATACGATTATGTTTTACGCCTTTGTTATTACCGTGTGGAATGGATTTATTAAATGTTTAAGTGGTCTCAAGCTTATGTTTGGGGTGAAATGTTTTTAGTTAAATTCTATATCTTTATTTGATAATTCACTTTATTAGTAGAAGGATTGTAAATTGATTTCTTACGAAGAAAGGATTAGAAATAGATGTGGAATTTAATATTTCTAGTTAGGATGATATCTTTGACTTTCAATATTTATAAATTTACAATCTTGTATGTATGAAAGGATTTAAGTCTTAATTTTATTAGTAAATATGATATTCGATAAATATTGGCTTGAATTATAGAAGTAAGTAGATAGAAATTATGTTGCATCATTTTAATAATAAAAAACAATTTGACTAGAGAAATTTGTCTTGTTAAGTTGTAGAAGTATGAGTGGAAATGGTTAGGTAAATGCCTAATATTTAAGAAATGTTTTGTATTATAATATATGTTTTGTAACCTAATACTAAAATTTTCTATGATAACAATGTTGACAATCTATCTATAGTCACCTAACTATTATTTATGACAACTGATGTTTATATTTGTGTAGAGAATATTGGTATTGCGTCTTGTGATTATTTGTGAAGTTTAGATTCCATGATAGTGGTGATAGGGAAAATATAATGTATTCCATTAGTTTCATGAAGTTCGATCATGTCATATCTTACATGTTGATAATGAATGATGATCCCTTCAACCCTCTCTTACTTACTCTTCATTTTACTTTTATATTTACAATGATAATAAGATTGGATCTTTTTTAGTTTATACCTTCATTGTATAACTCTTTCATTAGGTGAATATAATTCTTCAAGAGTTACAACATTGGAGTAGTGTAATGCAGTATTGAATAGTTTACCTCATGTTATTAAGGATTTTATTCTCCTTGAGTAGGTATTACATACTATTTTGTAATTTTAAGTTCAAGTTCTAAACTACGAAGTCTTTGCACTACGCATACGTAGGCAAGGCCATCATGAGCCCCTGAGACATTAGGTCGGCCCCTTAGGGCCTTAGGATTGCCATTTTATGCTATTGAGATTGTGAAGTTACTAATCATGCGGAGCTAATGTTTCTTAAGATGTGCAGTTGAGATCTATGCCGTGCAAGACTTGGAAGGAAAGAAGGTACCTTCCCACAAGGCGAATAGATGACTATCTGGTAGCATTGGTAAATGTGTATGAATGTGTACAATTTCATGTAACATTGTACTTTACATTTTATTTATGATGAATATATTTTGACCCTTGACTCAAGGTTTACTAAGATAAATTTTGTAAATTGTTATCCTTTCATCCTATGGAGTTCATTATTGTTAATTTTCTTGGGTACGCATTTCATATTGTGCATGTGTGTGTCTTCATTTGGAGCGTTTGGATTTAGAATAACCATGGCTATTAGTTAGATCATGTTAGTAATCTGTAATGTAGTCATGTAATTAAATATAATTTAAATGAGTTTTGTATATGGTTGAATATTGTTTAATTTCAATAATGTAGGCATGTTATCCCTAGAGCTGTTAGTTAACTTGTTGTAACAGACTATGTTATATCTTGTACCATTACTTTTTTAAAAAAAAATTCCACCTTTTATGTTGCTTTAGTTGATTTATCTCTAGGGTTACATGGTGGGGCATTACATTTGGTATCAGAGCTACGTTTCAACACTGGGATCTCTGGTTAATGTTGAGGTCCATGTTTAGTTATAGTAATTCTTCTTATGCATGTGATAGGAACTCTTGTGTTGGATACCATGCTTTAATCTAAACACCTAGCTTGATGTAAATGGATAGATGATCTTGATATCAACATTCAACATCATGTGATATGTAGAATAGTAGAGTGGAAGAAAACTAGATAAGGAAAGGGGATAACAAGTAATGTTATGATTGTGCAAAGGGAATCACATTGGTTATGGAAATAAATGTACTTATGGTAGTAATGAAAATTGTGTATGAAAATGTAAATCCTCCTCTATAAATGTGAGAAACCAGTAACTGTGCATTTGTTGAGTGTTGTGAATACCCTGTATTTGCTTTGTGTGCCCATGGGATGGTGATACTAGGTACCATCCATTGGGAATATATGTATTTTAGGTGTGGAATTAACCATACCATTATGTGTGTTTGCACATTTGTTTCCTGATTGAGGGCCAACCCTTGTGTGGTTGAAAATATATATATATATATATAAGAGTAGCCAAAATTTAGATTCATAGATTTTTTCCTTTTGGTTCTCTAGTCCCTCTATTTGTGAAGGGGTAGTAGCAGCCACAAAGTTCCTTGGGCAAAGTATGTAGTGTATGCTTATGATGGCGCAGAGCGATCCCTCACTCAACTGAACCTGAGAAAATGTACTCACTACTTTCCCTTATGATGGATCAAAGTACTTGATCCATATGTGCTAGCCTAATCCCCACAGTTCTTGAGCATCTGGATGGTATTTCTTGGATGATCATCTACCTTGTCTTCACGAAAGGTATGATATGCCACATGAGTTGTCAATTGGGGACCGGGGTCTAGGACCTACATGGACAACCCACCGAAACTATGTGATGACATGTGTCACCACTTGGGGGCCGAGGTCCAGAGTGATAGGGACCTGCATGGATAACCCAAGTGAGACCATGTGCCCCATGTATAATTGAGTCCCAGAATGTGGAGGGAGTTTTGTTACCCATGTTGAGACAGATTCTGTATCTGCACATGTTCTGAAATGATGCAATAGGTACGATGCCACACCCCACTAATGTTCTGACACAGTGTGGGTGATGATGTCGTGTTGTTGATGGTAGTGAGCTAGGCTCGATGACATAATGCCACGTACATAAACACGTGAAGGTGCACTATGAGACTGTGTTATAGCCTACTTGTGTGATGAGCATAATGGGGCCTCACACACTTGTAGATGGATACTCATGTTTTCTTTCGACAGTGTTTGGGTTGGTTAACATATGGGTATGTCCTAGCCATGTATACCTCTAGCTATGGCGAGTACCTACTTGTGCCTTTACCACGAGGTGTCTCTATGTGGGTTGTGTTCTGTGCGTGCCTACTTCTGCGGAGCCACAGACACACTACCATGCAGTATACAGCTAGTACATGCCTTCTCTAGCTGGCATATGACCATGCTGTGCTAAGACGTGATGTGGGATGTGGCCGAGGTGCACATTCCATGCAAGCAGTCAAGGAGTGCGTGGGCCACTTGGCTAGTCCATGCCGCACGATGATGTGATGCAAGGTGTAGCTGCGGAGTACACTCTGAGCCATGTGGATGGCATGCTCACTCTGCACCACATGAGGGTGACTACTATAGCCTAACGTTGTTCCCTCCTTCTTCGTGATTCCTGGTGATGCAAATTTGTGTGTATGTGAAGAATGTATGATTAATCATGAATGTAGTACTTATGAATTGATAAATTATGGTTGCATGCTTCAAAAAGGAGAAAAAAATTATGATCCTTTGTTGAATATGTTATGAGACTTAGTGTTGTAAAATAATTATAGTGAAATGTCCGGCTTTCAAATGTTGGGTACTAAATGGAAAAATGTGTGTTTTATGTGTATACACATATTGATATTTTGAAGTTATCTGACCTATTAGTTGTTTAACAGCACTTTGAAAGAGGAATTGCAATGGTGGTGTATTTGAAAATTGAATACTTTATATGTTTATGTTAGGAGAATTTCTACCAGTTAGGATTAAAAGAGTACACTATTTTCTTAACCTAAAGAATACTGATGGGTGTCAATGTTGACATTTTGTGACTTCCAGGAGGAAGTCAAGTTTTACAGGGGGAGGATGTAGTGCCCCTCAATTTTTCCACTGTGGATGTGTAGTTTAATGATCATGACTAAGTTTGACTTAGGACAAAGAGGTGATCCGAGAAGGTTGTTAAATACTGGGATTGAAGATGGTGCTACCATGGGGGGAGGTTTACAGAAATTTCTGATTGAGGTATGCAATTCATTGAATTACTGAATGTCATTGAGATTGAATAAATTTTGAAGGCAATTTAGAGCATAATTGTGTTTTGAGATTTACGATGATTCTTTTGTTGTGGGAAGCTTCAGAATCTGGTATATGTTTTAAATTTGTGATCAAAATGAATTCTTGATTCTATATATTATTTCTATAATTGTTCTTTTAGACCAAAACCCTTGTATCATTCATTGCTCTAATGTTATTTAGATAGATTTGTATTTCTTTTATTTGTCAAAAATACGTGATTGAAACCTCCACATGTATTAATAATGAATGGCATTTAGTGTACCGTGGGTACCATTCCATTTATATCAAACTTTTAAGATACATTTCTGAAACTCCTGAGCTATTATGAAAGCTCTTGATAACGTATTATAGTGTATCATTCTACAATTATCATTATACTGCCTAAATTTGTAGATGAGATAACTGATTCTTTGTGTCATTACAAAAATCTCTAGCTTGTCTTAATTAGGCAAGATTTGAGGTGAGCTGTAGGACCGTTATGTTTCAAGAAGGGCATCTAGCTTATTCCTTTTGGTTGTGACAACTTCATTTCTGATTATAAATTGAGAATTTGATCTTTCTTTGCACGGGTATCGATTGTAATTGCTTGGTTTCTAAAATTGTTGGTTCCACTCCTCTATTCTCGTACTCCATCAGATTATTACTTTCTAAAGACAAAGACAACTGTGTAGTGTCTTGGTATAGGGCATTAGTATCCATCTCTCTTCCTCTATGCCACCCACAATGTTTTCCATATAAATGCTTCAATTTTATTTCAAGACAATTAATAAAGCTCTTTTCCTCAACCATTCAGCCTATTTTGGAGATAGCCAATGTTATCTTCTATAGAGGCTCATAATGAATGAGAGAATATGTTCCTAGCAGTATTATTATGGGAGGGAGGACTAAAAGAGGGGGGATCCACATGAAACAGGAGCTTGTCATCCTTTGGCATTGTTAATGGACATGGATTCCAGCCTAAACATAGGGTATGATGAAGTGAAATAGTGGTATGTCTTTTTGCTCCTGAAATTTCTATATATTGTTAAGAGGTATTGGGAAGGATTTATTATGGATTACAATGATTTGATATGGGATGCATTTGAATACCATTGATTGCTGTTAAGTTTGATTAGTGTTGAGTCTATGTGATGGAACATCAAGGCTTTGTAGAGAAATTGGGCTTTACACCTGTTAAACACATTTCCCTATAGGTTGTAAGTCTTTTCTATTTAATCTAGGTATTGCAATCACTTCATTCATGAGATAATATCTCTATGGGACATTCTTAATTAGTTCGTGATTTCTAATTTCTTACAAATGCATGGAAGATTCTTTGGCCTTTTTAAAAATGATTTCTTTGAAGAAATTGTGTAGTAGTTTAGTCTTCCAGTTTTCGCAAGTTTTCACTTTGCTAACTGCATGTACATGAAAATTTGCATTTGTTTGGAAGTTCTCAACCCTCATAACATCCTATTTTATGGGGCCTATTCTTAAATCATTTCTTTGAAATGCTTCCTCTCAATAATCATTGTGTCTTATCTATGCTTCCATAAGTGTTATGACTTGAGTTTTTCTTTTGACAAATTCATTTTCTTTTGTGGAAAATCCATACCCTGTTCCTTGGCATAGTAGGGTGGATGTTGGATTTGGATTTAACGCCTATTGATTGCACTTACCTTAAGTATTTTACGTACATTTGATTAAGTCTAATGTTATTTCCAACTTTATCTTCTCAATTAGATTCTAAGGAGATTTTCTTTCTTTATATGATACCTTCCTAGATTATCTTGTTGTTGACGTTTCTGAAGGCATTTTTGTCGAACAACTTGCATGCCTTGTCGAAAGCTTCTTACCATGCATATTTTGCATACATGTCTAGAAGAGCATATCTTTGAAAATCTCTAATTAAAGAGTCAGGCTTACACCGTCCAATTATGTTCGTTTGAAAAAAAAATTCCAAGGATTTCTTTATTATGATTTTTGGTGCATATCTTGCAATCTTTTCTTAATGTTCTTGATACACAGTCTTTCTCTTTGTTTGGTGACTCTGCCTTCATGGGAACCTTGAATAAATCAAATAGTATTATCTTGCTGAGTAATAATATCTTACCGGTGTTAAAGTTATAGATTGAGAATAATAGATCTATCCTAGTTTGTTTTAAACTATATCTAGCTGCGTTTAAGTACAGTTCATGAGGCTTCCTTTCTTTTAGGTTGTTTGTGAAATAGTTAGCATGCCTAACAAGGCATTGGTAACTTCAACATCTGACAAATCCCTTGCAACAACCTGAGGGATAAATTTCATTATCGAATAGAATTCAGCACTTACTCGAAGGTTCTTACGAGCTCTAAATGTTTGAATTTGCTTTATGGGCATCATATTAAATTTAAAACTTCAAAATCTTCTCTGTGTTGGTTTCATTTACCTTTTAGAGGTTTCTTAGAATGTGTCTTCTATTTGTATAAATTATTTGATGAACATCTCGAAGATACTATGACCTTTAGCTTCATGCGATTACGTTTTACACCTTTGTTATTACCGTGTGGAATGGATCTATTAAATGTTTAAGTGGTCTCAAGCTTATGCTTGGGGTGGAATTTTTTTAGTTAAATTCTATATCTTCATTTGATAATTCACTTTATTAGTAGAAGGATTGTAAACTAATTTCTTAGGAAGAAAAGATTAGAAATAGATGTGGAATTTAATATTTCTAGTTAGGATAATATCTTGACTTTCAATATTTATAAATTTACAATCTTGTATGTATGAAAGGATTGAAGTCTCAATTTTATTAGTAAAGATGATATTCAATAAATATTCACTTGAATTATAGAAGTAAGTAGATAGAAATTATGTTGCATCATTTTAATAATAAAAAACAATTTGAATAGAGAAATTTATCTTGTTAAGTTGTAGAAGTATTAGTGGAAATGGTTACGTAAATGCCTAATATTTAAGAAATGTTTTGTATTATAATATATGTTTTGTAACCTAATACTGAAATTTTCTATGATAACAATTTTGACAATCTATCTATAGTCACCTAACTATTATTTATGACAACTGATGTTTATATTTGTGTAGTGAATATTGCTATTGGATCTTGTGATTATTTGTGAAGTTTAGATTCCATGATAGTGGTGATAGGGAAAATATAATGTATTCCATTATTTTCATGAAGTTCAATCATGTCATATCTTACATGTTGATAATGAATGATGATCCCTTCAACCCTCTCTTACTTACTCTTCATGTTACTTTTATATTTACAATGATAATAAGATTGGGTCTTCTTTAATTTATACCTTTATTGTCTAACTCTTTCATTAGGGTGAATATAATTCTTCAAGAGTTACAACATTGGAGTAGTGTAATGCAGTATTTAATAGTTTACCTCGTGTTATTAAGGATTTTATTCTCCTTGAGTAGGTATTACATACTATTTTGTAATTTTAAGTTCAAGTTCTTAACTACGAAGTCTCTGCAATGTGCGTACATAGGCAAGGCCATCATGAGCCCCCGAGACACTAGGTCGGCCCCTTAGGGCTTTAGAATTGCCATTTTATGCTATTGAGATTGTGAAGTTACTAATCATGCAGAGCTAATGTTTCTTAAGATGTGTAATCGAGATCTATTCCATGCAGGACTCAGAAGGAAAGAATGTACCCTCCCACAAGGCAAATAGAGGACTATCTGGTAGCATTGGTAAATGTGTATGAATGTGTACAATTTAATGTAACACTGTACTTTACATTTTATTTATTATGAATATATTTTGACCCTTGACTCAAGGTTTACTAAGATAAACTTTGTAAATTGTTATCCTTTCATCCTATGGAGTTCATTATTGTTAATTTTCATGGGTAGGCATTTCATATTGTGCACATGTGTGTCTTCATTTGGAGCATTTGGATTTAGAATAACCATGGTTGTTAGTTAGATCGTGTTAGTAATCTTTAATGTAGTCATCTAATTAAATATAATTTAAATGAGTTTTATATATGGTTGAATATTGCTTAATTTCAATAATGCAGTCATGTTATCCCTAGAGATGTTAGTTAAATTTTTGTAACAAACTATGTTATATCTTGTACCATTACTTCTATTTTTTTATTTTTTAAAAATCCACCTTTTATGTTGCTTTAGTTGACTTATCTCTAGGGTTGCATGGCGGGGCATTACACATTGAGAACAAAAAATCTCTTTGAAAGCAAAATAGATATCATATTGGAAAATACGATGTGTTTTGGAATATGCTCTAAAATTACAATTTCACTCTAGATAGAAGACACATGAAATAAGTCTCTATCAACATAAAGTTACAAAATGCCCTTCAAATCAAGATAAAATACAAGACAAAACAAAGTATCATCAATTATCACTTGCAAGGATAAACGATAAAACATGTTAAAAATACAATGTGTTTTGACACATGCTCTAAAATTGTAAGTTAACTCAAAATAGGAAGCATGGAATGCATCTGTGTAAACATTGAGAATAAAAAATATATTTGAAAGTAAAAAATATATCATGTTGGAAAACACAATGTGTTTTGGAATATTATCTAAAATTACAATTACTACGTGCCCTTGAAATCAATGTGAAATACATCAAAAACCAAAGTATCAGGAATTATCAAGCCTTCAAGGATAAATCATTTTGAAAAACAATGTGTTTTTAATATGCTCTAAAATTCATATGAAAATGTTTTTCATTAATTATGTATATTAATGTACAATCAAGAAACTTGATAAGTGCTACTTAAACATTTCTTATCTATATAAATTTATTATAAGAAGAATACTTTAAGATGGTAACTTAAACTTTTTTCTACTCTCTGTCTAATGCTTATTACAAATATATAGATTTTCTTTTGCATCCCGACTAGTTAATTTTTTTAACATTTCTTTTATAATTTATATTGCAGTGATGGGAGACCCTTTGGAGATAACTACTTCCAAAAATGAGATTGTGATCATGGAGGACATACCAAATGTTAGAAGAGATGTTTTTTCTAAGCCTCATATTCAACAACATGAAGACAGTTAGAACCAACACGATGCTGAGAATCACACCTAGCTTGATGAAAATAATCACATGCAATGGGAACAAATTTCCATGCAAATGAAATAAGTTACACGAAGAACAAGTGGAATTACATGAACTGCTCATTTGCATTAATGGCCATATGTCTACCATTTTATTGGACTGGCATTCAGTCTTATAGCTTTTTGAGTCCATGGATAGTAATGATTTCTTTAGTGATTGTCTATGTGTATTTGCAGTTATCTTTTATATGATATATCTAAAGATTATACAGAAGTAATGACTTAGGTTGGAGAACAATGAGCCCACAATATTTGCAAGTTATTCATACCAACTAATTCTACTAGCTTTATTAGCATGTTTAGCAAGCCTAGTTTTTATATTCATTACCATCAATGTGATAAGAAAAAAATAATATGCCCTAAAAATTTTACACCCACCATTTCTTGTATGTTTTATTCTCTCCATAAGTAGAAATAAAATTACTGTTTTTATATTACACTTTTGATTAATGTTCTTATATATTAAAAATTTTGTGATTCAACACTCCATAATGTTAGCTTAGTATGCAGATATTAGTGATAATTCATAACGTATTTTTTAATCTGAAGACAAGGTGACTCGATTGGGAGAATTTCCTACAACTTTCAATTAACAAAAAAATAAAAATAAACTACTTTCCTTCTTCAATTCTAGTTTATGAAAGTTGATAAATATAAATATAACTTAGAATCCCTTGGGTACAATGATTGAGTTGCTAAATTTTCTTGAATTTTAAACAATGTGTTTTATATATATACACATTGATGCAGAGCATCCACCAAAACCCTAACATACATTTACAAATGTATGTCTATGCATTATTAAGTATGCATACATCCTTCATTGATATAAAATTCCCCTTCTCTCGCCTATCGGCCAAACACAACACCATCAGATTACTAAAACGCCTTATTCGATCTTCAGAATGCTTGTATCTATCGTGAGATACATTCTCAAAAAGACATATAAACCCTTACCTGCTGCGCCCGCGACCCACTTGCATCTGCCGCTTCTTCTACACTGAACATACAACACATGACCTCCGATCGCCGGTTACCTCCACTCTTGCTGTCGGTCGACCTATGCATCTAACACTTGTATCTGTGCATTGTAGATTTCCCATATACAACTAATACATACAAATCAAAACATACATGCACCGAATATTCCTTCAGATGTGCCTTTGATGAAGGTTTGACCTGCTGACTTCCCTTGTATCAACCCGATGTACAAGTCTGATGTGCATTTAACACATACAACCTGCCAGATACAATTGATGGATACACAGGAACTATCTGCACATGCAACAGGGGTATACACACACACACTGCATCTGACATACATCTGCAATATACATAGAGATTGTATATCCAATATGTTTTTTAACCTATTTTCTCACCCGATAGACCAACGATGGACAAAAGCGATATACACATAACATACAAATGCGATATATTCACCAATGGTATATCCTTCATGTAGAAGTGATATACTCACGAATTGTACCTTTCTGCAAACCTACAGATTTTCACTATTTTTGACCTGTTTTCACTTAGTGATTGATCCAATCTAGATTTCCTGCAACTTTGCAGCTCCCTGCACCTCGACAATCTAGCACAAACCCATGCTAGAGCTCCTTAATGCATTTGTTTGCTCGATCTACAAGTATGAACACAAAAAATGATAGAAAAGTAAAACCCTAACTAATATATATACAGCCATTCCACCGATTCAGAGAATCAACCGGTGGAATGGATAAATGAATCCATCCGACCTCAGCAAAATGGTTTATTCAATAAATTCAATTCTAGAAAATGACACAACAAGATCTTATATTGATGTTTTCAAAAATGCGATTACACAGATGTTCTGTTCCAACTCAACTGGATTAAAAAATGATTATAACTGACTCACTACTGCTTCTCTGAGTCCTCATTCAATCTACACTGGGGTATTTAACTACTTACCCTCGGTAGTATAGATTTGGTTCCCAGTGGCTGGGAGGCAATTCCAAACAGCTAGGAGAGAACAGCCAACTAACAACCTCCTAAAAATAGCATGTATGGTCAAACAAACCTTATTACATTAAATGATCATTTAAGACCTTATTAAAAACATAAAAATAAACATAAAATAATTAAATGCCTCATAGGGGCCACTGTGGGTTAGGTGCACCTGTACCATACTCCCCAATTTGAAAAGAACTCATGTCCCATGAGTTAAGTCTTTGACTGAATCCACCTATAGCTGTTGCTGTCTCATATCTGCCCCATGTGGTCTTTACTATAAGCTGCTGCCATGGGATCAAATATGCATGCCTAATACTGTAGGCTCTTTTCACACCTTGCTGGTCATTCTTTCTGACCATCATCTCTGTCCGAACATGGACAGTGGAAACCTCATTTATTGCTATGGCAGAATGTGTTTGTCTTTCAACTCTTAGAGGGAAAACAATAGTCCCTACTATGACCGCATCCTTGTCATTCCAATCAGCCTGTGGCTGTGTACAAACCTGCTTCTGGACCTTCTGCTGATCCATCTGATCTTTGTCGGTCGAAACTAAAATCTTCTTCAAACTGTGATCTCCATTCCTTGAGATATCCTTAACTTTCTTTGTCTCTGCTGTAGGCATCTTCACAAACTCCTTCTTACCTATAAAAATAATCTTACCTGTCTTCTTGGCTTCAACATCTTCCTGCCATGGTATTAGCAGAAAAGTTCTCCCATCCTTCATGATGGTATAGGTATTCTCATACCCATCATACAATGCTCTCCTATCAAATTTCCATGGCCTACCCAACAGTAGGTGACAACATTCCATGGGCAATATGTCACACAAAACTCTATCCTGAAAATCAACATATGCCTATTCATATACCAAAAGTGATTGACTATCACTTACCCAAGATGCTTTGTAAGGATTTTGATGTGGAATCCTTTCCAATTTCAGTTTATCTACCATTTCCTGAGATACCATGTTATCTGTTGAACCAGAATCTATTACTACCTTGCATACTTTACCTTTGCTTTTGCCTTGGGTCCTAAAAAGTGCTCTTCTTTGTAACATGTCCTTGGATGTCTTCAAGATTGTTCTCTTTAACTCAGGCACCTTCATGGTGGTCATTGCTCTCCTAATCATCAAAGCTTCTCCTGTCTCAAGATACCCATATCTGACAGTATCATTCACACTTTGATAAGTGTTTGAGCTTGGCACATTTTGACTCTCAGATTCTTGGACCAGATTTGTCCTCCTTTCTCCCATTGAACTTGATGCTTTTCCTAGACACTTGAAAGATGGATGACCATATTCACCACAAGTATAACACTTTCCTAAGAATGTATTAGAACCCCTTCCATTGCCAAATCTGCCTCTTGTGCCTCTCCATCCACCCTTGAAATCAGACTGCTCTTGTCCTTTACTAGCCTCTTCTTGGCTAGACTCACCACTAGGCCTCTGGTTAGGACTTCTTCCTCCAAAATTGCCTCTAAAATTTCTGCCACCTCTTCCTCTATTCTGCTGCTCACCTTTCCTCTTCAGCTTCTCTTCAGCCCTTAAGGCCATTTGGAAACACTTGTTTACTATTTCTGGTGCTAAAATGCTGATCTCATCTTGGATGTTCATCCTTAGTTAGGCCATTCAAGTACCAGGCCACCTTCTCTGACTCTTCTTCCTATTTCTTTGATCTGAGACTGATTTTATGAAAATCTTGTGTGTATGCATTCACATCAAGGTCTTTCTACCTGAGGTTCTGCAGCTTCTTATACATCTACACATCATAGTCAAGGGGTAAAAATTGTGCCTTGAGTTTCGTCTTCATCCTTTCCCAGGAGGTTATCATATTCTTCCCCTCCTTGACTCTCTCTCCTTGTTCATAATTCCACCATGCAAGAGCAGAGCCCTACAATTTTGCCTTTGCCAACTTAACCTTCTTATCATCAGGGATTTCTTTGTATTCGAAAGGATTGTTCAATGCTTCAATCCAATCAATCACCTCTTCAACTTCCATACTTCCACTATATATAGGCAACCCATCTATGGTGTCCCTATTAATTGACTTCAATGCATTTAAAAATGCCTTCTATTCTACTGGTATCTCCTCCGCCTTTTTATTGCTTTCAGTAATTTCTGCATTATCTTCATCGCTGTCACTTTCAGCTTCCCTATCTTTGCTTTTGGTCTGCTTGAACTCTCCCAACTTTGATTCAAGCATCTCCTCGATCAGCTTCTTAATGGCATCCTGCGACATTCACACACAACACCCAAATGCCAATACACCTGTAGCTCCTCAATTCTACCTACTACCCAAATCTTTTGCTGAGCTCTGATATCACTATGATGCAAAGCATCCACCAAAACCCTAACATACATTTACAAATCTATGTCTATGCATTATTAAGTATGCATACATCCTTCATTGATATAAAATTCCCCTTCTCTCGCCTATTGGCCAAACATAACACCATCAGCTTACTAAAACACCTTATTCGATCTTCAAAATGCTTGTATCTATCATGAGATACATTCTCAAATAGACATACAAACCCTTACCTACTGTGCCCATGACCCACTTGCATCTGCTGCTTCTTCTACACTGAACATACAACACATGACCTCTAATTGCTGGTTACCTCCACTCTCGCTACCAGTCGACCTATGCATCTAACACTTGTATCTTCGCATTGTAGGTTTCCCATATACAACCGATACATACAAATCAAAACATACATGCACCGAATATTCCTTCGAATGTGCCTTCGATGAAGGTTTGACCCGCTGAGTTCCCTTGTATCAACCCGATGTACAAGTCTGATGTGCATTTAACACATACAACCTGCCAAATACAATTGACGGATACACAGGAACTATATGCACATGCAACAGGGGTATACACACACACTACATCCGACATACATCTATAATATACACAGAGATTGTATATCCAATATGTTTTTTTAAAACCTATTTTCTCACCTGATACACCAGCGATGGACAAAAGTGATATACACATAACATACAAATGCGATATATTCACCAATGGTATATCCTTCATGCTGAAGTGATATACTCACGAATTGTACCTTTCTGCAAACCTGCAGATTTTCACTATTTTTGAGCCATTTTCACTTAGCGATTGATTCGATCTGGATTTCCTGCAACTTTACAGCTCCCTGCACCTTGACAATCTAGCACAAACCCATGCTAGAGCTCCTTAATGCATTTCTTTGCCTGATCTGCAAGTATGAACACAAAAAATGACAGAAAAGTAAAACCCTAACTAATATATATACAGCCATTCCACCGATTCAGAGAATCAACCGGTGGAATGGATAAATGAATCCATCCGACCTCAGCAAAATGGTTTATTCAGTAAATTCAATTCCAGAAAATGGCACAATGGGATCTTATATTGATGTTTTTAGAAATGCGATTACACAGATGTTCTGTTCCAACTCAACTGGATTCAAAAATGATTATAACTGACTCACTACTACTTCTCTGAGTCCTCATTCGATCTACACTGGGGTATTTAACTACTTACCCTTGGTAGTATAGATTTGGTTCCCAGCGGCTAGGAGGCAATTCCAAACGGCTGGGAGATAACAACCAACTAACAACCTCCTAAAAATAGCATGTATGGTTAAACAGACCTTATTACATTAAATGATCATTTAAGACCTTATTAAAAACATAAAACAATTAAATGCCTCGTGGGGGCCACTGTGGGTTAGGTGCACCTGTACCACACATTATTTATTGATTTTTGAAAATATACACATATGACAATCAAGATACATGTACTGAAATTCAAGATACTTTTATAAATATATGACAACAGTTCAATCTTTCAAAACATGGACTATATTAATGCATTGGTTATATGTTTCTATATTGTATATATAGAATTTGAAGTGTTGTTTACATAATGGTGAAGGGAAAACTAAGGAAAAATGTATTAGTGCATCTCTAATCCTCCTCTCGATATGTACAAACAATATACATTACATACAACCCCATCAACACATGTTATATCTATTGTTGTAAGGCATTTTTGTTAACAACTATAAGTAGGCAAGTGGCATTCAGAGAGCACTAGTCACTCACACATCCCTTGATTGCTCTCAAAATGTGATGAATCAATAGCCAATCAATTCAACTATAAAATCTTGAATGTATTAAATGAGTTTGGAAATGATTTAGTAAATTGAAATGTAAAATTCCTTGAATGGGTGTTTGAAAGACTCTATTTGTAAAATTCCATCACATAATCAATGTGGTCAACTTATCTGCAAAATATCTTAAATGGGTATTGAAATTTCTTCTTTTCTTTGACATGTATAGGAAGTATATTACCTAATGCAAGGACCATGGCCATGGCTTCCAATCACTAGAAAAGCCTAACAGGGAAAAAAATAATGAATTTTAGAAACATTATTATCAACATACAAGAAGAATAGATAATTTTAAAAATCTAAAAGAAGGGTCTTTATTACCATCCTTCATCAATATAGTAAGCCATTCTAGTGCACCATAGCCAAGGGGTATCATAATCAACCCTAGTTCCCAAAAGACCATAAAGTGAAGCTTTGATTTTTCCATCAATGGTTGTGGAGAAAATGAATTATATGAAACAAAAGAATTACAATCAATATACAATTATCACAAAACCAAGTACTTTACTCATTGTCATTGACTTGAAATTGGTCAAAAATCAAACAACAAAGCAAAGAGCATCACAAAAACTTTGATATATTCAATTGCCATGTCAATGTGGCAACTAGGTTTTTAGAAAATAAGTACCTGGAAATTTTCTTTACAGTGAGGAATTTAAAATATACAAGTGCTTCATGACTTTCAAATGCATATTGCTTTCAACCAGCTACTGTATCCCATACTAACAACATAGGGATGAAGGTTCTAATTATGGTCTTGCATAAACTAAGAAAATTTACTGAGCTGGTACGTTGGATAGATTAGATTACCTTGAAAGACTTGTCATCCCCACATGTATAAGAAGGCATAACAGAAAGCATATGTAACACTATAAGAAGGCTCATGGCCTTGAAATGTATATCAAAATGTAGGTTTCAAAACACATTGTATTTTCTAACTTGCAAGTGTGTTCATCAATATGCAAGGATTATATGAAAGTAATAAATACTAGCGAAAATAGAGTACCCATTTAACTCAAGATAAGTCTTTTAAGAATGCAAGCAAACCTCTAGGTGCTTCCTCAAACTAGTTTCCCCATGACAAGAATATGTGTTTGTGTGTGTGGAAAATAACAGAGACAATGGAATGCTTACAAGGTACATGTAAGTATCTTAATATATTAATAGAAAGCATCCTGTCCTAAATTGATAATAGACTTCAACTTGAAAAGATCAAATTTAGAAAGGGTATTACTAGAAATGAAGTAAGGTGAAGTTATGTAAGCATTTTCCTTGAAAATACAAAAAACAAAGTAGTTTCTTACTTATTACTCATTCATCTAGGATCCATATGCAACGATTCCCTAATGTAATAGGAACTTTTACCAAGGCCACCTAAGACAACATAACAAAACCATATGTAACATTATAAGAAGGCTCATGGCCTTGAAATGTATATCAAATAGTAGGTTTCAAAACATGATGTGGTTTCTAATTTGCAAGTGTGTGCATCAATCTGCAGCAATTATATGAAATTAAATAAATACTAGTGAAAATAGAGTACCCATTTAACTCAAGCTAAGTCTTTTAAGCATGCAAACCAACCTCTAGGTGTTGTCTTGAACCATTTTCCCCATGACAAGAATATATATGGACAATAACAGAGACAATAGAATGCCTACAAGGTACATGTAAGTGTGTTAATATATCCATACAAAGCATCCTCTCCCGAATAGGTAATAGACCTCAACTTCAAACAATAACATTTATAAAGGGTATTAGTGGAAATGCAGTAAGGTGACATTATGTAAGAATTTTCCTTGAAAATACAAAAAATAGAGTAGGCACTTACCAATTACTCATCCATCTGGGATCCATATGCAATGGTTCCTTGATGCAGTAACAATGTTTATCAGAGCCACCTAAGACAACATAAAACACTGCATATGTAAAATTATAAGAAGGCTCATGGCCTTGAAATTTATATCAAAAAGTAGGTTCCAAAACACTTTGTGTTTTCAAATCTGCAAGTGTGTATCAATCTGCAATGATCTCATAAAACTAGAGGCACTCAATGAAATGCTTGCATTTATAATTATTTTTTGGTGTTCCCATTTTAGTTTCTTTATATTCTTTTGGTTAGGAATATCATAAGAATTGTTTGCATTATATTTATATAAACCTTCTCTGACATCAGAAATGCTACTTGGTCAGAGTGTTTATTAAAATTTCTCAATTCATTATCCTCCTTCTTAGCATCAAGATTCATAGTTGGAGACACACATTTTTTTCTTCATTAATTTGATTGAATTGTAGATGTTGATGGATTTCATGCCTTTCATCATTTACAAGTAGTTCACCACCTCCCAACTTCATTTGTCTACATTCAATAATAGGCAAAACTCCTTTCAAAGTTGAGAGGGATGGCAGCTTATCAATGGCATAAGGCTGCCAATTTTAAGCAATGCTCCAAGGTCCTTCTAGGAGAGAAGGTTCCTCATCCACATTTATTTCATGAAAATCATTTTCAAAATAATTTTATCAATACTTTTTGCATGAAGCATTTTGAGAGACTTGACTTTCCACTTTTCTTGCTGGATGAAAATAGTTTTCCTTATAAATTTATCCTTACTATTCCTCTTACCATGGTTATACATTGAGAAATAACATTTGTCTATATTACATATAATCCAGTATTTGTTTCAAGTAGAGAACTATTGCAGCCCTTACTTTCAATATTTTCTTTGTTATGCATTGTTAGCAAGAAATGTAGAGGGGATACCAATCCAAAGATCCAATCCTTAGTCAAGTTTTTGTAGTCAGTTTATACCCCGGTCAAGTAGCTAGAGATTGATAGCAAAACATAAAGAATAATAGAAACAAAGTATCACATATAGATCACAATAACAAGATAACATAGAATTACTCGGTACCGATAGATCTCCATATATATATATATATATATAGATATATATATATATATATACAACAATCAAATGTATACATTAGATATCCATTTTCCAATAGGTCTAAGATTCTACCTTACTAGTTACATAGATGACTTCTATGTCACTCTTACATTACAAAATATCTCATATCATACTCTCTCTCTCTCTCTCTCTCTCTCTCTCTCTCTCTCTCTCTCTCTCTCTCTCTCTCTATATATATATATATATATATATATATATATATATATATATATATATATATATATGGATGTGTTTCCTATCAGTTTCAGCCTCCGCATAGTGTGTGCACTAGCTTCTGATCAGCTTTGCTTTATGCTTTGTACCCTGCTAACATCATCCCCCCTAAAAATTATGGCTTGTCCTCAAGACATGCCCTGCTCCAATTGAAAGTATTTCTTGAGTCTGGCACCATTGACATATCCAACTGATATTTGACCCTCCATGTTCTTCAGTATGACTTCTCTGAAATCTGCAATTGCTTCAATATAGAACAGTCCTAGCCACCTTATCTTTAGTTTTCCTTACTTTTTAAACTTGCTGTCACCTTCCTTAAATGTCTTGTTCCTCAAGTTTCTATCATGCCAGGATTTCTATCTTTTCATTTCCAAGTTCATATTATATGCTGCTATCATTCTTTCCTCATCTATTTTCTCCAGTTCCTCAATCCTTTGTGTGAGAGAGTCTTCTTCATTCATATTGAGGGTCTAGGTAGTGCGGAAGTTTGGTAGTATGAAGTGTACCGGTATTGTAGCATCTATTCCACACACCATTTCATAGGGATAAAAAAGATGAAGAAGATAATGATGGCAAGGAGATCCCTAATATCACTTTGGAGTCCACTAATTTATGGGGCAATCCTGATGACCAAGACCCTCCTCCTTCTAGTGTTATATCTCTCTGCTGCTTATTAGCATGTTGTTATTTCTTTTTGGTCTAGGTGTTCCTTAGTTGGACTTTGGGGTGTGACATCATGTACCCACTCTTTTTTGTGAATATGTGTAATATTGTTTAAATCATAATATAGATGCTTATTCATAAAAAAAATTGTCTAAATTTATATCTTCCTGCATAACATTTGAGAACAATGGCATAAATTCATTTCCCAAATCAACTTCCTTCACAAGGCACTCTTCTAGCAGTATAGACGCCACTTCTTCTATATATGCCGCACAAAACTTCACAAGCCTCCTCAAATTTGCAATAGCCTGTTATGTAACACCTAGAGGCATATATCAGTGTCATTTTAAAACAGGGCCAGTCTTCACAATGCAAATAGTAACTCTTAAAAGTAGAACTCCTGTAATGGAACAATTCAAGAATCAATGCATTTTTACTTTGAAGTAGGTAAAATATTTATATTGTCAATAGAGTTGGACATAGAGATGTTAGCAAGGAGGTAAATCAAACTGATAGAGCAGTCTTAGAACAGGTGCAAATTTATAGAAAGAGTAGCGGGCATAAACATGATTCAAAAGAAGCCTTCGCAAGTCACCGTGGACTGGGGTGGCAACTTTGAGAAGCCATATATTTAATCATATATACACTAAACCTAAACTATAAAATCCATAGTAGTAGGAGGATATAGAGATTTAACAATGACTTCATAAAACTACTTCTATATTTTATAATTTGTCTATAATGTAGCCAAGGAAGATTAAAAAATGAAAAAGAAAAAGATGAGCCATCTTAAATCCTGTTCAAAAGATTTAGACAAACAGACATGTTGGAAAATTGAATTTCATCATAATAGGTGTGTACCTAATGCACACACTAAGGAATCAACATTACATCATTCCCACGTTTTGGGAAGTGTATTGATTCTCTTGTGGAGAGATGCCTCTAGCAATATTTTGCAACAATATAAATTTCACATATGTTTTCTATTCTTGGACTGAGATGATAGTTGCACTAACTTGACTTTTTAGGAATTATCAAAATATATTGTTATTATTATTAAATTTTTATAGATTCAGCCAGGCATCCAATTCTCATATTAAGGAATTTTGTCATGTCAATGAACATTCGATTTGTAAGTATGATTATCAAGTAAAATAACATTATAAAATGTTATATGAAATCAAATGTACCTAGCTCTACAACCTACTAACCAATGTCAGAAAAACATTGAAACAACAGTGTCCATTTACACTTTTCAATAATCATGCTCATGGTAAGGTGTCGAACTACACCAATAGACACCAAGTTTTAGTATATATCAAGAATCCGAATAGGGATGAAGATCAATGTTCACCGAAAGCACATGGCAGCCCACACTATCATGAGACTAGTGTTTGTGAAATGGAACAATTTGGAAGGAGTCGATGAAAATATGAGAAGTGTTCAAATGGCTAGAAGAAATGTAGCAATAGGTAAAAGCCATCAGGTACTCTTCACATAAGCAATAATAAACATGTGGAACCCATAACCAACATTAAGGTAATAAGCAAAGCTACAATTATATTAGGTTAATTGATGAACTGCAACTTCTCACAAACAACTTCATGTACACAATGGCAAGGTAGCCAATCCTCAATAGTAAAACCGCTCGCAGCAAAGCAAGAACAAGTGGAAAAAAATTAACACTATAATACAAGCAGTGTCAATGTTCACTAAGTGAAAATTAAAAATTTACTTTACAGGACCTCGTCATTGACCTGCACTAACATGAGGACCTGCATAAATGTTGCCAATATTTAATTACAATATAGTAGGGTAAAAGACCCTGGATAATAAAATGTAACTGAAAAATTAAGCCCCAAAAGAAATGTAAATGAAACAAGAGTGAGTAAACTTAAGCAGTTAAACCATGAATGATATGAACAAAGTATAGGCCTGCAGATGAAAGACCCCTCAATTAAGCACAGATCTGATAAAGATCAATCTAGGAGAACACAATAGATAAAAGGAACAAACATGCTGTTAAGAAGACAAGGCAACCTGAATTCATTTTATGTATCCCATCTGCAACTTGTATAGATACTCTTCTTCCCATGTCAAACAGTCATTAAGCCATTCCCCACTATAACTACGCCGTTCAAAATTTCTCCTATTTGATTCATCAGACTCAAAAACTACAAAATCAAAATATTTTACATGAGTCTCATCTGCACACCATTTCGAATTGGGCCGTTATCTTAAGCATACATGCTCAAAGCACATAAGAATAAATAATTGATGGCATCTTGAATAGATTGAAATAAAAATGTATGAAATATAATTGAACATGAGTACTTCTATTATAACTTCATACAAGTAAGTACCTTCATTTAAAAAGCAAGCTCTTACACTAGTAAATATCTCATCAGGATCAATATATTGTTGACTAATCATTTGTGGAATCAGATTCTCTTTCCTGTGACCAAAAAAGGTGTCAGGAAGCTATGAATGTTTAAAGCTTTATAAAAAGGAAAACATATAAACAACTACTTATCCTCATCTACCTTGCCCATGATGGTATGAATTCCCCTCGAGCAACATCATCATCGCTGTCATCCTCATCTGGACCTTTACAAGGTAATATTTCATAAGATTCAATATTGATGTTGGATTTTGATGATTGATCTGAATTTGTATTACTGCCCAACATTGACTGCCCTTCTATTTCATGTGTACCTTCTGCACAACTAGTTGACATTCTTAACACCTGTGATACAGTACCATAAAAAAAGTTGGAAACATCAATTGTACCATAAGAACGAACCAGTATAGACAGTCTCCAAGAATCTTGCATACAAGTTAGATGTTCTTGTTAGTTGTCACAATTATACAAAAAATTAGATGAACACTATCTGAATTGGTAAGTTGTACCATTTTACCTTCCGAGCACAAGCCTTTTGGGCCTCAAGTGAAGTTTTGTGATGCTCATGGACTTCTTCCATATGTTTTACATACTTTGATGCAAATTTGTTAGGTTTCGCACCCTCTATCTGTGGTCTATGCTGAGAAGCTTTCTTTACTTTTTCTATACGGTGCTGCTTGTTTGCCTCTTCCTCCATTGTATTCCTCTTACCAACTACCAAAGCTCGGTGTCTCTGTTCTTTTGCCTCGTGCTTTGCACGAAGTTGCTCCTGAAGTTCCTTTTGCTGCTTCTGTGCTGCTTCCAATCGTTTCTTCTGTTTTTCCTCATGGTCTCTCCTATTCATCTCTTGCATTTTCCTCTTATTTGCTTCAATCTCTTCTACATTTTTCTTCCTTTCTTCCTCTTTATGTCTTTTGTCCTCCATTTTTCTGACCTTATCTTCCTCCAATTTAATCCTTGCTTCCAAAGTTCTTCGCAACTTGAAATCAACGCCAATGTGAGAAGTGGCTACCTCGGAAGAACTTTCCAAGTGAGATTTTTGCAAGGAGCATCCCACTAGTTTTTTTTTGGCCATGCCACTTGATATTGATTTATTCTGCATCTTGCTCTTTCTATTTTGTTCTCTTCGACAATCTATAATCGACAATCATTGTTTAGAGAGTTGAAATTTAAGCAATATTTAATAGCTATTAGAAACAAGCTTTCACAAAATAAATTGCGTAGACACAATTAATTGATGTTTTAGGCCACTCTATGCAACCCATCAACAATCAGCACAACAAGTGACAAGAATTACAACTTAGAGGCTCACAAGTTTACTAAAGAAAGGCTCAAATATCTAAAATTTACTTGAAGTCCGATGAAATCCGCAGTACCTGAAATTTACTCACAAAAAACTCCATATCGAAGAGCAACAAAATATGAGCAATCAAGTATAAACTAAGGAACAAGACTGGGGAGCTGGTTGTTGTAGGACAAATTCAGTAGGATTCCGTTAACGTGAGGCTGAAGCATCCGCTGCCAAATGTGAAATGTGCACTGTGTAGGGAGAGCAAGCCTTGGCGAAATGTGAAATTGCTACGCACAGTGTAGAGTGTAAATTTTCTCCATCCCACTCCCCTTCCATCATAACAGAGCAAAATGCTAATGGTCATTTCATCAACAGTCGCCAAAAATCTGCAGAGAATAATGTCTGCCAGTATTAAATTTAAATTAAATGGAGGGATATAATATACTAACGGTAAGTTCATCAGCAGCCCATGCGAGACCAAAAATCTGCAATGAGTAAATGGAAGTTAAAGAAGGGATGATTTTATAGCCCGTGAATCGTGCCCTCCTCAAAGCATTAGTGGCTAAAATTCTTGAAGAGATTGTCTTTCCACGTGGTACTTGTTTTTCCATTCGAGAGTTGATATGGCTGATTTTAAAATTGCAGAATAATGGGGTGTCTTGGTTTAGTAAGGGCAGGAATGGTGTTAGAATACTCTTTGGCTTCGAGTGATGAAACATTACTTCCACACTAACCAAGCCTAGACAATGGTTATTGTTTCTCCCACGTCATCTTCAATGTGGAAGCACTCATTTATTCCATCTGCAGAAGAAGTTGGCCTTGGTCAAGTAGGATCGAACCAACATATTTTTTTTTCTTGAAATCCCAAACTTGTAAAATCTTTTTCATTCATCTGAATTGCCATTGGAGACATTCTTTTAAGAGACTCCTCCTAGTTGCTGAGGCTCTCAGATGTATTTTATATCTTTCTCTCAAACATTATAGACCTAACTTAGAATCAAGATTTTGTGGTGTCAATTGGTTTCAGTTTGATTTGTGAATGCATCATCGACCTGGAGTGATGGAAGACTGTAGTGGATAAATACGATATTTGTAGTGGTGAGGTGCCAATTAGATGTCTATTTCCCATTGGCTTGCTCTACTCTTCCTAAGTTGTTTCATGCATCTATGCCCTCAGTAACTATGTTGTGGATGAAGGATATGTTTTTGCTTCCTCTTCACATCACGGCTAGGTTTCGTGTTGCCAACTTCTCTCCTCCTTTTCTTTTGTCTTGCCCTCGATGTTTATGGCCTTTTTGTGTTTTCTCTATCATTCAGTTGTGGTGGGATTATGTATACAAAACTTTTTTTTTACTCTCTTAATATAGTATGGTGACTTTGTCACTTTCGTGTGTGTATGTATATATATATATAGTTATACTAGATTTCTTCTATGTTAATTTATTTAGTATTATAGGTAAAGTTAAAGTTCCTTTAGACCTTCTTATAAAGAAATGAAACAATAAATATTTCTTCATATAAAAAAATTTCCATCAAAGACACTTAAATTGCAATAAAAGCAAGTTGTATGGACAACAATATTGGCATTAATGTCTGACCAATTGGCAATTAGAAATTTGTTTGGCTATAATTACTTTGATCATCTTGCATCATTTGATGTCAGTGGCAACCATTGATGCTGAAAGTTAGCCCACTTGCTCTTATAGAGGGAATGCCCTTTCTTTCCCTCTCTTTCACTATTTCTCTCTTTTTCTTCATCTCTCTATCTATTCTCTTCTTCTCTCTTCCTATCTTTCTCTCTATCTCTCTTTCTCTTAATTTTTTAAAATTATAAAAATGAGTATTTAATAGAAATTAATTCTTTGAAATATAATTACTTGTAGTTAATTCTAACAATTAAAATGTATTATATATTGTATTAAATTATTTTAAATAAATATGATATAACTAAAATTTCATATTATATAAAACTAAAATATTAATAACTTAATAAAAATATACATAAAACTTCACATCACAAGAGGAGAAGTTCATGTTCTCTACGGGCATTTGCATCATTTCATCCCTTTAAAACCATCTAATTGACCTAGTGAGGGTGCAATCCATCCAACGCACTCACAACATAAAATTATAAACTTTAAACTAATGAGAACAACAGTGCTTTACATGGGGAAAGTATTTTGACGAGAAATACCCCACACTCAAAAAGTAGCTCAATATATTATTCAGAAATCTCAACAAGATTATAATATGATTGTAGAAGAAAGCTTCCACAAGATTATCATGAAATAAAAATCCAAAGTCAAATCCACATCTACAATACCCTCAGCCCCAACCTCCATCTCAAGCACCTAATATATAGAAGATACAATACATGAAACTATCAAATGGTAATTACAAAACCATGGGCTAAAACCACCCACATGTGGCATCCAAATTATCTCCCATATAAATGCCTTATGATGTGTCAAAATACACACTAACACATGTAACTCCTCCTTTATAACTCTTTAAGTGTCCAACACATTTTCACATTTCCCATAATGGGAAGCCCAACATCTAGATGCCATAAATTTTGATCCAAAAGGATGATTGACGAACCGTTTGATGTGTTAGAAATCTATTGAATAGATCTATCAATATATAACCCACTTTGCTAGTTATGACAACTTTTGGGGCCAAAAATGGCCTCTAAGTGCCTCAAAATTGAATTCAAACTTTTTTGAGAGTTTCAAATTTTGGAAACTTTAATATCATGACATCCAAACATGACCTAAGGTCAAAACTCACGTGGAATGTTTATTTGGAAATTCCATAGTTTTGATTTTCTACCTATAAATATCCCCCTCTATGCATTTGGGGAGGCAAATTTTAGTATTGATGTTCTTTCTTTTTCTTTATTTTTCTTGTCTCCATAGCATTTTTATGCTTGTTGTTGACCCTGTGAACTTTTTGATTTTTGCATTAGCTTCCATAGCTCCAAGCCATAATGCTTCTCTAAGTATTCTCAGTCTCAACTACAATCAAAGCTTCAATAGCTCCAATTCATAACTCTTCTATAGGTATTCTCATGCTCAGTTACTATTAAATATTCCATAGCTTCAAGCCATAGTGCTTCCTAGTTATTCTCATGCTCAAAGTGTCCAAGCTTTCCTTTGATTTTATTTTTCTCCCATATTTGTTTTTGTCATCAAGCAAAGAACCCCGTTGTTGTATAGGAAGAGAGGTTCCCACTTCTAATGGCTCAAACTAGGCATTGAAATATTATTCATATTAGGTTATTCATGTTTTATAGTACTAAATAGGTCACATTATTGCTTTTGGAAAGGTAAATCATTGCTTTTCTCTTTTATTAATAGGTTGCTTGGTTTCTTTCATAGTTTAGCAAAGAATTTGATTTAATTAGACTAGTCTTGATTTCATTCATCAGATCACATTTACTTTCATTGATAATTTCAATTCATAAGTTTAGATTAAAAAATTATCCCACAAAACTACAAAAACATAGATTAGGTTGCATTTGAAAAATTCATATAGGTTGCACTCATATTTCAATTCTTAGCTAATTAGAAAGTGTTTTTATTTGGGAAAAAAGGAAATAATTTTTTTGCATGCATTTAGAATGCATTCATAAAAATTACAAAATCATTAGGAAAAATTAAAGAAAAACAAGAACAAAATCCTTGATCTCAACACAGGGTCAAAATAACTAAAACAAACATTCAAACATGGAGAAAACCTCAATTCCATTACAAGGTTGAAAGAACAATTTATACACACTCAAAAAAATAATGTGAAGCACAACACTTCCCCTATTGCTAAGTATTCAATGTGCCCAAGCATTAGGGGAGATTGGATACAATCAATCCTCATTGAGATTGGGGAGAACCTCCTGCATCTAATTCATCAACAAAGCTTTCAAAAAATAAGAGAAGAATAAGAACATTAGTAGTGCATTAGAGATAAAAAAATCTTTGATTGAACAAATCTTATGAGACAAAGAAAGGAGATAGGAACATTTTTGACTCATCAATGAATAAATAACCTTCATGCTAGGCTTCAGAGACTTAGGACTCATGACCCTTTGGGTCATACAATTATAACAACTAAAATCAAATATCTCTAGAAGAATAATCATCAAGAAACACACACATAGCACAAAAACCAACCACAATCTATGATGTTCTACTTCATCAAGATTGAGAGAATAACAAGCCCTCGGTCCTACCTCTTCTTGCCTAGCTCCTATCACATGAGTGGGCATGACTAGGAGGCCGCACTTAGCAATGAAGACTATTCATTGTCACATTGGAGTGTGACTCACCCTCAAATTGTCTAGGTTACATTCTAAACAACAAATATTTTGATGAACTTGATGTGAAGAGAAAAACCTTTTGGGGGGAAGATTTTTGCATTTCCATCATTATTTCACACTTTCATTTCACTATTTTTCTCTTCATTTCACTTGTCACCTTCATCCGCTTTGCTCTTCATTCCATTTATTCCATCATTCCTAAGACACCCCTAAATATGATAGAATCTAGGAAACATTCCCTCTGGAGAACCTAAAACACCTTCATTTGACAAATATATGCCACCTAATCCATTGGCACCAATCAACAATTGCTATGATTTTGAAGACTTGGATTATGAGAATGATAGACAAGATACTCATCGTTCTCTCACATTCAATAACCCCACTTGGGAACACAATTCTAGCTCAACCAATACACTCTAATCATAGAAGAGCACACTAAGTGCTCATAAGATTATAAATCCATCAACCATCAACAAGCCATGTAGGAATAGCAACACAATTAGATGACGAAGTGAGATGTTTAGAGAAACACTTGAAAGAAGATGGGAGGCCAAAGAGGCCTTACATATTGCATATCAAGCTAAGTAATTGGAAAATGCCTTGAGAGAGCATGCAAATGGAGGAAACCATCAAAATTCACAACCAACTAGAGAAGGGCAAAGAACAAGAGCTGTAACCCCTGCCAAACTCATAGCTACCCTAGTCCAAAAAGTTAAGACCTTAGAAGCCACATGAATAGAATAGCCTCCTGGAGATAAAAATGATTCAATAAATAGAATGCAAGTAAACTCACAAACACTAGGGTCAAATAGGACCATAGGAAAACTCAAAATCCCCCTTATTTGAACTTTTGTTTTTTCAATAAAAGTAATGACACAATTCAACAACTTCCACAAGTAGCTAGATTCTATCCAATTCACAACTTTCAATTTACCTAGAATTTTCCACAAGATCAATCAACATACTCAAATGTATCTATATATCAAGGGCCAAATCGATAGGTCCCATCTGCAGTGCCCATGTTCCTGAAACTAAAATCTTAGAGCATGTTTTTAGGAACTTACCTTGAATTCTTGGAAGAGCCTGCTAGATTTGGGACATACAACTAAGAGGGGGGGGTGAATCAGTTGTCCAAAACTTTCTTGCAATTAATCACTTAAATCCTTTTCTTAATTCAGTAGCATAATAATAAATCAATCATGGAAACATAATGCAACAATTCAAGAGCAGAAACACATTAACACATATGACACCAAGATTTTGACGTGGAAAACCCGGTTAAGGGAAAAACCACCGGGTGACTAACCCAAGATTGTATTCTCTATTAAAAGAATAGAAAGAACAAAATGGCACATGCCAATTAGTGCTCACTGCCTGAGCACACTGCTCACAAGATGCTCACTACCTACAAGAGACACACTATCTACAGAATAATAAGTATTACATACTTGAACTGAAGAATAGCATCTTCACCATGCTTGAGTTAGTTCCATTTAAGCTCAATACTTCTTCTGTGCCTTTTTCTCTACTCCTCTCTACCACACTCTCATCTCCACAAGATACATTTGAAATGACTTTACAATCCTTATTTATACAAGACATCGATTTAGGGATAATCATCCAAGTTGGCATACATTACAGAGCAAACACATAAATACAAAATGACTAATTACAAAAAGACTTCATGCAGATCAACACACTATCGGCCACATAGATCTGAGACTTCAATCTTCCTTAGGAACACACCATTCTTCATAGAACATCATTAAGATCATCCGCAGGATGTGTAACTCATCTGGTCAGCCTGACTTGGGAAGAACATCATCATCCAGAAGTAATTCTTCAATTACGAGCTCAATCTTCAATGCGGACCACCAACACGAACTGGACATAGTCCAAAGACCTCCATAAGCTTGGCTGAATCACCAGGAACATCCAAACTACTTTTGCTTACTGAAATCATTCTCTCCTTTATCCAGAACCTTAAGAACATAGTCTGTCATCATTGTCATATTGAAATAGATGCTTGTGGATCTTCAGACCACAAACTAATTAGGTTATCAATTCACATTGACTTCCTAAATACTCCACCAAATCCACAGAACAAGATATTGTGTTTCCAGATCTCACCAGACCTATTTGTGCCACTCTGTCACTTCTGAACATCTGCAAAAACTAGTTTCACTTAAGTGACCATAACTTCTTCAGATTTTCATGCAGACCTCTGAAATCTTTACTGGATCATCTTAGGACACATATCTACAAAACCCTTATTTGCGTATCCTCTGATCTTCATCTTAGCTGGGATCTTTACCTTGTTATCTTCACTGTTCTTCTCTGTTCCTGATAGGACTAATTTTCTCAATATCCTCAACATACATCTCATCCCATCCTTATCATCAATGCAACAGGAGTATGTTGACATCAATGACAACACCGGTTAGGCCCATACTTGCAATAATCTCCCCCTTTGTCATTGATGGCAACATATGATGTGAAAAATTATTTTAACCATCAAGACAAGAACTTCTCCTTACTGACACAACTCCCCCTATCAACAACAACCATTCACATGTCTTCTCTTCCTTTACTGCTCCCCCTTTGATCAGCAACCACTTGTTTTTCACATGTCTACTCTCCCCCATTGACATCAATGGAAAAGGGCACATACTTGCATCAATTTAGAATTATACTAGCTACTCCCCCTGAGTAGCAGCTTCCCATCATCAATCTGAACCACAAGATATGACTGTGAGATCCACCAGATCGATGCACATCAGTGAACCTTAATTCAGAACCGGAGGGGTAATAACACCTAACTTCTCCCTGAAATATTCAAAAGAGTCCTTAGGTAGAGGTTTAGTAAAAATATCTGCAATCTGATCCTTGGAAGGCACAAACTCTAATCTAACTTCATTCTTGTTCACTTTCTCTCTCAAAAAGTGAAACTTGATGGATATATGTTTAGTCTTTGAATACAACACCAGATTCTTTGATATATTTATTGCACTTGAATTATCACAGAAGATTGTGATAGGTTCTTCATACTCCACTCTGATATCTCTTAGCATTTGCTTCATCCACAATACTTGAGTGCAACTACCTGCTGCTACAATATATTCTGCTTCTGCAGTGGACAGAGATATTGCCTCTTATTTCTTGCTCAGCCAAGAAACCAATCTCTTCCCCAAAAAGAATGCTCCACCACTGGTACTCTTCCGGTCATCCACATCTCCTGCCCAATCCGCATCTGTATATGCATGAAGAGAGAAATCATGATCTCTAGGATACCACAAACCATACTCAACTGTCCCTTTTAGATATCTAAAAATCCTCTTGATTGCCATGACATGAGATTCTCTAGGATCAGCTTGGAATCTAGCAACAAGACTAACATCATTCATAATGTCAGGTCTAGTTTGAGTGATACAATAATCCTCCAATCATTGACCTATACTTTTTCTGATCAGCCTTAGGAGAGTCATCATCTTTGCTCAATTTACATCCGGTTGCCATGGGAGTACTCATTGGTTTTGAGTCTTCCATCCAAAATTTCTTCAACAATTCTTTCACATATTTGGTCTGAGAAATGAAGATTCCCTTTTTGGTTTGAGTGATTTGCAGACCCAAGAAGAAATTATTTCCCCAAACATGGACATCTCAAATTCACTTTTCATTTGATTTGCAAAAGTTTTGCACATACTATCTCTTCCTCCAAAAATGATATCATCAACAAACACTTCAACAATCAAGATGTTTTCATGATCAATTTTGAAGTATAAGTTACTGTCAGCAGTACCTTTGTTGAAACCAATCTTCAAAAGATGCTTATCCAGTCTTTCATACTAGGCTCTTGGGGATTGTTTAAGTCCATACAGTGCTTTCTTCAACTTGCAGACCATATCACCATGATCAGACAATTGAAATCCATCTGGTTGCTCAATGTAAACTTCTTCTTCTAAGTCACCATTCAGGAAGCCAGACTTGACATCCATCTGATATACTTTGAAATCTTTGAAGGTAGCAAAGGCAAGAAATAATCCTACTGCTTCAATTCTTGCCACTGGAGCAAAAGTTTCTTCAAAATCAACTCCTTCTACTTGGGAGTAACCCTTGCAGACCAATTTGGCTTTGTTTCTGACTACTTCACCATCTTCATTCAGTTTATTCTGGAAGACCCATTTGGTTCCAATCACATTCTTGTTTTTAGGTCTAGGAACAAGATCCCAAGTGTGATTTTTCTCAATTTGCATCAGCTCTTCCTCCATTGCTTTAGTCCAGTTGTCATCATTGCATGCTTCATTTACTATCTTAGGTTCAATCTTTGAAATCAGATAATACTCTTCTGAATCTTGAGCAATCCTTCTTCTTGTTTGAACACCTTTGCTTTTATCACCTATGATCTGGTCTTCAGAGTGATTCATTTTTACATACCTGGGAATTTTGGGACTTACTTGCACTTCTATTTCTTGTACAGGTTCATTCATACTTATCTCTTCTTCCTGATTCACCGGATCAATTTGAATCTGAATTTTAGAAGGGGCTTGGACTCCTTGGATCAAAACATCATTCTAATCATCTTCATCATATTCATAAAACCTTGAAGATTTTTCAATACCTTCATCAACCTTCACATTTGTACTTTCTATAATCTTTCTCAATCTCTTGTTATAACACCGGTATGCTTTGCTTTGAGTAGAATAACCCAAGAATATTCTTTCATCACTTCTAGCATCGAATTTGCCTAGATCTTCATCTCTTTTAATGTAACATTCGCTACCAAAGACTCTGAAATACTTCACAGTGGGAGTGATGCCAAACTAGAGTTCATAAGGAGTCTTACTAGTATTACTTCTTATTTTAACTCGATTAAGAGTGTAGACTGCAGTGCTTACAGCTTCTCTCCAGTAGATCTAAGGAACATTTTCTTCCATAATCATGGTTCTAGATGCCTCCTGGATGGTCCGGTTCTTTCTCTCCACTACTCCATTCTGTTGTGGTGTCCTTGGAGCAGACAACTATCTTTTTATCCCATGTTTCTCACAGAATTCTATGAACTCACCGGATGTGAATTCTCCACCTCTGTCAAACCTTAGACATTTTATGTTCAATCCAATTTCATTTTCTACCATAGCCTTGAATATTTTGAATTTCTCAAGCGCCTCAGATATCTCTTTGAGAAAAGTTACCCACATCATCCGGGAGTGATCATCAATTAATAACATGAAGTATCTATCACCTTGCACACTCCTGATTCTTGCCGGACCACAAAGATCTGTATGAACTAAGTTTAATAATACAGTAGAAGATTGTTCTTTACTTTTGAATGTGACTCTGTTCTATTTACCCAACTGACATTCTTTGCACAAACTATTAGTAGGTTTCACCAGTCTTGGAAGATCTCTTACAGCTTAAGTGTTGCTTATCTCGATGATATTACAAAAATTTACATGACACATTTCCCTATGCCACAACTAACTCTGATCAATTTGAACAAATAAGAAACTTTTACTAGTACCAACCAAGTGGAAGATATTACCTTTAGTTTGAGTACCGGATGTAATCTCTATTCTAAAACTTTCGAAGATCTTGCATTTTCCATTTTTGAATCGAAGATCATAGCCTTTGTCCACGAACTATCCAACACTGAGAAGATTGTGCTTCAGGTCTTCAACATACAGTACATTACTGGTTTTATTCTTTCCATCAAAAGAAATAGTTCCTCTACCTCTGATTCTGCTAGCAAAATTATCACCAAATTTTACCACTCCTCCTTCATACCTTTCCATCTATGAACTTATTTTTGTCAGCTGTCATATGGTGGGAGCATCCACTATCAATGACCCAATCATCTTTTTCTTCAACTTGGGCAGCCAGAGCTTTTTCTACAATTTTATGATTGACGGATTCAGAGGGCATTGGATCTTCTTCCTTGATGGCAATAAACACCCAGTCACTTCTAGATTTGTTTCATGTCTCTGATTCATCATATGTTACTCCTTCATCATCATCATCTTCATGAACATAGTAACATTTCTTTTGGAACCTTGATCTGTTAGGATTTGGTCTTGAAAATCTTTCCAGACACCTTGAGGCAAAATGACCAATTTTATTGCAGTTAAAACATTTAAAAGGCAATTTGCCCTCATACTTACCCGATCCTCTTGGTAGTCTTTTTGCAGTAAGGGCTTCAAGTGGAGTAGCTTCTGCTTCATCTTCTTCCAAGTCTTTTCTTGGTTTTTCATACCATGATAGTTTTTTGAAGAGTTCTCTCCTGGATCAAACTTTTGTTTTCCTTTTATAGAGGAACTAGCTTTGAATGCATATTTAGTTTTGGGGGGGCATCTCCAAACTTGGTCAATTCAAATGCAGCCAGTTTACCAACCAATTGATCTCTTGAGATACCTGAAAAGGATCTGAATTCTTCAATAGCAACAACCTTATATTTGTAAGAATCAGGAAGGGATCTGAGAACTTTGCCAACAATCTCATCTTTATCCAAGATTCCACCAGCAAATCTAATGCCACAAACAAGCTCATTTACTCTTGGCATAAATGTAGTGATATTTTCATCTTCTCTCATCTTCAGGTTTTCAAATTTTCCTTTCAGACTCTGTAGCTTGGCACATTTAACATACTTGTCTCCTTCATGCAAAAGTTCTAGTTTTTGCCAGATCTCATATGTAGTTTTGAGATCAATAACATTTGTCAGCTCTGAATCAGTTAAGGCACTTAGAAGAGCTTCTTTAGTCCGTAGATTGTTTTCAACATCTCTGATTTCATCTACGGTACGTGGACCATTCTGTGGAGGATCATACCTCTTTGAATCCATGATCTAATACTGCATTCCCATACATTGCAAGTGGCATTCCATGTGACTTTTCCAAAGAGTGAAATTGGTTCCATCAAACCTCAGACTATCCTTCTTGTAGGACAACATCCTGGATCTCCTAAAGCAGATAAGCTCCTTTTAGAGGAACTTGGCTCTGATACCAATTGTTAGATTTGGGACAAACAACTGAGAGGGGGTGTGAATCAGTTGTCCAAAACTTTCTTGCAATTAATCACTTAAATCCTTTTCTTAATTCAGTAGCATAATAATAAATCAATCATGTAAACATAATGAAACAATTCAAGAGTAGAAACACATTAACACATATGACACCAAGATTTTGACGTGGAAAACCCGGTTAAGGGAAAAACCATGGGGTGACTAACCCAAGATTGTATTCTCTATTAAAATAACAGAAAGACCAAAATGGCACATGCCAATTATGGCTCACTGCCTGAGCACACTGCTCACAAGAGGCTCACTGCCTACAGGAGACACATTGTCTATAGAACAATAAGTATTACATCGACTTAGGGATAATCATCCAAGTAGACATACATTACAAAGAAAACACATAAATACAACATGACTAATTACAAAAAGACTTCATGCAGATCAACACACTGTCGGCCACACAGATCTGAGACTTTAATCTTCCTTAGGAACACGCCATTCTTCACAGAACATCATCAAGATCATCTGCAGGATGTGTAACTCATCTGATCAGCCTGACTTGGGAAGAACATCATCATTCAAAAGTAATTCTTCAATTACAAGCTCAATCTTCAATGTGGACCACCAACATGAACTAGACATAATCTAAAGACCTCCACAAGCTTGGCTGAATCACCAGGAACATCCAAACTACTTCTGCTTACTGAAATCATTTTCTCCTTTATCCAAAACCTTAAGAACATAGTCTGTCATCATTGTCATATTAAAATAGATGCTTGCGGATCTTCAGACCACAAACCAATTGTGTTGTCAATTCACATTGACTTCCTAAATACTCCACCAAATCCACAGAACAAGATATTGCATTTCTAGATCTCACCGGACCTATCTATGTCACTCTGTCACTTCTAAACATCTACAAAAATTGGTTTCACTTAAGTGGCCATAACTTCTTCATATTTTCATGGGGACCTCTGAAATCTTTACTGGATCATCTTAAGACACATATCTACAAAACCCTTTGATGCATATCCTCTGATCTTCATCTTATCTAGGATCTTTACCTTATTGTCTTCACTGTTCTTCTATATTCCTAATAGGACTAATTTTCTCAATATCCTCAGCATACAGCTCATCCCATCCTTATCATCAATGCAATAGGAGTATGTTGACATCAATGACAACACCAGTTAGGCCCATACTTGCAACAGAGCCAAGATCCAAGGTTCTTTTCTTAAATTGAAGCAAATGCCTTTAGAGGTTGAGTTAACCAAGAAGGGGGATTTAGCATTATACTTACAAGTGTGAAATTATGATCCTTGCATAAAGAGGACATTGATCAATAATGGAGCCACTATGAACATAGTCTTGTTTTCTCTTTCAGAAAATATGAGATATGGACACACCAACATCATGACATGTTGAGACACATTGAGAGGTTACAACAACTTAAAGGTAGCAATGATAAAAAGTTACACTCCAATTCTCCTTGGGACCCAAAATGGTTCCCACAATATTCTATTTCATTGCCAAGGATACTAGTTATAACTTGTTATTGGGGAGACCATGGATTCATAGAATAAAGGTGGTCCCTTCCACATTGTTTCAGAAGATTTTACTTTTTAATATTAGAAAGATCTATGTGACAAAAAGAGATCTTATACCTCTCATCATGGTAAAGACAAATGCAACTAGAAAGAAGATAGGCATCCTTATCAACTATGAGCTATCGACAAATAAAATTACCATTCTAGATCCAATCCCTCAATCAATATGCATTAAGAAGGAAGAACAACCTAGCTAGACAACGAGAAATATAGAAATGAGGAAATTTGAGAAGGGAGAGTTGTCAAAGAAAAATAAGTGATTTTGAAGGAAACAATAGCCAAAATTATAGAATTATTAGAAAGAGATGGCCCCACTAATTCCCCTTGGATGTATGCAATATAAATGTATTCTTAGATGCCAAGCAAGAGGAGACTAGTCAAATTATCTTGAAAAAACAAAATATAGGTGAAGTTCCTCCAATAATGAAGTGGCCCAGGGTCTAAGAACATTTTCGAGCTGCAATACTAGATCTAAGAGAGGTGGATCTAGGTACCTTTTTCTGATCTTGAGGAAGAAACATTAGAAAGCTATACTCCTCTAACACCTCCAAGAGAGATGTCATCAAGTGAATCATACATGCCTCTAACTCAAGAAGTGAGTGATTCTTATGTATTGCTTTCACCTCTTGAAAAAGCCTATACGCCTTGGACAAACTTGACATAGGTGGAGGCTACTGATCAAAGACAACCTTATCCAATTAATAATGAGTTCACAAATGCTCTAGAAGTGTTATCTAGAGCCTTCATAGCTACAAATACTTAAGAGCCCCATTCTACTTGAACTTCGATACTATCCAATGATATATGGGAATCTAACTATAGGTTCAAATCAAAATAATTGAGAGGTTTCCTAATGAAGATGAATTTCATGAATGAGAGTTTATCAAATAGTTCAATGGCTCAATGAGAAACCAAGGTTCATTAGTTCAATGACATACACAGGTTCAAAAGGTTCAATGGGTTTGATGGCTTCAACCACTACAGTGGTTCAAAGAGAAACAAAGGTTCATCAGTTCAATAAGATACACAGATTCAAAAGGTTCAATGGGTTCGATGGGTTCAATGAGTTCAATATTTGAGCTGTATTAAGAGCTTCCAATGTGGCTCTACATCATAACTATAAGCTTCTTTGTTACATTTTCTAATAAATACTATGAACATAAATAATTTCACAGCAATCAAAGGATTTTATTTATTACATAGCAATCAAATCAATCTGTTATGCGTAGGATTGATACAATTAGAATCTACAGGGATTATGGAAGGAAACTGACAGATAACAACCCACATCCAGGCTCAAGACACAGTTGACCAGCAGAAATGGAAATAAAACTTAAGAAAGAGAGATCACTACACATGGAAATTAATTTTGGCTTGGCACATAACAATCTTCAACAATGTTGTACAGTCAAATACAATTAGTTGGCTTACCATGACGCCATAGAAACAAAATTCAAAGACCTATAGCTAGCAAGCGATGAAACGAGTTATAAACAGCAACTAATATATACGAATAGCACATGTAGAATTAAATGACATTTGCAACCTATGTATGATGCAGATTGGAGCATGAATCTACCTCTAATCTGGTCGACACTTACCAAAAAGGCCCAATTCATTGTTTATGACCTTCTAATATGGGTTGATATCTATCAAAAGACAAATACTATCATTAGAAACTTTCTAGTCAGGCCAGCATTTATCGAATGGTAAAAAAAATCGTTTAGGGACTTCCCAGTATGGGTCGGGGAAAATATTATCATCTCTACAATACAGATGTATTCCTTACAAGTTTTAGCAAATAGACATACAAAAAAAATGATTTAATCTTTCTTGTAGAGGTTGGGTATTTGAATACAGATTTAAAAGGATTCTTACGCAGCCCGGCTCAGAACCCCACAAATGAACTCAAGAAGATCAGAGAGAAGGAAAGAGTGAATTTGTTATTACAATCAGGAAGATATTGTCTAGATTTTGCCATTTTGCATAGGTGATTTCTACATAGGATAATATCTAAGGCAATTTAAAGTTAAATGGTGGTATGGGGAAATAACTACAGCATCAATGCGAGTTAAAGGTTTTCTTTCTATAGAGCAATGACCAGAGGATTAAATCAGAGTAAGGAAACAATTTTTCTTCTTAAAGATCAAAATAAATGAAGGCCCAACATAGGTCTATTAACAGATTTAACAAGAGGCGATAAGGAGGTTCAAAAGACATTGACATGCAAGCTGATTAATTCAAATCATAAATCTCAAATCGAAATCACAACAAAGCCAAATCACTAGATCATTCCAGGTTTGAGGAATAACATTTGAGTTCAACAGCTTCAATAGGGGAGTATGAAACATTTATCAGAGTTTAAAGAAGAATAGTTGACAGGAATAGTTCCATCAATGGCAGAAGCACATAGATAAAAAAATAAACTGCATTAATCAAACAAGTGTATTTTTATAATGAAAGCATACCTGGATTTCAGTCCCCTTCCAATTTTCTCCAATTCCTGCAACCTAAATTCTTTTGTTTTTGCTTCCCAAATTCCCCTTTCTCTTCCCAATTCCCCCCCATAAAAATGGTTCAGCTCATAAAATTAATGCAGACATGCATCTGTTACCCAGCAACCCACTCCCCCGAGAAATTTCAAAAAAATTGCTATAACAAGAGATACCAAATCTTCCAATTTCCAAAATGACAACTCAAGGCATTAATTTCACATATCAAAATTATTCTGCACCAATTATATATTAATAACCCATAACTCCAAATTTACAACATAAATACTCTTGGATAGCAAATAATTAATTCTAAACTATTATAAAATTTAACCAAAGTGTCATTCAAAGCTTTAAGCTAAACCAATTATTACCTAATAAACATAATAGAAGCATCATTAATTAATAATAAATCATTAAAGTATTTTCCAACCACACATGAGCATAATAACAAAACTTGACTATACACCACAACACAAGATTACCAACATAACAAGGCAAAGACCAAGTGTCACAACACGACTCGAGACCACAACAGAAGACAAGGACCGACCTAGTGGAATAGACCTCATGTTATCTCCCATCACTGATATCCATTGATGCAAGAACCCGCTCAAACCTGCTATATCAGGTGGAGTCGAGGTTTGCTACCTGCAACCTGTGTACAAACAATTGGTTGTATATGATCAAATACATATATGTCTACACACAAAGAGTCAGAGAATCGTGGCGTAGTAGGGTACTCAAAGTGAGTAATACTACACCATCCCTACTCTTGAACAAGATTATAACCACAACATTTGAAACCAGATATCAACGAATCTAATAAAACATGCTAATATTAATCCATTACTAATCATGTCCAACATACCATAACTAAAGTAATCATAACTCATAACACATGTCTAAATAAATCCATCGAACATAGTCCATCAAGGTCAAAGTGAACATAAACCATAACATACTAATCCAAATGTCTCGGAACTATAAAAATGTAATGAAGGACTATCAGCTGTTTCAGAACTGTCAGAGAGTAATATGAAACTAACATCTATCACAAGCCAACAATGAGGGGGGGCACTACATCCCCCCCCCCCCCCCCCGCCTAAAAATTGACTTACCCCTGGAAGTCATAGATTAGGGTAGAAACATAATATATTAATATTGCCATATTCTATTGCCAACATACTCATCCATATTAAACAATTGTTCACCAAACAAACACAAATGTTCAATAAAAGACAAGAAGAACATCTATTCTTTACCTTTATGGCGTTTCATGTGATCTACTTATATCTAGTTACACTTTTTTCAGCAATCTCATACAATCTAAAGAATTGCAGTCACATATAACTAAGGAAAAATACATCTCATTTCTATTTCCACTAATTACCAACCATGCAAAGTGCAATTCTCCGCGGAGTCCTCCCTTGAACATACTATCAGAGGTTCGAAATGAACATGCTAGAAACAACACTTACCACAAAATGAGGCCAACAAAATCAAACATTTGGAATATCCACCATAGAAAATTTTAAAATAAATACTAACCCACATGGAAAAAAAACAATCAAATCCAACTTTAAATCACAAAGTGCTGGCAAGTTTCAACAATAAATCAAATATAAAGAAAAGGGTTTTGGTGACCATTCCTGTCATAAGGAGGTTCAAAGAAAGAAAACTCACTGTTAACCCCCCCCCCCCCCCACTTACTACACATGAAGCAACTGTCAAAAATTTTCAAAACAACCAAATTACAACAATTTTACATCACGATGTGACTAATTTTAACCACAAAAAGGGGAGTATCCACTACACAACACTCAAGGACACAGGGTCTATAATGTGTTAGAGAATGTACGCCAACAGTCAAACAATTATGTTAACTAAATTCTCTTATCTAAACATCTTCTATCTTTAATGCAATACAATTTCTTTCTACTAAACTACGGAAATATGCAATTGCTTCCTTATGCAAGAGGATATAAAAGGAATGTATGATATCACATATAGGAATAATTCAAACTATAATTGACTTACATTATCACATACCTAATCTCATAGGCCCAACACAAACTCTTATTTGATCTCCTGCATACAGTTCTTACATAGGTATATACAATGATAACTTCCATAAGAGGTCATGACCATCTAGGGGTTAGATATAGATTTTCAAGCAATCATGTAAAGATGTAAACATCACATAACCACATAATGCATACTGCATGATGTCACTAGATGATTAGATGCATTAACATTCAGGGAGATCACATTTCTAGAGAAGAAGGAGAAAGAACATAGCAGACACATAAGTAGCATAAAGCATTCATTTCTTAAAGAGCAAGTCTATAAACTTATCAACCTTCATACTAATGCATACAGGTGGGAGATACTATTACCAACTCACTACAACGAGAAAATCATTTAACCTAGGGCAACAACAACAATCCAGAGGTCTTAGTGTTGTAACCTAGGCTCTGGTACCAAGTGTAATGCCCCATCATGCAACCTGGGCTCTAATACCAAGTGTAATGCCCCATCATGCAACCCTAGAGAGCAAGACTAAAAGTGCAAAATTATAGAACTAATTTTTTTTTGAAGCAAGTAAATGCAATAATAGTAACCAAAGATAACATAATACACAACATGAAGAAGAGTGCACTTCTAACTCCGCTAGGGAAACATAACTGCATCAATGAATATAAATTTAAAACCACACAAGAGATATACATTATATTGCTGCTACAGATAAGATCAACTTTAACATTAGCAAGACAGTTAATTATACAAAGTTACAATACAAGATTACAAGACTTATCACGTCGGTTTACAACTGAATAAATACAAAAGTATACAACAACACAGAATGTGGGAAGCAATCTGGAACTGGAACACCTCTACATAGGACTCAAACCAAATCTCCATAAAGGCCAATGGATAGCTCTGCCTCCCAACCATGTGGAACCCTAAGGTCCACCCCTCTGAGCTAGGAGATAATGATGAGGTTTCCACTAAGCTAAGAAACAACATCCAAAAGAATAGAAGAATGACAACTGACTTGACACAACCGACCATATCAACAAACTTCACTAGACAAGACATCACTCCAGAGGCACAACCAAAAGAAACAACTAAACTGCGTAAGGAGAGTGTCATCGCATGGTCCTAGCATGGGTTACCCATGCTATCAATCACCAGAAGCCAGCCCCCATCTATGGTTACCCTGGCAGCCTCTCTCTAGGCACCGGCCCCATAGGGTGACACATGAGGAGCCGACAGGTCCTCTCATGGAGACAAGGAGGTCGGCCTTGCCAACCAGGCCTTCTCATCCCATCCTTAGCCTGTGAGAGCACTCAAGGCATGGGTGAGGTGTCTTACTTATCTTGTTAAGTGTTTAAATACCCCAACCCTCTTGATTAAGTTATTAAGTTTCCACTTGCTACCACTTCCATGGGGTTACCCAGGCGGCCTCTCACTAGGCACCGACCCCACCATGAAAGCCACTCCCTTAGTGTTCTCTGATCAATCATACATTCCACCACATACAGGTATAAAAGTCACAAATCAGTTATGGCCCATAACTTACGCCATTCACTAGGCCACAACAATAAGTCCTCAGATTCCCTTCAAAAATTTGAAGCAATACAATCTAGAATCCAAGTACTATATCCAAGAGACCATTTCCCCATTCATTACAAGACACAAAAATCTAATGAACCCATTACATTGACATGCCATTAACTAAACTAAAACTTAAAACACCACACCTCTGGAGTTAGGTACACCAACGATAAAGTAACCATTATCTGACAGGGACAATGCTTCTGCATTTAGACCCCAAGTACACATGACATCCCTCAAGACTCACACTTCACAGTTAACCAAAACATAGACAAATCTCCACCCCAAAGTAAACACACGATCCAATACAAGCATAAGGATATGACCAGGAGGAAAACAAGCCAAAAGGGATTCAATAATTTATAACTTAAAACATGGAAATACATAAGAGATCTTTACTTCACTTCTCATTTCTGTAACAAAACTTTTCCCTTATCCATACAACAACTTAATCAAAAACATCATTTGAACCAAAAAATAACAAAATAGAATGCAAAGCTAATCTTAGGAGTTGGCACACAAACACTATATCACATATAAGTTCCCCATCCAACATGAATCCCAAGTTTTAACAACTTGACACTTGATTTGCAACATGTGACTCAAACTAAGAAATGTAATAGACCAATTGCATCATTCTTCCCCGTACACTACAAGGTTCCCCACACGTGAACAAGAGCCATAAAATAACACATTAATTGAAATAAAACCATAAACATCATAGGCCTTGGAAATACAAACTTGACAACTTGACTAAATCTCATTCCGACATTATATCGTCTTACACAAGAATAATCCAAAAAGAAAAACTCTAAATCACTAGGAATTAACAAGGCACGAAAGGTGAGCCATAATCCTAATATCCTTACTTAGCCAAAATCAAGAAGGGTTATCAAATAACTCCGTTACTAAAACAATCCCATATAAAAACACTTTAATTCTACATATTATAATCAAACACAAATCCTTGATTTATTAAATAAAAGTATCTAATTTAATATGCTTTAATTTAAACTTGCTTGATCTCCTTTCTATCTAATGTGCAATTTGCAAGAAAACCTAATGATCATCCATTAAATAAAGACAACAATAAATATACACCAATATTCTTGATAAGCGTAATCCTATATGTTACTAACCATAAATTCAAATAAAACTTCTTTAGGCATCTAAGATTTGATCCATAACATAGTCACAAATAAACATTTATCATCAATTAACATTTAACCACACCTTTTCAAAGCAACCAAAAACAATGTATGCATAAGCTTCTATATACAAGTCGAATCATGTTATGTTTATATAAGTTGAACCTATTGGCAAGAGATAAGATATCAAAGAATCGAACTGAAGTAAGGCCGACAGTTATAAGTCACAATGAAGGTTCGAAGGAGTCGAAAGGAAGAAAGTGATCGGTGTATCAGTATAGAAGTTTCTAAACACGCCGATAGAAATAGGTCTAGCTGATGGTTCAACCGTCAGTTGAACCAGTTCAACGATTCAATGGGTTCAAAGGTTCATTGATTCAATGAACCCACTGGTTCAACATAGTTCAACGGCTCAACGAGATACCAAGGTTCATCAGTTCAATGAGATACACAGGTTCAAAAGGTTCAATGGGTTCGATGGGTTCAATGAGTTCAATATTTGAGCTATATTAAGAGCTTCCAATGCAGCTCTGCATCATAACTATAAGCTTATTTTTTACGTTTTCTAACAAATACTATGAACATAAATAATTTCATAGTAATTAAAGGATTTTATTTATTACACAACAATCAAATTGATTTGTTATGCATAGGATTGATACAATTAGAATCTACAAGGATTATGGAAGGAAACTGACAGATAACAGCCCACGTCCAGGCTCAAGACACAGTCGACCAGCAGAAATGGAAACAAAACTTAAGAAAGAGAGATCACTACACACAGAAATTAATTTTGGCTTGGCACATAACAATCTTCAACAATGTTGTATAGTCGAATACAATTAGTTGGCTTACCATGACGCCACAGAAACAAAATTCAAAGATCTACAACTAGCAAGTGATGAAACGAGTTATAAATAGCAACTAATATATACAGATAGCACATGCAGAATTAAATGACATTTACAACCTATGTATGATGCAGATCTGACCATGAATCTACCTCTAATTTGGTCGACGCTTACCAAAAAGGCCTAATTCATTGTTTATGACCTTCTAATATGGGTTGATATCTATCAAAAGACAAATACTATCATTTAGAAATTTTCTAGTCAGGTCAGCATTTATCGAATGGTAAAAAAAATCATTTAGGGACTTCCCAGTATGGGTCGGGGCAAATATTATCATCTCTACAATATAGATGTATTCCTTACAAGTTCTAGCAAATAGACATACAAAAAAAATGATTTAATCTTTCTTGCAGAGGTTGGGTATTTGAATACAGATTTAAAAGGATTCTTAGGCAGCCCGGCTCAGAACCCCACAAATGAACTCAAGAAGATCGGAGAGAAGGAAAGAGTGAATTTGTTATTACAATCAGGAAGATATTGTCTAGATTTTGCCATTTTGCATAGGTGATTTCTATAGAGGATAATATCTAAGGTGATTTAAAGTTAAATGGCGGTATGGGGAAATAACTACAGCATCAATCTGAGTTAAAGGTTTTCTTTCTACAGAGCAATGACCAGAGGATTAAATCAGAGTAAGGCCACAATTTTTCTTCTCAAAGATCAAAATAAATGAAGGCCCAACATAAGTCTATCAACAGATTTAACAAGAGACGATAAGGAGGTTCAAAAGACATTGACATGCAAGCTGATTAATTCAAATCATTAATCTCAAATCGAAATCACAACACAGCCAGATCACTAGATCATTCCAGGCTTGAGGAATAACATTTGAGTTCAACAGCTTCGATAGGGGAGTATGAAACATTTCTCAGAGTTTAAAGAAGAATAGTTGACAGGAATAGTTCCATCAATGGCAGAAGCACACAGATAAAAAAATAAACCCCATTAATCAAACAAGTGTATTTTTATAATGAAAGCATACCTGGATTTCAGTCCCCTTCAAATTTTCTCTAGTTCTTGCAATCCAAATTCTTTTGTTTTTGCTTCCCAAATTCCCCTTTCTCTTCCCAATTCCCCCCCATAAAAATGGTTCAGCTCATAAGATTAATGCAGACATGCATCCGTTTCCTAGCAACCCACTCCCCCGAGAAATTTCAAAAAATTTGCTATAACAAGAGATACCAAATCTTCCAATTTCCAAAATAACAACTCAAGGCATTAATTTCACATATCAAAATTATTCTGCACCAATTATATATTAATAACCCATAACTCCAAATTTATGACATAAATACTCTTGGATAACAGATAATTAATTCTAGACTATTATAAAATTTAACCAAGGTGTCATTCAAAGCTTTAAGCTAAACCAATTATTACCTAATAAACATAATAGAAGCATCATTAATTAATAATAAATCATTAAAGTATTTTCCAACCACACATGAGCATAATAACAGAACTTGACTATACACCATAACACAAGATTACCAACATAACAAGGCAAAGTCCAAGTGTCACAACACGACTCGAGACCACAACAGAAGACAAGGACCGACCTAGTGGAATAGACCTCACGTTATCTCCCATCACTGATATCCATTGATGCAAGAACCCATTCAGACCTGCTATATCAGGTGGAGTCAAGGTTCGGTACCTGCAACCTGTGTACAAACAATTGGTTGTATATGATCAAATACATATATGTCTACACACGGAGAGTTAGAGAATCACGGCAAAGCAGGGTACTCGAAGCGAGTAATGCTACATTGTCCCTACTCTTGAACAAGATTATTACCACAACATTTGAAACCAGATATCAACGAATCTAATAAAACATGCTAATATTAATCCATTACTAATCATGTCCAACATATCATAACTGAAGTAATCATAACTCATAACACATGTCTAAATAAATCCATCAAACATAGTCCATCAAGGTCAAAGTGAACATAAACCATAACATACTAATCCAAATGTCTCAGAACTGTAAAAATGCAATGAAGGATTATCAGCTGTTTCAGAACTGTCAGAGAGTAATATGAAACTAACATCTATCACAAGCCAACAACGAGGGGGGGCACTACAATCCAAGAAGGTTGTTAAATATTGGGATTGAAGATGGTGCTGCCACAGGGGGAGGTTTAAAGAAATCTTTGATTGAGGTATGCAATTCATTTAATTACTGAATGTCATTGAGATTGAATAAATTTTGAAGGGAATTTAGAGCATAATTATGTTTTGAGATTTACGATGATTCTTTTGTTGTGGGAAGCTTCAGAATATGGTATATGCTTTCAATTTGTGATCAAAATGAAATCTTGATTCTATATATTATTTCTGTAATTGTTCTTTTAGACCAAAACCCTTGTATCATTCATTGCTCTAATGGTATATAGAACATAGAGGGTAGTTAATAACAATAGAGGGAAATGCAATTATAGAAATACTAGCCATTGTATAGAGTGACAAAATAATGCGTGCCCTTTTGATTGCACAACGACATGTACAATTGACTCCTCAAAATTGCAAACTAACTTGAAACTAACTCAAAATGGAGTTTACAGGCCAAAAATAGTTTCTAAACCAACATGGGTTCATACCTTGTATATTGAAAATAATTCAGTGAGCGCAAAGAAACTTCGTTAAATGATTGCAGATCAAATGCCTTTATAATAGGTTTAAACATCCCTTCTAAAAAAATCTGAAGCACCTTTCTCAATAGCACTCAAACAAATTTCACATTTCTCATGCCATCATAGACACACAGGAATTAATGCCTTCTATCCTTTTGTCTTCACCACACGGACTTCTACCAAACTCACATAGAATGAAATCTTCAAACTCACCTTTAAGTGCCAAGCAGATAGTTATTCATGTGGGCCAAAAATTTAGTTACAAGACAAATCAAATCATCACACTTTGTCTAGATAATGCGGACTGCAAGATAAAGGGAAACCTCATGGCCAATCCCAAATCCAAATTGATTGCAATGTCTTCTATTTCCAATGCAGCAAAAAGAATCCTCTCACATTATCAACAAATAATACTTCTACACATCCTTCCACATAGTCCCTGACTTTCTATTCAATGCAGCCTCATTTATTAATAACCTTCAAACATTTCAAAATCACTCTCCTTCCATGATGGTAACCGCTTCCTTCAAATTTTGATGTACAAGCACAAAACTATTTACAAGAGATCCACGCTCCTTCACATTGCAGACTTCAGTGCCATACACAAGATCCTCATGCAGGCCAGATTAACAACGCCATAGCTCTGATACCATATGAAGGGATAGTAATAATTTTATTTATTGATTGAATGATAAATGCTCATGCAAACATAGATATATATTGTATTATATTTGGTTGATATAACAGAAATAACAGTTATAGCCCAACTAACATAACCACCAGTAGTTACGTACAATGTTAACAATGTAATATCATTGTTATTATAACTATTATGCCAACATACAAAATGTCTCTCAAAGAAAGAGGAAATACAACACAAACTAAAGTATCACCATTTATCACCTGCAAAGATAAATGATAAAACACAAAACAATCTTGCCCCAAAAAATGTTCAAAAACGTAATGTGTTTTTGCACATGCTCTAAAATTGCAATTTAACTCAAAAACATGATATGGAAAGGGTCTTTGTTAGCATTGTGTAGTGCCCCTCCATTTTTCCACCATGGATGTGTAGTTTAATGATCATGACTAAGTTTGAATCAGGACCAAGAGGTGATCCAAGAAGGTTGTTAAATATTGGGATTGAAGATGGTGCTGCCACAGGGGGAGGTTTAAAGAAATTTTTGATTGAGGTATGCAATTCATTGAATTATTGAATATCATTGAGATTGAATAAATTTTGAAGGGAATTTAGATCATAATTGTGTTTTGAGATTTATGATGATTCTTTTGTTGTGGGAAACTTCAAAATATGGTATATGTTTTCAATTTGTGATCAAAATGAAATCTTGATTCTATATATTATTTTTGTAATTGTTCTTTTACACCAAAACCCTTGTATCATTCATTGCTCTAATGTTATTTAGATAGATTTGTATTTCATTTATTTGTCAGAAATACGTAATTGAAACCTCCACATATATTAATAATGAATGGCATTTAGTGTACCGTGGGTACCATGCCATTTATATCAAACTTTTAAGATACATTTGCAAAACTCCTGAGGTATTATGAAAGCTCTTGATAACATATTATAGTGTATCCTTCTACAATTATCATTATACCAAAACCGTCTAAATTTTTAAATGAGATAACCGATTCTTCGTGTCATTACAAAAACCTCTAGCTTGGCTTAATTAGGCAAGATTTGAGGTGAGCTGTAGGACCGTTATGTTTCAAGAAGGGCATCTAGCTTATTCCTTTTGGTTGTGACAACTTCATTTCTAATTATAAATTGAGAATTTGATCTCTCTTTGCATGGGTATCGATTGTAATTGCTTGGTTTCTAAAATTGCTGGTTCCACTCCTCTATTTTCGCACTCCATCAGATTATTACTTTCTAAAGACAAAGACAACTGTGTAGTGTCCTGGTATAGGGCGTTGGTAGCCGTCTCTCTACCTCTATGCCACCCATAATGTTTTCCATATAAACACTTTAGTTTTATTCCAAGACAATTAATAAAGCTCTTTTCCTCAACCATTCAGCCTATTTTGGAGACAGCCAATCTTATCTTCTGCAGAGGCTCATAATGAATGAGAGAATATATTCCTAGAAGTATTATTATGGGAGGGAGGACTAAAAGAGGGGGGATCCACATGAAATAGGAGCTTGTCATCCTCTGGCATTGTTAATGGACATGGATTCCAGCCTAAACATGGGGTATGATGACGTGAAATAGTGGTATGTCTTTTTGCTCCTAAAATTTATGTATATTGTTAAGAGGTATTGTGAAGGCTTTATTATGGATTACAATGATTTGATCTGGGATGCATTTGAATACCATTGATTGCTGTTAAGTTTGATTAGTGTTGAGTCTGTGTGATGGAACATCAAGGCTTTGTAGAGAAATTGGTCTTTACACCTGTTAAACGCATTTCCCTGTAGGTTCTAAGTCTTTGCTATTTAATCTAGGTATTGCAATCACTTCATTCGTGAGATAATATCTCTGTGGGGCATTCTCAATTAGTTCATGGTTTCTAATTTCTTAAAAATGCACGGAAGATTCTTCAGCCTTTTTAAAAATGATTTCTTTGAAGAAATTGTGTAGGAGTTTAGTCTTCCAGTTTTCGCAAGTTTTCACTTTAATAACTGCATTTGCATGAAAATTTGCATTTGTTTGGAAGTTCTCAAACTTCATAACATCCCATTTTTTGGTGCCTATTCTTAAATGATTTCTTTGAAATGCTTCTTCTGAATAATCATCGTGTCTTATCTATGCTTCTATAAGCCTTATGACTTGAGTTTTTCTTTTGACAACTTCGTTTTATTTTGTGGAAAATCCATACCCTGTTCCTTGGCATAGTAGGGTGGATGTTGGATTTGGATTTAACGCCTATTGATTGCACTTACCTTAAGTATTTTAAGTACATTTGATTAAGTCTAATGTTATTTCCAACTTTATCTTCTCGATCAGATTCTTAGGAGATTCTCTTTCTTTAAATGATACGTTCCTAGATTATCTTGTTGTTGAAGTTTCTCAAGGCATTTTTACCGAACAGCTCGCATGCCTTGTCGAAAGCTTCTTACTATGCATATTTTGCATACATGTCTAGCAGAGAATATACTTGAAAATCTCTAAATACAGAGTCAGGATTACACCTACCAATTACATTCGCTTGAAAAAATTTTTCCAAGGATTTCTTTATTATGCTTTTTGGTGCATATCTTGCAATCTTTTCTTAATGTTCTTGATACACAGTCTTTTTCTTTGTTTGGTGACTCTACCTTCATGGGAACCTTGAATAAATCAAATAGTATTATCTTGCTGAGTAATAATATCTTACCGGTGTTAAAGTTATAGATTAAGAATAATAGATCTATCCTAGTTTGTTTTAAACTATATCGAGTTGCGTTTAAATACAGTTCATGAGGCTTCCTTTCTCTTAGGCTATTTGTGAAATAGTTAGCATGCCTAACAAGGCATTGGTAACATCAACATCTGAAAAATCCCTTGCAACAACCTGAGGGATAAATTTCATTGTCGAATAGCATTCAGCACTTACTCGAAGGTTCTTACGAACTCTAAATGTTTTAATTTGCTTTATGGGCATCATATTAAATTTAGAACTTCTAAATCTTCTCTATGTTGGTTCCATTTACCTTTTAGAGGTTTCTTAGAATGTGTCTTCTATTTGTATAAATCATTTGATGAACATCTCGAAGATAATATGACCTTTAGCAGCATGCGATTATGTTTTACGCCTTTGTTATTACCGTGTGGAATGGATCTATTAAATGTTTAAGTGGTCTCAAGCTTATGCTTGGGGTGGAATTTTTTTAGTTAAATTCTATATCTTTATTTGATAATTCACTTTATTAGTAGAAGGATTGTAAACTGATTTCTTACGAAGAAAGGATTAGAAATAGATGTGGAATTTAATATTTCTAGTTAGGATAATACCTTTGACTTTCAATATTTATAAATTTACAATCTTGTATGTATGAAAGGATTTAAGTCTTAATTTTATTAGTAAAGATGATATTCGATAAATATTCACTTGAATTATAGAAGTAAGTAGATAGAAATTATGTTGCATCATTTTAATAATAAAAAACAATTTGAATAGAGAAATTTATCTTGTTAAGTTGTAGAAGTATGAGTGGAAATGGTTAGGTAAATGCCTAATATTTAAGAAATGTTTTGTATTATAATATATGTTTTGTAACCTAATACTAAAATTTTCTATGATAACAATGTTGACAATCTATCTATAGTCACCTAACTATTATTTATGACAACTGATGTTTATATTTGTGTAGTGAATATTGGTATTGGATCTTGTGATTATTTGTGAAGTTTAGATTCCATGATAGTGGTGATAGGGAAAATATAATGTATTCCATTATTTTCATGAAGTTCGATCATGTCATATCTTACATGTTGATAATGAATGATGATCCCTTCAACCCTCTCTTACTTACTCTTCATGTTACTTTTATATTTACAATGGTAATAAGATTGGGTCTTCTTTAATTTATACCTTCATTGTATAACTCTTTCATTAGGGTGAATATAATTCTTCAAGAGTTACAACATTGGAGTAGTGTAATGCAGTATTTAATAGTTTACCTCGTGTTATTAAGGATTTTATTCTCCTTGAGTAGGTATTACATACTATTTTGTAATTTTAAGTTCAAGTTCTAAACTACGAAGTCTCTGCACTGCGCATACGTAGGCAAGGCCATCATGAGCCCCTAAGACATTAGGTCGGCCCCTTAGGGCCTTAGGATTGTCATTTTATGCTATTGAGATTGTGAAGTTACTAATCATGCGGAGCTAATGTTTCTTAAGATGCACAGTTGAGATCTATGCCGTGCAAGACTTAGAAGGAAAAAAGGTACCTTCCCATGAGGTGAATAGAGGACTATCTGGCAGCATTGGTAAATGTGTATGAATGTGTACAATTTCATGTAATGTTGTACTTTACATTTTATTTATGATGAATATATTTTGACCCTTGACTCAAGGTTTACTAAGATAAATTTTGTAAATTGTTATCCTTTCATCCTATGGAGTTCATTATTGTTATTTTTCTTGGGTAGGCATTTCATATTGTGCATGTGTGTGTCTTCATTTGGAGCGTTTGGATTTAGAATAACCATGGCTGTTAGTTAGATCATGTTAGTAATCTGTAATGTAGTCATGTAATTAAATATAATTTAAATGAGTTTTGTATATGGTTGAATATTGCTTAATTTCAATAATGTAGTCATGTTATCCCTAGAGATGTTAGTTAACTTGTTGTAACAGACTATGTTATATCTTGTACCATTACTTCTTTTTTTTTTGTTTTTAAAATTCCACCTTTTATGTTGCTTTAGTTGATTTATCTCTAGGGTTACATGGCGGGGCATTACATTTGGTATCAGAGCTAGGTTTCAACACTGGGATCTCTGGTTAATGTTGAGGTCCATGTTTAGTTATAGTAATTCTTATTATGCATGTGATAGGAACTCTTGTGTTGGATACCATGCTTTAATCTAAACACCTAGCTTGATGTATTGGATAGATGATCTTGATATCGACATTCAGCATTGTGTGATATGTAGAATAGTAGAGTGGAAGAAAACTGGATAAGGAAAGGGGATAACAAGTAATGTTATGATTGTGCAAAGGGAATCACATTGGTTATGGAAATAAATGTACTTATGGTAGTAATGAAAATTGTGTATGAAAATGTAAATCCTCCTCTGTAAATGTGAGAAACCAATTATTGTGCATTTGTTGAATGTTGTGAATACCCCGTATTTGCTTTGTGTGCCCATGGGATGGTGATATTGGGTACCATCCATTGGGAATATGTGTATTTTAGGTGTGGAATTAACCATACCATTATATGTGTTTGCATATTTGTTACCTGATTGAGGGCCAACCCTTGTGTGGTTGAAAATATATATATAAGAGTAGCCAAAATTTAGATTCATAGATTCTTTCCTTTTGGTTCTCTAGTCCCTCAATCTGTGAAGGAGTAGTAGGAGCCACAAAGTTCCTTGGCAGAGTATGTAGCGTATGCTTATGATGGCGCAGAGTGGTCCCTCACTCAACTGAACCTAAGGAAATGTACTCACTACTTTCCCTTATGATAGATCAGAGTACTTGATCCATATGTGCTAGCCTAATCCCCACAGTTCTTGAGCATCTGGATGGTATTTCTTGGATGATCATCTACCTTGTCTTCACAAAAGGTATGATATGCCACATGAGTTGTCAATTGGGGACCGGGGTCTGGGACCTACATGGACAACCCACCGAAACTATGTAATGACATGTGTCGCCACTTGGGGCCCAGGGTCCAGAGTGATAGGGACCTGCATGGATAACCCAAGTGAGACCATGTGCCCCATGTATATTTGAGTCCCAGAATGTGGAGGGAGTTTTGTTACCCACGTTGAGATAGATTCTGTATTTGCACATCTTCTGACATGATGCAATAGGTACGATGCCACACCCCACTAATGTTCTGACACAGTGTGGGTGATGATGTCGTGTTGCTGATGGTAGCGAGCTGGGCTCAAGGACATGATGCCATGTACATAGACACGTGAAGGTGTACTATGAGATTGTGTTATAGCCTACTTGTGTGATGAGCTTAATGGGGCCTCACACACTTGTAGACGGATACTCATGTTTGCTTTCAATAGTGTTTGGGTTGGTTAGCATATGGGTATGTCCTAGCCATGTATACCTCTAGCTATGGTGAGTACCTACTTGTGCCTTTTCCACAAGGTGTCGCTATGTGGGGTGTGTTCTGCGTGTGCCTACTTTTGCAAAGCCACAAACACACTGTTATGCAGTATACGGCCAATACGTGCCTTCTCTAGCTAGCATATGACCATGCTGCGCTAATATGTGATGTGGGATGTGGCCGAGGTGCACATTCCATGCAGGCAGTCAAGGAGTGCATGGGCCACTTGGCTAGTCCATGCCACATGATGATGTGATGAAGGGTGTAGCCGCGGAGTACACTCTGAGCCATGTGGATGGCGTGCTCACTCCACACCACATGAGGGCTACTACTATAGCCTAATGTTGTTCACTCCTTCCTCATTTGGTGGCTAGTATCTAGTCACACGGTGTTGTACAGTGAAATTTTGAAGATTGTGGGCTTTCTCTATGGTTATTGATGATTTTCTATTGATTGTGATGGCCGGTACTTTGTTTCTATTTGATTGTGATGGTTTAGCCACACTTTGTGATCTTATTTTTTGTAGCCCTCATGTTACATTTGATTTAGTGTTGAAATTATGCACATTTCTTTCTTTATTGTTGAAATTGAATTTTTATTAAATCTTTCTTTATGACTTTGGTGACTAAACCAGTTTATCTTTACTATTTTCGATGTCAGCCATGTGTCATAATGTGATTCCTCTCCAAGGACATATGAGGTGGACTTGGTGAGTGTATACAAGGAAGCAAACGCAGAGAACCTTGAGGATGGGGGTATGTGGGGCTGTTATACAACTAGGACCCACTACCCACCTATGTGTGATGACTATCTCTTGGAGGCTAACCACCTTATACAACAAGAGAGAGGTCATTATGGCTTGTTTGGATGGTCTCACCTTGTGAGTGTGGCCTAACACCAACAAGTCACTGAGTGTGAGGTATGGATTTTGGCTCTTGGCTCATGGATTATGTATTATGGATTAGTATGCTGCTTTCTGGTATCCAGATGGACCCTTGTGTAGCCTTGTAATGTGATTCCTGGTGATGTGAATTTGTGTGTATGTGAAGAATGTATAATTATTCATGAATGTAGTACTTATGAATTGATAAATGATGGTTGCATGCTTCAAAAAGGAGAAAAAAATTATGATCCTTTGTTGAATATGTTATGAGACTTAGTGTTGTAAAATAATTATAGTGAAATGTTTGGCTTTCAAATGTTGGGTACCGAATGGAAAAATGTGTGTTTTATGTGTATACATATATTGATATTTTGAAGTTATCTGACCTATTAATTGTTTAACAGCACTTTGAAAGAGGAATTGCAATGGTGGTGTATTTGAAAATTGAATACTTTATATGTTTATGTTAGGAGAATTTCTACCAGTTAGGATTAAAAGAGTACACTATTTTCTTGACCTAAAGAATACTGATGAGTGTCAATGTTGACATTTTGTGACTTCCAATAGGAAGTCAAGTTTTACATGGGGAGGATGTAGTGCCCCTCCATTTTTCCACTGTGGATGTGCAGTTTAATGATCATGACTAAGTTTGACTCAGGACAAAGAGGTGATCTGGGAAGGTTGTTAAATATTGGGATTGAAGATGGTGCTGCCATGGGGGGAGGTTTAAAGAAATTTCTGATTGAGGTATGCAATTCATTGAATTAGTGAATGTCATTGAGATTGAATAAATTTTGAAGGTAATTTAGAGCATAATTGTGTTTTGAGATTTACGATGATTCTTTTGTTGTGGGAAGCTTTAGAATTTGGTATATGTTTTCAATTTGTGATCAAAATGAAATCTTGATTCTGTATATTATTTCTGTAATTGTTCTTTTAGACCAAAACCCTTGTATCATTCATTGCTCTAATGTTATTTAGATAGATTTGTATTTCTTTTATTTGTCAGAAATACGTAATTGAAACCTCCACATGTATTAATAATGAATGGCATTTAGTGTACCATGGGTACCATTCCATTTATATCAAACTTTTAAGATACATTTGCGAAACTCCTGAGGTATTATGAAAGCTCTTGATAACATATTATAGTGTATCCTTCTGCAATTATTATTATACCAAAACCACCTAAATTTGTACATGAGATAACTGATTCTTTCTGTCATTACAAAAATCTCTAGCTTGTCTTAATTAGGCAAGATTTGAGGTGAACTGTAGGACCATTATGTTTCAAGAAGGGCATCTAGCTTATTCCTTTTGGTTGTGACAACTTCATTTCTGATTATAAATTGAGAATTTGATCTTTCTTTGCATGGGTATCTATTGTAATTGCTTGGTTTCTAAAATTGTTGGTTCCACTCCTCTATTCTCGTACTCCATCAGATTATTACTTTCTAAAGACAAAGACAACTATGTAGTGTCTTGGTATAGGGCGTTGGTATCCATCTCTCTTCCTCTATGCCACCCACAATGTTTTCCATATAAATGCTTCAGTTTTCTTTCAAGACAATTAAAAAAGCTCTTTTCCTCAACCATTCAGCCTATTCTGGAGATAGCCAGCGTTATCTTCTGTAGAGGCTCATAATGAATGAGAGAATATATTCCTAGTAGTATTATTATGGGAGGGAGGACTAAAAGATGGGGGATCCACATGAAACAGAAGCTTGTCGTCCTCTGGCATTGTTAATGGACATGGATTCCAGCCTAAACATAGGGTATGATGAAGTGAAATACTGGTATGTCTTTTTGCTCCTGAAATTTCTGTATATTGTTAAGAGGTATTGGGAAGGCTTTATTATGGATTACAATGATTTGATATGGGATGCATTTGAATACCATTGATTGCTTTAAGTTTGATTAGTTTTGAGTCTGTGTGATGGAACATCAAGGCTTTGAAGAGAAATTGGGCTTTACGCCTGTTAAACACATTTCCCTATAGGTTCTAAGTCTTTTCTATTTAATCTAGGTATTGCGATCACTTCATTCATGAGATAATATCTCTATGGGACATTCTTAATTAGTTCATGGTTTCTAATTTCTTACAAATCCATGGAAGATTCTTCAACCTTTTTAAAAATGATTTCTTTGAAGAAATTGTGTAGGAGTTTAGTCTTCCAATTTTCACAAGTTTTCACTTTGCTAACTGCATGTACTTGAAAATTTGCATTTGTTTGGAAGTTCTCAACCTTCATAACATCCTATTTTTTGGTGCCTATTCTTAAATCATTTCTTTGAAATGCTTCCTCTCAATAATCATTGTGTCTTATCTATGCTTCCATAAGTGTTATGACTTGAGTTTTTCTTTTGACAAATTCATTTTCATTTGTGGAAAATCCATACCCTGTTCCTTGGCATAGTAGGGTGGATGTTGGATTTGGATTTAATGCCTATTGATTGCACTTACCTTAAGTATTTTATGTACATTTGATTAAGTCTAATGTTATTTCCAACTTTATCTTCTCAGTTAGATTCTTGGGAGATTCTCTTTCTTTATATGATACCTTCTTAGATTATCTTGTTGTTGACGTTTCTGAAGGCATTTTTGTCAAACAGCTTGCATGCCTTGTCGAAAGCTTCTTACTATGCATATTTTGCATACATGTCTAGAAGAGCATATCCTTGAAAATCTCTAATTAAAGAGTCAAGCTTACACTTGCCAATTACGTTCGCTTGAAAAAAAAATTCCAAAGATTTCTTTATTATGATTTTTGTTGCATATCTTGCAATCTTTTCTTAATATTCTTGATACACGGTCTTTCTCTTTGTTTGGTGACTCTGCCTTCATGGGAACCTTGAATAAATCAAATAGTATTATCTTGCTGAGTAATAATATCGTACCGGTGTTAAAGTTATAGATTGAGAATAATAGATCTATCCTAGTTTGTTTTAAACTATATCTAGCTGCGTTTAAATACAGTTCATGAGGCTTCCTTTCTTTTAGGTTGTTTGTGAAATAGTTAGCATGCCTAACAAGGCATTGGTAACTTCAACATCTAACAAATCCCTTGCAACAACCTGAGGGATAAATTTCATTGTCGAATAGAATTCAGCACTTACTCAAAGGTTCTTACGAACTCTAAATGTTTTAATTTGCTTTATGGGCATCATATTAAATTTAGAACTTCTAAATCTTCTCTATGTTGGTTCCATTTACCTTTTAGAGGTTTCTTAGAATGTGTCTTCTATTTGTATAAATCATTTGATGAACATCTCGAAGATACTATGACCTTTAGCTGCATGCGATTATATTTTACGCCTTTGTTATTACTATGTGGAATGGATCTATTAAATGTTTAAGTGGTCTCAAGCTTATGCTTGGGGTGGAATTTGTTTAGTTAAATATTATATCTTTATTTGATAATTCACTTTATTAGTAGAAGGATTGTAAACTGATTTCTTACGAAGAAAGGATTAGAAATAGATGTGGAATTTAATATTTCTAGTTAGGATAATATCTTTGACTTTCAATATTTATAAATTTACAATCTTGTATGTATGAAAGGATTTAAGTCTTAATTTTATTAGTAAAGATGATATTCGATAAATATTCACTTGAATTATAGAAGTAAGTAGATAGAAATTATGTTGCATCATTTTAATAATAAAAAACAATTTGAATAGAGAAATTTATCTTGTTAAGTTGTAGAAGTATGAGTGGAAATGGTTAGGTAAATGCCTAATATTTAAGAAATGTTTTGTATTATAATATATGTTTTGTAACCTAATACTGAAATTTTCTATGATAACAATGTTGACAATCTATCTATAGTCACCTAACTATTATTTATGACAACTGATGTTTATATTTGTGTAGGGAATATTGGTATTGGATCTTGTGATTATTTGTGAAGTTTAGATTCCATGATAGTGGTGATAGGGAAAATATAATGTATTCCATTATTTTCATGAAGTTCGATCATGTCATATCTTACATGTTGATAATGAATGATGATCCCTTCAACCCTCTCTTACTTACTCTTCATGTTACTTTTATATTTACAATGATAATAAGATTGGGTCTTCTTTAATTTATACCTTCATTATATAACTCTTTCATTAGGGTGAATATATTTCTTCAAGAGTTACAACATTGGAGTAGTGTAATGCAGTATTTAATAGTTTACCTCATGTTATTAAGGATTTTAATCTTGAGTAGGTATTACATACTATTTTGTAATTTTAAGTTTAAGTTCTTAACTATGAAGTCTCTGCGATGTACGTACATAGGCAAGGCCATCATGAACCCCCGAGACATTAGGTTGGTCCCTTAGGGCCTTAAGATTGCCATTTTATGCTATTGAGATTGTGAAGTTACTAATCATGCAGAGCTAATGTTTCTTAAGATGTGTAGTTGAGATCTATGCCATGCAGGACTCAGAAGGAAAGAAGGTACCTTCCCACGAGGCAAATAGAGGACTATCTGGTAGCATTGGTAAATGTGTATAAATGTGTACAATTTAATGTAACACTGTACTTTACATTTTATTTATTATGAATATATTTTGACCCTTGACTCGAGGTTTACTACGATAAACTTTGTAAATTGTTATCCTTTCATCCTATGGAGTTCATTATTGTTAATTTTCATGGGTAGGCATTTCATATTGTGCACATGTGTGTCTTCATTTGGAGCGTTTGGATTTAGAATAACCATGGCTGTTAGTTAGATCATGTTAGTAATCTGTAATGTAGTCATCTAATTAAATATAATTTAAATGAGTTTAATATATGGTTGAATATTCCTTAATTTCAATAATGCAGTCATGTTATCCCTAGAGATGTTAGTTAACTTTTTGTAACAAACTATGTTATATCTTGTACCATTACTTCTATTTTTTTTTTATTTTTTTTAAATCTGCCTTTTATGTTGCTTTATTTGACTTATATCTAGGGTTGCATGGCAGGGCATTACACGTTGAGAACAAAAAATCTCTTTGAAAGAAAAATAGATATCATATTGGAAAATACGATGTGTTTTAGAATATGCTCTAAAATTACAATTTCACTCTAGATAGAAGACACATGAAATAAGTCTCTATCAGCATAAAGTTACAAAATGCCCTTCAAATCAAGATGAAATACCACACAAAACAAAGTATCATCAATTATCACATGCAAGGATAAATGATAAAACATGTTAAAAATACAATGTGTTTTTACACATGCTCTAAAATTGTAATTTAACTCAAAATAGGAGGCATGGAATGCATCTGTGCAAACATTGAGAATAAAAAATATATTTGAAAGTAAAACATATATCATGTTGGAAAACACAATGTTTTTTGGAATATTATCTAAAATTACAATTACTACGTGCCCTTGAAATCAATGTGAAATACATCAAAAACCAAAGTATCAGGAATTATCAATCCTTCAAGGATAAATCATGTTGAAAAACAATGTGTTTTTAATATGCTCTAAAATTCATATGAAAATGTTTTTCATTAATTATGTATATTAATGTACAATCAAGAAACTTGATATGTGCTACTTAAACATTTCTTATCTATATAAATTTATTATAAGAAGAATACTTTAAGATGGTAACTTAAACTTTTTTCTACTCTCTGTCTAATGCTTATTACAAATATATAGATTTTGTTTTGCATCCCGACTAGTTAATTTTTTTAACATTTCTTTTATATTTTATATTGCAATGATGGGAGACCCTTTGGAGATAACTACTTCCAAAAATGAGATTGTGATCATGGAGGACATACCAAATGTCAGAAGAGATGTTTTTTCTAAGCCTCATATTCAACAACATGAAGATAGTTAGAACCAACACGATGATGAGAATCACACCTAGCTTGATGAAAATAATCACATGCAATGGGAACAAATTTCCATGAAAATAAAATAAGTTGCATGAAGAACAAGTGGAATTACATGAACTGCTCATTTGCATTAATGGCCATATGTCTACCATTTTATTGGACTGGCATTCGGTCTTATAGCTTTTTGAGTCCATGGATAGTAGTGATTTCTTTTGTGATTCTCTGTGTGTTTTTTGCACTTATCTTTTATATGATATATCTAAAGATTATACAAAAGTAATGACTTAGGTTGGAGAACAATGAGCCCACAATATTTGCAAGTTATTCATACCAACTAATTCTACTGGCTTTATTAGCATGTTTAGCAAGCCTAGTTTTTATATTCATTACCATCAATGTGATAAGAAAAAAATAATATGCCCTAAAAATTTTACACCCACCATTTCTTGTATGTTTTATTCTCTCCATAAGTAGAAATAAAATTACTGTTTTTATATTACACTTTTGATTAATGTTCTTATATATTAAAAATTTTGTGACTCAACACTCCATAATGTTAGCTTAGTATGCAAATATTAGTGATAATTCATAATGTATTTTTTAATCTGAAGACAAGGTGACTCGATTGGGAGAATTTCCTACCACTTTCAATTAACAAAAAAATAAAAATAAACTACTTTCCTTCTTCAATTCTAGTTTATGAAAGTTGATAAATACAAATATAACTTAGAATCCTTTGGGTACAATGATTGAGTTACTAAATTTTCTTGAATTTAAAACAATGTGTTTTATTTATATACACATTATTTATTGATTTCTGAAAATATACACATATGACAATCAAGATACACGTACTGAAATTCAAGATACTTTTATAAATATATGACAACAGTTCAATCTTTCAAAACATGGACTATATTGATGCACTGGTTATATGTTTCTATATTGTATATATAGAATTTGAAGTGTGGTTTACATAATGGTGAAGGGAAAACTAAGGAAAAATGTATTAGTGCATCTCTAATCCTCCTCTCGATATTTACAAATAATATACATTACATACAAGCCCATCAACACATGTTATATCTATTGTTGTAAGGCATTTTTGTTAACAACTATAAGTAGGCAAGTGGCATTCAGAGAGCACTAGTCACTCACACATCCCTTGATTGCTCTCAAAATGTGATGAATCAATAGCCAATCAATTCAACTATAAAATCTTGAATGTATTAAATGAGTTTGGAAATGATTTAGTAAATTGAAATGTAAAATTCCTTGAATGGGTGTTTGAAAGACTCTGTTTGTAAAATTCCATCACGTAATCAATGTGGTCAACTTATCTGCAAAATATCTTAAATGGGTATTGAAATTTCTTCTTTTCTTTGACATGTATAGGAAGTATATTACCTAATGCAAGGACCATGGCCATGGCTTCCAATCACTAGAAAAGCCTAACAGGGAAAAAAATAATGAATTTTAGAAACATTATTATCAACATACAAGAAGAATAGATAATTTTAAAAATCTAAAAGAAGGATCTTTATTACCATCCTTCATCAATACAGTAAGCCATTCTAGTGCACCATAGCTGAGGGGCATCATAATCAACCCTAGTTCCCAAAAAGACCATAAAGTGAAGCTTTGATTTTTCCATCAATGGTTGTGGAGAAAATGAATTATATGAAACAAAAGAATTACAATCAATATACAATTATCACAAAACCAAGTACTTTAGTCATTGTCATTGACTTGACATTGGTCAAAAATCAAACAACAAAGCAAAGAGCATCACAAAAACTTTGATATATTCAATTGCCATGTCAATGTGGCAACTAGGTTTTTAGAAAATAAGTACTTGGAAATTTTCTTTACAGTGAGGAATTTAAAATATACAGGTGCTTCATGGCATTCAAATGCATATTGCTTTCGACCAGCTACTGTATCCCACACTAACAACATAGGGATGAAGGTTCTAATTATGGTCTTGCATAAACTAAGAAAATTTACTGGAGCTGGTATGTTGGATAGATTAGATTACCTTGAAAGACTTGTCATCCACACATGTATAAGAAGGCATAACAGAAAGCATATGTAACACTATAAGAAGGCTCATGGCCTTGAAATGTATATCAAAATGTAGGTTTCAAAACACGTTGTGTTTTCTAACTTGAAAGTGTGTTCATCAATATGCAGGGATTATATGAAAGTAATAAATACTAGCAAAAATAGAGTACCCATTTAACTCAAGATAAGTCTTTTAAGAATGCAAGCAAACCTCTAGGTGCTTCCTCAAACTAGTTTCCCCATGACAAGAATATGTGTGTGTGTGTGGGGAAAATAACGGAGACAATGGAATGCTTACAAGGTACATGTAAGCATCTTAATATATTAATAGAAAGCATCCTGTCCTAAATTGATAATAGACTTCAACTTGAAAAGATCAAATTTAGAAAGGGTATTGCTGGAAATGAAGTAAGGTGAGGTTATGTAAGCATTTTCCTTGAAATAACAAAAAACAAAGTAGTTTCTTACCTATTACTCATCCATCTAGGATCCATATGCAACGATTCCCTAATGTAATAGGAACTTTTACCAAGGCCACCTAAGACAACATAACAAAACCATATGTAACATTATAGGAAGGCTCATGGCCTTGAAATGTATATCAAATAGCAGGTTTCAAAACATGATCTGTTTTCTAATTTGCAAGTGTGTGCATCAATCTGCAGAAATTATATGAAATTAAATAAATACTAGTGAAAATAGAGTACCCATTTAACTCAAGCTAAGTCTTTTAAGCATGCAAACCAAACTCTAGGTGTTGTCTTGAACCATTTTCCCCATGAAAAGAATATATATGGACAATAACAAAGACAATAGAATGCCTACAAGGTACATGTAAGTGTGTTAATATATCAATAGAAAGCATCCTATCCTGAATAGGTAATAGACTTCAACTTGAAACAATAACATTTATAAAGGGTATTAGTGGAAATGCAGTAAGGTGATATTATGTAAGAATTTTCCTTGAAAATACAAAAAATAGAGTAGGCACTTACCAATTACTCATCCATCTGGGATCCATATGCAATGGTTCCTTGATGCAGTAAAAAAAATTACTAGAGCCACCTAAGACAACATAACAGAATGCATATGTAAAATTATAAGAAGGCTCATGGCTTTGAAATTTATATCAATTAGTAGGTTCCAAAACACTCTGTGTTTTCTAATCTGCAAGTGTGCATCAATCTACAATGATCTCATAAAACTAGAGGAACTCAATGAAATGCTTGCATTTATAATTATTTTTTGGTGTTCCCATTTTAGTTTCTTTACATTCTTTTGGTTAGGAATATCATAAGAATTGTTTGCATTATCTTTATATAAACCTTCTCTAACATCAGAAATGCTACTTGGTCAAAGTGTTTATTAGAATTTCTCAATTCATTTTCCTCCTTCTTAGCATCAAGATTCATAGTTGGAGACACACATTTTTTTCTTCATTAATTTGATTGAATTGTAGATGTTGATGGATTTCATGCCTTTCATCATTTACAAGTAATTCACCACCTCCCAACTTCATTTGTCTACATTCAAGAATAGGCAAAACTCCTTTCAAAGTTGAGAGGGATGGCAGCTTATCAATGGCATAAGGCTGCCAATTTTAAGCAATGCTCTAAGGTCCTTCTAGGAGAGAAGGTTCCTCATCCACATTTATTTCATGAAAATCATTTTCAAAATAATTTTATCAATACTTTTTGCATGAAGCATTTTGAGAGACTTGAATTTCCACTTTTCTTGCTGGATGAAAATAGTTTTCCTTATAAATTTATCCTTACTATTTCTCTTACCATGGTTATACATTGAGAAATAACATTTGTCTATATTACATATAATCTAGTATTTGTTTCAAGTAGAGAACTATGGCAGCCCTTACTTTGAATATTTTCTTTTTTATGCATTGTTAGCAAGAAATGTAGAGGGGATACCAATCCGAAGATCCAGTCCTTAGTCATGTTTTTGTAGTCAATTTATACCCTGGTCAAGTAGCTAGAGATTGATAGCAAAACATAAAGAATAATAGAAACAAACTATCACATATAGATCGCAATAACAAGATAACATAGAATTACTCAGTATCGATAGATCTATATATATATATATATATATACAACAATCAAATGTATACATTAGATATCCATTTTCTAATAGGTCTAAGATTCTACCTTACTAGTTACATACATAACTTCTATGTCACTCTTACATTAGAAAATATATCATATCATACTCTCTCTCTCTCTCTCTCTCTCTCTCTCTCTCTCTCTCTATATATATATATATATATATATATATATATGGATGTGTTTCCTATCAGTTTCAACCTCCGTATAGTGTGTGCACTAGCTTCTGATCAGCTTTGCTTTATGCTTTGCACCTTGCTAACATCATCCCCCCTAAAAATTATGGCTTGTCCTCAAGACATACCTTGCTCCGATTGAAAGTATTTCTTGAGTCTGGCACCATTGACATATCCAACTGATATTTGACCCTCCATGCTCTTCAATATGACTGCTCTGAAATCTGCAATTGCTTCAATATAGAATGGTCCTAGCCACCTTATCTTTAGTTTTCCTTGCTTTTTAAACTTGTTGTGACCTTCCTTAAATGTCTTGTTCCTCAAGTTTCTATCATGCCAGGATTTCTATCTTTTCATTTCCAAGTTCATATTATATGCTGCTATCATTCTATCCTCATCTATTTTCTCCAGTTCCTCAATCCTTTGTGTGAGAGAGTCTTCTTCATTCATATTGAGGGTCTAGGTAGTGCGGAAGTTTGGCAGTATGAAGTGTATCGGTATTGTAGCATCTATTCCATACACGATTTCATAGGGATAAAAAAGATGAAGAAGATAATGATGGAAAGAAGATCCCTAATGTCACTTTGGAGTCCACTAATTTATGGGGCAATCCTGATGACCAAAACCCTCCTCCTTCTAGTGTTATATCTCTCTGCTGCTTATTAGCATGTTGTTATTTCTTTTTTGTCTAGGTGTTCCTTAGTTAGACTTTGGGGTGTGACATCATGTACCCACTCTTTTTTGTGAATATGTTTAATATTGTTTAAATCATAATATAGATGCTTATTCATAAAAAAAAAATTGTCTAAATTTATATCTTCCTGCATAACATTTGAGAACAATGGCATAAATTCGTTTCCCAAATCAACTTCCTTCAGACGGCACTCTTCTAGCAGTATAGACACCACTTCTTCTGTATATGCTGCACAAAACTTCACAAGCCTCCTCAAATTTGTAATAGCCTATTTTGTAACACCTAGAGGCATATATCAGTGTCATTTTAAAATAGGGCCAGTCTTCACAATGCAAATAGTAACTCTTAAAAGTAGAACTCCTATAATGGAACAATTCAAGAATCAATGCATTTTTACTTTGAAGTAGGTAAAATATTTATATTGTCAATAGAGTTGACATAGAGATGTTAGCAAGGAGGTAAATCAAACTGATAGAGCAATCTTGGAACAGGTTCAAATTTACAAAAAGAGTAGCGAACATAAACATGATTCAAAAGAAGCCTTCGCAAGTCACCGTGGACTGGGGTGGCAACTTTGATAAGCCATATATTTAATCATATATACACTAAACCTAAACTATAAAATCCATAGTAGTAGGAGGTTACAGAGATTTAACAATGACTTCATAAAACTGCTTCTATATTTTATAGTTTGTCTATGATGTAGCCAAGGAGGATTAAAAATGAAAAAGAAAAAGATGAGCCATCTTAAATCCTGTTCAAAATATTTAGACAAACAGACATGTTGGAAAATTGAATTTCATCAGAATAGGTGTGTACCTAACGCACACACTAAGGAATCAACATTACATCATTCCCACGTTTTGGGCAGTGTATTGATTCTCTTGTGGAGAGATGCCTCTGGCAATATTTTGCAACAATATAAATTTCACATATGTTTTCTATTCTTGGACTGAGATGATATTTGCACTAACTTGACCTTTTAGGAATTATCAAAATATATTGTTATTATTATTAAATTTTTATAGATTCAGCCAGGAATCCAATTCTCATATTAAGGAATTTTGTCATGTCAATGAACATTCGATTTGTAAGTATGATTATCAAGTAAAATAACATTATAAAATGTTATATGAAATCAAATGTACCTAGCCCTACAACCTACTAACCAATGTCAGAAAAACATTGAAACAACAGTGTCCATTTACACTTTTCAATAATCATGCTCATGGTAAGGTGTCAAACTACACCAATAGACACCAAGTTTTAGTATATATCAAGAATCTGAATGGGGATGAAGATCAATGTTCACCGAAAGCACATGGCAGCCCACACTATCATGAGAATAGTGTTTGTGAAATGGAACAATTTGGAAGGAGTCGATGAAAATATGAGAAGTGTTCAAATGGCTAGAAGAAATGTAGCAATAGGCAAAAGTGATCAGGTACTCTTCACATAAGCAATAATAAACATGTGGAACCCATAACCAACATTAAGGTAATAAGCAAAGCTACAATTATATTAGGTTAATTGAAGAACTGCAACTTCTCACAAACAACTTCATGTACACAATGGCAAGGTAGCCAATCCTCAATAGTAAAACCACTCGCAGCAAAGCAAGAACAAGTGGAAAAAAATTAACACTATAATACAAGCAGTGTCAATGTTCACTAAGTGAAAATTAAAAATTTACTTTACAGGACCTCATCATTGACCCGCCCTAACATGAGGACCTGCATAAATGTTGCCAATATTTAATTACAATATAGTAGGGTAAAAGACCCTGGATAATAAAATGTAACTGAAAAATTAAGCCCCAAAAGAAATGTAAATGAAACAAGAGTGAGTAAACTTAAGCAGTTAAACCATGAATGATATGAACAAAGTATAGGCTTGTAGATGAAGGACCCCTCAATTAAGCACAGATCTGATAAAGATCAATCTAGGACAGCACAATATATAAAAGGAACAAACATGCTATTAAGAAGACAAGGCAACCAGAATTCATTTTATGTATCCCATCTGCAACTTGTATAGATACTCTTCTTCCCATGTCAAACAGTCATTAAGCCATTCCCCACTATAACTATGTCGTTCAAAATTTCTCCTATTTGATTCATCAAACTCAAAAACTGCAAAATCAAAATATTTTACATGAGTCTCATCTGCACACCATTTCGAATTGGGCCTTTATCTTAAGCGTACATGCTCAAAGCACATAAGAATAAATAATTGATGGCATCTTGAATAGATTGAAATAAAAATGTATGAAATATAATTAAACATGAGTACTTCTATTATAACTTCATACAAGTAAGTACCTTCATTTAAAAAGCAAGCTCTTACACTAGCAAATATCTCATCAGGATCAATATCTTGTTTACTGATCATTTGTGGAATCAGATTCTCTTTCCTGTGACCAAAAAAGGTGTCAGGAAGCTATGAAAGTTTAAAGCTTTATAAAAAGGAAAACATATAAACAACTACTTGTCCTCATCTACCTTGTCCATGATGGTATGAATTCCCCTCGAGCAACATCATCATCACTGTCATCCTCATCTGGACCTTTACAAGGTAATATTTCATAAGATTCAATATTGATGTTGGATTTTGATGATTGATCTGAATTTGTATTACTGCCCAACATTGACTGCCCTTCTATTTCACATGTACCTTCTGCACAACTAGTTGACATTCTTAACACCTGTGATACAGTACCATAAACAAAGTTGGAAACATCAATTGTACCATAAGAATGAACCAGTATAGTTTGAGTGAGATACAATAATCCTCCAATCATTGACTCAATTTACATCCAGTTGCCATGGGAGTACTCATTGATTTTGAGTCTTCCATCCCAAATTTCTTCAACAATTCTTTCTCATATTTGATCTGAGAAATGAAGATTCCCTTTTTGGTTTGAGTGATTTGCAGACCCAAGAAGAAATTCATTTCCCCAAACATGGACATCTCAAATTCACTTTTCATTTGATTTGCAAAAGTTTTGCACATACTATCTCTTCCTCAAATAATGATATCATAAACAAACACTTCAACAATCAAGATGTTTTCATGATCAATTTTGAAGTATAAGTTACTATTAGCAGTACCTTTGTTGAAACCAATCTTCAAAAGATGCTTATCCAGTCTTTCACACCAGGCTCTTGGGGCTTGTTTAAGTCCATACAGTGCTTTCTTCAACTTGCAAACCATATCACCATGATCAGACAATTGAAATCCATCTGGTTGCTCAATGTAAACTTCTTCTTCCAAGTCACCATTCAGGAAGCCAGACTTGACATCCATCTGATATACATTGAAATCTTTGAAGGTAGCAAAGGCAAGAAATAATCTGACTGCTTCAATTCTTGCCACCGGAGCAAAAGTTTCTTCAAAATCAACTCCTTCTACTTGGGAGTAACCCTTGTAGACCAATCTGGCTTTGCTTCTGACTGCTTCACCATCTTCATTCATTTTATTTCGGAAGACCCATTTGGTTCCAATCACATTCTTGTTTTTAGGTCTGGGAACAAGATCCCAAGTGTGATTTTTCTCAATTTGCATCAGCTCTTCCTCCATTGCTTTAGTCCAGTTGTCATCATTGCATGCTTCATTTACTATCTTAGGTTCAATATTTGAAATCAGACCATACTCTTCTAAATCTTGAGCAATCCTTCTTCTTGTTTGAACACCTTTGCTTTTATCACCTATGATCTGGTCTTCAGAGTGATTCATTTTTACATACCTGGGAATTTTGGGACTTACTTGCACTTCTATTGCTTGCACATGTTCATTCATACTTATCTCTTCTTCCTGATTCACCGGATCAATTTGAATCTAAATTTTAGAAGGGGCTTGGACTCCTTGGATCAAAACATCATTCTGATCATCTTCATCATATTCATAATACCTTGAAGATTTTTCAATACCTTCATCAACCTTCACATTTGTACTTTCTATAATCTTTCTCAATCTCTTGTTATAACACCGGTGTGCTTTGCTTTGAGTAGAATAACCCAAGAATATTCCTTCATCACTTCTAGCCTCAAATTTACCTAGATCTTCATCTCTTTTAATGTAACATTTGCTACCAAAGACTCTGAAATACTTCACAGTGGGAGTGATGCCAAACTAGAGTTCATAAGGAGTCTTACCAGTATTGCTTCTGATTTGAACTCGATTAAGAGTGTAGACTGCAGTGCTTACAGCTTCTCTCCAGTAGATCTAAGGAACATTTGCTTCCATCATCATGGTTCTAGATGCCTCCTGGATGGTCCGGTTCTTTCTCTCCACGACTCCATTCTATTGTGGTGTCCTTGGAGCAGACAACTATCTTTTTATCCCATGTTTCTCACAGAATTCTATGAACTCACCGGAAGTGAATTCTCCACCTCTGTCAGACCTTAGACATTTTATGTTCAATCTGGTTTCATTTTCTACCATAGCCTTGAATATTTTAAATTTCTCAAGGGCCTCAAATTTCTCTTTGAGAAAAGTTACCCACATCATCTGAGAGTGGTCATCAATTAATAACATGAAGTATCTATCACATTGCACACTCCTGATTCTTGCCGGACCACAAAGATCTATATGAACTAAGTCTAATAATATGGTAGAAGATTGTTCTTTACTTTTGAATGTGACTATGTTCTGTTTACCCAACTGACATTCTTTACACAAACTATTAGTAGGTTTCACCAGTCTTGGAAGATCTCTTATAGCTTAAGTGTTGCTTATCTTGATGATATTATAAAAATTTACATGACACATTCCCCTATGCCACAACCAACTCTGATCAATTTGAACAAATAAGAAACTTTTACCAGTACCAACCAAGTGGAAGATATTACCTTTAGTTTGAGTACCAGATGCAATCTCTGTTCTGAAACTTTCAAAGATCTTGCATTTTCCATTTTTGAATCGAAGATCATAGCCTTTGTCCACTAACTGTCCAACACCGAGAAGATTGTGCTTCAGGCCTTCAACATACAGTACATCACTAGTTTTGTTCTTTCCATCAAAAGAAATAGTTCCTCTACCTCTGATTCTGCCACCAGAATTATCACCAAATTTTACCACTCCTCCTTCATACCTTTCAAAATCTATGAACTTATTTTTGTCACCTGTCATATGGTGGGAACATCCACTATCAATGACCCAATCATCTTTTTCTTCAACTTGGGTAGCCAGAGCTTTTTCTACAATTTTATGATTGACAGATTCAGAGGGAATTGGATCTTCTTCCTTGATGGCAATAAACACCCAGTCACTTATGGATTTGTTTCATGTCTCTGATTCATCATCTGTTACTCCTTCATCATCATCATCTTCATGAACATAGTAACATTTCTTTTGGAACCTTGATCTGTTAGGATTTGGTCTTGAAAATCTTTCCAGACACCTTGAGGCAAAATGACCAATCTTATTGTAGTTAAAACATTTAAAAAGCAATTTGCCCTCATACTTAACGAATCCTCTTGGCAGTCTTTTTGTAATAAGGGCTTCAAGTGGAGCAGCTTCTGCTTCGTCTTCTTCCAGGTTGTTTCTTTCTTTTTCATACCATGATAGTTTTTTTGAAGAGTTCTCTCTCGGATCAAACTTTTGTTTTCCTTTTATAGAGGCACTAGCTTTGAATGTAGATTTAGTTTTGGGGGGGCATCTCCAAACTCAGTCAATTCAAATGCAGCCAGTTTACGAACCAATTGATCTCTTGAGATACCTGAAAAGGATCTGAATTCTTCAATAGCAGCAACCTTATATTTGTAAGAATTAGGAAGGGATCTGAGAACTTTGCCAACAATCTCATCTTCATCCAAGATTCCACCAGTACATCTAATGCCACAAACAAGCTCATTTACTCTTGGCATAAATGTAGTGATATTTTCATCTTCTCTCATCTTCAGGTTTTCAAATTTTCCTTTCAGACTCTGTAGCTTGGCACATTTAACATACTTGTCTCCTTCATGTAGAAGTTCCATTTTTTGCCAGATCTCATATGCAGTTTTTAGATCAATAATATTTGTTAGCTCTGAATCAGATAAGGCACTTAGAAGAGCTTCTTTAGTCCATAGATTGTTTTTAGCATCTCTGATTTCATCTACGGTAGGTGGACCATTCTGTGGAGGATCATACCTCTTTGAATCCATGATCCAATACTGCATTCCCATACATTGCAAGTGGCATTCCATGTGACTTTTCCAAAGAGTGAAATTGGTTCCATCAAACCTCAGACTATCCTTCTTGTAGGACGACATCCTGGATCTCCTCAAACGGATAAGCTCCTTTTAGAGGAACTTGGCTCTGATACCAATTGTTAGATTTGGGACATACAACTGAGAGGGGGGGTGAATTAGTTGTCCAAAACTTTCTTGCAATTAATCACTTAAATCCTTTTCTTCATTTAGTCACATAATAATAAATCAATCATGGAATTATAATGCAACAATTCAAGAGCAGAAACACATTAACACATATGACACCAAGATTTTGATGTGGAAAACCTAGTTAAGGGAAAAACCATGGGGTGACTAACCCAAGATTGTATTCTATGTTAAAAGAATAGAAAGAACAAAATGGCACATGCCAATTAGGGCTCACTGCCCGAATACACTACTCACTGCCTATAGGAGACACATTGTCTACAGAATAATAAGTATTACATACTTGAACTTAAGAATATCATCTTCACCATGCTTGAGTCAGTTCCATTTAAGCTCAATACTTCTAATCTACCTTTCACTCTATTCCTCTCTACCACACTCTCATCTCCACAAGATACATTTGAAATGACTTTACAACTCCTTATTTATACAAGACATCGACTTAGGGATAATCATCCAAGTAGGCATACATTACAGAGCAAACACATAAATACAACATGACTAATTATGAAAAAACTTCATGCAGATCAACACACTATTAGCCACACAAATCTAAGACTTTAATCTTCCTTAGGAACATGCCATTCTTCATAGAACATCATCAAGATCATCCGCAGGATGTGTAACTCATCTGGTTGGCCTGACTTGGGAAGAACATCATCATCTGAAAGTAATTCTTCAATTACAAGCGTAATCTTCAATGCGGACCACCAACATGAACTGGACATATCCAAAGACCTCCACAAGCTTGGCTGAATCACCAGGAACATCCAAAATACTTCTGCTTACTGAAATCATTCTCTCCTTTATCCAGAACCTTAAGAACACAGTCTGTCATCACTGTCATAATGAAATAGATGCTTGCAGATCTTTAGACCACAAAACAATTGGGTTGTCAATTCACATTGACTTCCTAAATACTCCACCAAATCCATAGGACAAGATATTGCATTTCCAGATCTCATCGAACCTATCTATGTCACTATGTCACTTTTGAACATCTACAAAAACCAGTTTCACTTAAGTGGCCATAAATTCTTCATATTTTCATGCGGACCTCTAAAATCTCTACTGGATCATCTTAAGACACATATCTACAAAACCCTTTGATGCGCATCCTCTGATCTTCATCTTAGCTGGGATTTTTACCTTGATGTCTTCATTGTTCTTCTCTATTCCTGATAGGACTAATTTTATCAATATCCGCAACATACAGCTCATCCCATCCTTATCATCAATGCAACAGGAGTATGTTGACATCAATGACAACACTAGTTAGGCCCATACTTGCAACAGAGCCAAGATCCAAGGTTCTTTTCTTAAATTGAAGCAAATGCCTTTAGAGGTTGAGTTAACCAAGAAGGGGGATTTAGCATTATACTTACAAGTGTGAAATTATGATCCTTGCATAAAGAGGACATTGATCAATAATGGAGCCACTATGAACATAGTCTTGTTTTCTCTTTCAGAAAATATGAGATATGGACACACCAACATCATGACATGTTGAGACACATTGAGAGGTTACAACAACTTAAAGGTAGTAATGATCAAAAAATCACACTCCAATTCTCCTTGGGACCCAAAATAGTTCCCATAATATTCTATTTCATTGCTAAGGATACTAGTTATAACTTGTTATTGGGGAGACCATGGATTCATAGAATAAAGGCGATCCCTTCCACATTGTTTCAGAAGATTTTATTTTTTAATATTAGAAAGATCTATGTGACAAAAAGAGATCTTAAACCTTTTATCATGGTAAGGACAAATGCAACTAGAAAGAAGATAGGCATCCTTATCAACTAGGAGCTATCGACAAATAAAATTCCCATTCTAGATCCAATCCCTCAATCAATATGCATTAAGAAGGAAGAACAACCTAGCTAGACAACGAGAAATATAGAAATGAGGAAATTTGAGAAGGGAGAGTCGTCAAAGAAAAATAAGTGATTTTGAAGGAAACAATATCCAAAATTATAGAATTATTAGAAAGAGATGGCCCCACTAATTCCCCTTGGATGTATGCACTATAAATGTATTCTTAGATGCTAAGCAAGAGGAGACTAGTCAAATTATCTTGAAAAAACAAAATATAGGTGAAGTTCCTCCAATAATGAAGTGGCCCAGGGTCTAAGAACATTTTTGAGCTGCAATACTAGATCTAAGAGAGGTGGATCTAGGTGCCTTTTTCTGATCTTGAGGAAGAAACATTAGAAAGATATACTCCTCTAACACCTCCAAGAGAGATGTCATCAAGTGAATCATACATGCCTCTAACTCAAGAAGTGAGTGATTCTTATGTATTTCTTTCACCTCTTGAAGAAGCCTATATGCCTTGGACAAACTTGACATAGGTGGAGGTTACTGATCAAAGACAACCTTATCCAATTTATAATGAGTTCACAAATGCTCTAGAAGTGTTATCTAGAGCCTTCATAGCTACAAATACTTAAGAACCCCATTGTACTTGAACTTCGATACTATCCAATGATATATGGGAATCTAACTATAGGTTCAAATCAAAATAATTGAGAGGTTTCCTAATGAAGATGAATTTCATGAAGGAGAGTTTATCAAATAACACAAATTACAAATAACCATAAGAGGTGAAGACACTACTATCCTTGAACTACTAGATATAGGATACTCCATGGACCTACAACCAAATCCAAATGGAAAGACAAGAATAAGTTTTATTCCCCCATAAGAGAAAAGGGAGCCTCAAATTCCCTTCAAACTATTTCAATTCTTGAAAAGTATCTAGTAATGTGTTGATGTCAAATTTTATAATGCAATATCAATTTGACTTACTCATGGATTTATTAAATTGTGATGGAATCTTTTATAAGAATCCTTCTCATCAACAAGATTATGAATCCTTGGCTCACCTTACTTTACCTTGTTAGATCATAGAATTAAATCCAAAAGAACAAGATAATCTCTTAGGACCTTACAAAATATGAGAAATTATTCTCAAGAAACGTATAAACAAGATAAAAGCATAGAAGAAAAAGGATATTTCAAGAAGAATGGAAGGTTCCTTACATGATTAAAGAAGATGTTTAAATGATTCTTATCTTTTATACACAATGGAGGGTGAAGAATTTGGTGAAACAATCAATTCATTTCACCTAAAGAAATATTATGTCTAAAAACCCTAAAAACATAAAACATCAAAAATACAAAAAAATGAAATAACTCAAAAAAGTTCTTAAAAAACATAAAAATTAGGAAAAGAAAGATATGTATTCGACATTTTATTTTATCATACCTTAGTGAGTGACATGATTTTTTTATAGTTTTCTCTTATAAAGGAGTCTAAGGTTGCCTAGGTATAGGTTGACCTTATGAAAAATTGTACCACCAATCATTCCCCTCTACATTTCCCAATAAATTGAAAGTAAATATGATCTCTTAGATTTATAATAATCCTAGTCTTAACGAACCATGATGTTAAGTCTAAACAAAGTTAATACTCAAAACTACAATTCCACATAGAAGCTTGCAAGTAGACCTTCCCCATTCCTCCTTAGCAAAAGGGAAGCTTAATTGGATAATGAAAGATCTTGGTGACATTCAACTCCTTATCTTTCTTAGCCAAAAATATCAAGGGAATCATAATTGCATAGCAAGTAATCAAGAAAAACTGAGAGATCATAAAAAGGACTACAAAAGAAAAAAAAAAAGAGAAAATACAAAATAATGAGAGAATGAGAAAACATACTGCAAAATACAAAAAAGAAGAAAGAAAGAAATAAACAAAAAGGGAGAGAGGGCTCTACTTAAATGTCACCCACTTCCATGGTCAGCATTGAGTCAATGCTGACATAGAAGTGGACCCCACTGGCTCCCCCGCTCATCCTCTTCCATTCCTCTGTCCATCCCTCCGCCAGTATTAACCGCGTACTTCACTAACTGTAGCAGGCTAACTGCGGACTTCACTAGCTGTAGCAAGCTAACTTTGAAATATTCTTGCGTGCTAACTTTTAAATATTCTTGCCTTCAGCTTTAGATATTTCTATTTTTCTTATCGTTTGTTTGTTTATTTGATTTTTTTTTTCATTTACCCATTGCATGTTGATCACTCTTGATTGTGAGCTCTTTCTTGTATTTTCCTAGAGGAAAATTATATTGCAGCATCTGCATTTGTTTTGCTCCAATCAGGAAGATCGTTTGCCAACAATCTAAGTGGGGATGTTTCTTTTAATTTCTGTAATTAGTCACTTCTTTGAGGGCAATTCAATAAACCCTGTGAGATATGATCTAGGTTTGAACCGATTCAGCGGTGGATTACCAAGCAATGTAGGAAATTTATCCAATTTCAAGCAATTCTGTATATTTCAAACTTGTTATATATATTTCAAACTTGTTATGTATATAGAAAGAAACATTTAATGAGATTTTGCAAATAAAAAACAACAATCAGCCTCTGATGGAGGCATTTTGACATGGTAGTGCACACTGGCATCCATTTTTTAAGCACTTTTTTCTTTAAAGATGTTCTGTATTGCAATTTTGAACCGGCCCTTCACAATCCATTAATATCACTTAAATTTATTGAAAGAATAAACAACACATGGGGGTAGGCAAAAATATGGCAAATGAATAATGGATTTGAAATAATAGAAGTATTATCTACTTTAGACTAAAGAGCTCACAATGATAGATATATTGAATATATTTTCAAGTTATTTAAATGTTTGAATATGAATAAAGTAATGTTGCAGCTAAGTCCTTTCCATATTATCCAAATGGATACTTGTACTATAGCCTCTTAATTATATAGAAAGAAACATTTAATGAGATTTTGCAAATAAAAAATAACTAGTATTTTGGATGTTTCTTTTATTAAGTTCCTTTGCTAGTGGTTTTAAGTGGCCACATAGTTGTTGCAAGTACATTATGCATTATGACAACACATCACTAGTGGCTACAAGTCAAGACAAATCAAAATGACAAATTCCAAGTCTCTACCCTCACCAAATTTGAATCCTAGGATGCTTTGTACCACCCATCAAAATAAAAAAGTGTTCGACAGTTTTTTGCTTTTTCTCAAATAGTTTGTTAAATTTATTTTGTGGCTCAATTTAGTGTGTTTTTCAAATGTTTATGTTTTATCATTTGTGAACCATGAACAATGAATGATAAGTGAATTGAATAGAAATTCTATATATATACATTGAATTATATAAAAGGTTGTAATCAATTGTGTTACATATTATTTGTTGTGTTAATGTGGTATTTAAGAAATTAACACTTTGAGTGTCTAATGTGTAGACATAGATTCGAGGAAGAGATTAATGGGGTTTCAAAATTTATAGGAGGGAAAACCATTACTAATGGTAGGTATTTTAGTGTCCAAAGGGGTAGGTGCATATTCAAGCACTAGATATTGAGAGAATAATAAATTTTTGATGTTTCTATTATAGGTTGTTGGTGTAGTTACCAGTCTTCCTACAATATGGACCAAAGTCATTCTACCACATTATTTGTGTGCATTTATTTTAGGATACTAGGTGGGACTACTATTCATTTTGGTCTCCAACCTTAATGTTACTATCAAGTAGTATCAAAACAAGTTACAACACTAGAAATAAGTTTGTGAGTGTGTTGCATGTATCCTTAAACAAGTGTAAGCTCTAGATAGAGAGATGTAGAGACATCATCCACTGAGGGGATAGTGGTAGTGGAATCTACAAAGTTTAATTCATCTAGTATTGTTAGATAAAGGTAAAAGTGTGAGTGGGTGTGAGAAAAACTTATAGTCAATGTGTGTGTAACTTATGTAGGATAGTACAACTAGGATAGTTGCAAGAATAGGGAATAGAACAAAGATAGCCAAGATGTGACCCAAGAGGAAGAATTCCAAATATTTTAATAGTAGTACACATTGGAGGAAAATTTGGAGTGATGTTAGAAGAGATAAAGGAGACACAAGCAAGGTTCAAAAATTATGAGCAGAAAAGGGAGGGTTAATAGTCATGATGAGTTGTCGTAGTGAAGGAGATAATGGAGTAACATGTTTGAGGTGAAGATAGCCTTGAGATATAATGAGGAAGTGTATATATTATGTGAGCATCCCATAGATAGAGAAATGGGTTATGTGTAACTCATGGAGAACCATGTAGATATCAAGGTAGGGGAGAAGATATCATTCATGGATATGGAGAAAGAGCAAGAAAGAGATGCAACACTAAAATTGCAAGAGGCTAATGAGATAGCAATGGAGAAGCTAACCAAGGAGAGAAAATTTCAAGCCCTTGATCTGTCTAACATTTATTTGGTTGTAGGTCTTGTGGATAGTAAAAAAAAGATATCCTCATACAAGGGTCCATGAGGTTGCAAGAGAAGCATTCCTTTCTAAAGGCATTAATGTTCTAGAGTGTGTACCAAGTGGAGAGGAAGAGTGTAGATATCAAAGTTGAAGAAGAGGCATGTAGGCAATTAATCACACAAGGCCTAATAATTTAAAATGACAACAAAAATTGAGACTTGTAAAATGAATTTAAATGCTATCATAACAAATGAACATGTTTATATTCTACGTGTTACCTTGAAACATCTTAGTAGCCTTTGCTCCATTTATAAAAGTATACAAAGGCTACTCCATGCAAAAAAACTCCATAGTTTCTTGCGTTTCATTTAAAGGTAACACAATCTTAAACACTCTTAACACTTAATTGTACAAATGTATGTTTCATATTAGTTTGTAATTATGTGAAAAATAAAATTAGTTCTTAGCTAAACAAAAGAGCTTATAAATGTTTTGTGGTTAACGTAATTACGTCAGTGTTCCTACATTCACAACAAGGGTGGAGTTGAAGAGCTCAAAAATTTCAAGATTTCGTATAATTTTATAGATTCTAATCTAAAAATTAAAATAAATAAGATTCCAATCTAAAAACAAAACAAAAAATTTAAATTTGGTTTTTATTTTTTATTTTGTCCAATTTCTTTTTTGGTTCCATAGTTTTTGTGATTTTCTTATTTTCAATTTCTTTTTTGGTTTTTATTTTTTACTTTTTTCCAATTTCTTTTCTAATTTTTAATTTTTAATTTTTTCCAATCTCTTTTTTTGTTTTTATTTTTATTTTTTCCAATTTCTTTTTTTGGTTCCATACTTTTTGTGATTTTCTTATTTTTAGTTTCTTTTTTGGTTTTTATCTTGTATTTTTTCCAAATTCTTTTTTAGTTTTTATTTTTTAATTTTTCTAATTTCTCTTTTGGTTTTTATTTTTTATTTTTTTCAAATTTATTTTTTGGTTCCATAGTTTTTATGATTTTCTTATTATCAATTTCTTTTTAAATCACCAAAAATATCAAACAAAAAAAATTAAAAAATTAAAAAAATTAAAATGATGGAAAAAATAAACTATGGAAAAAGAAATATGTAGTGCCCCTCTACATTCATTGTGGTAGTGTCGGGTAATTTGGTGAGTATTTTGCACGTATCCTTTAATCTTTGTTTATTTTGTCAAGACATTTCATTGAGGTATTTTGTTAAACTACGAATTCCCATCTAAGAAAGTTTTCCCTTAGGATTATGATGATTGATTGTTATTGTTATTGGTTAGTATTCGCATGAGACTAATTATAGAAGTAATAATGTTTTTTCTCATATTTAGAAGTGCATGATTCTGTTCATGATCCCACTCTAGGGTGTCGCCCTTTTAAATCATAAATTATCTTATGGTTTCTTTATCAAAAGAAGAGCAGCGGCCTGTAGTGGGGAGTTTACAAGAATAACTATTGTTATCTGTTAAATAGAGAATATGAAAATTAGGTTACACATTATTATCTCATCTCTTTTAAACGTTACACTTTATTTTGGGTAACTTTCTTTCTGTCAATATTTAATGCAAAATCTTTCAAGATTCCCATATAATTAGAATGCTTCAGAATGAATGGAGCGAGTGCCAATGGGAGGCATTTTACATAAAACAGAAAACCGCATGCAATTGGGGGGAGGGATTCGATGTTCCCTTTGTTCTCCGCACGGCAAATGTACAGAGAGCTGGGAGTGCAACGTGGCTTTGCCGACAAAATGTAAAGCTCTGCGACATGTGTCGAAGATGGATGATCAGGTAAAAAGAGTGAATTGGAGCCAGATCTTGGGGAATGGGGAGTGCTCATATTTGGTACGTATACTAATATTCTAGCATTTTTAAGTATATTTAACTCCTCCCTACATATATGTGGATAGGAGCTATGAATGCTCTCATTGCTTTGAGTTTATTGAAATCCATTCTTAATCCTAACCTACCATTTTGGCATTCCATGAGATCACTTTTATTTCTCGACATTGAAAGGTTCACATGCATCGTCGATGCTTTCATATTTTGTTTATGTTCTGCTATGGCATTCGCAATTACAGACACTCACAGGTACTATATCTGATTTTAGAGACCTTTTGTTAGGCTTTGATGGTTATCCTTTTAGTATTCCGTAGAATTTGATATTGGCACATTATTACAGTGTGGCCTATTTTTCAAATTGCTTCTTGTAATATCACCTAATTTAATTGTTGAGTGTATTCTTGTTAGTGCATACCTATTTTATTTTCATTATAATTTCCCTTGATTGTTTAGATATTATCCCATAGGCTTGGCCTATATTTTCCTTTATAATGTCAGAAGTAGTATCTTGCAGTATTGTGCGTTAGGAGATCACATTTTTTTGAGATACTAGAATAAATAGTTTGCAAGCCATGTTTAATCTGCACCATTCATGCACCGAGACAGGTCATCCAACAAAGCCTATTTTGTGCATATCCTATAATCATTGTATTCTACGAGATAACATCTCTTTGATGCATTCTGTGAAAATCTCTCTATATTGATTGCTGCATGTATTGGATTTTACCCTTGATTAAAGATGATGTTCATTGAATGAGGCCGAACCATGCTTTAGGTTGCTTGTTTATTTTCTGTGATCTATGGGTTCTCACAAATGGACTTTACAGGTATAATACTAAAGCTAGAGAGCTAGATAGTGCCTTACTGTTATGGCTCCCTATTTGTTTACTCTGATTGCCCAGTCATTAGTCTATAATGAAGCTTACCTTGCTATCTTTGATTATTACTGGGACTATAACATTCAACTGTTAAGAATTGATTGAATCTTAACTCCTTTTGCTTTTGATGAATGTGTTAACTATGTTTATCTTTGAGAGGAAACTTAGTATACAATGTTTATGGGAGTCGGTTTTATTTTTAATATGGTGAAGAGTCTTCTCTTATTCAGAGGTGATTGCAGAAACAAGCAAAGAATTGGTCGACCATCCCCATGTGGTCATTTAGGGAAACTTGTTTATGTATGCCTTTTGTTTGAGCATGATCATCAGATAGTGCATCTTTTGGTGACTGTTTCTTACTCTTGATTTTGTGGACAATTCCATGTTATTGTGCTTTGAATTCTCCGTCTTAAAATCTTCTGTCTTCTTTAGAGTTGCCATGAAGCCAGGAAATCCCATCCCTATCATGGATGGAGGTTTATGTTACTAATGACCGCACCTTTGTGCCTTCTGAACTATAGTGTCAGAGTCTGGTATGAATATAATAGTAAGTAAAGTGTGTACACGGACGTCTCTGTTTTCTACCAGTAGGTTGTAATCGCTTGGCTCCTTACCTAGCGCTTGATTACATTGAATATTACGTTTAGCTCTCTAATAGATGCTATACCTACCTTGAGGCTTTGTGATTTCCGTATATCTAGTTAACACATCTTGAGAGTCAAAGTCCTATTACAATATCAATTCAAGCCGCTGAACTTTTAAGAAGGATAAATGTTGGTTACATTGTTCAACCTTCAGAGACGTTACTATTTAATAATAGATGTTACTCAATGCCTTTTGTTGAAAAGAGCCTCAAAATAGGGGTTGGAACTTGACAATTAATAATAAAACTGACTGTGGAAGATTGGAGATTACCACAGCTCAGCTCAGCACACTATTACCGTACTTTTTTTTTTTTTTAATGACATTTCCTTGTAACTGTATCGTTCTACACCATGTTCTCATAGATTCATTTTATATATTTATTACCAAATCATGATTAATATCTGTTACTGGCATGCTCTATATGATCTTTGGAAGCAACTCGAAGTATACTACCTCCAATTCTATCGCTTGTCGATCTCTAAAATGTTCAGAGCTTGACGGGTTCAAAAAATGGCGTACGAAGAAATGCTTACATTGGAAAATAGAATAGAACTAGAAGTTACTAAGAAGATGAGCAGGGGCTGTTTGTTTTGGGTACCCTTGATATCTCTATCCTATGAAACATACATCTACCATTTATTTACAATCATGCAGATTCTATCACATGCTCAATTATGGCCGAGCATTCTAGTTAAAACTACGTAGACCACAATGGCAGAAATTATAAGTATAAGAAGGAAGTGGGTTTTAGATTTCAAATAGTGGGCGTCAACGGGGCAATAACATAATATTTGACTTGTCTCTAAGCTTTAAGGAAGCAGTTTTTGGGTTGCAAAAGAGTTTGAAATATTTTTTTTGAAAGACTTGTGGAAGTTGCATGGGGAGTGGGGAAAAATCTGGTGCAAGAAATCGTAAATGCCAAGATTGCAGAGGCAAGGGCCATGTGAAGAAAACACAGAGGATGTCATTCGGGATTGTTTCACAGAATCTAGTAATACCAAGTGTGGAGGGCTCTCTCTTGTAATTCGACTCTGTCATATGATCAGCTTTCTTATCGAAGTATACAGGTATGAAACTCAAGTCTAAATCATTAAATATTTCCTAGTTAATGTTAATACTTCCCTCTCAACTTTATTAGTCATACTGGTAAAGGAAATACTTATATGCCATTAGCGATTAGTTGGGATTCACTGTCCTTACTCTTTTGTTAATAGAAGTTCACAACTCAATACTTGAGATTCATCAGTGTTGTTGGAATATGGTTAAGTTTTTGTTGCAATGATAGACTAACGTCTCTCTATGTATTATACTGCTATATACTACCTAGCATAAGATGATTATTCTTCTTGAGGATAATCTTTTACATTTCTGAATATTCAAGGTTCTTTATCTTAAGCTTTGGAAAATTAGTAATATGATATAGACTTCTATTTATGTTTGAATAGGAACTTTTGGAAGAGAAATTTTTTAGAGAGATTGTAATAAGGTTTTAGACCCTTGAATAAGTATAATTGGATAGCAAGTATATATTTATTATTAGTTAGGTAAAACAAAAGGAATGAATGTTATGGGTTTTGCTTATAGATGAACTATTGTAAAAAGAAATTAGTTATTGTTATATCTAAACCAACTCTATAGTTGTAAGACAAGTTACCCCGAACTATGAAGTCTCTGTGCTATGCATACATAGGCAAGGCCATCGGGGATGAGCCCCCGAGACATTAGGTCGGCCCCTTAGGGCTTTAGGCTTGTCATTGTTGTAGTTGATATTTGAATTATGCAATTATTAAGGACTAATGCTTCATTAGATGTGCAGTTGAGATCTATAGTCATGCAAGATTCTGGAGCTAAGGAGGCACCCTTTCTCTTGGTGAATAGTTGGCTATTTGGCAGTATTGGTAAAGTTGTATAAGTGTACATAAACTTATTGACATATTTGTATCTTGCATTTCATGATTGATGAACGTTGATATGCTCCAATTATTGACTTGAGGTTTACTACGATAAATTTTTAAACTGATATCTTATCAACCTGTAGTGTTCATTAGTGTTATTTTCTGGGTAGGTATTACTAATTGTGCATGTGTGTATTCAATACAACCCATGGCCGTTAATTGATCATGTTAGTAATTAGTAATGTGGTCATGTAGTTAAACATAATTTGAATGTGTTACGTATGTTATTGAATATTGCTTAATTACAATAATGCAGTCATGCTCTCCCTAGAGATGTTAGTTAACTTGTGGTATTAAACTATGTTATATTTTGTTATTATTAATTCTATTTTTTTTTTTTAAATCACCTTTTTACTGTTTAGTTGACTTATCTCTAGGGTTGCATGGCGGGGCATTACAAAATATCCCTCGCCATACTTTAGATATATATTTTTAAATATAAATAAATTAGTAGTTATTTACATGGAGATGGATGAGAACTTATATAACTATCGTGGTTAGCTTGGAGATGGATAATCTATTAAGGTAAAGTTTGATGTTGGTTGGCACACATTAGGCAATATTAATCAATAATGGTTATGAATGACTTCAATCATTTGATCATAGCTACTTGGAATAATTTGTTTATGATCCTATGATGTTAAAATTCTTTTTGACAAGACATTACTATTGTAGTAAGAAAGGGTATAATTTATTAACAAGAATTATCGTAAATATATGTGACTTAGTCTACTTCACATCACTTATTAGTGCCCCATTTATTAATTTCACGCATATACTTTCACATTGCAAGTTTCACATATATTGCCAATTTCATAGGTATACAATTATACTTTATGTTACTAAATGCATTATGGTAGATGCTTCATCAAATGATCTATTGTCCTTTTCATTTACAAGCATTGAACTACTAATCTCTAATTTCTAATATTTTTTAGATCTAATAATAAGTAGAATAATAGTAAACTGAATGAACTTGCTTGCAAGAATTCAAAAAAGAAAACAAGTAACAAGATTTCAAAATGCAACAAGCCTAAGATCCTTCCATGCTTAATTATTAACAAAATAAAGAGGTTGAATTCTCCTATAATTTATAGTCAAAGCCAAAAAAAGACATGGATATCAAGACATCAAGATGAAGAGTCATTATTTCAAAAAGTGACTAATCATTAAGTAAAACAAATGTAGCTTTGACAATAAATGTATATCTAAAAGAATCTTAATAGTGTTTTCCCCTAAATTAAGATGCTTCACTCCTATCCTTATCATGTGTTGCTTCTCTATCCAACTCATCATGCCAAGTACGCTTCTTGTTGTTCTTTGCACAAGATGGAGTAGGAAATATAGCTAAACCTTGACAGATGGTTGAACGTCTCCTAATATTCATTATTTCAATCAAGTCTCTCTTTCTACGAAGTGTAGTGGCATGACCATCCACAACACACTTGAATTGTTGTACAGTGGGGTGTTGTAGTCCAATTTGACTAGAGAGTGCCATGCCTCTACCCCTATTTATCAAGTCTTCTAAGCCCTTATCGAAAAAGGCTATTGTTCCATCATCATCTGTGCTTTGGAAAAAATCTTCAATCAACTTTTGTGCCCTCATCATTGAATTTATTTTGCCTTCTCCACCTTCTTGTGCTGAAATCTAAATATTAGTAATAAAAGATATTAGTAGAATATAAATAAAAGTAATGGACATAGCATGAGTGTTTGAAAGCACATTACATTTGAGTGATATTGGTTCTCCTCCTCAACATCATCAAGTGCATGTAATGTAGATGGTTGGTCACCTACTACTTCCTAATCCATTTGCATATAAATAATTAGTAAGGGAATAATGGCCATCTATATTGAAAGAGAATGTAACAAAAGTATGCAAAAAAACACAAAAAGACACTCACAAGGTGATTTGATATATCAATGCTAGTGTCCTCTCCATGAACTCATGTGCTCACACTAGAAATGTTATCAACAACTAGGGGAACATCATTTCTATTGGTGTGACTAATTGATTTTTTATTCATGTTCACCTTGACTGCATGCTTACATGTGTAACCCTGAGTTGCAAAGTTAAATGAACATATAAACAAACCTAGCATGGATCCATACACTTGGTAACAAATTTTGTGATCTCTTTGACTTTGAACCCATGCAATACAGCTATCGGTGGCATCAAATTTCATGTGATCATCAGGAATCTGTAAGGCACGCACCCAAGACACATTCTGAACCTTTTCCAAATTAAAGTTTCTGTAGAAACCATTTTCTTTACTGATTTGCATCCACCAATAATATGTTTATACATCCACAGTCAATTGGTTAACCAACCAATCCACTCTTCGATGTGATGCATGACGAATGGTCTTTAAAAACTGGTTCTTCAAATATGAGTGATATGATTCCATTGCACTATTTGTTTCTTGACCAGCATGCTTAATAGTATGACAACATCTAAACCACATCCCCACCTTATGGATCCACCACTCTTGAAAATAGTCAGTTCAAACTTTGATGCACGCCTTGAAAATGATGCACAAATAACCAAGTATCTTTAATAGATGTCTCCTCATCTGGAGAGTGATGCATGATGGATCCCAACATAACAAACATTTCTCTTCTAGAAAAATCATCCTTCACCTTGGCTATCAAGTTCTTCAACCATGCCCTCCTAACATGCCAACTACATAGATATATTTCACAACCAAAAACCTCCCTACAAGGCCACAATACAACTATAATTAGCATCCTAATTATATAGGTAAATATTAACAATGCACAATACTTACAAAAATATAAATCACCTGATAGCATTAATTTCTGTTGCAACATCATCTACCATAAATGCATTGATTTTCCACTCGATCTTCTTCAAGAGAACTATTTGCATAAGAATTCACATCCAATATGCTAAGTCAGATGTACATGATCTAGACATTATTATCCATGAAACTGGTAACCCCATGTGTTGGGCATCAAAAGAAAGCAATGTGTACAGTTGGAACTACAAAAATAATTAGAGTACAAAGATTAAGATCATAAAATATATATACGAAGGAAAATATGATAAGAAAAATAATCTTAAATGTTTTACCTTCATTGCATTCATTCCAAATGTTGAGTCCATTGCTAGCATGCTATCATGCCCATACTGTATCATCCAATCCAATTGTTGTGGTAGTTAAATTCCTAAAATAAAAGGTACATCTCCATCTCCATTTCCATCAACACTAGTTTCATTCAATTCTTGGTAGGTAAACCATTTTTCTGGATTTTCAACCACCCATTGTTTGACAGATTGTGCATCATTAGTATGCAAAACATATTTTGTTTGTTTGATTTTATGCTCTATGTTTTGTATATCATTCTTATTCAAGAAGTCATCTCTTTTTGTTTGTCCTCTAAACAAGATTAACTTATTGTAGTGCTTCTGGAAAAACTATGTAGTGTTTTTTTAGCCTCAACGTTTCGGATCACACTCTGTGATCCTTCATCAGGAGGAAAAGAAGAGAATGTAATAGAGTTAAAATTGCAGAGGTGGTTCCATAAAAAGAGAGAGGGGGGTTTGGATTACAAGAAAAGATAAAGGATTACAAGACAAGACAAGACTAGAACTAACCACAAAAGTAGAGAAAATTAAAACCAAAGAGAAATAACAAAAAATGAAGAGAGTGAAATAAAAGATAAAGGATAACAAGAAAATAAAAGAATAGAACTAACCTCAAAAGTAGATAAAATTAAACCAAAAAGAAAAAACAAAAGTATGAAGAGAATGAAATAAGTATAAATAAAGATAAGTAAGATAACGAACCAAGAAAAGGGGGATGCAAAAATTAGAGGTCCATAGCTTAAAGATTAGGGAACAAAAAATGTAAGGGGGATTCATCCCTAATCTTTAAGCTATGGACCTCTAATTTTTGCATCCCCCTTTTCTTGGTTCGTTATCTTACTTATCTTTATTTATACTTATTTTATTCTCTTCATACTTTTGTTTTTTTCTTTTTGGTTTAATTTTATCTACTTTTGAGGTTAGTTCTATTCTTGTATTTTCTTTTTATCCTTTATCTTTTATTTCACTCTCTTCATTTTTTGTTATTTCTCTTTGGTTTTAATTTTCTCTACTTTTGTGGTTAGTTCTAGTCTTGTCTTGTCTTGTAATCCTTTATCTTTTCTTGTAACCCGAACCCCCTCTCTCTTTTTATGGAACCACCTCTGCAATTTTAACTCTATTACATTCTCTTCCTTTCCTCCTGATGAAGGATCATGGAGTGTGATCTGAAACGTTGAGGCTAAAAAGACACTACACAGTTTTTCTAGAAGCACTACAATAATCAGCACGGACTGTGGAAATATCATGTCTACAACAAGATTAACTTGTTCATGACCATTTCCCTATGTTTCATATGAACTGCATTAGGAGATAAACCTAACGATAACATATTTTTCACCTAATCTTGTAATTCTTTGCTTATGTGAAGTGCAAAAAAATATGTACTCCCTTTGAAAGATTCAACCTCTTGACCATGACAAGGAAATCCATTCTTATCAACATGATCAACTTGGTAAAAAGACAACAGAGAATGATTAGGCCTACGATGCATAATGCGGATTGTAAAGTGGCACTGACATCCACATCTTCTACATTTTTAGCCAAGCCTACTTCCTTTACCACTCTTTGGGACCAATGATTTATCAAATTGAGTGGCATCAACGTCTTGATAATCATTTGGACCATAAGAGCACCAATACCTACACAAAATTAAAAAATACAAATAACATTAGTCCTTGAGGGATGCATGTACTAACTAATGTTAGTATTTCAATATAAATTAGTAAATGAAGATGTTACGTAGTGTACTCTGAAAATGAGTCGATCCTTCTTGATGCATCGCTAAGAGGAGTAGAATTCTTCTTCTTCTTGACATAAAATTGGGTGGGATATGACTGCCTCTTGGATTCCCCTTCAATAAAATCCTTTACTCTATCATTTTCAACCCAAGCCACTTGGAAGGTTGAATTAGTTTGATCAGGGTATATACTCCAAACAAGGTTCTCATAGGAAAATGGGTCATCATGTGGGTGTTGGACCTCATGGGACATAATTTGTTGCATCTAAAATTATACCAAAACCTTAGAATTAGACTAAATTAAGTTTGTAGTTTTCCTCATCAAATATTATTAATAATATATTGAACCCTAGCATACCCATGATTAACTACATGACATATATGGCATCATTTTTTAAAAGAAAACAATAACCCCCTAGAGAGAAAACTAAAATGAGAAAAACCTAAAATGCATTTCTTTCATAGGTTAAACATAATAAAAGATAGCAAAAAATTATAATTTTGTATGTCATTCTCAGTGTATGCCATAGAGGGTGCTTTTATATGTCATAGGCAAAGATAAAAAAAAGTGACTTAATGAGGCTTTGATTTTCTGCAGTCCATTCCTCTAGGTGTTGCTGAAGTACCTCCATCATTTCCATGACCCCAAGAAAAATGACAATTATCAATTCCTTCTGCACATGTTTGGTGTCAACAATTTTCAAAATATTAATACCTTATCAAACTTAACACTCTACAACAAGAAATCTAAAATGCAATACATCATACAACTAACAAGTATTATTTACATCAAGAAATCCGAAATGCAATAAAGCAAGCTTACCTTGAAACAAGAAATTGGGGGTGAAGAGAATCAGAGGAAACTGGCAATAACAAATATAAAACTATACTATGTCAATGATCTACAAACACTTGCACCATCACCTCAACAAACATCAACTAAAACTAGTCAAATGAAATGAAGAAACTAAGGTTCTCACCCTAATGATGATAATGAAATGATAATTGCTTAACTGGAAGATACTAATCTATGAGCATCAGATGAACATGAAAGGAAAACTAAAAATAAAGTAATAATCAATGGCGAGATCTTTATTTTCACGATATGACAAAGGTAGTTGTTGATCTAAGTGCGGCAGATCTGAGAAGTTAAAAATAAAAGAATTTATTGGATTGAATTAATCAGATGAAATGGAACATTTTTATTTTTTTCAAAGACCATAATAAATGAAAGAAACTACAAAATTGATGCAGGATCTATGGATGATGATACAGGAAATTCTGTGCATAAGGCATCTTTTTTACTGGCACACATATTGAGCAGGATTGCCACTATTTTTTCCATTAGTTTGGTTTCCTGCAATTTTTTTGAATCTCTCCTTTCCTTCCAGTAAGAGGCTTGATGTTTCCCATGTTCACCATAGAAACTGCAAAATCATTGAAAAAGGCAGTTTGATCGATGTTGTAGAGATCAACCTGAGCATTAGAAAACATAAAATACAGATTAAATAATGTCTGATCTGAGTGTAGAAACCCCTTCTGCTCAATCAGATCTTTGAAATAGTTATTGTCAAATACATTGGGGCTGTCAACATCCAATGGAGAGAGGCTACTATCACCAATGCTTTTGTTTTTAGGGCATCTTGCCTGAACAAATTTGGCAAAAGCATGGTATTCATTATAGATGCGGTTTCTATAAGTGAACCATTGCGCTTGACCAATCGTATGAGCACCTAATCAAACAAAAATAAATTTACATGTTTAGGTACTTTAATTGCTTACAATAAATGTTTCAGAAAGGTAGTGGGACTCTAGTTTTCTGGATCTATGGAAAACTAAGAAAATAGGAGCAAAACAAATGCAGATGCTACAATATAATTTTCCTCTAGGAAAATACAAGAAAGAGCTCACAATGAAGAGTGATAAGCATGCAGCGGGTAAATGAAAAAACAAATCAAATAAAAAAACAAACAATAAGAAAAATAGAAATATCTAAAGTTGAAGGCGGGAATATTTCAAAGTTAGCACGCAGGAATATTTCAAAGTTAGCTTGCTACAACTAGTGAAGTCCGCGGTTAGCCTCCTACAGTTACTGAAGTGCACGGTTAAGACTGGCGGAGGGATGGATGGAGGAATGGAAGAGGATGAGCGGGGGAGCCAGTGGGGTCCATTTCCACGTCAGCATTGACTCAACGCTGATCATGCAAGTGGATAACATTTAAGTAGAGCTGGGAGAGAGTGAGAAAAATAAAAATAGAGGATTTCTGATTTCCATACTCTTGGGTGGAGATAATTCTAAGATCGAAGCGATGATGGTGGTGTCTATAAGAGAAAATTAAAAGGGAGGTACAAAGCACACACAAACTAAGTAAAGCCAAGTGTCTAACTATAATTACAATCATCTTCTTCTTTGTAGTTGTCCCTTTACCCAAGTCTATCTTGTTGGCAATCTCTATTCTAAGTCTAAAAGGTACTAATATCTTTTTTCTTGTCTAAGTTAAAATCTCATCAGAATGTTTTATCTAGATAACGATCAGTATCTAGCCTTTTGTAAAGCAAAAATCAGAAGTCATTCCATTTTCATCCTATCCCTACTTGAATCCTTAATAAAATCCCATCCCAAGGTTTAGTATGTCTCTTTATGCCAAGTCAAGTCACAATACCCTAAGCTAAAAATCCTATTTAAGAGCAACCACAATGTTCCATTTACATGCATCATGATGTAGAGAGAAAATTAAAAGCAATAATTCATGTCATAACTCATGACGTAACATTAGAAATAGGAAGATGTGTTAAATTTATACCTTCACATGTTTTTTCATCCATTCATTTCATGTTACATCTCATACATTTAAGAAAAGACCAAAAACATTGCATAATCATTTTGTTGTTCATAATAATAATCCTAAACTATCCATGTGTAGAAAAGATAAAAAGGGGGGCATGAGATATCAAATGTAGTCACAAGATGAATTTAAATGGAGTTATCATAGCATATATCAAAATTCTAAGTGGGTCATCCCACAATAATGGGTTACACTTTTTGGCCAAACTTGATATTGAAATCAATATTTTGAACTAAATCTTCACTTTCTGACACCTATAGCTGCTAAACCATTAGGAATTTGAAGATGATGCAAACTAGTGATTTGTGAGATTTTGTTTGTAGATTCTATATATTTTTTTAAAAAAAATTGGAGTTAAATCGTAAAAAATTTTGCCTCTCCTTTGATAACTAGTTTTTAATAGTAAACAACATTTTTTAAAAGTGATGTGTATTCCATAGCACATAACATTTTTTCTACAAAGGATAAAATTCTGATTCTTTTGAATTTAGATTGGTAACACTGATATATAGAGCATGCATTTCATTTTATAATGTTTTGTTGAATATTTTTTTAATTAATTTTTGAAGTCAAACCAATTATAATTTAGACATAGGCATATTCCATAAAACATAACTTTTTTCTGTATATCAAAATTCTTTTTTTTTCTTTTTTTTGAAACAAGGACATCAATACCTAGGGCATAGATATTTTTCAGATTTTTTTTTCACTAATTTAATAATTTTCCATGTGTGTAGAACGAAGAACTTGATGTTTAGTGAAAAACCTACATTCACAAGAAATAATAAATAAATATAATAATCAAATTAAATATATTTAAAATTATACTTTTTGGGAAGCTTATAATAAGGACTACATACTTACAAAATATAAAATTTAAATGAATTCATTTGATCCCCCAAAAGGTAAATCAAATGTGGTTTTTTTATCAGCATTTTGATAGGTGTAGAGGAGACTTCATTATAGGTATGGTTTAAAACTAGTGGGGTTCTATCCAAGGGGCTTTGAATCCAAGGGGGTTTGATCAAGTCCTCTTCTATTAAAATCCTTTAAATGGAACCTTTCAAGGCTTAAATCATTATATTTTCTAAAAATATGTGATTTCAACAAAAATCAGGATGTCCCAAAAAGTGTAACCCATTATTTTGGCAGCACCCAAGTTCATGAAACCTCACTATTAGAGTTCCAAGGGTTAAATAAAATTCCACTCAAGCATGCAAATCTCCCCATGCAAGTGTGACAAATCAAAACTTAGGACTAGAAACTTCAAGAATTATTCTAACCAAAGGAACCCTTAAATGTACTACTTCAAGGACTTCTTTGATTATCCACTACCTCAAAATGTCTACAATTCCTTTGAGAATAGGAAATCACCTGACTAGGAATTTGTGAATGAGATGGACCCATTGGTTGAGCCTACAAATATTGCTATTTAACACCAAGGTGAGTCATCTCTCAAATTAAGGCATTCTTGGCCTCAATCATGTTTATCCTAGCTCTTTGAGAAGAAATTTTTTGACCTATATGATAAGTGGGAACTAGATATCTATTATAGGACCCATTGAGGATGGCAAGTGAGAATCAACAACAAGAGTCTCCCTCATTTGACCAGTAGGAGGGAGTAGTACATCTAAAGAAGCATTGTGAACGAGTTCCCTCCATGCACCCTTTATAGATATGAGAAAACAATGAGGAGATGATAATTCATGGGTCAATTCTACAACATTACTTCAAAGTGATCATAAGAAACAAGGAAAAGAGGAAGTTGATAAAATACTCATGAGGATTACCTAGTTTCCAAGAGGGGTTATTATGCCTCATATCCTCCTTAGGTAACTCTAAAATTGTACCACACATATGTCTAGATGGAGTCACCTATGGTACTACCTCCTCATCTATAGGGACCTCTAGATCTCCTTCTTCATGTTCCTCTTCATTAGGATAATAATCTACATTTGTAAATTCATCAATCTATTCCTCAAAAGAAACAAGTCTTCTAGATTGAGATATTTGCACTTGCCTACAACCAGGCTCATGTACTAGTGAAGTGATTGGGACCCTAGGAATTAGTGAAACCCCACAAAACTACCCTATGCTAAACATCAACCATCTCCTACACAAACCTATAGCAAGTCAATACTATGGTAATATCCTCTAGAAATTCCTCTCCAAACTATTGAAGAACTTGAGTGATATGATGAGCCTCAACTTAGCCATTCTTGTCAATCAAAATACTCACCTCTTAACAATGATCATGTACCACTCTGTCACTTGGCCATAACCCTTCCATGTCAATATAAGGATAAAAGATGAAATAAACATATGTGAGTGTATCCATGACACAAGTAGTAGGATCATAAGGACCAAGGTGTTCCCATTGCATGGCTCTTAGTAATTTGGGATTTAAAAGAGCCACAACTCTCTGAAAAGGAATAACGTGCTTGAGAATCTAGGTCATGATAAGTGAAGGATGACTAAAAGAAAGAGAACCTCATTGTGAGATATGGTACAAGTCTTGGTACACCATAGCAAGAATGTCAATCCCCTAGGCAAAAAATGAACCTCACTCAAGTCTCTAAATGATTGGTTCCTAGCACCATCTAAGAATAGTAGACCCCTTATCTCCTAATAAATTAGATGTGATCAATATAATAAAAACCTTCCACAAAGGAGGAATCATGAGGCTAGGAACTAAGGTAAGATGAACACCAAGATGATCTTTGAGATGGTTAGCCCCCATGAGGGCAGTCCAAGATAATCTTTCCCTTTCCAATTCACTCTTAGGAAGAGCAAGTTGATCACCTCTAATAGAAGCTCCCAAAATAGGATAAACATCATACATAGTAATTGTCCATTCTCTATAACTCAAGGAAATTAGAATGTGTTCCAATCAGCATCCCAATGTGTCAAGATATAATAGCATATGTGAGAAGAGGGATGCATGATAGGAACATGAGCTATTTTTTCCAAACCCATCTTCTTCAAGATGGAAAGATCTCAAGTAGATAAGGATTCAAGGGACTAAGTGAACTAAAATTTCTCACGAGCTACATTCCAACTAATATGCATCTCCTATCAAGAACAAAATAAATGACATGTTAGATAGTTGGCAATAAAAATCACAAAAAGGATAAAAGAAAAATCCTCCAAGGTAGCCCTTCCCTGCTAAACTCTAGTAGGAAGAAGCGGGGTACCCTCGAAGAAGATTATGACACTGTCAGTGGAATTAAGGCCTCTAAGGCTACTCTTGTGGTCGAGGAGGTTAGTACTGAAGAGGGAAGTGGGGATTCGAACAATGTTGGGGATGAGGACTACACTTCCACTAACAGCAAAATTCAAATGCCGATGACTAGGAGGTCGTCGAGGCTTGCCACCAAACCGGCCTCCATGCCCAAGGGGAAAGTTGTCTCAATGGTGGAGGAGGATGTTGAGGAGCTGTAGGAGGAGGAATAGCTTGAGGAAAAGAACAAAGAGGTTTCTACGGAGCTGCAAAGAGAAGAAGACTTCAAGGATGATAACGAAAAGGGTTCTACTGAGCTACAGGGTTCAGGGTCGGAGGACAACATCAAGAGAGACATGGTCGTGGAGGAAATTGAACAGTTGGGGGGTGATGTTTCGATTAACAAGGATAACAAAATTGAGATGCTAGAAGCTGATGAAGAGGGTCCCAACAATTTCCCTGATTTCAATGTGTAGGGTTCCGACTCTGTCAACTCAGAGAAAAGGAAAAAAGGGACTGGTAATAAGACAAAAGGAGATAAGAAGAGAAATGACAAGGAAATTGAAACACTTTTGGCAAGGCTCACTAATCTGGAGTAGAAGTTCAACACTCTAGCTAAGTTCTCAGCTAGATTTATGCACAGGTCTGCCACTACTTTGGTGGCTCTCCAAAAGGTGGTTCCTAAGGGGCAAGAGAAGAAGGACAAAAAGATAAAGGAATATGAGGATGTGCTCTAGTTTCTTGTGGATGATTGGGACAAGATGTTTGCATAGCCTTTGGAGGCTTGGGTCTACTCTATTGTCGATTAGTTGTCAATCTGTTGTTTCTGTCATGTCCAGTTTCTTTAGTCTTATGTTATGTTGGCAAAACTTTGATGGTTTGTTCTAAACTATTTTAGTTTTTTGGTGAATCTCTGTTGGCTATTTTGTCATGGGATCAGCACCCTTTTTTACCACTTATCTAATCAAAAACATTCAAATTTTCACAAAAAATCATATATCAACTAAAAAATTGTAATAAATGAAGAAGTTGGTATAAAAAAGTAGAGAAAACTAAGTGATGAAAGTATCAAATAATTCCAAAATATCATCTGGAAAACATCTAGTGGGTTTCTCCTTTTACCAAGGCTGATCTCTAGGGGCAACTCAAAATGGCAGGATAGGTCTCTAGGGGTGACTTGCCTTAGTGAAAGTGGTGACCCTATTGCAAGTTATTAAGCTTGAGCCTAACACTTGCAATGGGAAAAAATATTACCACTATAACACAACTCAATAGACAATGCTTTGATATGAGGTTGTTGGGGAGAGTTATAGTATGTTTTGAACCCAAATCATATCTACACATGGTAAAAATATCACTACTAGACCACACATCAATAGACACTATTCTAATGCAAGATTATTGGCACCTACATGGTGTGGCTGTGGTTCAAAGTGCTAGATAGATATGCAACTCTCGTATGGCTTGGATGGCTTCTCTAAAAGATCTATTTTTTACATGATCTAGGATTGCAAGAATTTAGCTTTGAGTTATAGGATGGGAAATCTAAAAGTCATTAATTTGTAGAAATTGGTATTATACTTTGTGTAGACATGATATTTCCATAGTCCATGATCAATTGTAGAGCTTCTGGAATCACTATTTATTTCTTTCTTCCATCAACGTTTTGGATCACACTCAATGATCCATCATCAAGACAAAAAGAGGAGAATGAAATAGAGATAAAATTGCAGAGAAGGTTGCATAAAAGGAGAGAGGGTTGGGGGCATGTAGGACAAGGAATAGTATCAAATTATTAAAAAGAAATAGGAGAAAATAGGAATGTGATAAATTAGAGGGTAAAAGAGAAAAAGGAAAATTATAGCTAGAAGGAGGGAGAGGTGAAAAATTAAAAGTAAATAGACCACACTAATATGAAAATTGTTAAGATAAAATACTAGGAAGTATATAAATAAAAGATTAAATATTATATTTATATTCCAAGATGTATAACTATATGTATTGAAAGTATAAAAAGAGTAAATAAAGAGATAAACACGAAAAGCAAAAATTAAAAGAAAATAGACCACAAAAAAGAAAAAGGCATAAACATGAGAATAAAAATAAAGATGACTCTAAAAAGAACATCAAGGTTTATATATAATTAGAGTAATTACATATGTGTATATATACTTTAAAAAAGTATATATATAACATTAAATTTAATAATTTATACAAATAAAGAATGCATAAAGAAATAAGATATAAACAATACTTATAAAGGTAAGAAAGAAGCAATAAAGTATAACACTAAAGGAAGAATAAAAATGAGAGAAAATAAGCTATAATAATATGACTACAAAAAGAAAGAAAATATACTTTATTTATATAAAATAAGTGTATATATCTATATATACTTAGAGAGTGTCCTAAAAGACACTACTATATCTATATATGCTGTTTAAATAAGGATATATCTATAGAATTAAAAATAAAAGCAATAATTATAACTATAAAAAAATAAGAACCTATACCTAAAGAAAAATAATAAAAACAAAACTTACATATATCTACAGGAGAAATATTACTTATATATATCTAAATATCTAAAGAAAATTAGTTACAACAATAAGGAATATAAATATAATATTTATTCTTTTATTTATATACTTCCTAGTATTTTATCTTAACAATTTTCATATTAGTGTGGTCTATTTACTTTTAATTTTTTACCTCTCCCTCCTTCTAGCTGTAATTTTCCTTTTTCTCTTTTACCCTCTAATTTATCACATTCCTATTGTCTCCTATTTCTTTTTAATAATTTGATACTATTCCTTATCCTACGTGCCCCCAACCCTCTCTCCTTTTATGCAACCTTCTATGTAATTTTATCTCTATTTCATTCTCCTCTTTTTGTCCTAATGATGGATCATTGAGTGTGATCCAAAACATTGATGAAAAAAAACAATACACAATGATTCCAAAAGCTCTACACTCGATTATATTTTTTTTTAAAATACATCTTTGTATTGTTTAGCCAATCTCTAGTTGGAAAACCTAAAGCATTTTTAGTAAGGAATAAATTTCAAATTCTATGACTTTAATGGATATTTGTATTAGTTTATTTGGAATTTTATTTTAATTTGGATAGGCTTGTGTATTTTTTCCTAATATCTTTAATAGCTAGCAAGTTTACATTTGTAGACTCTACAACTCTTGCTCTAAAACGGAAAAGCTTATTTTGAGGCACAACAATTGGGATGATGCATAAAGGTAACCCACATTAATGAAAAATCATAATATTGAGGGTTCTTCCTTGCTTTAGTGTCATTGAATGTATTTGGTTTTAACTTCTTTCTAATCCATGAATGGAATGGACACGATGCTTAATCTTAAGATGGAGAACTTTCTAATAAATTAATGTGGATGGTGTATATTTTGAAAAATGAAAAGACATATTTGTGTTATTTGATAATGCATAACACTTTTTTTCTTTTTAAAATAATGATTTAACTTCAAATTTTGTTACTAAAGGTGTGGCTCATGTTGGCTTCTTTACTTTTTATGATAATGATTTGACTTCAAGCTTTGTGAGCAAAGGTGGAATTGATATGGACTTCTTTGTAGTTTTCTTTCAATATGATTAGGCTTGTTTATTTAGTTTTTAAGGTTCATATCAGTTTTTCTTGATAAGTCTCTTTCCTTTGAACTAATGCTATGGTTGGGGTCATTAAAAATCCTACCAGTCCCTAGACTGATCTGAGGGGACAAGTTATTTGACATCAATGAGGCAAAACAACAGAAAACAAATGGGAAAAAGGTAATAACCCTATACAAAAAATTTAATTTGAGATGGATACACCTTTTATCAAATGGAAAGTGCCTAATTCATAAGCCATAAGAATGATTGAAACCCCCAAATAATTTGTTGCAATATAGAAAATTAGAAACAAATGACAAATTTTATTGCAAAGAAATGGAGGTATTTCCTATACAATTAATACACCAACCCAAGCTCTATAATACTTCATTTCAATGAACCAATCAATGAAAATTACATGAGAGCTTTATCCACTGTTTTATGTTTGGTGCTATCTATGGATATAAAGTTTCTAAGAAGGTCTTAGAAGAACTAAAAAGTAATAATATCAAAAGGCTGAAAATAGATTTGTGCAAAAAAAAAAAAAAACATTTAATCTATTTTATCTATCCAAGTGAATACATGGTCAAATCTAAAATGATATTAACTTATCATTTTCAAGGTGATTAGAATCTCTATATTGCTTAGTGATAAATCTAGAGTATACAATGTTTTATATTGCATCTTGAAACATTTAAAGGCATGGTTTTAGATGATGGTGAAGTCATATCATATTTAAGGTATATAATCTCGAAAATCAAGATATTCTAGCCAATGTTGACTACATGGGTGAGAAAGAGACAAAGGATGCAATTAGATTTGCAAATAATGCCTTTTATTGTAAGTGAATGCAGTTGCAAATGAGAAGGTATTAAAATTTTCTTGTTTTGTTTTTAAATTTCAGATATAAATCTTTTATCTTTGAAAAGAGCCACCTAGCCTATAATTTAAAACTAACTAAATACCACTCAACCTCTAACAAAAAGGACATAGGCTCATATTTAAAGCCATCATTTTCTTTAGAAAACATTTTTCATTTTTTGTGTAGTGATCTTTAGAATGTCTTGTAAATAAATGTGATTCATATGATTACATGCTTGCTAATCAAGAGATACAATAAATGTGAAACTTACACCATACAACTACTTTTCTAGTCACTTAAAAAGAAAATAAAACAATGAAAAATAAACCTACAAAAAGTGGGTAGAAAATATTGGCTCTTTCCAAACTCCTTCAACAAATGAGGTAGCTAGAATTCAGCTTGCAAATATTCTTCATTTACCTAGGCCAACCAGATTTTAGTCTACCTAGAGCATTGTGAGTCCCCAATATCCTAATGTTTCCCAAATAAATCATAGAAGCACAAAAATTGTTGATGGAAGTTGATAATTCCAACAAGGGTATCAAGCCAAATTCCACTTAACATCTCGAAAATAGTGATAATAATGAAGAAGTTGATGGAAGGAATTGTGCAAGAACTACCATAACAAATATTTCTCTAGATCATGGTTTTGAATTAAACTAGTAGAAAGAGAAGAATTTAAAATGAAAAGACAAAGCTTGTGGAAATGTTGAATGAGCATTTGAAGAGGGTATGGCCATTGATACAAGCATAATTAAGTGTGATTTTTTGTAGGATGAAGTAGTTCCAAGTGTCACTTCTTATGACCATAGCCTTCACAAGAATCTATGCACACAATTTAATACTAATGTGGAAATTAATGATTGAACCTTGGATTCTATGAGTTGTATGCCTCAAGCATTTGGTTTTGTTCCCAATTGTATAGTTTTTAATAGCTAATTCTACACATGTTGTGGCTCTCTTCCAAATGGTGAAGATAAAATGAGAAGTTAAACCTAAAATAACTAAGAGTCTTGACACTAAACCCCATATTATTAGGGAGGTTTCCCTTGTCTAGATTAAGGAATATGTCAATTATTACTAAGGTTGTATAGTCAAGGTCATCAGCACATATTTTAGGGTAACCCTTTACTATACTAAGTCTTGCATTTTTACTGAATTTTGACACATTGTATAATTATCACCCTAAAATGGGGACTTCTTCTAAAGAGTAGTAAATGAACTAGGCTTTGCTTAGATCCTCAAGCAAAAAGAATGGTTTTATGAACCAATTCAAACATTGAACCTTCATAGCTATATTAACATACGTTTTTGGGGAGTCCTAACTACAAGCAACAAGCTCCAAAGATGATGACTGAAGCTATATTCTCTTTAACTTTGGCTAGTCTCAATACTTAACTCCTATAAGCATTACCTAATGCAACAATGCTTAGTGGGTCATTCAAGTTAAGTTAAGATAGTTTATTCCTAAAGCAATGGGTCATTCAAGGCTTTTAGAGCAATAAAAAATATGTGCAACAAAAAAGGCATTGTTTTTGCTGTAATACATAAAAATAGAAAAAAATGATGGATTTTATTATAAAGTAACAATAGATTTTTCTCCATCCCATTCACATTCAGTTCAATCTTCAACTTCATGAATGCATTTTTGCATATTTCCACATTGATCAACGTAGGGGATTGAAACTCTACCCATTCTATATATATATATATATATATATATATATATAAGAAAAGGTACAAGGCACCCATACTAGATATATCAAAATCCAAAATAGAAAGTAGAAAAGAGGGCCTAAAATGGGCAAAAGACACTAAGGCCCACAAATTGAAGAAGATGGCTAATGAGGGGAGAAAAAGAAGGGACTCCAAATGCTAGGCAATATGCCAAAACATGTACCACATAACCAACCATGGTAGAACCAAAGTGACTAACAACTGACCTAATTAGCCACACATACTTTTAATGTGAAAACATTAGAAGGCCATCCTAAATACATCTACTAACATAATAGGAATTTTTGACAATATTCTTATCTTATGCTCGTTTGGGTCAAAATAGGACAATTATGTCACTGAAGTGAGCATCCATAGAATGACATGTACCTAAACCAATAAATACTTAGAATTGAGCCAATAATTGAATTCCTAGAATCCACCCCACACCAGAGTTATTTCTAGAGTTGTAACTAGCACCACTCAAACAATCCCTCAGCATGAACCTAATGCTAGAGAATGCCACCCAAAAAACCACCATGGCTCGTCCTAACACCCAAACACTGCAAGAGCCAACTATGGCTGCTACTACAAATGCAACCACCAACAAGGACACAACTCATGCCAGAGCCAAAACCAACAATTGGGGCCCTCACCTGCACCTCTACTCAGGCCCCATCTAAATCAACTTTAGCACCACCATCAAAATACACCTCCAACAACCTCCCAAAACTTGATCTATCGCCTGATCCACTTAGAACACAACTTTCCCACCAAACACAAAGCTTCTATTAGAGTCACCTCTAGCATCACACACTAGAGTTACCAAGCCCTCTCCATTGTGTGTGGTAATGAGATCCTCTCTACACCCAGCTATTTCATTGCACTATTACCAACACCACATCTTGATACACCTCTTGCACCCCAACCCCACTTTCATCCCCTGATTCTCCACCATCCCCACAACCACTGTCAGCTCTACCTCGCACAAGTCTATCCTAAATCCGCGTAAAGTCCACCAAGGTAATGGGCACTAAAGCTTTGAGACCAATGTAAAAGCCATCAAACTCAGTATAAAAGAGATAAGCCCCTCTCTGAGTCTCCAACCAACAATATAGGGGCCTCAAATCCCCATCCACAACCATCAAAGCTATCTTGCCACAAGCCATCAAGCCACTCCCATTCCTTTTCCCATTCGCAATAGTAAAAGTATAGAACTAGTGGAAATTTTTGAACACCAAATGTAAATGAGATTGCAAAGGAATGTATTTATTTATTTTATTGATAAACTACAGAGAGGGTAATTATATTGATATTAAAAAGGCAAAAGGTACATAGAGAGGCCCAGGCCAGGCAAAGATGGGTACAAAGGCCATCAAAGGTTGCCAAAGATAGTGGAAACCAAAAGTCCATACAGATGTACAAATGAAAATCATGAGTTGGAAAGTGAAAAGAAAATGAAAGGCCACTTGAGCAAGCTACATGTTCCTGATGTGGCAAAACTACCTGCAAGAAGACCCCAAAGGCTCATCCCATAAAGAAATCTACAAAAATACACTACAGATATAATAGGAAATCAAAAAGACTTCGGCATGCTCATCGAAGATCTTCCCATTGTGAGGACCGACAAGGACAAGAGTTTGTTCAAACATCATTTACAAAAGACAGATATCATAAATGCCAAGATTTGAATTTGGCATGCTAACCAATGCCACCACCAAGTCCACAACCACTATCACAACTAGCCCCACCCAACATACCACCTAGTCTGAACCACCTCCAAACCCACCACCAGACTTCACCCAACACCAATACTGCCAACAACACCGCAAACCACCACTTGCAACTACTACTAGGTCCCGAAGGACAACTCCATCAAGGCCAACATTGGTATAGCCCCATATTTTCCATTCAACAACTCTATCAAACTGTCATAGTGCTCTCAACTAGCACCTTTATCCAAACATTTGCAAGACCACTAACACCGGGTCCATAACCTCCTCAAAGTCCATCAATATCACTAGTGACTTATGAAATATATTTAAAAAGAGGTGAAGATATAGTAGGGGAGGCATCGGAAGAAATAGGCTGTCATGAGGGGATCTGCCAACACTACAGATGGATCAACAAACATAAAAACAAATGGCTCACCAAAAAACTGCCCGTTGAGAGGTAGAGAAGGACAAGAAAATGTCCAAATAAATATTTCCATTAAACAAAACCATAAATGTCAAGATTTAAACTCGAAGATATATACCAACTCCTCCACCAAGCTCACCACCACTTATGCAACAAGAGTCATCCCAGTTCAACACATAGCCCACTACCACCACCAAACCAACTGCCTAGGCCTCAACCACCAACAATCATCACGACCAACGCCTGCACCATTACCAAAACCGCTACCACCAAACCATCCAATGCTAGAAATCCACTAGGGCCCCAACTGACAACTTCACCATGGCCATCACTTGACCTACCACCTAGGATTCGGCCTACTCCAATGCCTTCATGATGAAAAACTCCCCTGCCAAAGTCTACCTCCACCACTTGAGATACCCCTAGGGCCGCTTCCTCAACCTAGCCTTCACTAAGGCTACAAACACCTTTCCAAGCCACCACCATGGCCCTCACCAATACCTCCCAAAACATCTCCACCAAAAAAAACCATCGCCAGTGTCATCTCAAGGGTCAGAAGCTCCGCCAAAGCTGAGACCTCCACCTAGGTCATAATTATTATCTAAGATACCGCCAGCTAGGGGTCTTTTCACCCCCATCTGGGTCTTCATCGTCTGAATCATCTCCATCCCCATCATCTTCTTCACTGGCCTCCACTCTGCTACCACTCCCACTTCTGCTCCTACTTCTACTCGCCATGTAAAGGAATGTATTTATTAATGAAACAGAAGGTATTTGTTTTATACAATTTATATTGTGTGTTATGAGGTTATAATTTGTTGGTTGTTCCCTTTCTTGATCATCATGAAATATTTATAGATGGTTGTTTCTTTGAGAGGGGTATGTTTATGTGAGAGTATTTACAACTTTTTATGCTTGGATATGTGTTGTTTTAACCTACAACAACAAGACAGAGTGTGCAAGTTGATTTTAGATCACCTACAATAATAGTAGGAGGAGAAGTCTATTAGTAGAATTAACTTGTAGCAAAAGACATTGGCCACTTATGTACACCTGCAACCATTATTGTGTTGGGGGTGTGGGCCATAGAAATTGTGTTGAGCTACTACAAGGCTTCCTATACTAGGGGAGAAGCAAGGCATCATAAGGGTGTGGTGCCATCAAATGGTCTCTCCTCTGCCCACCTCACCCCAATGGATCCTTTCAAACTTACCTACACAAAATAGATAGAAGCAAAGTAATGTGGTCCCCTCCCATCTCCTGCTCATCAAATTAAAGTTTGACAGAGATTCCAAGGGGAATTTGGGTCCTTCTGGGGTTGGTTGTGTTATTAGAGACTATTTTGGCAACCTTCTAGCAACATTGGCTATGAAACTTCCTCATGGATTTAATAATGAAGCTAAAGCATTAACACTATTGCATGGTCTAAAGATAGAAAAAGAAAAAAATTTCAACAAAATAAGCATTGAAGGTGACTCCATGATTATTTTGAATTTAGTAATGAATAGAAAACTAAGAATTAGAATCTTAATTATATCCTTCAATCCATTTGGAATCTGCTAGACCAACTAGAATACTTCACTTTCAACCACTATTATAGAGAGAGTGATGTGGCTACATACCGCCTTGACAATATGGCAACAAATTAGTAGATGTCAAGAAGTCAGTTTAGTCTTTCATCTATCATTTATTCCCTACCACTTCATCACATTATTGGAAAGAATAAATTGACCATCATATCACTTCTCATGTAAAAAGTGAACCAAACTTTCATCCGCCCACTGAATGATGAGGTGGACTATGACCCACTTGCTAACATGGAGAAGGCCACTGATGGTCTTACATTCTAGATATTCACATTCTCTTCGCTAGTCCATCCCCTCCATGGGAAGTACATTAGCATTTACTCCCATTTGCTCTATTTGATGGAGCCAATTTCCAAGATCTTATCTTTATTTTGAGCCACAACCCTTCCCCTTTGGCCCACTTCAAGTTCTCCTCTCTCAAGGGATTTTTTTTCCTCCATTTATGACCTTCCACTACTATTTATGTCATTGCCTACTCACTTCTTGTCACTCAATTCACATCCCTCACTATTTCTTATTGCCACTATCTAGAATCATGGTCCCTCTATTTCTTGATGTAACAACCATGAAGCTAGTTGTGAAGAACTACTGCATTCATCTCCATTCTGAGAAATGAGAACTATTGAATATTGGACCGTATGATTCTGCTAAGCTTGTGCATGTGTTTGATATTGATTGTTTGCATGTTGAAATTTCTGTCTAAATTATGGTTAGTGACTCATTATTGTGTGACTTCCTATGGATTCTTATCTTTTCTAAAGTGATAACCATCTTTTTATCTAACATTATGGATCTTGTGCAAGATAAAGATTATGTGGAGATGTTATCTTTTGGCTCTGTCCATGACTACATCACCACTAGATAAATTGAAAAAGTCTTTGGAGAATTATGATTTCTTTGAGGGTTAGGCACCAATTAGGGGCCTTTTTTCTATAGATATGCTACACTACTCTTCTACCATAACTTGTATTTATTAGGCCATACAAAAGGGTCTACAAAATGGGTGCATCAATACGCTGAACATGGCGTTAAATGCCCAAAGGTTTCAATTACTACCAAATTTAGACTCCAAAGCCAAGGAAATGTTTGATGCCATTTGGTTTCTAAGATTACATGCACTAGATCATGCTCCTTTCCCTCCACCAGTGGTCCCTCTTCCTCCTCATGCCACCTTACCTTTACCCCTTACTGAATTTTGTTGGGAATTAAGGTGTCTCAACCTTGGTAATTCCTTGTATTATTTCATTGTATTTATTCATTTATTTCCTATTGTATTATTTGGATGTAAATCCTATGTTGACATATTGTGGGAGTGGCATGGTGATGTGTCATCCTACATGGCATATGACCACATGTAATTTTGTCCTCACATGAGGAGATAGGTGTCCCACTTAGTGGTAGGAATATTTTTCCATGTGTTGGCATCTTGGATGTTGTGTAAGGGAATGTTGACCGTAACAGTCATGATAGATTCCAATGACGAAGTTATGACATGTAAGAGTCAGAAATAGAAGCTTGTAAGACAGGTGAAGACATGTGTCGAGAAGCATCTTTAAAAAAGGCATCTTTGGGCACCCCAAGGTGGATTATGACATGTTGTAAGAGAATATGCTATTTATAGCCTGTGTATGATAGATTCTCTTACAGTTGTAAGTTATAACTACTAGACAAATTCTATGGCAGTCGTAAGAGTTGTAAGAGCATCTGTCATAGCCCATTTTGGAAATAGGCAACCTCTTTGGGATGGGGTGTGTGGAAAAGTGTCATATGCATCTAACAATGTTGACCAAGTGTCCATAGGCATGGGTTTTGGGCCATGAGGCCAAGTTGGACACCCATTCCAAGATAGAGGCAATTTTGCCTTGTATTTTCTATATAAACTAGTGTTTTGAGGAGGAATTCCATAATGTGATTGATAGGTATTGTTATGCTGTTGGATTGACTCCAGACATGAGTGTGAAAGACTATTGAGATCTTACATTGCAAGTGTACTATAAACCATATTCAGTTTTGATAATACATTGTGTAGGTTTTTGAGTGGGGTTTTTCACTCGATAAGGGTTTTCCCCATGTTATATCTTGTCTCTCTTCTTCTATCTTCTTTCTGGTTCTATGTGTATTGCTACAATATCTATGTTATATGTTTCATGTTGTTGTAATTGTAAAGATTAAATTGAATTTGCATAGCTCTCCCCTCATTAGATTAGTGTAGGAAGTGATTTCTGCACACCTAACTTCCTTTCTGTTGGTATCAAAGCTTGATCACCTTTGGTCCTAGTTGTTGGGTAGGGGTTTTTTGAGCTAGTCTTAAGTTGAGTGGGAGTCTATGTAGAGTATTTTGAATCTTACATTTGTAGATGCTTCTCATCAGTTCAAACACTTGATTATCTTCTATAAGATTTGTAGACAGTGAGTCTCTTGTAGGCAGTGTGCCTCTTGTGAGCAGTGTGCTCGGGCAGTGAGCCCTAATTGGCAAGTGCCATTTTCTACTCCTTTATTCTTTTAACAGAGAATACAATCTTGGGTTAGTCACCCCGTGGTTTTTCCCTTAACAGGGTTTCCACGTAAAAATCCTTGTGTTGTGTGTGTGGATTTTATTTCTATTTTTATGCTTCATGTTTTGATATAACACTGAATATTGAGATAACAAAATTAAGGAAATTTTGTGATAATTGATTCACTCCCCCCCTCTCAGTTATCTTCCTTGTTTTCAACAATTGGTATCAGAGCCAAGTTCCTCTGAGCAAAGCCTAACAGCTTGAGGAAGATTTGGGAATTTCAATGGATGCATATAGTATGAAGGAACAACTTCAGTCTGCCCTAGATGATCTTGAACAATCCCACTCTGAAGTCAATAATTTGAGAGAAAGACTCAAACAAGTTGATGATTTCATAAATGAGCTAAAAGAAAAACTTAGTATCTCTGTGAAAAAGAGAAAGGAACTACTTCAAAAATTAGCCAATCAGAGTGAAGTCAATGATACTAATGAAGATATGAATGAGAAAAATAAGCTATGTGAGAAGCTATCAAAAGAAGTCATTATGGTAAGGCATGAAATGGAATTAGGGGTCATGAGATTCACCCAAGAAATTGAAGAAAAAAGAAAGATTGGAGATAATCTAAAACAATCCCTCAAGGAAAAAATAGAGGACTGCCACAAAATGGATAGAATAATCAGGCATCTTGAATTTGATCTTGAAGAAGCTAGAGACAATGAAGAACAACTTGAGAATTAGATAGACACTCTTAAACAAGATCTTCAAACTGCAAATGAATACAAAGAAAAATTCAAGATAAGCTCAACCCAACTTGAAGTTCTTCTTGAAAGCCAAAAGAGGGTAGATGATAAGCATGGCTTGGGATATGAGAAAGGTGAAAGCTCTAGATCCGATCAGAAGAACTTTGGATCAGGAAATCAAAGAAACAGGCCTAGAAGATGTCTGGTAAGGCAACCAAATGCTCAAAGATATCCATCCTTCAATGGATACTACTTCTATTGCAACATTTTCAGTCATAAAGCAACTCAGTGCAGGAGGAGAATGAATCAGAATAATCCATCCTTCTTCAGGCAATGTTTTAATTACAAAAGGTATGGTCACAAATCTCATGAATGCAGAAATATGCAAATAAACAATTCATTCAATGGTAGATGTTTTGTATGGAATAGAATGGGACATATGGCTAATCAATGCAAATCAAGAGGATATTAATCAAATACGCAAAGAAATGTTGTATGTTACAATTGCAATAGATCCGGTCATATTGCCAAATTCTGCAGAACCAGAAATCAGGATAGAAAAAGTCTGGTGGATCATAATCAGAAACAAGATAAGGGCAAAGGTAAAGTGAATGCAGATGAAGTTTAAAAGTAGATGAGCAAGATTTAGGTAAAAAGGAGTACAATGAATATTGGGGATGGATCCGCACTAGAATCCAATGCTAGTATTTCTTCCGGAATCTAAAAAAGTGAGCTCTGGCTCAGGGGGAGTCACAGAGAAAAACAATTTCCCCTAGCCAGTCAGCTAGTGCCTAAATTCAGCACATTGAGTAAACATCTCACGCTGCGGATTAAAGGGTTCTCAAAAAAACCTCCAAATAACCTTCAGTCAAAATGTGAAAGGTTCGCATGAAGTTTTGCAAGATTTATAACCACTCAAGTTAATCCGGTTCCGATAGCTATCCGGTAAAGTAGAATTTCACAGACAGATCCGGTATGATTTAGAATTAAAACGCTTTGATCTATGGACTCTTGGCATGATTGAAGACAAGAATATATGTTGTCAATCCTCACAAACAATGATTCTAAGTTCTGGGCAGTGATTCAAGAAAATCTCTCTCAAAACAGGGCAACTAGATAACTCAAGTTGTGCATTTATTACAAAAGGAAATTAGGGTTTGTGCAAGGATAAAAGGATTCTTTCACTCATTATTTACACACTTGCACTCATGAAGAAGAAAATAAGAGCTCTGCAAAGAAGATTCTACAATTCACTCAACATCAACTGAAAAATGAATTCAACCAGCGATTTGTTCCGACTCCTGCTTCAAACCCTAAAGCGTGAAAAGGTACTTCCACTCTAAAAATTTCTCTCCAAATCTCTTGCAAAATGGCTACTCTAATGGTTGTCAATATTTCTAATAGGCTGAGACTTGAATTCAAGAAACACCCTTACAAATCTCTAGAAGTTGATCCCTTGGGCGCATTTTCTAGCATTCCACATGGAGTATTGCATGTAGAAGATGTTAGGGTTTATATCCATGAAAACATTGAAGAATTTGGAGACTCAAAATTGATGGATATTTATCACAAATACCTAATAGAGGATAATTTTGAACTCAAACTTCAATTCAAGGCCCTTCGAGACAAACACTTCAGACATTGCATACATTTTCCATGTTTTGCAGAAGATGATTGGGTCTGGTATGTTCTAAGTAGGATGCATGACAATTTTATGTGGTTAATGAGGCTATTCAAGATCACTAAAGATTCCATAAGGGCAGTGCCCAGACTGCATTCATCCGGTGGGGTACCCGCACTCAAATCTCTAAAAAACCAACTAGTAACTGAAGCCACCGGATCTAAATTTGACAAAAGAGCAATGACTATAGATGACATCACAGATCCAGATGTCAAGTTTGCTTCAATGATAAGTAGATACAAAATCTACCATTCGAGCAGGGAGAATTCTGTGTCTGGTATAGCAATCTATGCTGCATATTAGATGTTGAGGGAAGATGCAGATTATGATCTATATGAGCTTCTTCTAAATCAGCTATTGGAAAACTTGCAGAAGATCAAAAAGGATAAGAAAAATTCCTTTAAATATGGTTGTCTAATACTGTGTCTGTTCTTTTATTATATGAATGAGCTACCTGGATCAAGTGGTTGGGTTTGGCAAAATGATAAACTAGTTGCAATTTAGATCAGAGATTACATGTATGACTTGGTGATGTTCAAGCCCAAAACACAGCCCTCTGGGGTTACTTTAAGAACTTCCAAAGCATGATGCAAGCTAGAGAAAGAATACCTCAGTCCATAGTTGAGAAATACAAGGACATAGTTTTCTTTATGGTTGGCATTGATCAGTGTCTAATGGAGGCAGTTGAGCCAAGAACTATATGGATAATGCCTATGGGATATGAGATCGATGAAAAAATCTTGGAGCTGCATATTCAACACCTGCTGATCTAGCCTAGGGACACTGAAGCAGAAAGGTTTGACACCTTTGAAGAGCTAAGTATAAAAATACATGTTGAGTTAAGACAGTCAGAGATGAAGAGGAAGGTAAGAAGGGAAGTTGAATAAATTGCCAAAAGATTTGGCTTATCAAAAGAGGTAGTAGATGCAAATAGAGAGAAAATGGAGAAGGCAGAGAAAGAGAGACAAGAAGCAAAGAAAGGCAATGTTCTGGTGCAAGCCTCCTCCCGAACTAGATCTTCTAAGAGCTCTGCACTTGTCACTCCTAAAAGCTCAAAGGCTACCAAATTGGAAGTCAAGACATCCAGAAAAGGAGAAAAGAGGATGAAGACCAAAGCCACAAGGTCATATACAAGCCTTAAAGATGATGAAGAAATAGAATCTGATGAGGAAATCAAGAAATTGAAGAAGAAAACATCTGGGAAATTTTTTGCTAGCAGAAATGAGGAAGAAAAGGCAGAGGAATTTGTTGAAAAGCCCACTCTTTCCATTGATGACATCATCAAGGCAGTTACTGTTGATGGGAACCTTCAGCCAGTGACAAAGTTCTATGATGAATACAGTGATGTTGACAAGAGAATTTTGGAAGAAGCTACTGTCAGGTACTTGAACATTTACAATAAAGCTTTCATTGAAATTATATCATTAATTCCTAAGAGTCTAGAAAAGGTACTTGAGCTAAGAAAAGAGAATACAAAGGCAAAAGACTTAGATATTTAGGAGTAGATAGCAATTCAACTTTATCCTTCTATCACTTCAAAACAAATGGACATGATTTTTAAGGACTGTAAGGATGAGTTCCAGAGTAAGGCAAGAATGAATAAACTTATGCTTGGAGAAACTGACCAAGTAGAAAGTGAAACAAAAGATATCCTCATGAATGCCTTGAAGAGATTCAATCTTCCTATTGTAGAGGAAACAAATGAAGAACCTTCTACCATGGATGTTTAATGATTAAATGTAATCAATGAAGAATTTTCTGACAAGGATGTCGAAGGATTAAAGAAAATAGATGAAGAGAAGTCTGAGGACTTAGATTCCTCTATTCTGGAAGAGGAAGTTCATGAAGTAGTAAACACAAGTGACATCTCTCCTCCGGATCCCACTGCAGACATTCCAGATTCTAAAGCTGAAGGAGAAGGTAGAAGAGAGGAGAAAGTGATTCAAGAAGAAGAGGTTAAGGGAAAAGAAGAACAAGCAGAAAAGACTAATGATGACTGTTCTGATATCCCAAAAGAAAAGAAGACTCAATCACCAGCAAGAGACACTGCAGAGACAGTGAAGAACTTCTTAAATAGAGAAATGATGGAGATAGATGAACCTGAGCTATTTCAAGGACCACTAAATTTTGACTCTCTCCCCGGTTCAGACAATGAAAATAGCATCTTTTGCTCAAGCCAAAGCAAAAGAAAAACTCTTGAAATCTCACATGGAGGACTGTGAACTGTTGGAGATTGCATCCGGGATGCTGGAGAAGATCATGTCATCCTATCAAAAGGATCCTTTGGCCTCACCATCAGTAACTTGAAAAACTTAGTAAATTTTGTTAACACTCATTTTCAATCTCTAGAGAAATCAGCAGAAGTAAAGGTCCGGAAGGAGTTTCTGGGAAAAAGATTCACTGAAGTGCAAGGACTTATTGCTAATGATAGGAGGACCCTAGACATTGAATAAACAGCCTTGAAAATGCTCTTAAAGATGGTGGGAATATATGCAAATTTTGTTTATCTTGGCCGAAAGTGACAGAGGACATTGAGAAGAAAGTGAAAGAACAAGAAGGAAAACTATCAAGTTTATCTCAGAATTTTGATCCCCTTACTACCTCTCTAATGAATCAAGAATGCCAGGCTATTATTATAATAAACAAAATAAAGAGACTAGGAAAAGAAAAGAAGAACATAATGAACAGAATGGGTGAACTCAGAGGGATAATTATCCCTAAGCTAGAGGCAATGCATGAGGCCTTGACAGATGCTCAGACCATAGCCCGGACCAGTGATCCAGCAGATTTAAGAAGGGCAGAAGCATATGCATTTTTGTTGAGTGGTCACATCTCCATTTTGGATAGGATGAAGACCAGCTGGGCCATAGATATTGTACATCTGAAGACTACTTTTGTGGATATACTTAAGTATATGTAAGTATAACATATGATTTATATATACTTATGCAGCCATGTATAGAACAATTTTTGCAAAATTTTGGTATGCAGATTTCACCCTTTTCCATTGATGTCAAAGAGGGAGTAAAGAGTGGTGAAAAATGTGGAATCCAGCTAAGGGGGAGCTCCGGTAAAATAGTGCAAAAGATAGAGCATCAGCCAAGGGGGAGTTACTATGACACTTAGCCATTTTTCACTAAGTGTTGCCATCAATGCCAAAGGGGGAGATTGTTGGAAAGAGACACTGTGTGGATTCATAAGTGTTATCATTGATGGAAAGAAAGTCTATCCCACACATCCCCAGTACATAGTATGCCTATATCGGAAGTCAGATTGAAGATTGTTCTAGTCCAGTGAACAAGAATAGAGTATATAACAAGGTCTAACAATCAGGTCCAGATCTCTCAGATGGTGTAACTCAATAAGTTGCGGACTTGGACAAGTCAAGAGGGGTATCATGACTACTATATTTTAAAGATTTAGGCTCTGGTGATAAAGCAAGAAAAAGATATGAGCATCTGAGTGTTGGGTTCTAGTTAGGCAGAGCAGACAGAGGAAGAACTGACTGGCAAAGTCAAATCTCAATTCGGATGTGCAAAAGGTGTTAATCAAGCAATTTGTGACAATATATAGTGTTGGCCAACATGATTAATGACTTCTATGCCTGTGTCTTTGATGCGCATCACTAATCAAGCATGGATTCAGCTGACAGATCAATAACTTGCAAATATCTCAAGTGTTCTTGTTGCCGACTAGAAAGTTGATGAAAATCCTTGATGCGGATATATATACCAGATGGATTCCAGCATGTGAAAGGATATAGAGGATGTTATGAAACAAGGTGCGAAGAAAAGTAGAGATAAGTGTGAGAACAACAATTCAAGTTCGATATGTGACTAAATAACATAATTGAATAGAGGAAGAATGAAGTGCGTCAGATCAGTATATTGTGCCTAACCATAACTAAACTCTTGCATTTGTAGATGCTTCTCAATAGTTCAAACACTTGAGTATCTTCTGTAAGATTTGTAGACAATGAGTCTCTTGTAGGTAGTGTGCCTCTTGTGAGCAGTGTGCTCAGGTAGTGAGCCCTAATTGGCAAGTACTATTTTGTACTCCTTTATTCTTTTAACAAAGAATACAATCTTGGGTTAGTCACCCCGTGGTTTTTCCCTTAATAGGGTTTCCATGTAAAAATCCTTGTGTTATGTGTGTGGATTTTATTTATGTTCTTATGCTTCATGTTTTGATATAACAATGAATATTGAGATAACAAAATTAAGGAAATTTTGTGATAACTGATTCACCCCCCCTCTCAGTTATCTGCCTTATTTTCAACACCTTCATTATCAAAATCTATATGTTTTGTATCTTTCATAGATGACTACAATAGAAGGACATGGATTTATTTTCTCAGAAGTAAATCTGAAGTCTATAGTAAGTTTAAGGAGTTTAAAGCCTTTGTTGAAAATTAGACTGGTAAAAGGATTAAATGTTTGAGAACTGACAACGGTGATGAGTTTTGTTCTACAGAATTTGATAAATATTGCAAGGAACTTGGGATTGAAAGACATAAGACAACTCCATACACCCTGCAGCAAAATCGAGTTGCAGAGAGGATGAACAGGACATTGATGGAGAAGGCTAGGAGTATGCTTAGTGGAGCTGGCCTAGAACAAAAGTTTTGGGCTGAAGCTGTTGCCACTATTTTCTATCTGGTAAACAGATCTCCTACATCATCTCTTGTTGTTAAGACACCCATGGAGGTGTGGTCTGGTAGAAAGCCTTCAATAAGGCATCTTCATGTTTTTGGTTGAGGCATATGCACATGTGCCTAGGGAGAAGCGGTCAAAATTGGAGAACAAGGTTGTCAAGTGTATCTTCATTGGCTATGGTGTCGCTATGAAAGGATACAAGCTTTGGGACCCTATGGCTGGAAAAGTGTTTTATAGAAGAAGTGTTATCTTCAGAGAGCTAACACCTTCTTCCACTATTTTACAGCCAGAAGAAAAAGAAAAGAAAGAGGATGTTGTTCAGTTTCCTTCTACCCCTGAGACGATTGAATAGAAAGACAATGTTGGACCTGAAAATGAGGAGAGCTCTAGCTCTGAAAGTTTAGAAGATGAAGTAGAACCTCCACCTCAGCCTTTGGGGAGGTCCACATGAATAAGGAAGCAACCTGAGAGGTTTGGTTATACATTGCTTGATTCTAGTTGTGCTTTTGCTTTGCTTACTAACAGTGATGAATCTAGAACTGTGTTAGAGGCTATGGTTATGAAAGATGCAGGTTCCTGGAAGGAGTCCATGGAGGATGAGATGGCTTCTTTGGAAAAGAATCAAACTTGGGACTTGGTACCTTTGCCTCCTGGACAAAAACCCATTGGATGCAAATGGGTGTTCAAGAAGAAATTTGGTGTAGATGGCAGTGTTGAGAAGTATAAGGCCAAATTGGTTGCGAAGGGGTATTCACAAGTGGAGGGTATAGATTATGGTGAGATCTTCTCTCCCATCGCAAAGATGACATCCATTCAATTCATGTTATCTCTTGTAGCAGCTTATGACTTAGAGGTGGAGCAAATGGATGTGAAGACAACGTTCCTTCATGGTGATTTGGAGGAAAAGATTTACATGTCACAGCCAGAGCATTACATGGTGAAAGGTAAATAAAATTTGGTTTGCAAGTTAAAGCATTCTTTGTATGGATTGAAGCAGTCTCCTAGGATGTGGTACTTGAAGTTTGATGCCTTTGTGTTGTCAATTAGATTTGTGAGATCAAAATTGGATCACTGTGTGTATTATAAGTATGATGGTCATCGTATTCTTATTGTTGCTTTATATGTTGATGATATGTTGGTCCTTGGGAAGGGTAAGAATATGATTTCTGATTTCAAGTCTCAGTTGGCAACACCATTTGAAATGAAAGATTTAGGGGCAGCCAGGTACATTCTAGGAATGGAAATCAGAAGAGATAGAACTATTAGAAAATTTTGGTTAAGCCAAAGTAAGTATGTGAAGACCATGTTGGATAGGTTCAGCATGGCAGATTGCAGACCATTGTATGTTCCTATTTCTTTGGGGGCAAAGTTGTCTATTAGTGATAGTCCAAAATCTCCTAGTGAGGTGGAGGACATGAGCAGAGTACCTTATGCTAGTGTTGTTGGCAGTTTGATGTATGCTATGGTTTGCACAAGACCAGACATTTCCCAAGCAGTGGGAGTCCTTAGTCAATTTATGGCTAACCATGGATGGGTATATTGGGATGTAGTTAAGCGAGTGTTCAGATATTTGAGGGGTACTTCTAAGTATTCCATATGCTATCATGGTAATGTTACAGGACCTCCGCATTCTGTTGATATTCATGGATTTGTGGATTCAGATTGGGCAGGTGACATTGACAACAGAAGATCCACCAGTGCTTATGTGTTTACACTGTTTGGTGGTACTATTAGTTGGATGAGTAAGCGACAACCTGTGGTTGCTTTGCCTACGATAGAAGCTGAGTACATGGTAGAAACTCATTCTTGTAAAGAATCCATTTGGTTTAGAGATTGTGTTTAGATATTGGTGTTGATGCAGAACAAATTACAATTTGTTGTGACAGTCAGAGTGCGATTTGCCTTGCAAAGAATCCAACTTTCCATGCCAGAACAAATCATATTGATGTACATTTTCACTTCATGCGAGACATGGTAGAGGATGGGAAGGTAAATTTGGAGAAGGTAGATACTTTGAAGAATGTTGCAAATGCATTGATGAAGCTAGTGGGCACAAAGAAGTTCAGATGGTGTTCGGAGTCTATGGGCCTCTTGGTCTATAGCAATTAAATCCTGTTATTCTATTGGCTCTTACAAGGTGTTTGACAAGTGGGAGAATGTTGGGAATTAAGGTGTCTCAACCTTGGTAATTCCTTGTATTATTTCATTGTATTTATTCATTTATTTCCTATTGTATAATTTGGATGTAAATCCTATGTTGTCATATTGTGGGAGTGGCATGGTGATGTGTCATCCTACATGGCATATGACCACATGTAATTTTGTCCTCACATGAGGAGATAGGCATCCCACTTAGTGGTAGGAATATTTTACCACGTGTTGGTATCTTGGATGTTGTGTAAGGGAATGTTGACTGTAACGATCATGACAAATTTCTATGATGAAGTTATGACATGTAAGAGTCAGAAATAGAAGCTTGTAAGATAGGTGAAGACATGTGTCGAGAAGCATCTTTGAAAAAGGCATCTTTGGGTGCCTCAAGGTGGACTATGACATATTGTAAGAGAATATGCTATTTATAGCCTGTGTATGACAGATTCTCTTACAGTTGTAAGTTATGACAGCTATGACAAATTCTATAACGGTCATAAGAGTTGTAAGAGCATCTGTCATAGCCCATTTTGGAAATAGGCGACCTCTTTGGGATGGGGTGTGTGGACAAGTGTTAGATACATCTTACAATGTTGACCAAGTGTCCATAGGCATGGGTTTTGGGCCATGAGGCCAAGTTGGACATCCATTCCAAGATAGAGGCACTTTTGCCTTATATTTTCTATATAAACAGGTATTTTGAGGAGGAGTTGCATAATGTGATTGACAGGTACTGTTATGCTACCAGATTGACTCTAGACATGAGTGTCAAAGACTATTGGGAGCTTTCATTGCAAGTGTATTGTAAACCATATTTAGTTATGATAATACATTGTGCAGGTTTTCGAGTGTGGAGTTTTTCACCTGATAAGGGTTTTCCCCATGTTATATCTTGTCTCTCTTCTTTTGTCTTCTTTCTGGTTCTATGTGTATTGCTGCAATATCTCTGTTATACATTTCATGTTGCTATAATTGTAAAGATTAAATTAAATTTGCATAGCTCTCCCCTCATTAGATTAGTGTAGGAAGCGATTTCCATACACCTAGCTTCCTGTCAAATTTGACTCTAGCTCTCATGGTGTTCACTAAATCCTGTAAACACATGGGACAAAATCATGTAGAATTGGACTAAACATAACACATTGCACCTCCAATGTGGCCCAAACACAATGAGTAAACTCACTACCCTGGAGAGTATGTATGCAATGGATTTTCTTTTTTATTCAAAGAATGTTAGGTAGTTCAGATTATATTTGTTTAATTTTATAATTTTTTTAAAGGTTGCATAGTTATAATTTATGAAGATTATTTATTCAGCTAGAGCCCACAATGAATCATAGCTATAATTTATGGGTACGAAATTTGATTATTATAAGAACCTATATATTTAGTATTTATATTTTAAATATGTTTATTTAAGTTTAAGAGGTGGAGTTTAATTGGTTAAAGCATTGGGTTGTTATGGTGGAGACCCAAGTTCAAATACCCATAGGCACATCTAATGGGAAATTCTAAGTGGTGACACTTAGTCGTCCATAGTTGCTTTCTGATGTGGATGAGGTTTCTAAATAAAGTGGATTTCTAGTATGTGTGCTCATAAAGAGCTTGTATTAGTGCTTACAAAAACTTGAGATTGATATCTCTCAAAAAATTTATATATTTAATATATCTATGCTAGTTTATCTAGTTTCTCTAAAGATATGTCTACAATTGAATGTAATGAATATTTGGCATTTCTGTCCTTGCACCTATGCCTATCATACAATAAAATAAAATTCTAATTTATTATTTAGAACAAAAACCTTATATAAGAATAAACCTAAAATTTTAAATTACTTTTAATAACTCTAAATAGTTCACACTATCAATAATAATTAATTACACTTTATCAATATAAAAAACAAAAGCTACATAGTAGCAGGAGTCCCTACCAAATGGTGCCAGCATAGAGCAGAGGAGCATGGAAAAAAACTACTAATTAGATTATTTATGTTCAGGCCACCATTGTTGTTGTTGCCCTTCCAGAAGAGATTCCATTGGCTTTTATCTCAATGTATGATTGACTGCAGAACATTAGTTGACCCATATTAAGATTTTGACCATCATGTTTTTTTATGATGCCTACTTTTCCCCTAATTGATTTAAACATGTTTTGTTCTTATCCTACTTTTAGTTTGGCTTATTCAATGCGAAATATGATGTTAGACAAAGCTTTAGTGAGTATTCAATTTAAAAAGCTTACTGCTATTGTTGGATGGTGAGTGGGGTGTAAACATCTGAAAAGTTTATGACATTGTAGGTGCCAATAATATCAACCTGTGAAGCTATGGATTTTTCTACAACAATTTGTAGTGATAAAACAGGGACTTTTACCTTGAATCAGGTTAGTCATAGTTACTAATTGGTCAACATCAACAAGCTTGATTTGTTAAGCTAAAGATCCTTGTTGTCATGTGATGCATACATCTTATTATTAGCTATATCTAAGCCTTACCAAGCAAAGAATACTTGATTTGCATTAATCTATCCTTCTGTTTACCAGCTATCAACTTGTACACTTCAGAGATCTACATGCACATCTCCAACAAGATAATCTTATCATTGGGGTATCTTGGCAACTTATAGGGGGCCTTGTCAAATTGTTGCACAGTTGTTGCTTTGAGGTGTAGTCTTCAGGAAAAGAGAATAGGTCTAGCTATGGCTTATATGTGTACTCCAAGTGGGCTAGAATTAGGGGTTGAATTTGGGTCTCGTTTATATAAGCAAACCCAAAAACTAATTACCCTCCAGCTGAGGCTTTCTGCGGGGCAAATTGTTGCAGAAACAATTGTATTCTAATGTTTGTGCTTTGTTCTGTGCCTTCTAAAATACGACACAAATTAAAGCTTTTTTGGTCTGAATCCACAAAAAGCATTTTTCTTAGATATAGAAATGAGTAGTGGGAGAATTCAGTTAATAATTGTGATTCTCTTCAGGGAGTTTTTATCTTTTGTAACTCTGACACAAATTAATGTTTTTTTTTGTCTGAATCCACAAAACACATTTTTATTAGATATAGAAATGAGTAGCAGGAGAATTCAGTTAATAATTGTGTTTCTCTTTCGGTAGTTGGGTTGTGTTACTAGGAGTCTAGGATTTCTTGTATGTTTGAATTTCTGATTAGTGGTTTGGAAAGGCATAGATTAGCTAGCTATAGTAATGCTTTAAAAGCACAAAGTTCACACTTTTCATGTATTTAGACAGAATTATAGTTATACAAATAAGAAACACAAAAATATTTACAGTGTTGATGCTTTGAAAGCACAAAGCTTACTTTTTTTGTGCATTTAGACAAAGAATAAAAGTAAAACAAATAAAAAATAAAAATGTATCAATGCACAAAAGGTGAACACTAATTATCTGATCAAACTTTCAAAGGATAAACACATAATATATTATCAAGTTTCCGTGCAACTCATTCACTTATATCATATATGATCTATTTCTATAATATGAACAAGTCCAAAAACATGCTCCAGATGTTTTGGACCTTTAACTAAGCCCTTTGCTCACCAATGCAGTTTGTTATCACAACAAGAAGGTACCAACAGGACTTGTCTTTTTTAAATTGATGTCTTAAGTTTTGTCTTTTCCTAAGGCAGACATCCCAGCCAAGACTTCATTCCATCATACATAGAAAAGCCAATAGCCACTTAAGGGACAATCTGCAAAAGCGTAGCACTGCACGATATTACTCTGATATAAATCAACAAGATAATTTTGTTGGATCTAGGGCATACAACTGAGAGGGGGGGGGTGAATCAGTTGTATAAAACTTCTTCTCATTCAAACACTTAACTCACTGTTGTTAGTTAGCAGCATATCAAATAATCATCGATGGAAGCATAATACATAAACACAAGAGCAGATAAGCATCAACACATTGAACACCAAGATTTTGACGTGGAAAACCCGGTTAAGGGAAAAACCACGGGGTGATTCACCCAAGAATTATTCTCTGTTAGAAGAATAAAGAAAAATGAATGGCACATGCCAATAAGGGCTCACTGCCCGAGCACACTGCTCACAAAGAGGCCCACTGCCTACAAGGAGACACACTGTCTACAAAGTGATGAAAATCACAGTCTTGAACTGGAGAATGACATCTCTATCATGTCCGGATCAGTTCCAATTAAGCCCAACAATCTCTGCTCTGCCTTTCGCACGTTTCTTCGCTATACCATACTCATCCTCACACCACACACTGAAATGAACTCACAAACCGTTATTTATACAAGACATCGACTTAGGAACAAACATCTAAGTCGGAAAACAACCATAGGAGTATCCGCAAGATGAATAACACATCCGGTCGGCCATCACAAGAACATTCGCAGGATGAACAACTCATCCGGTCGGCTACACAGAGCAAGAACTTCATCCGGAAGAATAACTTCAATTCCGGGCTCTACCATCAATGCGGACCAACAACACAACCTAAACAAGATCCAAGAACCTTCACAAGCCTGTCTGAATGTCCGGATACATCCGCACTTCCTCTGCTTACTGGGATCTCTTGTCTTCCTCATCTGGAACTTCAAGAACACAGTCTGTCGCCACTGTCATAATGCAAGAGGTACTTTCGGACCTCCAAATCATACACAAATCAGGATGACACATCACAAGGACATCCCAAACACTCCTTCCAATCCGCAGATTAGGGTAATACAATTCCGGACCTCACCGGACCTTTTTGTGATCCTCTGTCACCTCCGGATACTTGCCGGACCCGGTTCTATACCGGCAGCCACAACTCCTTCAGATCTTCATGCGGACCTCTGAAATCTTAACTGTAGCATCTCAAGACTCATATCTACTAACCCTTTAATCCGCATCCTCCGGTTCTCATCCTATACAGTACATTTACCTTCTTCTCATCACTGTTCTTCACTGTTCCTGACTGAGACTAATTTTCTCAATATCCTCAGCACACAGCTCATCAAATCCTTCTTGTCAATGCAATATGAGTATGTTGACATCAATGACAACACTGGATAACCTCATACTTGCAACAATCTCCCCCTTTGTCATTGATGGCAACATATGATGTGAAAAACCATTAAGACAAGAACTTCAACTTTTCATATGTCTTCTCTTCCTTTACTGCTCCCCCTTTGATTATCAGCCACTTGTTTTTCACATGTCTTCTCTCCCCCTTTGACATCAATGGCAAAGGGCTCATACTTGCAATTCTCATGCATCAGAATCATACCAGCTGCTCCCCCTTAGTTGCAGCTCCCCATTAGTCCGGATCACAAGATATGACTGTGATAGCCACCGGACTGATGCACATCAGTGCATCTTAGTTCATCACCGGAGGGGCCATGACCCCTAACTTCTCCCGGAGATATTCAAAAGAGTCCTTGGGAAGAGGTTTTGTAAAGATATCTGCAATCTGATCCTTGGAGGGAACATACTCCAATCTGACTTCTTCCTTGTTTACTTGTTCTCTCAAAAAGTGAAATTTGATAGATATGTGCTTAGTCTTAGAATGCAATACCGGATTCTTGGAAATATTAATTGCACTTGAATTATCACAGAAGATTGTGATAGGCTCCTCATATTCAATTTTGATGTCTCTTAGCATCTGCTTCATCCATAAGATTTGAGTGCAACTACCTGCTGCTGCAATGTATTCTGCTTCAGTTGTAGATAGAGATATTGCATCTTGTTTCTTACTTAGCCAAGAAACCAATTTCTTCCCCAAAAAGAATGCTCCACCACTAGTGCTCTTCTGGTCATCCACATCTCCTGCCCAATCTGCATCTGTGTAAGCATGAAGAGAGAAATCCGGATCTCTAGGATACCATAGACCATACTCAACTGTTCCTTTCAAGTATCTAAAAATTCTTTTGATTGCCATAACATGAGATTCTCTAGGATCAGCCTGGAATCTTGCCACAAGACCAACAGCCTGCATTATATCTGGTCTAGTTTGAGTGAGATACAACAATCCACCAATCATTGATCTATACTTTGTCTGATCTGCCTTTGGAGAATCATCATCTTTGCTTAACTTACATCCGGTTGCCATAGGAGTGTTCATAGGCTTTGAGTCTTCCATACCAAATTTCTTTAACAATTCTTTCACATATTTGGTCTGAGAGATGAAGATCCCTTCTTTTGTTTGAGTAATTTGCAGACCCAAGAAGAAATTCATTTCACCAAGCATAGACATTTCAAACTCACTTTTCATCTGATTTGCAAAAGTTTTGCACATACTATCTCTTCCTCCAAAAATGATATCATCCACAAACACTTCAACAATTAGAATGTTTTCATGATCAATTTTGAAATATAAGTTACTGTCAGCAGTACCTTTGTTGAATCCAATCTGCACAAGATGCTTATCCAACCTTTCATACCATGCTCTTGGGGCTTGCTTCAATCCATACAAAGCTTTCTTCAACTTGCAGACCATATCATTATTATCAGACAATTGAAATCCATCCGGTTGTTCAATGTAGACTTCTTCTTCCAGATCACCATTTAGGAAGGCAGACTTGACATCCATCTGATATACCTTGAAGTCTTTGAAGGCAGCAAATGCAAGAAGTAATCTGACTGCTTCAATTCTTGCTACCGGAGCAAAAGTCTCTTCAAAGTCAATTCCTTCTATTTGAGAGTAGCCTTTGCAGACCAATCTAGCTTTGTTTCTGATTACTTCACCAGCTTCATTTAGTTTGTTCCGGAAGACCCACTTGGTTCCAATTACATTCCTGTCTCTAGGTCTGGGAACAAGATCCCAAGTATGATTTTTCTCAATTTGCATCAGTTCATCTTCCATTGCTTTGGTCCAGTTTTCATCATTGCAGGCTTCATTTATTGTTTTAGGTTCAATCTTTGAAATCAGACAACATTCATTCTGATCTTGAGCAATATTCCTTCTAGTTTGTACACCTTTGCTTCTGTCACCTATGATCTGATCTTCAGAGTGATTCAGTCTTACATACCTTGGAATTTTGGGAGTATCCAGCACTGTTGTTTCTTGATCAGCCTCATTCAAATCTAACTCTTCTTCCTGATTTACCAGATCAGGCTGACTCTGTCTCATCGGAGAGGATTGAGGTCCTTGAACACTGTCTTGGTCATCTTCATCAAACTCATAAAATCTTGAAGGCTTCTCAATTCCTTCATCAACCTTCACATTGGTGCTTTCTATCATCTTCCTCAATCTCTTATTGTAACACCGGTATGCTTTGCTTTGAGTGGAGTAGCCCAAGAAAATTCCTTCATCACTTCTAGCATCAAACTTTCCTAGATCTTCATCTCTTTTAATATAACACTTGCTACCAAATACTCTGAAATATTTCACAGTAGGAGTGATGCCAAACCAGAGTTCATAGGGGGTCTTACCGGTGTTGTTTCTGATTTGAACTCGATTGAGAGTGTAGACTGCAGTGCTGATAGCTTCTTTCCAAAACATTTGAGGAACATTTGCTTCCAACATCATTGTCCTAGCAGCTTCCTGGATGGTCCGGTTCTTTCTCTCAACTACTCCATTCTGCTGTGGAGTCTTAGGAGCAGACAACTGTCTCCTTATACCCTGTTTCTCACAAAAGTCAATGAATTCACCAGATGTAAATTCACCACCTCTATCAGACCTTAGACACTTTAGTTTCAATCCAGTTTGATTCTCCACCATAGCTTTGAAGATTTTGAACTTCTCAAAAGCTTCTGATTTTTCTTTTAGAAAGGTAACCCACATCATCCGGGAATGATCATCAATTAACAACATGAAATATCTATCACCTTGCAGACTCTTGATTCTTGTCGGACCACATAGATCAGTATGTACTAATTCCAATAATCCGGTAGAAGACTGATCTTTGCTTTTAAAAGAGACTCTACTTTGTTTGCCTAACTGACATTCTTTACACACACTATTTGTAGGTTTTATTAACTTTGGAAGATCTCTCACAGCCTGAGTATTGCTTATTTTGATGATGTTATCAAAATTTACATGACACATTCTTCTATGCCATAACCAACTCTGATCAATTTGAACAAACAAACAACTTTTATTTGAACCAACCAGATGAAAGATGTTACCTCTTGTCTGAGTACCGGATGCAATTTCAGTTCCGGAGCTTGTAAAGATTCTGCATTTTCCATTCTTGAACCGGAGATCATAGCCTTTGTCCACCAACTGACCAACACTGAGAAGATTGTGCTTCAATCCTTCAACATACAGTACATTTCCTGTTTTGCTCTTACCATCAAAAGAAATAGTTCCCCTACCTCTGATTCTGCCAGCAGAATTGTCACCAAACTTTACCATTCCTCCTTCATATCTTTCCAGATCTAAGAACTTATTCTTGTCACCAGTCATATGGTGAGAACATCCACTGTCAATAACCCAATCATCCTTTTCTTCCACTTGAGCAGCCAAGGCTTTTTCAACAACTTTGTGATTGACAGATTCAGAGAGTATTGAATCTTCTTCCTTGATGGCTATAAACACCCACTCATTTCCGGATTTGCTTCCTAGTTCTGATTCATCATCTGTTACTCCTTCATTGTCTTCTTCTTCATGAACATAATAGTAATTCTTTTGAAACCTTTGTCTGTGAGTATTAGATCTTGCAGATCTCTCCGGACATCTTGAGGCAAAATGACCAATCTTATTGCAGTTGAAACACTTAAAGGGTAGTTTTCCTTCATACTTACCGGATCCTCTTGGCAGTCTCTTTGCAATGAGGGCTTCAAGTTGAGCTGTTTCTGCTTCTTCTTCTTCCATGTCTCTTCTTGCTTGATCATACCATGACATTTTCCTTGATGAGTTTTCACCCGGATCAAATCTCTGTTTGCCTTTCACATAGGCACTGGCTTTGAAAGCAGATTCAGTCTTGGGAGGATCATCTCCAAACTCGGTCATTTCAAATGCAGCTAGTTTGCCAGCCAGTTGTTCTCTTGTGACAGTTGTGTGGGCTCTGAATTCATCAATGGCAGCAACTTTGATTTTGTAGGCAGCAGGAAGGGATCTTAGGATTTTGCAGACAATCTCATTTTCATCTAAAGTTCCACCAGCATTTCTGATTCCACATACCAGCTCATTTACTCTTGGCATAAAGGTAGTGATGTTTTCATCATCTCTCATTTTCAATCTTTCAAATTTCCCTTTCAGACTTTGCAACCTTGCACTTTTGACAAACTCATCTCCTTCATACAGAAGTTCCAGTTTGGTTAGAATCTCATATGCAGTGGGTAGGTCAATGACATTCGAGAGATCTGAGTCATTCAATGCGCTTAGAAGAGCTTCCTTGGTCCGCAGATTGTTTTCAGCTTCTGTGATTTCATTCAGAGTTGTCGGACCACCTTGTAGAGGTACATATGGTTTTGAAATCATACCCAGGTATGCTTTTCCCATGCATTCCAAGTGACACTTCATGCGACCTTTCCAGAGAGTGAAGTTGGTTCCATCGAACTTCGGACTATCCTTCTTATATGACGACATCCTGGATCTCCTCAAGCGGTTAAGCTCTTGTCAGAGGAACTTGGCTCTGATACCAATTGTTGGATCTAGGGCATACAACTGAGAGGGGGGGGTGAATCAGTTGTATAAAACTTCTTCTCATTCAAACACTTAACTCACTGTTGTTAGTTAGCAGCATATCAAATAATCATCCATGGAAGCATAATACATAAACACAAGAGCAGATAAGCATCAACACATTGAACACCAAGATTTTGACGTGGAAAACCCGGTTAAGGGAAAAACCACGGGGTGATTAACCCAAGAATTATTCTCTGTTAGAAGAATAAAGCAAAATGAATGGCACATGCCAATAAGGGCTCACTGCCCGAGCACACTGCTCACAAAGAGGCCCACTGCCTACAAGGAGACACACTGTCTACAAAGTGATGAAAATCACAGTCTTGAACTGGAGAATGACATCTCTATCATGTCCGGATCAGTTCCAATTAAGCCCAACAATCTCTGCTCTGCCTTTCGCACGTTTCTTCGCTATACCATACTCATCCTCACACCACACACTGAAATGAACTCACAAACCGTTATTTATACAAGACATCGACTTAGGAACAAACATCTAAGTCGGCAAACAACCATAGGAGTATCCGCAAGATGAATAACACATCCGGTCGGCCATCACAAGAACATTCGCAGGATGAACAACTCATCCGGTCGGCTACACAGAGCAAGAACTTCATCCGGAAGAATAACTTCAATTCCGGGCTCTACCATCAATGCGGACCAACAACACAACCTAAACAAGATCCAAGAACCTTCACAAGCCTGTCTGAATGTCCGGATACATCCGCACTTCCTCTGCTTACTGGGATCTCTTGTCTTCCTCATCTGGAACTTCAAGAACACAGTCTGTCGCCACTGTCATAATGCAAGAGGTACTTCCGGACCTCCAAATCATACACAAATCAGGATGACACATCACAAGGACATCCCAAACACTCCTTCCAATCCGCAGATTAGGGTAATACAATTCCGGACCTCACCGGACCTTTTTGTGATCCTCTGTCACCTCCGGATACTTGCCGGACCCGGTTCTATACCGGCAGCCACAACTCCTTCAGATCTTCATGCGGACCTCTGAAATCTTAACTGTAGCATCTCAAGACTCATATCTACTAACCCTTTAATCCGCATCCTCCGGTTCTCATCCTATACAGTACATTTACCTTCTTCTCATCACTGTTCTTCACTGTTCCTGACTGAGACTAATTTTCTCAATATCCTCAGCACACAGCTCATCAAATCCTTCTTGTCAATGCAATATGAGTATGTTGACATCAATGACAACACTGGATAACCTCATACTTGCAACAAATTTTTTTTCTAAAAAATAAATAAAATGAGGCTACTAGCATCAAACTTGAAAGATGAAACAGTAATCTAATATACAATTTACAAATATATAAGCATAGTGGCAATGCACTTTGCATCAATTTCAGAAAGTAATTTCTAATAATCGAGACCAAAAATAATATTACCTTCAAGTAGTTGATGCTCAGACCTGCAAACATCTGTTTCCATCCTTGTGTTTGAATAATAGTAGCCATCCCTTTCATCATTCCATTAATTTTGGGTTCTACTAACGGAAGAGAAGTTGTATGGCTTTGACTAACTGGTATTCTCTGTACCTAAGCACAACCTCACAAAATAATTGTGACAATGAAGTGATCCATAATGGATATAAATCTTTTGGCTCAAGAAAATGAACATAAGAACGATTCTAAATGCCCACTAGAATTATTCAAGAAATTTGAAGACAAATCATTCAAATGCTTTACACGGAGAAATCAGATACAATCATAAAAACTTACCTACATTTGTCATCTGACAACATCCACTAGATAGGTAAATGTATGTCCCAATAAACCTGCTGAGGCACCACAATCAACCTTCATTGTAATAGAGGTTTTATGTTCCACAGGAATGTGCCTCTTGAGCTCCTCATATACATAAAATTTTAGTCTTGCATAAGGAAGGATTCCAAACAATGTTAGACCTAAAAATAGAAGAGTTTTTTGGTTAACACTCTAAATCTGCTAACTGAAATAGCATAAATTCTTTTGGTTGTCTCATATTTCTACATTTCTAACCTACCTAAAGAAATTTATATGACTTGAAAATAAAATGATAAAATGTATAGAAAATATTCCTTCTTGTCTCTATTATCTTCAAAAAACACAAGTAAAGGGTTAGTAGGCATGAGTTTTCCACAGTCTGTTAGATTAGTGCAAAAGGTGATTTTGGATTTAACTATGTTTTTGTATCTACGTTTTAGATCACACTCAATGATCCATCATCAGGAAGAGGATAGTGAATCACTTGGTGTGATCCAAAATGTCAACGCAAAACACAGAGTTAAATCCAAAAGCTCTTTTTGCACTAAGAAAAGGGTTACCACAAATGATATATGAATATATCATGAGACTATAGTATCAATTTCAAGCAACTACAGAGAAGGTTCACAGAGTAATTTATAGGTTTCCAATGTGAGATCTGACTCAATGCCAAACGTGTAAAACAATGATGATAGATTCTACATGACACTGTAAATGGAAGGTGAAGCCAAAAACTTAACTTTTAAATTAGAAGATCCCCCACAATTCATGAACAAACTCAGTTTTAAATAGTGTTTCTCCATGTTTCAGGAGGGGAGAAGGGGTTTAGGGAACAACACTAATTTTTTGAATATTGAGGATAGCAGGGGTAGATCTGTTTAAATAGTACATAAAATCTAGTATTTGAATTTTTAAAATATAAATAAATTAAAAATAATTTAAACAAACTAAAAGAAAACTAAAAATAAAAAATTAAATACAAAATACAATGTATTTTATATGCAGTAACAATCCACTGATCCCAAAATCTATCACATGATCGTAATATGAAGGGGTAAATGCAAGAAGTTGTGTCCACTTAAGGTGGAAGTTTCGGAGTTAGAAAAAAAAATTGAAATCGGGTTAACTAAAACGAGATCCTGCTTTTTATGAAATGGGATCCCGAGCCAAAAGCGGGATCCCGTTTTCTAGAAACGGGATCCCGTTTTCTAGAAACGGGATCCTGTTTTGAGTTTCATAAAAGGTTAATATTTTAACCTTTATGAAACGGGATCCCATTTTGAAACGGGATCCCATTTCAGAAAAGATTAAAATATTAACCTTTTATGAAACATGATCCCGTTTCATAAAATTTGAATTAATGATCTGCTTTTTGCTATGGGTTTTGGGTCGGAAAAAAGGCTTGGGAACCCGACCCTTGGCTTTGGACTTGGTTTGACCTGCAAGTTGAAGGTCCTATCAATGTCACAACAAAATAGTGACTTTGGGCATATGTCTGAAGGCCTTTTTTGCAGAATTTTTTGATGAAATTAAAACCCATTCTAGATGAGACAGTTTAGATTCCAAATATATAATTTTTTTTACAATTGGATTATTTTTTCTATTTTTCAATTAATTTCTGATGAAATAGGTCCATAAACTTGAATTATCAGGGTTTTTTAGTATTTTAATAAATTTTTATTAAAATATTTTTTTGTAAAAAAAATTGTATGAAAATGTACTTCAGACAATTCTTTTCAATTTGAAAAAAAAAATTTCAAAAAATGATAAGTTTAGGTCATCTTATGCGTGACGTACACGACGATTTTTTAAAACACCAAAAATGGCCAATAAAAAATTAACAAAAAAAAAATATTCAATAAAAAATTACAAAAAAATATGGAAAACGTGCTTCAATGAGTTACAAATCTTTTCCCAAAAGGATTTAGAAAAATATGATTGTTTAGGTCAAAATATGGATGACGTACACGTGCATGGTATAGTAAAAAAAAAAAGTCACTTTTAAACAGTGGTTTTTAGAAACGCCTATTAAAAATCAATTTGTATCATCTAGGTATTAAAAAAAATTACATATTTGGAAACTAGACTCTGAGTACTACATTTCATATTTAGTGACTTTTTTCAAGATTCCACCTTTAAGTGCTTCAAATTTTTAGGTCAAATGTGACAAATTCTGAAAATCAGGGAAAACACTTCCACTTTTTGGCCAATAAGTGGACACAACTTCTTGCACACACCCGAAGCATGATTGTCTTTTAATATCTGAAACAAGTTGATATTGGAAGCATGTCACATAATGTGTTTGAATCAGTGTTCCCTAGGGACATGTCACTAGGACCTATCTGTATGTCCTAGACATCTGGTACATTTTTGGGAGGAAGACTAGAAATCACCCTCTCTCCCTGTCCCCCTCTCTTTAAACTTTCTGGGGCATTCCTTTCTTTTTTTTGCAAAAAATGGGAATGCCAGGGCATCCCCTAGTTTTCCCAGGGTTGTCATGACATCTTCAAGGCACCCCCACATAGGGCATCCCCTAGTTGTCCCAGGGTTGTCATGACATCTTCAAGGCACCCCCACATTGGACACACAGAAAGCAACAAAAAATAAATTCTATAAATAAATAAAATCTTAAATGAGGGCTCACCAAGGTCCCCAACCCAAAAGAACTTTTAAAACCCATGTCTATGGTTGTTTTGTATTCACCAAATGAGAAGTAGAAGAGGAAGAGAAAGAGGAAGATGAAGAGAAAAGTAAAAACTCCAATTTCTCAGCTTGTTGCTCAGTATAGGTACCCTATGCAGTATGATTGATGCAACATTTCATTTTTTGGTCTTTCTCAATATAAATCATGCTTCATATTATGTCAATGATTATCAGTCTATCAGATGGATTACATAATCAATAAATTGTTATTGTACATTTTAAAATGTCGGTTATTTTAATTTGTTTAGGTTAATTTAAGATATTTTTTATTTATTTATATTTTAAAAATTGAACATTAATTTATATATTATTTTAACAGTTGTACCCCCGTTGTCCCCAAAATCCAGAAATTTTTTGTCATCCAAAAAACCCATCCCCCATCCCCAAAACTCAGAGAAACACTAGTTTGAATGATATGCATGCAGGCCTTGTTTTTCACTTGGGATTTGTTTTTCACCTGAGCTAAATACTTGAATCAATCTACCCTCTTATTATAGGCGAGTATCAGCTCAAAGATATATAGAGAAATTTGAGAGCTTGAAACAACACATGCTTAAAATTTGGAAAACCCATGATTTATATTAGAATGACCATTGATGATACATCAAAAAATACCAACCAGAATTATAATACTCAACTTTCAGAAGAAAAATAATGTAAAAAGGTATTGCACAAACAACTTCCCACACGTACAATGTAATTTTTGTCATGCTAAAGATGTAAAGAATATAGAACCTCGTGAAATTAAGGCCATATAAATAAGTAATAAAATTTTTAATAACAGATAAATTTTTTTGATAAATTTAAGGAGAGGAGTGATTAGGTCTATAAAAAATTCAAAAATTTATTGAGAAGTTCTTAATCTAGTTTTTTAGAAATTCTTTTGTTTATTTTTCTTTCTAATTTACTTTTCTGATATTTCATAGGGAAATTTGATTCCATATCATGAAACACTAATTATCTAGGTCAGGGCAGCGTTTTCTTGGATTGGATTTTTAAAAAATATTAAATCGCCTCGAGTTGTAGTCTATGGAGGGTCAGCCTTACATCCCTAGATGGTAAATCTCCTAGTGATCCTAGGGTCACCAAGGCATCCCCAAATTCAAAAAAAAATAACAGGTGACATCCCCTAGACAACCATCTTTTGAGTTCATTCAAATTTTAATAAAAAAATGGGGACCCCACATGACCAGATTATCCGAGATGCATGTCTGGGCCCCAAGAATGTGTCCACAGGGAAAACTGGTTTTAAATATTCCTTCCCATTATCTAGGTCTTTAATTCCTTGTCAATCAAAGCAATAATTATATAAAAAAATCGAAGGAAGTAATAAAATCATATAGAATGAAATTCTTTTTTTACAAATGAAAAGTTAACACAGGAGAAATTAATTATTGATATGAAATTATCAAAAACAAGTATTAAGTATAAAAAAATATGTTAACATGTCCACTCCTCTGTAGAGGCCACAGAATCCACCTTCACCATAAACTTTTCTAAACACATCAGCAATACCCTAATAGGATGGCTTAACACAATGGGATTTGAGGTTGTTTTCTAGCCTTGTTATGCAAGGACCTATTACCTGCACAAAATTAATATAAAATTATATTAATAAATTTTTGAAGAGATTGAATTATAAATTTGTTTATCATAAGTAGCGACACTAGTTTAATGGTGAACTTGTAAACTTATCAGCAAACAAGAAAGCCAAACCCTAAATCTCTAAATTGAGAAGAGTTCACTGAAACAAATACAAATTCAAATTAAAAAAAAACCTTAACCTTGTCGGCATATCTAGATTCAAGCCATCCTGCTAATGTAAAGAGAAAGAAAATAGTGACTTGACCCCTGCCAATTGCATTTGCTTGGAAATTTGTAAAGTCTTTTTAGTAAAACTATTTTGTGCATATCTTACAATCTTGGCATACCATGAGACCACATTTCTTCGAGGCTTTCTAGAAAATGGTTCACTAGACAGAGTGATAGAATTGGGTAGAAGAAGAATGTACTATAGATTCACCTACGTTTGAAGGTGGCGTAAGAGATACAGACCCAGCAACTGCTGCAGGGTGTGGAGCAGAAGGATGTTATCACATTTTTACCTACATTTTTGTGAGGCATTCTATCAAACAGATCATGTGTCATGTCTATGCTTCTTCATTTATCATAGATTCTATAAGTGAAATGAGGCCAAATAGGAGCATACCTTGCTTGGATAAAACTAAAATCATAGGTTGTTCACTTACAGAGTCCCTGCAATTTTGGTGCTGACATGAGTTTGATCATCTGGGAAAATCTTAGGCAACCCAAAATTATATCTACTACGTTAAATTTGCTTGAATATGCTCATAGGGAGCAACAAATTCTATAAATGACATGCGGCCAAATAGGAGCATACAATTTTTTCAAAGAAAAAAGTTGTCGTAGACTTGTTTCAAGGAAGGTTTCAACTAGTACCCAACATAGATAATATAGAAATACTCATAGACCTCTTTGATATGTAACCTCAAGGTGTGCATGAAAATTTTTTCCTGTTACTTAGATTTTACACCAGATATCATCTTCTTTGATATCATGTTCTCTTTACATCAACAAGTTTTTTCCTAGCCACTCAAATTCTCAGTAAGCCATGGTCAAGTGGAAAATCTAAGAAGTGAAACCCCAAAAATGTAGCTTCTAGGCCAAAAGGTGATCTTACGCTAGATACCATATTCACTACTCCCCATGCATTAGAAGTTGAAAAGTGAGTTTTAAAACTAGTTTATACTTATAGAGAATGTTTTCATCATTTTCAAATCTTACACAAAGGCAATTGTGATGCAATACAATGCATGCACCAGAAGAAGTTCACAAGATATAATTACGAGCACATTCTTTGATGGAAGGTTGTTCTTTGATCCATTCATGTTGCCATTATATCCTAATAGTGACAAATATATAACAAGAGGGGAAACAAATGTCTAATCCAACCGCTCATGCTCTATTGGCACAGAAGAGCAACTACCATGATGATGAAATAGGTTCAAGCACTAATGATTATGCTCCTCTAAAAATAGGTTCAAGCACTAATGATTATGCTCCCCTTACTAAAGTAACTGCATTAATGAAGGACCATGTCCAGATAAAGATGAAAATGGGCCCCAGGCAAATTTGGAAGAATACAAATCTCTAGAATATGGCTTCTAAATCAAATAATGAAATCTCCCAGCATGTGGCTTATAATCCACAGTTCAATGATGCATTCATGACCATATTAATCATATTCAAACCTTTCAAAAAATGCAATGAAGATGTAATGCAATGCATGCATCAAAAGTTAGTCACAAGATCAAATACCATGCACATTCTGTGATGATAAATGCTTTGTAGATCCATTCAGGTTGCCATTTTATGACAAAAATGCCAAATATAGAACAGAAGGGTAAGGGATTTCTAGTGGGTGTGTGGTCTAGTAGTAAAATTGAGGAATTGCCACGGTGACAATCCAGATTTGAAGTTTAACCCATAAGTTGCTACTTTCCATGCTAATGCAATATCAATAATCTATAAACCAAATAGTATTCTAAGCTTGATATTGCATTCACTGTTGCATTAAACCCAGAGGGTGTGCATGTATCCAAAATGAAGGGAAAGGACTATCTAGTAGCCTAGAGTATGGTCCAGTGGTAAAGCAAAGCAATTTCCATGACAATGATCCAAGTTTAAGGTTTAAGCTCAATTAGCATTGTTTGCAGTGTCAACATTGTTTGCAGTGTCAACGTGGCCACAATATTCCATTAGCCTAGTAATATTTTCTGCTTGATAGCCCATTCATCCTTACATTTTCAAGCCCATTCATCCTTACATTAAAAATAGGTGTGAGTACTAATAAGAAAAAAAAAACTAGAACTGATTATAGTGGAGGGCATTCACAAGAGCTTGATCCAAGTTCATATGTGGCATGTGGTGTAACAACTATAGGGTGTGGACATAATCCAACATGACCAATATCTTCAAATCTTATGAATGTCATTCAAGCTTACCCCACACGAATGGGATCATAATACCTTTGGAAAGAGAAGGCTCTCCCCTCCACTTTGTGAGCTAACCATCAAAACCTCCACTACCTTCTCCCCTTGGCAGCCACCTTGTACCTAAATGGAATGCACCTGCACCCAGTAAAATACCCAATATCACACACATGGATATGAATGCACATACAACAAAACAATGCATCAAACCCTGTACAAACACCCAACATCACAAACATCAATAAAACTAACACATATAGCCAAACAATAATTTACATTCACAAACAAAAATCTATTTTCACACACACAACAAAGGTCCAAAACCACATACATGAAAATCAATACCCATATAACAAAACAATCAAATCGTTCATGAAAAAGCATATGAATAACAATAATTTAGACTTCTAAAAAAATTAAATTAAGAATACCCTGCAACGAGGCGGTAATTTTTTTCATCATAGAGTTATTGATGTCTTCCTGTGTGAACAACTAGAGCCATCATTTTCTCACCAGAATTTTCATCTTTCAACCCTAAAAAAACCAACACAAATTCAAAACCACTATTGTTGAAGCCTAAGTTTATTTGAAGGTGTCCAAATATTGGGCATTAGTGTTTTGCAGGTGAGCTATGAAAAGGAAGAAAAATCATGACACCCTTAGCCAAGCCAGTCCAAACAGTGGTGAATTGTTGGCAAGATCCCAGGGCAATGGAAAGGAGGAACCATCATGTAATTAATCGCATGATTCCTAATCAATCCTCCATGCCAACAGGGCAAAATGCCCCCTACAACCTTTTGAAATCAGGGTTTTTTTTTTTTAATTCGTCAGGGGATTTTCATCAACTGTTATCATTGCAATTTCCCTCGTAGGTATGTATGCAAAATTTGGAACCATAGACAAGGCACATGACTTAGCTTACAGACTGTCATGAACTACTCCATTGCCATGAACCCTAATGTGTGGCCTGCACCAAAAAAACACAACGAAGAAACATAGATATATTTTAATTTTTAATGTTTACAAATGTTTCATCATTTCTTCCGATTCCTGGCGAGAGCTTTCTACGGCCAATTCTCGGTCTCCGCCATGAAAGAAGGGTTGAGGTGAACCATCAGAACCTGAAATTCATGCTCATTGAGAGCTCCATAGCCGTCCAAATCTCCATCCTGCACCATCGCTTGTATTTCAGAATCCATCAAAGATTCCACCCCTAAAATAGCCAATTTTTTCCTCAAGCTTCCATGGTAATCAAACCCAACTGGCGATCCGCTAGTAGATGAAACCCATTACACAACTCAGCCATTAAACTGTTTGCCTCTAATTTCTCTGCCATATTTGGGAGAAAATCTCGAAATTCCACCATTTAAGTCTGCTAACAAAAATTCTAATACTAAGAAAGGATTGGAGTATGGATTGCAGAGAAAGGGGGAGGTGTTATAGCATCCATCTTTGATGCCTCAAGAAAGTTACACACCAGAAAATGATTAGGAAATTCTCCATTATGAATTAGCAAGGTGCAGAAGCCCAACTCACAAACTGCCAACACCTGTTTTGATTGTCAAACAACTTGGCTCCACAATGCACAAGGCCTAGACACATGTTCGGGACGACCTTGCAGTTGTCATGCAACAAACAGTCACCATGAACACCTGTCTTTCAAAACCCCTCTCTGGTATGACGTGCATCAGACCTTGGGTGATTAACAGTTGTCTTTCAAAAATCTCTCCACTGCTCCTCTTGATAAATACATGCTCTCTCTCCGAATGAAACACCCGAGGTTTATTCTCCAGCCAATCACAACAGCTGCATTCAGAAATAAAACCTTCAAAACTATATGATATCAGTTTGATTTTTCTAGAGGGCACAAATTTCGAGAGAAATTATTGCAAAAAAAAAGTGAGATGAAAACAATAGTCTCGTGCTAAGGCAGGGACTAAAAATTAATTAATTAACTTTTATTCTCCAAAAGTTTTGTTTAGCTTACCCTTGATTTTTATTTGAGCTTGTTTTCGCTGCTCTGAGCTATGGAAAGTTCAAACGTGGGCCTGCTTAATCCGTCCTCATCTCCGCCCGTGGAAAAAATTAGCTCTTCGAAATGATGGCTCATCAACAAGAACTGCAGCCCAAGCTTACAACATTCTCAGTCAACCAGCAATTTTTCATGCAGGAGAAGATTTTTGGCAATTCTGGGAAGATTTTTTTAATGATATTTTAACAAGTTTTTTTTTTTTTTAATTGAATCATTCCGGCCGAGCGAACCTTGGCGGCCAAGTCCTTATCGGAAAAAGTTTTTAAATTTTTACTTTTATTAAAGCTAAAAATATATAAATATTTAGAATTTGCACCAAGCACTACCCCTCCATTGTAGGTTACTCCAATAATGGTTGTCTATAACCAAAAAAAAATTATGCGAGATCAATTTTACTCTCTTGGGTTTAAAATCCTGACCAAAAAAAATTGTCATGTGTTAAGGAGGGAGGAAAAAAATATCTCCAAACCCATGGTTGAGACATCCCCTTGCTCTAGCATTGAAAGTCATTTTCTTAAATGGAGCATGTTTCCTATTTCACATACTCTTAGGAAAACACCACTATTCAAGATCTAGTCACAAGAGATAGTTGTAAAAACCTTGTATCAAAAATAGTCAATCTCTATGACTTTTGGCTGCACAAAAATTTGTTGGGAAAAAAAAATCTTTTAGAAACCCCATTTTATCTCCTTATATTGCAACACATGCATTTGTCCTAAAAAAATATGGGAAAATAGTACAAATATACCAAATCTTCAAATAGCCACGAACCAATTAGAAACTCAAGTTTTGTGCACAAAATTTGTAGAGTAATAATATGCTTTGTGGGGTAAATAAGGGGAATTTTATGGACCTCGCCTATACAACTGGTGGATTGTGACCCAACTAAATATACTAATAACTTTTAATAAGTAGACTACCTAAAACAAAGTCTATTTTAAATTAGTACAAGTAACATTTCCTTTTCTTCCATACCAAGTTGAATGGATCAACCCCTCTTCTTAGAGGGGTGCTTGCATGGCTCATGCCACATGGTGTGGACCAGCCAACGAATGCTAAACTACCAACAGTTTCCTATACCAACTTACAAATATCCTGATGAATATTTTCATTTAAAACAGTTTGTGACAACTGTAAACCACCATCTATAACCATACACAGTTTCTAAGTACGACATAATCATCCATCTCAACATGGGTTCCCATGTAATTTTGGATGAATTTTTTTATCTTTTCTAATTTCTTTAATGGATTCAATCAGTTTATATAGATATGATATTTAATATTTCTTTTTTTAATAATAACACCTCCAAAAATCTGCTTGTTAATTAATTTCAACCCTTTCAATGTCTTTTGCAATTTGGATGCCTTCCCTTATTTAATAATATGTTAGAATTTGAATTTAGGATTCCATTGAAAGTGTTATATTTTTGTTTGAGTGTGTAATGTTTTTTTAACAAAAGGTGCAGAGCACCTATACAAATTATATTAAAATAAAAGATCCAAGTTACATAAGGGGCCCATGTCTCCCAAGAAAGAGGCCCAACGACCATCATAAAAATGTGGCAACACACTATAAATTGGCAAAGGGGTGCAAGTACATCTACAAACAAGAAGATGGCAAGTAGAAGCATTGTCCACTTTGGCAAAAGTAGCAACAAAGTGACATCCAAAAAATACACGTCTGAAAAACTACCATAAAGAGGGTCATTGAGAAGGAAAGGGAGCAGGTAGGCCCTAGGAGATTTGAAGTTGACAAGACCATCTAATTATGACCACTAAAAGAAGTAAAAACACTGGACATATTTAAATAATTCTGAGGGAGTCATTCTTTTCTACTGGCCCGTGTCTCAATCAAAAATGTCGTGTGTAATGTTGTTATGGGTTTTTGGAATTAACTATATTTCTAGATTGTTTTCCAAATCTTTCTCCTCCATCTAGCCATAGAACTTTTTAAAGAAGAATTAAAATTAAATAGTTAAGGCATCTATTCCACTATTGTAAAATTGATCTTAATCCTTATGTGCTTAGTAAGAACTTTTGCCTTGTAAACCATCTAAACAATGTCAATAATACCCAATTAAGAGTCTATTTTCACTATATTCATATTCATCTCATTAGACTATCATGTTTTTGATTAGTTCAGCTGGAGAAGAGGGTCCAGAACCCTGTACAAAAAAACCCCGGGGCTGCAGGCCTTAAACATGCCAGTAACAAAACATTAACAGCACACTAACAACCGACCAAAAATTGACTAACCAAAAACAATAGAAAGAAAAATAGGAACTAGGGACTGTCAGTAGTCTCGAACTTGGCCAAAAAACTTGACCATATCTTTGTAGTCCCCAAGGCTATCAATACCCACCTATTTAACATTGTCATCCAGCTCCTTCACCACAGCAAAGACTGACGCAGCCTAATGCAAGGCCTTGGTAACAAATTCGGCCATGGTCTTCCATTTCTTCTACATTTTCTCCATCTACAATTTGAGTCTCCCCATGTCCTCAATGGTCATGACACATAGCAGCAAACTCCCCTTGTTATCCAAATCACTAGTTTCCTCAGCAACACCACCTAGTTCCTCTGAAATTGATTTGTTCATGGATATGAAATGGCTTGCCCCTTCTTCCTCATGCACAGATTTAGTCAGAGCATCATTCTCTCCCTCCTCCATAGTTTCCCCAACAAATTCCAAGTCATCAGAAATCTCAACTCCCTTCGGGTTAGAAGAAGGTTTCCTAGCAATATGGTTAGAACAACGAACCATCGAACTAGAATTTTTAATAGCCTCCTCACTAGTACCACTCCCAATCTGAACAGGCCCCGGGTCTAACTCAACAATTTTCACAAAACTAGTCTCCATCCCTTCTTCCTTAGTACTCATCTTGGCTTTCTTGGCCTACACAGTCCCTTCCTCCTCAGCCACCCTCCTTTCCCTTTTGGCCAAGCTAGTTTTTTCTTTCCCCATCTCGAGAAGGGCCTTTCTCAGGGATTTGGTTGTAGATTCATGGGTGGGGGTCCCTGGTGGGGCTTGCAGGGGCCCCCTTGGCCATTTTAGAGATCTTGGGGGTCCCAATACACATTTTCAACTTACCTTTAGGGCCAGGAGAGACACACATCTGGGGGTCCTCAATCAAATTAACCTTAATCTGCTTTGGGGGACACAGGGCAAGATGGAAATGATAGTCTCAAAATAAGGTCCTGATGGATAGGGACAAGAGGATGACCAAGATTTTTGGCCCTAAGCTCTCTAGTAGATTTAATCAAGTTTTCTAGAGAGGACTGAAGAAAAATAGGAAAGTTAATTTCCATCTTTTTTCTAAAGTGGTTAAGAAGACCATAATGATAATGGTAAAATACCTTAAACCTCCCTTCCAAAGTGAAGAACTTCATAAGCATTAAACAGACTTGGCCCCAAGGCTCGAGTAGCTTCTCCCTATCAAAACCACCATGTAGCTTCATACCTGTCTCCCCCTCCCTAAAAAACAAACCCATATGTTCAGGGTCGGGCACCTTACTACGTCTAGCATGCTTCTTCCCTTTGGTGGGAAGCCCCATGGCTTGGCTAATCACCTCCTCAGACACCTAGAAGCCAATGCCCCCAACACAGACTTCTCTAGCATCCTCATTCCAGGACTCTACAAATTGGCGCGACAAGTTTTCATCATGGCCAATCATACCCTCAAGAAAAGAAACCACTTCTCCCTCCTATATAGTATGCAAGACAATCTGATCATGTCTAAACTCCTCAACAGTGGTCAGTTCAATCTTCACAATCTCACCCCCCATCTTTGCAGTTTGAATATCACAGTAATTGTAGAACTTAAAGATACTAAAGTTGGTGTTGTTGTGATTGGCAAGAAACTCAATAAAATGGAAAGGTCATGAGGTAAAATCATTAATCACATCAGAATTATTGTGGCAATATGCCAACCCTATGCCACATCACAAAATCACCTTGGGAAAAGATCTTGACCGCCACCTTGTGTGGCAAGGAATATCACCCATCATAGGGATGAACCAAATAGTATTACCCGTGGAAGGATCCATCCTACACAAATAATCTACTCTTGCCAAGAGCCTTAACGACATCTTTTTAGCCCCACTAGATCCATCCCTCTCATCATTACCAAGATTAAAGATTTTTTGCCTAATGACCTATCCACCTGTCATCTCGCCAGCACGCCAGCCAACCACCGGGCCTTTTGCCCGCTAGCAAAAAACCTGACACCCACCAATTCTCATCACTAGATCTTTAACCCGCCGTCTATAATCCTCTCCCCTACCAACCCACTGCTTAAGCCTCCTAGGAATGATCCCCTACCACTGTAAGGCTCTCTTGTTCCCACTCAACTGGTTTTGAAAATTTAAAAATTCCTCCCCGTCAAATATGTTGAATCAATCAGTGATATCAATCTCGATCTCGTTAAGTCAAGTCTCAAGATGCACATAATCTATGCCACCACTTAGCCAAAAGAGGATGGTCATAGCCCTGAGCCAACTAATTCCTATTGTTATCTTCATCCTTCTTAATGAGTGTATGAATCTCAGGGTGTAGGCAAGTCATACTCCTCTAGCACTGCCATCCCTTGCTACCAATACCCAGGTTTGCCATAGCATCAACCACCACATTTCCTTCCCTGTAAATGTGAGAGATCTTGAACTCCTCAAACCCATTGAGAAGCAACATAATATCCCCCACAATGTTCGCTAAGTTCCATCCAAATTGAGCCAAGCCCAAGGCAAGATTAAAAATTATCATCGAGTCTCCTTCCACATGAAGAAATATGATGTTCAAGGAGATAGACAACTTAATTCCCCAGAGTAAATTTAAAGCTTCCGCCTCATTATTACTCTTAAATCCAATGCCTCCAGAGTGAGCAGCCACAAACGCTCCCATGTCAGTTCTTATGATTCCTCCCCCACTAGCCACCCTGGGTTCCCCTTAGCAGCTCCATCAAAATTGAGCTTGGCCCATCCTTCTTAAGGCCTAACCCACCTGGTATTGGCTCTAGCAATAATTTTAGAAACATCTATATGGAAACTACCAGGATTGATGTTCCAATGTTTTAGCAGACATTGTTCTTCCCATCCAGGGGGGCTATTAGTTGCTTTGAAGTTGCAGGAATTGATATTCTCAGTCAACAATTTGAGGCAACTTTGTAAAACTTCCACAGGTGTTCTAAATTTTTCTCTAAATATTTTGTTATTGTATTCCTTCCAAAGACTCCAGGACAAATGGGAAGGTAATTGTATCCATAGTTCCTTGGACACTGGAAGCATTAGATTAAAACGGGGCCTCCAATCCCAAATCAGGGCCGCAAGATTACTATTCAAGGTTCATCTTATATTAAGCTTCTAAAAGATCAAGCCCCAAATCTCCCAAGTAAAACTACAGTGAAGGAAAACATTGGGTGTCTCTTCTTTGATCCCATAGAGGACACACCTGTTGGGCATTTGAAACCTCCTCCTTTTCAAATTATCTATAGTTAAAATTTTATTGTGCATCAGAGTCCACCAGAAGAAATTGATTTTAGGAAGAAGTTTAGGAATCCAAACTTTACCCCAAAACTTATCCTCTCCAAGGTCTAATAGCAGACCATAAGCACTTCTAATAGAGAACTGACCTTTACAGTCCTTGTCCCAAATTATCTAATCCTACTTAGGGAAGAGAGGGAGTCTAAAATCCTCCAGATCCTTTTGAAGTTGAATAGCCAATATCCTATCCTCCTCATGATTTCAGACACAATCTGTTAGATCCTTCCATCTCCTGAACCCCCCGTGAATTCCAAAATAGTTAGCCACCTTATGACCAAAGAATTTGTAGGCCTTATCCACAATTCTACCATACTCCATCTCCTTAAGTGGCTTATCCTTCAGCCATCTATCCTCCCAAAATTTAACATCTCTTCCATCTCCAATCTTCCACTGGATTCCTTGGTGAAAGAGGCCATGGGTCTTGAGAGTACCATTCCAAATAACAGAGCCTTTGGGCAAGCCGACATCAGAGAGCAACTTACCACCCCAATCCCCATTGAGATACTTAGCCATCATAATATCTCCCCAGTCTTTGTAACCTTGGATGAGGTACCATCCCACCTTTGACAAGAAGGTACGATTCATGAGCTGAATTCTTCTCAATCCTAATCCCCCCTGACATCTAGGGATATAGACCTTGTCCCACCTAACCAGGACAATTCTCTATCTCTCCCCTAGTCTAGACTAAAGGAATTTCTTTTGAATCTGTTCAATCTTCTCCACCACATACCTAGGTATTTTAAATAGGCTTAGGGCATAGTTTGGCATACCTTGCAGTGAAGCTTTGAGGAGATGGAATTTCCCCACTTGGCTCAGGAGGGTGCCTTTCCAACTAGCCAACTTCCTCTTTATTCTTTCAAGTAAGCCATTCCAAAAGTCAGAAGAGACCTTAATGATAGTAAGAGGGAGACCCAAGTAAGTGGCTGGGAACCTTGCACTCAAACAACCTAGGACATGAGTGATTTTTCTTTGCAAATCCTCCTAAGTGTTAAGAAAGTAGATGTGGCTTTTCTCAAAGTTGATACTCTGACTGGAGACTCCTTCGTAATCCTTAAGGAGTGATTTCCATTTACTAGCTTCAACAATTGAGATAATTTTGAACAATATACTATCATCAACGAGTTGTTGTATACCGAGGTTTGAGCTGAGGAAGCAGGCTTGATCCCCTGAAGAGTCCCCTGCAACAAAAGGTTGCAAGCATTCCTCTCCAAAACTTTAGCCAACAAGATAAAGAGATAGGGAGAAAGAGGGTCGCCTTGCCTGAGACCCCTCCCAGAGGGGAAGAACCCCCTGGGAGAACCATTAACCAGAATAGAGAAGTGGACTATGGATATACACTCCTTTATCATGTTAGTCACCTTCTCATTGAAGCCAAATTTCCTTAGAACCTTGAGCAAAAAGTCCCAATTAACATAATCATAAGTTTTGGAGATATCCAATTTAAAGATCATACCTGAAGAATTTCTCTTGGATATTGAATGGATTAAATCATGAGTAGTGATGGCCGCGTCGAGAATTTGTCATCCAGGAACAAAATCCTTCTGGTTAGGGAAAATGAGTTTGTCGAGGAGGGGTTGAAGCCTAAAAACTAGAATCTTAGTGAAGACCTTGTACACCGTGTTGCAGAGACTTATAGGCCTGAAATCAGTCATAAGATTGGCTTCTATCTTCTTTGGGATCAGGGAAATAAAAGTGTTGTGCAACTACCGCATAAGCCTGTCAGTTTGGAAGAAATCCTTGGCCACTTGGAAGACATCATTCCCCACAATCTCCCAAAAGGTTTGGAAGAAGGCCGGGGGGAAACCATCGGGACCAAGGGTTTTGAAGGCACCCATAGAGAAGATCTGAACTCTGACTTCCTCCTCCATGATGGGTTTGGTCAGGAGGTAGTTGTCCTTATCAGAAAGAATGGTCGCGAGAGAGTCCAAGAGGGAGAAACTTTCATCCAAAGAAGCACTGGGTTGTTGAGCATCCAACAAGGACTCAAAGTAATTAAGGTCTAATCTCCCAATCTCCCCATCATCCACAAACTCAGATCCTTACTCATCTCTATGTTTCTAAATCAATTCCTCTTCCTATGTCTTAGGGTGGATTGGTGGTAGAAGGAAGTGTTCCTATCTCCATCTTTCAGCAATTGAACTCTTGACTTCTGTTTCCAGTAAACTTCTTCTTCTTTGAGAGTCTGCACCCACTCTTTAGAAAGAGTGTTATCCAGGGTCTACAATTCCTCTGAGGGATCCCCTTTCTCCATTCTGTCCTGCACTTCCTTAAGTTGCCCCATAATGCTTTTCTTCCTGGTTAGGACATTACCAAAGGTATATTTGTTCCATCCTTTAACCTTACTCCTCACATAAGCCAACTTCTAAGCCAATCTATACATAGCAAGCCCATGAACAATGATGTTCCACCATCTAGAGAGGCTATCCCTAAAATTAGGGTGGAGGGCCCACATCATTTCAAATCTGAAGGGGAAGGAGCCCTTCATACTCTCCTCATGCCAGCTGAGTAAGAGAGGGTTATGGTCTGAGCCCACCCAAGGAAGGGCAGTCAAATGCACAAGATGTGAAATGGCCTAGTAAGAAGAGACTAAGAATCTATAGAGATTGACCTAGATAAGATTGTTCCCTTGTCTCCTATTTGACCAGGTAAAAGTTTGCCCCACCAATTCTATATCCATGAGACCAGCATTCCTTAAGAACTCAGCCAGGTCTGACATGCTATCGAAGAAATCAGTGAGCCCTCCCATTTTCTCAGATGGGTAAAGGGGAGAATTAAGATCCCCTGCAACCATCCAGTTGGTTCCTCTAGCTCCCTTGATTCTATCGGTCAAGCTATCCTAGACCTCCTTCCTGCTGCTACAGGAATTAGGAGCATAAACATTGACAAGTGTCCACCTCTCAAGGTGATTTTGGAAGGAAACTTCAATGGAATGCATGGAGTAGGAAATCACACTCCCCACCAAATTATGATTCCATATAGTAGAAATATCTCCAGAAGCTCCTAGGGCTTCACTAATAGCATAACTTGCATTGGGCTAGATCTTTTTAATAGCAAGCTTAAAATTTTCCTCCGTCATTTTAACCTCCTAAAGTAGGAGAATATTGAATTTATTATCTACAATGTAATTCCTAACTAGTAACTATTTCTAAGGACTATTGAGCCCTCTAATGTTCTATGAGATGATCTTCATTTCTTGGTCTTTCTAGAGGGGGCCAACAAGGACTACTTCCCGTTAGCAATTTCCAAATCTATCTCCCTTTGTCTGGTCTACATGTGTGTGGGTCTACCCTTGCTACCATCCCCCCCACATCTGTTGTCTTTCTACTACTTCCTTTCCCCTTCTTTCTCATAGTGATCCAACCCTCCTGATCCCCCAAGCCCCTACTAGTCCCAGCACCTGGGGATGGGAAGAAACCCACAAGGGGACCTGGCCTTTCACTAGGGCTACGTATTTCCTGCACTGTGCTCTTCTAGGAAACCTCCTTCGGCACCCCAAAGGCTGAAGTAAATTCCCCCTCTTCCAAATCCTCCTGTGCCCTATTATTGACAACAACCTCATGGGACACATCCCCCATTTTAGAGACATCGTTTGACTCCCGTTCCACCCCTTCATGGGCCAAACCAATGTCAGCCATCCATTGGACAACCTCTATAGGTAATGTAGTCTCCACCACCTCCTGTAGGGGCACCTCCATCAGAACCATCTCTGTCTTCTCCAGAGAGGCAGGGGTGATTCCATAATTTTTAGGATGCCATCCTTAAAGGGATACTCCTCTGAGTTCCCACCTGTGACACACCACTCCACCACTTGGGATGAAGGATGTGTAGGGACCCTACACTTGGTGAAAATATGCCTAAGTTTCATGCAATTCTGGCAGAAAACTCTAGAGTTCTCATATAGGATGCACTGAGTCCACTTGCCATATTTTGATTCCAAAATAATGGAAGTGGGCAAGGTCTTCAAAACATCAACATTGACACAGAACTGAGCATAAACTAGCCTTGCCTTGGCTTTGGTGACTTTTTCCACCATCACATAATCTCCAAATGTGTTGCCTATCTAGGCAAAAATGTCCTCATCCTAATATTCTAGGGGGAGGCCCGGTAGCCACACCCAAATGGGAGCTGACTAATTGAGATTTACCTTAGGGTAGAAGCCTAGCTTCCATTTGCATAAAGAAAGCGAGTGCTTTCCATATAGCTAGGGGCCCCTAGCATATGACCCGGCATAGCACTAGCAGAGACACTGCCCTTAAGAGCCCATTTAACCGAAATCCAGCGTCAGGCCAAATCAATATTGGGTCTGAAGGCAAAGAACTTGCCCACCAAAGTCTCGATCAAGGCTACAACCTGTAAAATAGTCTGGTCAGGAATCTTAAGTGCCTTAGCCCCATCAGTCTCAGATATAACTAGAAAATTACTAGAGCTACCTACCCCACTAGGAACATCACCAACAAGTGCCTCCTTTCTTTTTTTCGATCCTTATTTCAAGGGCTAATTCATGGGATCCTCACAACAACCCATGCCAGTAGTAGAATCCCCAGGATTCAGGGGAGGGGGCTAGGTCACCCCCCCCCCCTGAGCTGTCTCCTTCCATTCCCGTGTAGTACCAAAATCAAACGATCAAGAAGTGGGAAAAGTTGTAGAGCCAAAAGTTCAAATGATCATGTCCTAGATATCCCTATATGAAGTAGATTTTCTAAACAAGATAAGGTGATTCCTAATCTTTAATATTGGTTTAAAGGGTAGGTTGTTTTTAATAAAAATATATAGGTAACATATGCATATTAAATTTTTTATGGTTGAGTACTAGGAAAATATTTTTTCAAACAAATGAGGTTTATCCATCATAACATAGCTCATATATCATAATCGTATCAAATCTTTAAAAATCTCCACTTTATGTATTTGAATCTTATGGAATATTCTCTTCGTATAGTTGTGCATTGTAATGTTTTCTCTCCCACCAACATAAATACTACCGACTCTCCCACTTATTATTCTAGTATTTTAACATATGTCTAATAGGGTTTTGATGTTAGTGATGTGTTCTTTATTTATTTGCTAGATTCTTATGTTTTTAATAAATTTAAAGGGTTTTAAATGTGAGGAGTGATTTTTGTATTAGTTTGTTGGATTATTTTGGATTCTTAATGTAATAAGTCTCAGGTATTTCATTTGGTTTCCAATCCATGATCAAAGCAAATGTGATGGATTTTGGATAACGATTAGGTGTCATGATAATGAGATAGATGACTCTTAACTTCCTTTTGATGAACTAGTTTTTAGGGTTTGTTAATGGATATTTTAATTATTTTAAATAATTGAAGGATTTGATACATTTTCTTTCAATGCAACAATATTATGAAGTGCAAAATGATATTGCAAGACTTTCATAAGACGAGTATTTTTGATTTGTTGAGTAAGGAATAATATGTTGCATGACAACATAGTATGTGAGAGATTAAATCTTGTTTATTTGTGTAGGATATTTTAAATAAAAAATAAAAAAGAGATATATAGAATTTATTAAAAAAATTGGATTCATTTTCACATATTTAAGAAATAAAATATATGTCAATTATTGCATTTTCATGGAATTTAGAGGCATTTTTTTTAATATATTTTTAATACTTGAATAAGAATATATATTATGTATGTTTAACATAGATTAATCTTCCAAGTAATTTTAATGCACTCATTTCTTAAGGGAGTAATTGAACAAATTATAGAATTTTGTACGCCACATCATATCTAGATTTTTAACCGCCATAAAATTATATTGTTCTATAACTTAAAATGTGCTAACACTTGAACTAGGACTTCAAATTTATTATTAGCCATATCATGGAGAACAACAAAGAATCCACTCCATTTAATGATATTAGTCATCATTTAATTTTACTCTACTAGGACCATGTGGATTCAGCCATTCCTAGACAAATGGAAGATAATGGCTCATGTTCTCAATCATAAAATGACAATTAAAAATTTTAAATACCCAATGTGCTATGAAAAGGTGTCTTAACCTTGTATTTTAATATCGATAACACTAAAATGTAATTTCTAATTTATAGAGATTTTTGGCTCCAAAAATAATTAAAATAAGAATTGTAATATATACAACTTTAGGGAATAATGATAAAGAAAAATTATATGATGTGTCAATGATAATAAGTATTTTGATTCAATAAAGATGTGCTAAGTAGAGAAACCACAATCAAGATCTGTTTTCTTGATTTTAAATAAACATTCAACTCTCCAACAATATTATAATGACTTGTCAAAATGTAGATGAACTTTAGGATCAACGAGTTAACATGCAAGCCACCCGGTTAGGACAATAACAACCGAACGTGGAAACGAAGGATGGAATGAAGGATGAAGGAAGCAAGCAGGGAAGGATGCACACCAAGCATTGATCCATGCAGGGAAGCACCGAAGCAAGGAATCCGACAAGGATGATCGAAGGATGGAGGGAAGCAGGGAATGAAGGAAACAAAGAACGAGGGATGGAAACAAGCAGGGAAGGAAGCACAACCACCAATACTCATCTTACCTACCTTAACACCACCTACATGCCTTGCATACAACATTGATCTTGTTTTAAATTTGTCCTACCTGTGAGATCAAGAATCTACTTCAATCTTAAATTTGAGTTTTAAATAAAATGATATATAGGGTGAAGCATGACTTCTTTTAAACATATAAACAACTACAATTATAAAATTGACTAATATGTGATTTTTTTTATCAGTGAAAAATGGCTTGGGGAGCCATACCCTAAAGAAGAAAATAATAAAAACCATAAATATTTTAGTTTCAAATGCTTAGATGCATATAAGTTCTAAACTGTATACATTTCATTCTATCTTGTATTATATATTTTGCACCTGCCCATTGGTGAAACCCCCCCCCCCCCACAATTTTCTTGCCCCTAGCCTTAAACCTTTGAAATTGGCTAAGTCTAAATATAAGTGCTTAAACCTTAAACCCTTATCCCTTTTTCCTTAAGCTTGTGTTCTAATTTTGAGTTGAATTATTGTTGGTGGTCAACCTGAGCTTAAGTCATAACTTTATATCTTTATTCCCGTCTGAAACTGGCCCCTTGAGCCTAGTTACTGGCTAGCCCTATGAGTACAAATATTTCCTAAGTTCAGGTTGAAAGTTCCTAAAATCAAATCAATGATTGTCATGGCATCACGGGCTTTAGACCTATCAGTACTGTTAGAGCTACATTGATGCATTGATTGTAGATTTCTGAGTAGGTGGGCCCAAGGCCTTATCAGCTCAAAGCCTAATCTATGCTTGGTCCTCATTGGATTGCATGAGTACTTAGTAAAAAGATGTTGAAGATACCTTGTGACGATACGATGGGGTGACATGTCATGTGGGTCCCATCTGGTCCAAACAAGCCAAAGTAAATCTTTAGTGTGCTAGTGCGAGGGCAGTAGTGTGCATCCCTCCTCGTTTTGCACTATTGTGATGAGCTAACATATGGATCCCAAATAGAAAGTCTTTGTTCAGCTAGCTAATTTTGATTGGTCCACACCATTTCAAGTGTGTAAGCTACCTCTCAATGATGCAACTTTTGAATCTAGGCCGTAGATTCTCCTGTGGACTAATCACATCAACGGGGGAGATTCAAACATGAATAATAGCTAGTCCTTGCCTATAGGCCAGTGCATGATCACAGTAATGGTGATTTGAGGGAAAATCAACCAAAATCTTGCTCAATTGGTGAAGTAAAGACATAAATTGGATTGTTGCAATGATTACAATCCTTGGTAGTCAAAATTCTTGTGAGAATCAAGCAGACCATGACGATAATTGAAGAAGTGGGGTTTCCAATTGCAGATAACAAGTAGAGAAATTATCGATTTCTAAGTCAATTTCTATGTCAGTTTGATCAAAGAAATTGAATTCATAAGCATACTAGGGTGACTTGTTGAGTTTGTTTCATTTCAAAGAAACCCTATCTTGTAGTTAAACCCTGCACAAGTAAGAAATGGCTTGCACATCAAAAAGGAGAAATTTTGAACAAGATTTACACACTCAGTGTTTGGGCTCATCAAGAAGAGATCTAAACCTTCTGGGAGGAATAAGGATGAAAGGTTTGTAGATGACTTTGGGGAAATCAGATATGCAATTACCCCTATGATTGGATGGTCTTTGTTTGAGCGATGGTCTAGAAAGAGAGATGTCAAGTCTCCATTGAATAATGGATGGAACTTGGACATTGGTAAAGTTGTGGTCCCAAATGTATTTGTAGATGTAGATTTGGTTCGACTTGTTGTTGTTTAGGGGTAAAAAGAGGGCTTATGTTTTGGTTTAAGTTTCAAAGGCAAATCATCCCTTCACACCAAAATTCAAGGGCATATCAACTAAGTTAAATCTCCATTAGTAGGAGTATTCACCTTTCAGGTTAGGCTGCCACTTGGAATTATGCAAAAGCTCAGATGTATCAAACAATATCTCAATTTAATGTTCAATTTCACTTAAACCCCTATATATGTAAAATAGTAAGCAAATTATCGAATTATGGCAAATCATTTTAGACCAAGGTGAAGGGAAGAGATATTTAACTCACTATTTTTTGAAAGCCAAAAAGCAGAAAAGTCATGGACAGAGGGACTAGTTGATGCAGAGGTAAACGCAACGGGAGCTTACTAACAGGAAGGAGGAGCCAATAATACAAACAACATGTTAAAAATCCCTATCGGCTCAACAGCATCATCATATTTCGGACGAGCACAATTATCCTCCTGCCGACTACTGTTCACTTCCTCCGTCTTCCTCCTATCATCATCATCATGATATTCAACCAGCGCAAACATCCTCCTGTTGCACTGTTCATCGAGCGCCAAACTCCATCGGCATCATCATGATATTCAACACTCCCTTCGTCAGCAGGATATCAAATATCCGGTTGCTCCAAATATCCTGATGACGACACCTTCAGCACCTTTCCTTCGATGCCCTGATAGCCGACTATACAAACAACAGCATCATGATATGATTTATCCGGACGTCTTGAAACATCCTGATGATGTTAACCCAACTTTCTGCCGAGGACTTCCGCCGATGCCAAAACACTCAGCGACAGCAGGATAAACTCGCCTATAGTGATATCTCAATATCCTGATGACGATGACGTCATATCCTGATGACGATGACGTCACACAATATCCTGATGACCTCTTCAACACTTAGTCAAAAAAATGAACTTTCACTCCCGCATCTGCTAGCGATATGCGGATGATGGGCACCCCCGAGAGATGATCCTGACGGCGATATATACACTGAGTATATATCTGACTTAAAACATCCTGATGCACTTGAAATATGCAAACTCCAACAGTTTCATGACCCGATCCAGATGGCGATGTATTCGCAGACGACGATGCGATTTGCTCCGACTGGTAACGCACATGCAGACTCCTGTATATCCGTCCGCTGCATGCGAACACTCAGAACCGCACAATTTTCACAAAGACAATATGATGATCGGGCCGGATCACCTTTAAACCAAAATTTAACAGCTTATCTTTCTAGACCTAGCACATGAGGATGCTAGGCTGATTCACAGCATGCTACCAATTGATCTCTTGAACAATGCAATGCATAAATAGAAAACACAAATGCAAACTAAGCTATAATACAGGACCATTCCACCGATTCACAGGATCAACCAGTGGAAGGGTTGAAAGTACCCATTAATCTGCAAACAGAATAGAAATCAAAACAGATACAGCTGATAAACCAGATAATGCAAATGATGAGATCTTATTCAAATGAAATTCAAATGTACTGTTTCTGCAATACTGTCAAACAACAGTGCTTCTCAATATCTGGACTGTTCTCCTGAATCTCAACAACACCAATACATAACACAACTAGCATAACATATCATAATCTCAATCTTGCTAAACCCTAACAGATCGAAGGTATATATAGCAAAATCCTTCGAGTACTACCAACTCACTTCCCAGCGGCTGGGAGCTTCCAAGCGGCTGGGAGAAGGACAACTCAGACTACCTGATCACGATCTCTAACTGATCTCTAACTACCTACACACACTCCTAGGCTGATCTATTACATAGCATCGGTCCAATGGACCTTATTACATGATGAAGTCAAACATACTAAAAATAGACTAATGCCCTGTCATCATGTGGACAATTAACCTATATCCTGATCATGTATGGGTGCTCCTGCACCATACTCCCCAACAGAAAAGAACTCATGTCCCATGAGTTTGGGTTGTGGAAGTCCTCCACCTTTACACTTTGCCTTAGCAATATGCTGATCTGCTCCAGCTTTGTCCGCTGCTGGCTCTTGGCTGCTCCAAGACTTCTGAACTGTAACTGGCTTTCTGGCAAGTAAATCCTTATGCCTGTCAATGTAGGCCTTTTTCTCACATGCCCTTTGTTTGTCAGGTTGTCTAACCAGAACCTCTGTCTGAACTGCCTCTTGAACTTCTGAAATGTTCAATTCTGTCTTCCTGTCAATCTTTATAGGACAAACAATAGTCCCAACTATGACAACATCCTTAACATTCTTCTCAACTGGTTGCTGTGTGCAAACCTGTTTCTGCACCTGCTGCTGACCTCTGTCAGTCAAAACTAAAACTTTCTTTAACCTGTTGTCCTTAACAACTCCCTTCTCTGCAGTGTCCTCAACTGCCCTTATGCCTGCTCCTATAGGCATCTGTACAAACTCCTTCTTTCCTATTAAAATGATTTTGGCTGCCCCTTGTGCTGCAGCATCTGCCTGCAATGGCATTAACTTAATAGTCTTCCCATCTTTCTTGATGGTATAGGTATTAGCATACCCATCATACAGTACCCTTCTATCAAATTGCCATGGTCTACCCAACAGTAGGTGACAACATTCCATGGGCAAAATATCACACAAAATTCTATCCTGATATGCTCCAATCTGAAAATCCACATATGCCTGTTCAGAGACAAAAAGTGATTGACTATCACTCACCCAAGATGCCTTGTAAGGGTGTGGATGTGGAATCCTTTCCAAATTCAGTTTATCCACCATTTCCTGAGATACCATGTTGTCTGTTGAACCAGTATCAATGACAACCTTACATACTTTACCTTTGCTCTTGCATATGGTCTTGAAAAGAGCTCTCCTTTGCATCATATCCTTTGATGCCTGCAAACTAATTCTCCTTAGCATCAATGATTCTCCCTCCTCAGGATATGCATAATAGTCAGGCTCCTTATCTTTCTGATAAGTGTTTGAACTCTACACACTTTGCTCTACTTTCTCTTCTTGTACAAGTTGTACTCTCTTGTCATTAGTGCTATCATTTCTGGATGATGAACCCTTATTCTCTGGACATTTGAAAGATGGATGACCAAACTCACCACAGGTGTAACATTTTCCTAAAAATGTAGTAGAACCTCTACCACCTCCAAATCTGCCTCTATTACCTTTCCATCCACCTCTGAAAGCAGACTGTCCCTGTCCTTTACCAGTGTCTTCTTGACCCTCATTGGTTTGCTTTTGTGTAGGGGCTGCTCCTCTTCCCCTCATATTGTTTCGTTCCTGTTTTCTCTTCAACTTCTCTTCCACTTTCAATGCCAACTAAAAGCTTTTCTGAACTGTATCTAGATTATGTAGACTTAGATCTTCCTGAATGTTAAACCTCAATCCATTGAGGTATCTGGCTACCTTCTCTTCTTCACTTTCCTTTACCTTTGTCTTCATACAGAGTTTCATGAATTCTTCTGTATATGAGCTGACATCTAGCTCCTTCTGCTTCAGGTTTTGCTTCCTTTTGTGTAATTGGATACTGTAATCCAATGGAACATATGCTTCCTTTACTAATGCCATCATCTTCTTCCATGTGGCAACTCTACGTTTTCCTTCCTGTACTCTATCATCTTGAACAAAATTCCACCATGTCAAGGCAGCTTCTTTCATCTTTGACTGTGCTATCTTCACTCTCTGTTGTTCTGGTATCTCCTCTGTTACAAAGAAATTGTTCAAGGAGTCTATCCACTCCATCACTGAATCAGGGTCCATCTTGCCTGTAAACACTGGCAAATCCAGTTTCACATCCATGGTTCTCCTCTCCATGGCCTTGAGGGCGTTCAACAGTGGTCTCTGGTCTGCAGGAATGACCTCCTCGCTCCAATTAGGGATCTCTTCTTCTTCCCTATCTTCTTTTTTACCAGAACCTACTCTGCTCCTCAACTTTGCTATCTCATCTTTCAATTCCTGATTCTGAGCCTTCACGGCCTTGCTTTCTGCAATCTGTTTCTTCACCAGAACTGCCAACTCAGCGTTGGTCATCCTTGCTGGAACCTTCGATGTTCCTTCTTCGTCTGACATCCTGCTTATCTTTTCCAGAAGATCCTAACCTTTGCTCTGATACCACTATGATGCAGAGGTAAATGCAACGGGAGCTTACTAACAGGAAGGAGGAGCCAATAATACAAACAACATGTTAAAAATCCCTATCGGCTCAGCATCATCATCATATTTCCTGCAAACACCAACAGCATCATCATATTTTAGACGAGCACAATTATCCTCCTGCCGACTACTATTCACTTCCTCCGTCTTCCTCCTATCATCATCATCATGATATTCAACCAGCGCAAACATCCTCCTGTTGCACTGTTCATCGAGCGCCAAACTCCATCGGCATCATCATGATATTCAACACTCCCTTCGTCAGCAGGATATCAAATATCCGGTTGCTCCAAATATCCTGATGACAACACCTTCAGCACCTTTCCTTCGATGCCCCGATAGCCGACTATACAAACAACAGCATCATGATATGATTTATCCGGACGTCTTGAAACATCCTGATGATGTTAACCCAACTTTCTGCCGAGGACTTCCGCCGATGCCAAAACACTCAGCGACAGCAGGATAAACTCGCCTATAGTGATATCTCAATATCCTGATGACGATGACGTCATATCCTGATGACGATGACGATGACGTCATATCCTGATGACGATGACGTCACACAATATCCTGATGACCTCTTCAACACTTAGTCAAAAAAATGAACTTTCACTCCCGCATCTGCTAGCGATATGCGGATGATGGGCACCCCCGAGAGATGATCCTGACGGTGATATATACACTGAGTATATATCTGACTTAAAACATCCTGATGCACTTGAAATATGCAAAATCCAACAGTTTCATGACCCGATCCGGATGGCGATGTATTCGCAGACGACGATGCGATTTGCTCCGACTGGTAACGCACATGCAAACTCCTGTATATCCGTCCGCTGCATGCGAACACTCAGAACCGCACAATTTTCACAAAGACAATATGATGATCGGGCCGGATCACCTTTAAACCAAAATTTAATAGCTTATCTTTCTAGACCTAGCACATGAGGATGCTAGGCTGATTCACAGCATGCTACCAATTGATCTCTTAAACAATGCAATGCATAAACAGAAAACACAAATGCAAACTAAGCTATAATACAGGACCATTCCACCAATTCACAGGATCAACCGGTGGAAGGGTTGAAAGTACCCATTAATCTGCAAACAAAATGGAAATCAAAACAGATACAGCTGATAAACCAGATAATGCAAATGATGAGATCTTATTCAAATGAAATTCAAATGTACTGTTTCTGCAATACTGTCAAACAACAGTGCTTCTCAATATCTGGACTGTTCTCCTGAATCTCAACAACACCAATACATAACACAACTAGCATAACATATCATAATCTCAATCTTGCTAAACCCTAACAGATTGAAGGTATATATAGCAAAATCCTTCGAGTACTACCAACTCACTTCCCAGCGGCTGGGAGCTTCCAAGCGGCTGGGAGAAGGACAGCTCAGACTACCTGATCACGATCTCTAACTGATCTCTAACTGCCTACACACACTCCTAGGCTGATCTATTACATAGCATCGATCCAATGGACCTTATTACATGATGAAGTCAAACATACTAAAAATAGACTAATGCCCTGTCATCATGTGGACAATTAACCTATATCCTGATCATGTACGGGTGCTCCTGCACCACTAGTGCCCTAGTCCAAGGTACAGTTTTCATCACAGAATCTAGATCTTCTTTCAACACTGATCTGCATTGTATCTTCCATTTCTGCCTTAGGAAAAATGGAGGACACAGGGACTAAAACCCTAGTTTTGAAATGTTCACCAAAGTCCTCTGCTTGTCAGATCCTAAATCTTTGATGTCTGCAACCTCCTTTCTACAACTCTACTTCGCGAAACTCAATACTTGTAACCTACAATCACAAAGGAGTATGGGAGAGGTTGTGTTGTTTAGAGGCTTGCCTTGGTCAAGCCTCAGAGAGACATTCAAGTCTTTCAAACACCATTGTTAGATAAGAGTGCGTATCCCAGTGGGATAGAGGTAAAAATTGAAATGATAAATGATTGAAAACATAATAGACATCACCTTGAAGTGTAGATCTCATGGAAGGAAGATGCTCTTCATGCCATGAGGAGATGGAGTCAAATCTACAAATACAAACACAATAACAATGCTCTACTCTGCAACGCAATGAATATTTTGAATGCTCTATAATCACCAATATACACAAAGTCTATCTAATTTTAATCTAGTTTACAAATGAAACCTAATCATGCTTGTATATGTAACTACAAACATTCTCACTAAGAATTTCATAATTCAAACTTGAGATGTCGGCATAGGACCTAAATAACGGTCATAAAACTAACATTTAAATTTAGGGCAGACCCAAAATCAAGCAGGACTAGGGCACTAGTGCCCAAGTCCACCCCCTTGTTTCTATTCAATGATCATCAAAATAGCACCCCCTAGGTCCTATTTTTCCATAAGACTTTAGGGTTTTCTCATCGGGAGTAAGAATTATCACACAAGATGCTCTAAATGCAATTTAAGGACCTAGGAGCTAAACGGGTAAGTGCAAGAAGATGGGAGGCCAAAAAGTGGCCAAATTAATTTCACAAAAAATTAAGTCATAACGTGAGCGTGTTATAACGTGCTCACATTATGACTTACTATAAATAAAAAAAAGCAGTTCAATTTCATTTCTTTCTGTTTTCTCCTCTGCCTACGGCTTCCAAACCCTCAAAAGCGCGCTCGCATTTTGCAAAACACCAATCAACACAAAAAGCTTATCAATTCATCACCAAAATGTCGCCGCGACGTCGAGCATGCCAAAGGGGTGAGTTATCTTTGTTTTTTTGTTTGAATTTATTTCTAAATAGGTAGGTTTTTGTTGATTTTTTATGTATATTTCGTTATTTGTCATGAAATGTCAATGCACCTCCTCCTCCTCCTCCTCCTCCTCCTCAAAATCCACAAAATCCTGAGGAGGAAATACCTGCAGAACAACAACCTCCTCCATTCATTCCTCGACATGCCCCTGGAACACAAGAAAATATAATGGGGAAAATTGAAAACAACAAAAAGGAAATTGAAGATATAATTGCAAGGTTGAAAGATCCTTCCACTTCAACCTTGCATAGGTCCACGCTTGCTGAATCTCTTGAGTCTATGTTATCAAATGAAGATTCAATTAGCAAGGAAATAACTAGTTGGATGGATAAAAAGAGAGAGTTTAGAGATTACTATGCAGACAAATTGTCATACCAAGATGTCAAAAAATTACAAATTACAAAATTAGACTTATGTTCAATTTTTACAAACCCACAAACAAATCAACCTCCACCCATTACATGCAAGAGGTTCCCTATCCATTGGTCCAACAACCAAGCGATAAGGGACAATTTCAGGCAGAGGTGGTGGATGGTTTTTAACCATCCTCCATGCAATAATAATGAGGTCCCGCAATACTTTTTGAGGAAACTCTACTGCGATTTTGTCCTCAATAAAGTGCCAAACTATTTTGATATGCGGGACTTCTAGGGTAGAGGTGGGGGGTCAGCACAAGATAGACCAGGGGCACGTCTTGACCCACAGCGGGTAGTGAGACGAGTAATCAGCAGACTAGCCCACGAGCATGTTTCTATCCCCTCCATTGTGAAGGAGAGTGTTGAGGTCGATACACTTCAGTCGATTAGTGCCTTGACCCAGAGCATCATAGAGCATGCCGGTCCTGCAACACAGAGTGGGTTGGGAGATAGTGCGAGGAGTAGGGTCCCACCCCATACTTGCCAAGCTTGCGGGTCAGCCTGTGGTTATGACCCCATGGACAGTCAGGACGCAGGTGCATAGGCTACATCTGTAGCTGAGGAGATGGTGATGACAGATACCCTCCTGAGTGAGACTTTCAGCCTTGATACTCAGGTAAATATTAGCAAGTTTATTGAATTTAATTTATTAAATTTCATTTTTGAAATACAAGATTAACTAATTTAAATTGATGATTTTAATGAAATTTCAGGGTCATAGCGTCGATGTAGTTTTCAGTGGTTCTCCACCTGTATTTTTCACTAGATCATCTACTGTCAAGGTATGTAACTAGTAAACAATTATAAATATTACATGTGAATAGCATCGTTATATGAATGGTATTCTAATATCTAATTTTGGATGTTGAATAGGTTAATACTGTAGATTTCACGGTAACACCTGCCAGTAGTGGTGGACTTCAAAGCTTTATGGAGGTAATAAAATAAATAGTTTAATGAATGAATTGTACTTACTAAATTTTTGTATGTGATTTGTGTGCTTTATTGTGTGTACTTCCATGTTTAGATGAATGTGTGTATGTTAGGAGCCATGATTTGCATCACTATTATAGTTTTCGTAATTGAATAATGTTGTTTTATTTCTAGATGATGCAGGCTACGGAGACACCTCCCCATGTTCATAGGGCAATGGAGCAGGGTGTGGCCTCTGCGATTCATAGCTCCATGGCATTGACAGGGGTATGAGGCAGATTAGTAAATTTCAATTTACATTCATTGTTATAGTTGTCTATTTTTGAAAAATCAAAAGATTATTGATTTGAAGTTTAATTTCTATCTGGATGGTTTCTATAGGACATGACATCACCAGGGCCTATTCCTGCTAATAAGGCAAGCGAGGAGACAGATTATATGTTAGCGGTAAGTGATTATTTTGTTAAATGTTTCATTTTTTATAACATGTAATTTCTATATATTAATGTCTATACTTTTTATTGTAACAGGTAAAGATGCAGGAAGACCTAAATAGGAGGAGTAGCCCTCGGGTTCGTAGTAGACCACCCACATGCGCGTCTCCATCCCCTAAAAGATCAAAGGCTGCTCATGATTTATTCTCTTCATCAGCCAGAGGGGAATGACTTTTTATTGTGTTCCTTTGTTGTATGCCTATATGGCATTTATGGACATATATTTTGTATTGTACATAGTTGACATTGTATGCCTATATGGCATTCTTGTAAGCCTATTGGCTATTTTGTATATATGTTATACTTATATCGACAGATATTGATGTATGCCTATATGGATATTTGGTTAATACAAATCTTTTTTATTGATGGCGTCCATACTTGCATTATAAATCCACGTTTGAATGGATATTTGTAGATGGCTACTTCAAATATTTAAAGTCTAATTGTATTACATAGGATGCTTGTTGTTGATCCAATAAGCTAGCTATTGTTATTCAAGTATCACCTAAACTTCATTTTGGAACTAAAAGATAAAAGTTGTATTTAAAAAAAAAATGAATCATCATGTTGAACAGAAAATATTAATATTCTTTATGAGTAGCATAGAATGTCAACTATATGCAATACAAAAAAATGAATCATCATGTTATTCTTTATGTTTGAGATCCTGAAAATGACTAAGTCTGGTAGCCTGATATCCTGAAACACTAGGATGATTGCGCCTTGAGAAAAAGTCATTAAGATGAGTGCCTAAAGGAGACTTTCTTAAACATTCAAACATTGAGCAACAAGCATGAAGGGTTAAGGCGCAATTTGCAACTCATAAAGCCTCAAAAGGGCGTCCAACTTAGAGAGAGCATTCATTTAAGACAAGGTGCCCATTGACACCTGTTCCACCATAAAAGTGTGCCTAAGGTGGAAGGAGAACAAGCCTCTGGTAAGTGAAGTGCACCTATTGTCTAAACCACTTCATTATGGTACCCTAGCATGAGGAGGAGTATATAAGTCAATAGGAAATGGCACTTATAATGCAAATGAAGGACTAAGTGGCATTTTCAATAAGCATCAATTCACCTTGAGCTTTCAATAAATACATCAAATTGAGCCCCATAAGTCTAGGTGCCCTTTACCTGCAAAAGAACCTTGTATCGACGTTAAGAGTTGGTCGTATCGGCGTATCGACAGACCTTGGTTAGGCTTCGCCAATAGTGGTCTCTCTTGCCGACGAGTGTGGTTCAAAGTCGACGACATCAGTGTATCAGAAGATAATCCCATCTGCGCACCGGAAGAGCAGTTGAGAGATTTGCTAATGAAGGGGGTCACACTGATAGTCAAAATCCATCAATGTATTGGCCCAATGAGATTAGAGTTCACTGATGTTTGGATTCTCACCGACGGGTGTGATTCGAAGGTTGTCATTCGTGAGATCGGTGTGTCGGCAGAAGAGTTTTTGAGTGTGCCGATGGTATTAAGTCCTACTGATAGGCGAGGGACTTAGAGTCTCGTATCAGAGTGACAAAGACATCGGTGTGAAAGGATATAAAGTCATCTTTAGTGGTCTATCTGACCAATAAGAGTCAATGATGGGATGTTTGTCAGAAGTGAAATCAAACAGAATCATGGTGGCATCGGCCTATCGGCCGATAAAATTTTAAGCTCGCCGATGGTATGTTGTCTCGCCAATAGTGAGTTTGAAGGTTCAAAAGTTGATAATTCTATGCTTCCATTATTTTTAGACAAGTCAACAATAGAGTGAAATACAGAGTATCTAACCCTCTCTTGAGCAATCTACCTCCTAGGCGCTCAACATTGAGGAAAAACTTCATAAAAATTCCTATCTCTTTCTTGGCAAGTTTTATTATTTTGATGGTTCTAACTCATATCTAGAGAACTTCTCACTAAGGCGCCAAAATAAGTTAAACCCAACTAAAGCAAGAAAATGTGCCCAAGATGATTTCAATCAATTAGACTAGGCACCAATTTAGTGTTATTTTGACTCATACACCCTTAAGGCGCTAAAGTATCATTCCTTCAATCAATCTAGTTTCCATGTTCCCAGGTGTGATGTTCCAAGTAGGAGATAGCGCCTAGGGTCTTTATCTTATTTTCAAAATTCTAATGATTCCAAACACTTACCAATAGTCTCAAAAGATCCTATTATCCCTTATGCGCTCAATCCTCTGATTTATCAAGGCGCTCAATCCTCTTCGAGGTGCTCAAACTCATTCAAGGTGCTATCCTTTACTACTTCCCACTTCAAACAGTCTAGGGCACTCATAATTACTCCCATCACCAATCTTCCTCCTTAAAGCGCATTTGAGGACTTCTTCTTTATGCTAGGGCGCTAATATGAAAGTAACAACTCAAGGCGCTATATGAAAGCTTGATCTTGGAAAGGTGCCTAAACTCATAATGTGAGTTATTTTATCAAATTTTCAATTTTAAGGTCTTTTGGCAACTCCTCTACCAAGGCACCATTTGATGAGGTGTTTGAAGCTTGATTTTCCCCTTAGGTGCACAAACTTGATGTTCTTGACCCTACAATGTGCCTTGAGTCCCTAAGCTCTTACACTTATCATCTCTTATGCTACTTAGTTTCATCACTCTCATAAAGGCATTTTGAGGAGTATTACTCTTTGAACTCAATCGCTGGAACTAAGGCGCTCAAGGGTGAGTAAACGTCCATTCTTCCAAGGCGCTCATCAAGGTATAAAACAACACACAAAGGTGCCAAGATTACTCCACTCAACCTCAAAGTGCTAGATCATATCTAAATTTACATGAGGGTGCCAAATCAAATTGTCACTCAAGGGCAAGTGCACTCGAAAGGTCATCTATCTTCAAACTCAACTTCCATTCCTCTAGGTGCTTCCTTGGGTAAGTTTGGATGCTCCCTTCATGCTTGCCATTCAAGTGGCTTCAACTCATTATAGATACTTCCTCATCTAGGCACAAATCATGATAGTTTCAAACACTTAGCTTTCAAGGCGCCAAAAGATGATTGTAGAGGAGTGAAATTGCGCCTTAGTTCAAATAAGCGTTTACTTCATCATTGATGGATTTAAGTCATTGTATATGCTCATGAAGACTTACCTCACTCAATACTCCCCAAACTTATGGATCTAAACATAATTTTTTTCAGGTGCTAAACTAGAGTTGTCTAGATGCACAAGTGCGCCTCCCTCAATGAAGTTCATTTTGTTAACTTAGTTCATCCTAGTGACTCAAGGGGTTGTTATATTCTTTAGGTGCAATCTTTCATAGACTAAAACATTCACTCCATGTTAAGGTGCTCAAAGGAGGCTCTGGAGATGGAAAATGGCACCTTAACTCACTTGTGTAAATTTTGGACTTATAGGCAATTGTAAGATGTCTTGGAGGGCTCAATTCTTCAAGGCGCCCATTTTGTTGACCACTTGTAGCATCACTTGTTCAAGGCGCATGTTTGGGATTCTCTAGATGATGAAATGCTCCTTGACTCCCTAGGCAGTTAGACTCCAACTCTAGGTGCAAGATTATAATGATTTGAGCTAAAATAAGCATCTAAAAATCCAAGGTAGTATTTGAGGCTTCCACTCCAAATTCTACCTAGGCGCTCACCTAGGGTGAAATGATTATCAAAGTGTGCCTTAATCATTCCTTCCTCTACGCGCCCACTATCAGGATCAGGTCATCAAGGAGCTCTAAAACTAAAACACCACTGACCTCATCATCCTGACTTAATACATTGCCTCCTTCTGATGATTTTTGGGGCAGCAGAAAACCTTTCACCACGGGCAAATGCCTCAGAGATATAAAAAATTGAGAGAGGTTATTATAGAGGCACTCTACATGATCGCGTTGCCTCAGATAGAATGTTTGTAAGTGACACGGTTTTTGAGTAACATCTCATCAAAGATTGCTGCCTTTTTGCACTTTGGACTCTTTAGGGATATCGTGGGTACAATGTAGCTCGGACTGTTTTGACATGTTTGGGTGAAAAAAAAGACCATGCCTAGTGTAAATGTACCCATCTGGATGCGTTGGAACAGTCAGTTTGGTCACATCAGAAGCAGGACGAAAGTTACACCCCTTTGCAACTTTACACTACCTCCTTCTGACGATTTTTGGGGCAGCAGAAAACCTTTCACCACGGGCAAATGCCTCAGAGATGTAAAAAAATGAGAGAGATTATTGTAGAGGCACTTTACGTGATCACGTTGCATTAGACAGAATGTTTGTAAGTGACACAGTTTTTGAGTAACATCTCATCAAAAATTGCTGCTTTTTTGTACTTTGGACTCTTCAGGGATATCATGGGTACAATGTAGCTCGGACTGTTTCAACATGTTTGGGTGAAAAAAAGGACCATGCCTAGTGTAAATGTACCCATCCGGATGCATTGGAATAGTCATTTTGGTCTCATGAGGAGCAGGACGAAAGTTACACCCCTTTGTAACTTTACACTGCCTCCTTCTGACGATTTTTGGGGTAGCAGAAAACCTTTCACCACGGGCAAATGCCTCAGAGATATAAAAAACTGAGAGAGGTTATTGTAGAGGCACTTTACTTGATCACGTTGCCTTAGACAGAATGTTTGTAAGTGACACAGTTTTCAAATAACATCTCATCAAAGATTGCTGGCTTTTTGCACTTTGGACTCTTCAGGGATATCATGGGTACAATGTAGCTCGGACTGTTTCGACATGTTTGGGTGAAAAATAGGACCATTCCTAGTGTAAATGTACCTATTCGAACACATTGGAATAGTCAGTTTGGTCGCATCAGGAGTAGGACGAAAGTTACACCCCTTTTCAACTTTATACTGCCTCCTTCTGATGATTTTTGGGGCAGTAGAAAACCTTTCACCACGGGCAAATGCCTCAGAGATATAAAAAACTGAGAGAGGTTATTCTAGAGGCACTCTACCTGATCGCGTTGCCTCAGATGAAATGTTTGTAAGTGACACAGTTTTCAAGTAACATCTCGTCAAAGATTGCTGCCTTTTTGCACTTTGGACTCTTTAAGGATATCATGGGTACAATGTAGCTCAGACTGTTTCGACATATGTGGGTGAAAAGAAGGACCATGTCTAGCGTAAATGTACCCATCTGAATGCGTTAGAATAGTCAGTTTGGTTGCATCAGGAGCAGGATGAAAGTTACACCCCTTTGCAACTTTACATTGCCTCCTTCTGACGATTTTTGGGGCAGCAGAAAAACCTTTCACCACGGGCAAATGCCTCAGAGATATAAAAAACTGAGAGAGGTTATTGTAGAGGCACTTTACATGATCATGTTGCCTTAGACGGAATGTTTCTAAGTGACATAGTTTTCGAGTAACATCTCGTCAAAGATTGCTGCCTTTTTGCACTTTGGACTCTTTAGGGATATCGTCGGTACAATGTATCTCAGATTGTTTCGACATGTTTGGGTAAAAAATAGGACCATGCCTAGTGCAAATGTACCCATTCAGACACGTTGGAATAGTCAGTTTGGTCACATCACGAGAAGGACACCAAAAATGCAAAAGTTGCTTTGTGCAACTTGACAACATTGACACTTTTTTGCAACATGAGTCAAAGACTCAAACTGACCCCAAATGACTCAAAGTGACTTAAAATCACCTTGATTTTGGTGCCCAATGTACATTATAGAGGTTGAGGTGCTCCTTATCATTCAAACATCTTAGATGAGCACATAGGAAAGGAAAAAGCTCTAAGTTTCATCATCATGGCTCAAACCTTAGCATGGAGTCCTAAGGCGCATTTCATGTCTCCTTTCATCCATTTTGGTGCCCTTATGTAGATTTTTCAACTTGATTTGGTGCCCTGTATGTGAAGGAAGATCTAAAGGCATGAAAGTGGATGTCGTATTGCAAGAGTTTGGATCATCAAAATTGAAAGAAATAAGTCTATTAAGCTTGGGCGCCCTTGGTCTTCTTTTCATTCATTATGAGCGCCTTGGGAGAATGGTATATAGGCCATCATCATGATTGGGCACCCTGGATCTAGAGTGTTGGAGAGATCATCAAATGGTGTCTAGAGGAAGTAGGGTGAGTTATGAGTTTGGTCGCATCAGGAGCAGGACACCAAAAATACATAACATGATGATGTAAAAATGTGTACATATGTGTAAAAATGCAGGAGGAAATAAAAAAAAGATAAACCTTACAAATTAATGTGCATACTTACAACTCAATGTAACATGACTTTAAAAAATCAATGTGAATACTTACAAATTAATCCAATGAACCATCTAGGTCTGCTCTACTCTTTATTGTGTCAAGTATTGCTTCATGGTCAGACTCACGCACCTTCCACAATATTTTGTTTAAAGGTCTACCCTGATACTTTATCAAATGAACATTAGATGCCACGACAAGGTTTGAGTAATGAAGAATCTTCTGATGTGTGTCAAAGTCCTGAAATAGCCAAATATTAACACTCTTATGTGGGTACCTTCTAAGCCATGTTCCAGTAATAACCACTGAGCCTGTAGGGTATTCGATGTTTTCTCCATCTGTAACAGGGGCCTCCAATTTCTTTTTGGCCTCAACACAATGACATAAGTAATAATCTGTTCCCTCTTCATTATCTTCATCTGCAATAACTGCATATACGTGCCCTACATTGATATGTGTAGCAAATTAGATGAAATTAGTCAACATTACAAAAACACTACAAAGTAAGATGACATTACTTGGTTGAACTAGATGAAATTAGATGCATATACGTGCCCTATATTACCTGGTTGAACTAAATCTGATATGTGGTCAAAGTCAACTGACGATTCCATCTATGTTAGTTCCAGTGTTGTCAGGGGTCGATACATGTCAAGTGGGCTAAGATAACTTAACTGCCATTCGTCAACCCACTCCTTTGACTCACACTCATCCCAGACTTGAATTGTATAGGAAGAACAAAAGCATGACATCTTTTGTGTATGGATACTCCATGAACCTGCAATTGAGCTTTGAAAGAGTGCATCTCATTTGATCCTGTCAATGTACAACAATCCTCATATGGTGCAATGTTAGTATCATCTATCAACCAAAAAAATCTACGAACTAAAGACTTACCTTCATTACCTGGACCCATGGAAGCATTACACCACTCGACAATCAATTTTACATCTGTTAACTTTGCATTGTCTTTATACTTTAACTCTTCTCGTGCTATGGCCCTTTTGATATATGCTCCTGCACCATCATGCTCCCCCTTTCTATGCCTGGCCTCACAAAAGTTCCACATATGTTGAATACCTGTAAAATTATGCCTCCTACTCAGCCAATAGAAATTCCGTGAGTTCTTGAATTGTGACGGACAGTTATCTGACCATATGATATGCTGACTGAATGATATGCCCCTTCTAGCCAAATCATTGTAGAACACCTGAAAGCAACCTTGCACAAACTCCGTAGAATGCATGCGATCATCACTAATATAGAAATTATACTCCCTTATGATCTTTCTGTCATCCTCTGTACTATCATTCGCATGAATGAATGCGATGTGTACAAATATAGAAACCTGTGTGGAGTTGTAATATTGTGATTTCACCTCACGCTGTGGCTGTAGACTGTAGTTCTCTGCAAAGTTGACGACTAAAACAATGCTACCAACTGGAAATGTGTCCTTGTATAACTTGAATTGCAAGTCCAACCATTGAGCTCTATGGGGATGTCTTGCATACTCATACACTATGCTGTCACGAAATATAAGCATAAACTGATACACTGGAATCTTTTCAATAACTAATTCACACCTCTTTGCTTCTTTACCATCTTTTGTATTGTATGCCACTGTTTTATACTTGCCAAACTCTACTAGTTCATTTCCAACCGCATGTGTTATTTCCATATGTTCACATATTGGCAAATGTTGCAAGCCACCGCAACGATCACATGTGCCATCCAAGCATAATTTCTTGTAGAATATTTGACCTTCCTCTCTTTCACATAAAATTCTTGATATGAAGTCTCTTGAAGATGTTGGTGGGGCACATATGGCACAACCCTGCAAATCATTGTTAGTATGCATATCTAAACATATAGACCTATAAGCATCAAAATGGTTAGAAAATTTAATATGTAATCTACAACAACAAGTAGTGCGTGTGTGATTTATCTTAACATAGAAAGGTTTTAGCAATTCAAAATATCTTTGACAAATTTTAATTTGAGGATACTTCTCTAGAAATTTACCATAAAACTGTGTTTGAGTTTCATCCAAAAAATGCTTTGGATGTGGCTCGCAGTTCTGACTACCAATTCTCCTTCTTACCACATCCCTTTGATTTGAAGATACCCTTGTGTAATTCTTCCAAAAGTCTTCAATTAGTGATATCAATGCTTCAACAATTGGTTTATCTTTTCGTGGTAGTCTCCCCGAGAACGCCCATAATTCATTGGCATTAGTGTCCTCAATTCTTTGGCATCTTCCAATGGCTCTTGATAAAGTTTTCCTATTAATTCTCAATTCTTGACTTGTCTTTCTAATGAGACAAGCTTTCCTCGTTTGACTACTTACTATAGTCGATGTAATCACATGCCGTGTTGCATTACTATCTTTTGTGCGTGAGGTGTTACCCACACTCTCATACACACTCATTAGATTCTTGACAATAGATTTTTCACTTGAAGCCTCTGATGTTCTCAACCCAAGAATCTTCATGATAGACCTATACTTTATACTTCGCATCATTTCAACAAATAGTTGACATCTTGCAGTCTCATTTAACTTTTCAAAGAACAATCTCCAAATCTTATTAGCATATCTTCTACAAGTGTGTTTTGGAATCTTACCTTCCATTGGCTGCAAAATATTCTCATCAATATTAATCAAATACTTTGGCTTTCTATGCAAAATTCTAAGTGGTGTCAAGTTAGGTAAATTCATCTCAACATTAGGAATTTCATCAATATTTAAATGAGATGGGTTAGATGGCATACCTTCGATCGAATATGGAATAGATGACATACCTTGAGGCTGAGGTGGGAACGATGGCGTACCTCCTTCATCACATGTGAGTGATGATGTACTCTCAACTTGAGATGCAGTAGATGGTGTCCCTACATGTTGACTTGCAGTAGAGGACGTGTCTCCAACTATGGTATTCAAATCCCTTGTACCACGAAATTTTTGCATTCATTCTCTTTGTACCACCAATACCATATCTCTTTGTGATGGTTGTGGTTCCTCTTCAATTGGTATGTCTTCATTTATCATGTCCAATTTCCTCTTCTCACGAAGTTCCCTCATAGCCACTGCTTTCTTTGCATTCTTAGCTTCTATCTCTTCCTGTGTTGGTTTAATTCTTGATCATTTCCTCAGCATGACAGAGAATTTGTCTATAGCATGATAAAGAGACCAATATTAGTTCCTAATAAATGAATACAAGATAATAGTGGGATTGTATTTTTTTTATGTTGTAAGGATTTATTCTTGTATAGTTTGACATCATGGTATGTTAAGGTTTGTTTATTAGACATAATTATTAAAGAGCCCAAGTGTAGAAAATATACATGGCATCATGTGAGATTGTAGGCTGCTTTCTTGATTGGGAATGTGTCTATTTTAAATATGTATGATAAAGCATGATAAAGTAATTCAATCCGAAATAAGGAAAATGTAAAGAACATGCATGTAAAGATTTGACATACCTAAAAAATGAAGATTTGAATGGAGAGAGTACCCAATTATGTTGTGTTTTTATCCTCTTGCATCAAACTCCTCAACAATTTGAGTTTTTCACCACTTGCTTCCTTTTCAATGTTAAATTGAATAACACTCAAATATCATTACTAACAACAATACTATTAACCAATCTATAATGTTAAATTCCTAAAATTGATTCACAATTAACATTGCAACACTACAAAAATTGAAACTTAAATAGATATATATCAAAACTTGGTGTGAAAACTATGTTATTTCCTCCTTCTCAAGTTGGCAAAGCAGAAAAGGTGGTGGAAAGATCATGCAAAGGTGGTACAATGTGTCAAATGTGCATGTGAACTTCCCAACAGCATGAAAGCACTTCTTTTTTGTCGGAGCACACGCAAAATCAGTAAGAAAACAGAGCATGTGGGCCTGGATCACGGAGGTAACCACTTTTTTACCATTTCAATAGCAAGACAAAATGCGAGCGCATTATAATGTGAGCGCGCTATAACGTACTCGCATTTTGTCCTGCTATAGATTCATCACATCCTTTGCATTGATCACATCTCTTTCCTGCAAGAGCTTGCCAGATGCTCTGCCATATGATAGGCATAACAATGAAGGGGCAAGCCCTCATAATCAAGTTCTTAATAGAAAATGCCCTCAACCCTCAACGTCAAACCCTAATCCCTCAACCCTTAAATTTGATCCCTCGACCCTCAACCCTATCCCTAAACCCTCAACCCTCAACGTCAAATCCTAATCCCTCAACCCTTCACTCTAATCCCTCAACCCTAAACCCTATCCCTAAACCCTCAACACTATACCTTAAACCCTAATCCCTTAACCCTAACCCTAAATGTTGTCCCTAAACCCAAATCCCTCAACCCTCAACCCTAATCCATCATCTGTCATCCCTCAATTCTAATCCCTCATCCCTAAAGCCTAAACACTATCCCTATTCCTAGACCCTCAATAGGCTCGATACTATACCTTAAACCCTAATCCCTCTACCCTTGACACTCTTATTTAACCCTAATCCATTGACCATTAACCCTATCCCTCAACCTCAACCCTCAACCCTAAATGCTATCCCTATTCTTAAACCCTCAACAAACTTGATACTATACCTTAAACCCTAATCCCTTATCCCTAAACCCTCCAACCCTATCCGTAATACTTACACCCTCCACACTCTACTTTAACCCTAATCCCTTGAACCTCAACCCTATCCCTAAACCCTTGACCCTCGAACCTCAACCCTCAACCCTCGACGTCAAACCCTAATCCCTCAACCCTTAACTCTGATCCCTCATCTCTCAACCCTAACCCTAAACCCTAAACCCTCAACCCTCAACATCAAATCCTAATCCCTCAACCCTTCACTCTAATCCCTCAACCCTAAACCCTATCCCTAAACCCTCAACACTATACCTTAAACCCTAATCCCTCAGCCCTCAACCCTAAACCTTATCCCTAAACCCTAATCCCTCAACCCTCAACCCTAATCCGTCATCCCTCAACTCTAATCCCTCATCCCTAAACCCTAAATGCTATCCCTATTCCTACACCCTCAACAGACTCGATACTATACCTTAAACCCTAATCCCTTATCCCTAAACCCTCCAACCCTATCCCTAATCCTTATACCCTGCACACTCTACTTTAACCCTAATTCCTCGACCCTCAACCCTATCCCTAAACCCTTGACCCTCGAACCTCAACCCTCAACCCTCAACATCAAACCCTAATCCCTCAACCCTTAACTCTGATCCCTCGACCCTCAACCCTATCCCTAAACCCTTAACCCTAAACCCTTAACCCTCAACATCAAATTCTAATCCCTCAACCGTTCACTCTAATCCCTCAACCCTAAACCCTATCCCTAAACGCTCAACACTATACCTTAAACCCTAATCCCTCAACCCTAACCCTAAACGTTGTCCCTAAACCCTAATCCCTCAACCCTCAACCCTAATCCGTCATCCGTCATCCCTCAACTCTAATCCCTCATCCCTAAACCCTAAATGCTATCCCTATTCCTAGACCCTCAACAGGCTCGATACTATACCTTAAACCCTAATCCCTCTACCCTCGACACTCTTATTTAACCCTTATTCCTTGACCATTAACCCTATCCCTCAACCTCAACCCTCAACCCTCAACCCTCAACATTAAACCCTAATTCATCAACCCTAAACCCTAATCCCTCAAACCTAAACCCTATCCCTAAACCATCAACCCTCAACACTATACCTTAAACCCTAATCCCTATCCCTCAACCCTTAACCCTTAAAACTTAAACCCTATCCGTACACCCTCAACACTTGACACTATATCTTAAGCCTTAAACCCTCATCCCTAAAGCCTCAACCCTCAATCCTTAAACCTTCAACCCTAAACCCTATCCCTAATCCCTCTACCCTCGACACTCTAACCCTAACCTTGACATTAAATGCTAATCTGTCAACCCTAAACCCTAATCCTAAACCCTCAACCCTCAACACTATACCTTAAACCCTAATCCCTCAACCCTCAACCCTGAACCTTATCCCTAAACTCTAATCCCTCAACCCTTAACCCTAATGCATCATCCCTGAACTCTAATCCCTCATCCCTAAACCCTAAATGCTATCCCTATTCCTAAACCCTCAACAGACTCAATACTATACCTTAAACCCTAATCCCTTATCCCTAAACCCTCCAACCCTATCCCTAATCCTTACACCCTCCACACTCTACTTTAACCCTAATCCCTTGAACCTCAACCCTATCCCTAAACCCTTGACCCTCAAACCTCAACCCTCAACCCTCGACGTCAAACCCTAATCCCTCAACCCTTAACTCTGATCCCTCATCTCTCAACCCTAACCCTAAACCCTAAACCCTAAACCCTCAACCCTCAACGTCAAATCCTAATCCCTCAACCCTTCACTCTAATCCCTCAACCCTAAACCCTATCCCTAAACCCCCAAAACTATACCTTAAACCCTAATCCCTCAGCCCTCAACCCTAAACCTTATCCCTAAACCCTAATCCCTCAACCCTCAACCCTAATCCGTCATCCCTCAACTCTAATCCCTCATCCCTAAACCCTAAATGATATCCCTATTCCTACACCCTCAACAGACTCGATACTATACCTTAAACCCTAATCCCTTATCCCTAAACCCTCCAACCTTATCCCTAATCCTTATACCCTCCACACTCTACTTTAACCCTAATTCCTCGACCCTCAACCCTATCCCTAAACCCTTGACCCTCGAACCTCAACCCTTAACCCTCAACATCAAACCCTAATCCCTCAACCCTTAACTCTGATCCCTCGACCCTCAACCCTATCCCTAAACCCTCAACCCTCAACATCAAATTCTAATCCCTCAACCCTAAAGCCTCAACTCTCAATCCTTAAACCTTCAACCCTAAACCCTATCCCTAATACCTCTACCCTCGACACTCTAACCCTAACCTCGACATTAAATGCTAATCCGTCAACCCTAAACCCTAATCCTAAACCCTCAACCCTCAACACTATACCTTAAACCCTAATCCCTCAACCCTCAACCCTAAACCTTATCCCTAAACCCTAATCCCTCAACCCTCAACCCTAATCCATCATCCCTCAACTCTAATCCCTCATCCCTAAACCCTAAATGCTATCCCTATTCCTAAACCCTCAATAGACTCGATACTGTACCTTAAACCCTAATCCCTTATCCCTAAACCCTCCAACCCTATCCCTAATCCTTACACCCTCCCCACTCTACTTTAACCCTAATCCCTTGAACCTCAACCCTATCCCTAAACCCTTGACCCTCGAACCTCAACCCTCAACCCTCGACGTCAAACCCTAATCCCTCAACCCTTAACTCTGATCCCTCATCTCTCAACCCTAACCCTAAACCCTCAACCCTCAACGTCAAATCCTAATCCCTCAACCCTAAACCCTATCCCTAAACCCTCAACACTATACCTTAAACCCTAATCCCTCAGCCCTCAACCCTAAACCTTATCCCTAAACCCTAATCCCTCAACCCTCAACCCTAATCCGTCATCCCTCAACTCTAATCCCTCATCCCTAAACCCTAAATTCTATCCCTATTCCTACACCCTCAACAGACTTGATACTATACCTTAAACCCTAATCCCTTATCCCTAAACCCTCCAACCCTATCCCTAATCCTTATATCCTCCACACTCTACTTTAACCCTAATTCCTCGACCCTTAACCCTATCCCTAAACCCTTGACCCTCGAACCTCAACCCTCAACCCTCAACATCAAACCCTAATCCCTCAACCCTTAACTCTAATCCCTCGACCCTCAACCCTATCCCTAAACCCTCAACCCTAAACCCTCAACCCTCAACGTCAAATTCTAATCCCTCAACCCTTCACTCTAATCCCTCAACCCTAAACCCTATCCCTAAACCCTCAACACTATACCTTAAACCCTAATCCCTCAACCCTAACCCTAAACCTTGTCCCTAAACCCTAATCCCTCAACCCTCAACCCTAATCCGTCATCCGGCATCCCTCAACTTTAATCCCTCATCCCTAAACCCTAAACGCTATCCCTATTCCTAGACCTTCAACAGGCTCGATACTATACCTTAAACCCTAATCCCTCTACCCTAGACACTCTTATTTAACCCTAATCCCTTGACCATTAACCCTATCCCTCAACCTCAACCCTTAACCCTCAACCCTCAACCCTCAACTCTCAACATTAAACCCTAATTCATCAACCCTAAACCCTAATCCCTCAAACCTAAACCCTATCCCTAAACCATCAACCCTCAACACTATACCTTAAACCCTAATCCCTATCCCTCAACCCTTAACCCTTAAAACTTAAACCCTATCCCTACAACCTCAACACTTGACACTATATCTTAAGCCTTAAACCCTCATCCCTAAAGCCTCAACCCTCAATCCTTAAACTTTCAACACTAAACCCTATCCCTAATCCCTCTACCCTCGACACTCTAACCCTAACCTCGACATTAAATGTTAATCCGTCAACCCTAAACCCTAATCCTAAACCCTCAACCCTCAACACTATACCTTAAACCCTAATCCCTCAACCCTCAACTTTAAACCTTATCCCTCAATCCTCAACCCTAATCCATCATCCGTCAACTCTAATCCCTCATCCCTAAACCCTAAATGCTATCCCTATTCCTAAACCCTCAATAGACTCGATACTATACCTTAAACCCTAATCTCTTATCCCTAAACCCTCCAACCCTATCCCTAATCCTTACACCCTCCACACTCTACTTTAACCCTAATCCCTCGACCCTAAACCCTATCCCTAAACCCTTGACCCTTGAACCTCAACCCTCAACCCTCAATGTCAAACCCTAATCCCTCAACCCTTAACTCTTATCCCTCGACCCTCAACCCTATCCCTAAACCCTAAACCCTAAACCCTCAACCCTAATCTGTCATCCCTCAACTCTAATCCCTCATCCCTAAACCCTGAACGCTATCCCTATTCCTAAACCCTCAACAGGCTCGATACTATACTTTAAACGCTAATCCCTTATCCCTAAACCCTCCAACCCTATCCCTTATCCCTTAATCCTCATGATTAATAGCCTTGAACATAAAAAAATTTAAGGGGAACATAACGCGAGCGCGTTATAACGCGCTCGCGTTATGTCAAACATGACAAACAACAGACTTGCGGTAAAGGAAAAATGCAAAGCAAAACAGAACGCAAGCGCATTATAACGCGCTCGCGTTATGTCTTGCTTTGGGAATCCCAAGCCTTGGGCTTGGGATTTGCTTTGGATTTCCAACCCAAAGGCTTAGAGTGCCTTATGAACAGTCACAAACGTGTTTTTCTATATTCTTCAAAATTTTACATAATTTTGTTCATGCTAACCCTCAGATTTGCACATGTTTCAAGGTCAAACAAATCAAACACTTGGGTAATGTTAGGCTTTCTCTTAGCTATTTGACGATGTGATTTTTTTCACATTTTAACAATGTTAAGCCTTTCTTCTTTAATTTCTTTTGTTTGTGTGTCTGTTTTTAGGCAAAAACCACTATTTGGTCTTTTTTTCATTGTAAATTAACTATTCATTCAAATTTCAAAAAAATTACATATTTAGAAACTAGACTCCATTCTACAAATATTAAAAAAATAAAAAAATAATTTTCAATTAGTTTTCAAAATTTATAGGGGTAGCACGACCAAAATTCTATTTTTTAGGATGTTTCCACTTTGAAAATTAGTAAAAAATCAAATATTCATCAAAAAATTATCAGAAAAATTGGGCATAAACTACATGCTATTAGCTAATTTCTCACTAAAGCGATTTTAAAAATACCAAAAAAAAGTTGACCTTTTGAGGGAGCCACAAAACATGCTATGTTATGTTTTTTTGACAGAAACAACACCAATTTCTGTGGCTCCCTCTTTTGAACCCCTTAATCTATGCCATTTTCAAAACAAAATAGTAGTTTAGAAAGTAGACTCGGAGCACTACAAACATTGTTTTGGTTGCATCTCCAAATTTTGAGTGTAACTATGCTCAATTTCTCATCCAAGGCCAGTATTTCCTGATTTCAGAAAAAAAGTGGCCACTTAAGACCCCTTTTTGGCCCCCCATCTTCCTGCACTTACCCAAACCTTAAGAGGGAAAAGCCCCCAAGGGGACATTTTCTGACATAACATTTATCCCCCACTTTAATGTATGTATAAACATAAGGCCAATACATGCATTAAAGTATGGTCAAAAAACATAGCAAACACGCCAAGCATGGTGAAGACATGCCAAACACATTGAAGACAATGACAGGCATGCAAAACATAGAGAAGATAGTTACAATCACGCAAAACATAGAGAATACAACATTGAAGACATGTAAAACATAGTGAATACAATGATTATTTGTTTTTCTTTTTCTCATTTATGAAATGCAAAATGTAAGTACAAGGAAAGTAAACACACAACCCAAAATGCAGAAGGGACTCATTGCCATCAGTCTTTAGACTACATATGGGGCAACAAACACGTAATACAAATATCAGAGTGTAGGAGGTACTCATCGCCACTAGTCTTTAAGACTGCAGTTGAGAACAAACACGCCATACAAATCCCAAAGCATAGGAGGGACTCATTGCCACCAGTCTTTAGACTATGCTTGGGAACAAACATGCAATACACACACACATGGAAGAAATGGAGAAAACACAATAGACAAGCGATGGAAGAAACCTATTGCTAAGTTCACAACCATCTCTAGCACATTACAGGCACACACCGATGATTGGTCTTCACCATAACAATCGCTAAAGACACTTAAGGGTTAAGATAGTCTTAGATCTGCTCCCTGCCTCCACAGAGGACTTTTAGAAAATGATAGGATTGTACAATCTCCTCAAGAAATACACCATTCCCACCTCTGCAAAGGGCTTAAGATATTAAAAGGATATATGTGATATCCTGCCTCCACAGAGAGCTTAAATGATTGCAATAAATTCAAGTTTTACAAACACACTTTGCTAGCATCTAAATCAGACAACTTACCTTATATATGCCCCCACCTTAAGGTAGTTGATATCATGTACCAATATCAAGCATGTTAAGGTAGGAAGAAAACACACAAGGGAACACGAGCTTTCACAAAGCCCATGCCCCCCGGAGGTGACATGTACTTTACGATTGCCAAATGTTCCCACAAACACATAATTTCCTACAAGAAAAGGTGTTAGCATCCATATAATCATGATAAACAATAATGCCTATGATCATTCACATAGAAATTTGAGGAATGCAAGATCCAAGATAAACAAATTGCACGAAGCAGCAGTATTGTTATGCATTGTAAGTGTGATAAGACAACATCAAGATCACACGGAGTGATTCTACCATCCAAGCATCAGATAATATAGAACAACCCCATCGTCATGTATGGATTAGGTCCATTTTTTGATTTCTCGTTAAAGTGACACTAGGTCTGCATTAGTATAATATGTTTTTCATCATCCGCCAACTAGATAGAACCACTAGAGGAAGGGAAAAAATAAATCAAGAGACGAGAAACAAGTACCTTAGGGATAGTCATGTAGGAGGGTGCCCCCAAGTCACCAACTGCAACACTATGTCCATAAGACACAACACACAACAATGAAAATAGAGGTGAAGCTATATAAAAGAATGATGATACAAAATAGAAGAAGGGTCACAACATAGATAATCTCTCGATATCCTTGACCTTACGAGAGTATCAAGGGTCATCGTAGGAGGCTTAAACAACACATAACACATCACGGGGGAAGCACAACATAGAGGTAAAGGGTTAGAAATACTTACCTGTCAGTACCATCTATTACTATCTCGATCTTTTATTTTGTCAGGGTCTCTTGTTTTGGTTGTTCCATTTACTTTTCTAATGCATTTTGGTTATCTCCCAATCCTTGAAGGGATAACGGAGGAGGAACCTCAGCATAAATACCATTCCTTCATGGATGAGGTGATACTTCAGTATTTTCCTTATCCACTTCTATTGTAGAAATAATCTCATCATAGTTGAGATAGTCGGTAATGTCCCCTATTGGAACAATACTAAATTTACCCTAAAAAATCAAATACCCCAAGTTTAGGGTTAGGGTTTTGGAATTACCATTTATATTACCCTCCAATTTGCATCATTCTTGTGGCCTAAAACTACAATCATAATATAAGAAACACATATACAAAATATAGGTATAAAAACATACCTCTTGAATTATTAGTGTTAGATAAGATTTCCCTGCATTCAAATTCATAAACAATATTCCATTTATCCATTCACTCAACTCCATCATAGTGGTGATGATTAGACTTTCCTTGGCACATGATGATTCCATGCAGGCCCTAATGGGAGGCATGGTAGTTCTCATGGTCAGTTCCTCCATACCAGCCCTAAGGGGGTTTGGCAAGTTCAAGTTGTCATACATGGCCTCCATACTGGCCCTTACGGGGGGGTATGGCAGGGGTGCAGATCAGATTGCCTCCAAACTGGCCTTAGGGGGGTATGGCAGGACTGCATAGCCTCAGTCTATCTATCCTTCACTCCTATGATGGAGGATTATTATAAATAACAATAGATTGCTTATATAGATTCAAAGCTAACCGGTTCATGATATTTCTATGATGCACAATAGTGACCTTGAATATATGTTCACTATGCATATCTGAATTTGTATTATATAAATATCACAATTTGCTTTTAATTTCTGAGTCGAATGCTCTAGTATTTTTTATGCTTGCTACTTAGTGATCAATGGATGATTGTTGATCGGATTTATGTATAAGACTTATTTTTTTTAGTGCAGACCTGAACTATTATAAATTTCTAATTTAATCCCCTGATGAACTATATTCCAATCTTCTTGATCGAATGATCACTTCCTCTCTTTTGGAGGAGGGACCGATCCCTTTTAAACAACTTGAAAGGTCACTTTGACCCAAACGTCACCTCCTTATGACAATGATTTCCTTTATGATGTATTTGTTGCTTCCTGTTTGATTAGTTAGAGATTGGTGTCTCTCCTCAAGAGGCTCGATCCTCATATAATAGGCATTAACTATATTATTAATTATATATAATCTTATTATTATATATTGAATTACATTGTTATTATATATGTATGTATGTATGTATGTATGTATGTATGTATGTATGATACATACATACATACAGTAATGTATATATAATTTATAATTGCTCTATATTACATATATAGTAATATATCTATATATGTATGATTTATAGTTGTTCTTATGTTATATATATATATATATATTTGATTGGGAAATATAACAATTTCTCACAATTTGAATACTTGTATACATCATATGAATATATGTAAATCACTGGTAAATCGCAAAATATACATTTGGATATACAAAGTGTACACTTGAATTCACATGAATCATAATGTATAATATAATGTAAATATAGGGGATATGACAGCCCTCCCCACTCAAAATTGCTTGTCCTCAAGCAATCACAATGAGTCCTTTCATTACCTTGCACTTTTTAACATCTACCTTCCGATTTGTTGAGATGAAGTCCTGGTTTTGATGATGAACATGCTTTAGTGAAGAGAAAATGATTGTGATTCATGAAAAAGAATTTGCTACCAAAGAATACTTGAAAGGTCTAATGAAGACAAATGTATAGGTAAGCATTTGTTTGATGTTTTGAATAACAATAATGTGATGCAAGTGTCATAGATGAGGATATGGTTCTAGATAATAAAACGTTTCCAACACTTGAGATTCCATGATTCTAATGAATGATATCTTGATCTTTTAATCATGAATGAAGGGTTACTCTTAAAAGAAGAAGATCCTCGGATGAAATGATCTACCCTAAAATAAGACAAAGTTCACTATATCAATATTATAGGTTTTGAGGTAGATCATATGATATGGGTTGGGTTGTTTTGTCTTTGTTTCAATGAGTGAGTACATTTGATCTCATTTAAGTTTGATGAATATATCCTCATATAAATTTCCACATTTCTTTTAAGATCTTTCTTCCTATTTGTGGGTTCCTAGTTGTCTTTATTATGTCTTCTCAAATTTGTTGTTTTGGATTTTAAGAGATTGACCCCCCTAGGTTGATATGATACCTTAGTGGTCCTGAATCTCAATTGAATTCTTTAATGATGTTTTGGATATCTTTCTTAGATGAAATTCTCTTCCCTTTTTCACCTCAATGTTGAATGGTGATGAGTGATCTCCTCAGGATGTTAAATATAGAAGTGATTACACCAATTTCCATTTACATTAGAGAGATATTGAAGAAGTTTAGAATGGAGGATTCAAAACTAGTGGGTAATCCTATGTTCACTAGATGTCGCTTAAGAAAGGACGATGAGTCTCTAGAGGTTGATCAAACTTCGTATAGATCTATGATTGGATGATTGTTTTACTTGACTGCTTCTAGACCTGATATTATGTATGTAGTATGTGTGGTTGCCAGATATCAAGCTAATCCAAAGAAAGCACATGAGAAGAGAATGAAAATAATATTTAGATACTTGAAGAGAACTCTAGATTATGGCTTATGTTATCCAAGAGGTAATGACTTTAATCTGAGTGCCTACACTAATGCTGATTAGGTTGGTTGTGTTGATGATAAAAGAAGTACAAGTGGTGGTGCTTCCTTTTTAGGAAGAAGATTGGTTTCATGGAAGAGAAAGAAGCAATATTCATTATCCTTAGCAATTGCAGAGGCACAATATATTGCAACAACATCTTAATGTACACAAGTGTTGTGGATGAATCAAACCCTAAAGGCTCAAGGTATTTCATGATGAGCCTATTCCTATTTTGTGTGATAATACAAGTGCTATCAATATTTCCAAGAACCCAATGATGCATTCTAGAACCAAGCATATAGAAATCAACTATCACTTTTTGAGAGAGAAGGTTGCAGATAAGGAAGTAATGGAATATGTTCCAACAAAGGATCAGATTGCAGATATTTTCATAAAGACTCTTGCAAAGGATACTTTTGAAGATCTTCAATAAAGGTTAGGGGTAATTGCCCCTCCTTATTGCTAGATGCATAATGGTGCATCTATCCATGGGGAGTTCATGCTTCCTGGACTGATGGTGTCTATGTCCCAGGGGGAACAGGTAGTGGTTGTTGTTGACTAGGTGAGCCTTGAGTTGTCTCAAGAAAGAATATATGAACATCAAAGGAGGAGAAAGTTAAGAAAAAGTGCATCCTAAGGGGAAAATTTTGTTGCCCTTTGTCCCTAATGTCAAAGGGAGAGAGAGTGAAATGTACATCTAAGGGGGAGTATATATTTCCATCAATGACAAAGGGGGAGATTGTTGGCAGTATGTGTTGTCATTGATGTCAACACTTAGAGTGAGGTCAACACTTAGTTTGTGATGATGATATACTAGTATAGTAATTAGTTTGTGATGATGATACACCAGTGTAGTAATAGAGATGCAGTGAGATACAGTGATGTTCCTAATGTTCATGGTTGGATGTCATGCCCAGATCAATGTCAAGTCAAGTTGTTTTGAGCATGCTTGTGATCGACAAACATGATTTCATGATGCATTATTAAAATGGGAATTAGAAGCTATGATGAGGATGTGAAGATGTTGATGATGATCCGAGGCATGTTGTATGATCCTTCCTATTGATCCTAAGGATGTATGTGCTATTATATGAAGGTTTTGGCCTCCAGAAGTTGGTGAAGGTTTATGTTGCAGAGAATTGCCTGAAAGACTATCTGGTAAAATGATCTACATTCCTCTGCATTTGAAGATATTGTCATATAGTTTAGAAGTTAAGTCCAATATGATATAAAGGTACTAAATCTAAAGTTTCAGATCATTTGTCCCTCTATAGTGAAAGTTACGAGAGACAGAGTTCTGGTCTGTTCTTTGGCAGAATTAAGCAATGATGGAGACTATTTGGAATGCTCTGCATTCCTCTGCAATGATAGATATGGTCGTACAGTTTTGAGGATTTGTTCACAGTAAGATATAAGTACATTCATATGAGTTTCAGGTATTTTGGAGGTCCACAAGCTTAGTTTTCAAATGACAATTGTGATACAGAGAATTCCAGATGCCTAGATGTTCTCTGGAAACATGCTGATGATGTGCACCAATTTGTTGTGACATGAAATGGTACATTAACTGATAGGAGATGGTCTTGATGATTTTATGTTGTCACCAATTTCTCCACAAAGTTTTTTTCAGCTCTCTCCAGAACTAACTAAGGTTCATAATGATGATATTGCCAGGCTATGCCTCTATCTAGTTGACTGAGGAATGTTGAAGGTATGTTCCACAAAGTTCTTCTTGTGTAGAGTTCAAGGAAGGTTTGGAGATAGTGTATAGGTCCTACTGACTCATTTAGAAGAAGAACAAGTGGTGTTTAATCATCCATGAGTATCGCCAAGATTGTGAAGACCGATGTGCTACATGTTTCATATTTTCTTGATTAAGGGTGACCTAATTCAAATTTGTGTAGTGTGTGGATGTTATTCCTTAAAGAATGATGTTGTGAAGGATGTTTAGGACTGGACTAAGCATGTATTGGGATCCATAAGGCATGTGTTTCCTTTTGGAGTAGTGTGTAGTTCATGATAGGGCTTGCCCTATGCATGTTTCATGTTGTGTGATCTTTGGCCAAATTGTAAAATGTAATATTCTTGATGTATTTTTGGACTTGTAATGTAATCAATGTAATGTCATGTATATATTGTAAACCTAGTTGGGTTAGGCGACGTATGATTGCAGAAATAAAAATATGAGAGAGTAAAGAGCAGAGTATGAATATCATATGCATTATAATGTGTGATTGAAGAATAAATAGCAGAAGTGTTAGAGGCTATACTGATTCATCTTGAAGAAATTTTCATGACATGAGATAAGTGAAGAGTGTGCCTAATTGATTCAATCATCAGAAGAAGAAGATTTGCAATCATCAAAGGTGTGTGCATCAATGTCAGGTTTCAGACAATAGAAGGATTGTCATACTATAGTTATCTCTGAGTTCATTCTCAGTTTAGGTAGTAGTTTCCTCCTTGAGTTGTATCCCTAAAACAAAGTCTACATGGAGTTGTGGCTTTCTTGGGAATGACCCTAAAACCTTTCTTTAGGGAGTAGTATCTTCCTTGGGTTTTACACCTAAAATAAAGTTGTAATTTTGAGATTCATCTATTGTGAGTTAATCCTCACCATGGTTTTTCCATTCTTGGGTTTTTCACATATATCTAGCATTATGTGTTGATGTGCATTATGTTGATCTTTCATATTTATGTTAATACTATAAAGCTTAACTGTTAATCTTCTCTAGGTGTTTTGGAGTTTGATTGGATGTTGATTCACCCATTCTCAGTATCCTAGTGTGTTAAACAACTTCATCTTATGAGCTCTCCTAGTCCCATGCTACATTCACATGCTTTCCCTTGTTGGTGAATGTTTCCTTTATCTAGCACAACCATTAAAACATTTGTACAGATAACCAGTGAACACAAACTTCATTCTGTCACTTCTAGATCTCTCCTTGGTATTTCAAATCTTCTGAAATGAGAGCATAACATACTTGATTATTTTTTATTAAATTCCAAAATGTGGACCTAGAAAATTAATTGTAGTTGAATGTGGTAGTCTCCCATGGTATCCTTGTTTAATTTTATGCAACCAGTCACACATTCTTCACTCTGACTCCTCTAGATACCTCTTAGATAATTCTGCCTCTTAAAGTTTGGACCAAGAATGTCTCAATACTAGCTTTATCCATCCTCACAACTGCGAGACCAGAAAGTTAATTGTGGTAGAGTTCGACACTGAGAATAATGATAGTTTAACACTACTTCTTAGCAGCAACCTCTGAAAACTAGTGCAAACATTCCCAAACTTTCACAAATGTAGTAAAATTTTAGGAACAACTATTTTCGGTAATAATTCTCATTCTCTCTACACAATAATGATTCTTTGACAATTTTTTGGCATTAATGATAAAGGTCTTGTCTTATGCACTTGACATCAAAGACAAAATTTCTGACAATCTCATGCACTTGACATCAATGACAACATTTCAAACAGAAATGTGCTATGTTATTTTTTTGAATTGTTTGTGCAAGTCTATCCTCATCATAGAACTAAATGGGTTGGTAGTATATTAGTATAGTTTTTAGAGTATGGTTCATGTTGCATGGTTGGAGGGGTTAAATTTTGGGTATTGAAAATGTTAAATATGCATAGAATGTTGAAGCACAAGCTTCCTTTTATTTAGTCATGAAAACATGGCTGAAGTCCCATAGGAAAATAAAAATGTCCACCTCCTTCCCCTAAGAGAATGAAAAAGTATATTGAAAAGAGGGAGATTAATGTCGAGTACCAATTGAGGGTGCACTACAATATGTAGAGAAGGCATGTAATTGAACAGGTATACAAAGCCTATGAGAAAGAAAAAATTTAGGAATTCCCTAAGAAAGCTAAGAAGGAGGTTAATGCTACAATATGGTCTTACAACAGTGATGAGAAGAGGAAGGAAAAAAGGAAAAAAATATTAAGGTTGAATGAGAAAAAAATCAGATAAAATGGTAATTACAATTACACTCTTAAATGTGTTGTTTGATTATTTCAATTAAGTGGATACATGCATACAAATGTGATGTAACATTAATATTTATGTCATCGTAGGGTAATGGTCAAGAAAGAAGTGGTGGGCCTAAGCAGGGCATTGAGGATTCGGGAGAGGAAGCAGTATGTTTTCTTAGAATATTTGTAATAAGACTAAAGATTGCACATTTTATCCTTAAAAATTTCAATTTTCTCTCCTGGGATGATTCGATGTAATGTTAATATTTATTCCATCATAGGGTAACATTCCTGATGAAAGTGGGCCTTACCAGGACAACAAAGATGTCAGAGAGGAAGTAATATGTTTTCTTGAAATGTTTCAAATAAGGATAAATATTGTACATTATATCCTTATATATTTGAAATTGTTGCATTTGTGTTGTCATTGATGTCAATAGTGTGAGGTTCAAGAGTTTTGTCAGCAGTGTTGTAATGAAGAAGGTCAAAAGTAAAGTGAACAAGAGGTAATGTCTACAATATAGTGGTAGCATAATGTGTTGATATAGGGATGTCAAAGGAATCCTATGGAAATGTGATCAAAGAAGAAGATAAAGGAGATGGATCAAAGAAGTTGTGAAGAGAAGGGTAAGGTGATGGATGCAATGAACTATGTTTATTGATTGGATCAATATCATATGTATATTGTTTTACCCTATCTTCTGAGGTTCATTTACAAAGGTTGTGCCAACATGAAGACTCTTGTTTGATGAAAAGAGTTGTGATTATTGTTGCATATTGTTGTGAATAATGTCTTTGTTATGGTAAATATTGTATTAATTGTTTCCTGATGAAAAGCATTGATTAAATCTTAAAAAGAAGATTTAGGAAGTCTAGGGCATTGAAAGTCGCAGCAAAGTAGCTTGGGAGAATGCTTTACATTCCTCCACATTTAAAGGCATAGCCTTGCAGTTTGGAAGTTAGACAGAGATAGGTGTGAAGAAGGCATGCTACTGATTTTAGATCTTGAAAGTTAACATAGATAATTTTAGAGCTTGTTGAGTGAAGACAGAGGATTGGGATGATTGGAGTCAGGATGTGTCAAAGAAGTGCTCCACATTTCTTTGATTTCAAGAATGAGATACTGTAGTTTCTAGGATGGTGAATTATAGATAAGAAGATGGATAATTCAAGTTTTAGTTGATAACATGTACTGTAGAAGTCCTCTGGGGTTAGCAGATCAAAGACATCTTGTTGCTGACTAGGGTTGTCTGGAGGAGAAAGTAGATGCCACCACATTTCACTATAGTTTATCTTTTGGCTTTGATATTTAGAGGATGAGTTCAGATATTTAGTTTGATGGTTTAGTTTAGGTTTTTTGTGCTAAGCTGCACCACAAGTTGGTTTTTCAATGCTCAAGACTGTGAATTCAATTTTCATTTGTGATACCAGGCTCAATTTTTAATTATTTGCACCAGAAAGAAAACATATATTTCAGAGAAAGGATTGGTTGAGAAGGTTTATGTAAGTCTTATGTTTCTTGTGTGATGATCTGCATGATATTAATTGATTCATCTGGTACTGCTTTAGGTTTATTGATATTGTGTGGAAGAAATAAGTGTTTGCTAGTCCAACTTCATGTGTTTCGATGTTCCCACAAGATGATTTGAAGTGTGTGCCTGCTTGGAAGAATGTGTTAATGAATAATAGGTCTTTGTTATCACTCAGCTTGAACTACATTGATTTTCTACATCTTTTGGATGTCAACTTGGTGTGGCCTTACATGTTTCATGAATACACATTTTATCTTGGCCGATATGGGAGAAAGATTTTGTAATTTGCGGAAGGTATTAATAAAATATCTTGTTTTGTTAGGAAAGTAAGAGTGTGAGAATGTACGAAGATGTGTGAATAGATTGAGTATGTTTGTGAAGGTGTGTTCAAGGTATTAGTGTTTGTTGTGCAGAGAAAGTGAAGTTTTGTGACAAAGTGAAATGTGCAGATGATGCGGAGGTGTTTTTTCCTATAAGATCTATTAGGTGTAATGTTTGGAGGTTGTAGCCTCACTCTGTAAGTGCTATTGTTATGTATTTTAGGGAGTTGCAGCTTCCTTTGGGTTGTAGCCCATAAATAATATTGTAATCTTGTTTTGAAGGATAACAAGATTTAATCAAATAGGGGGAGATGACAAGTGAGGACTAGTGAAAGAAAAATCAAGAAGAATGTAGACAAGAGGGAGAAAATGAAATATTAGCTCAGAAGAAGACCACTAATATTTTTTCCTTGATATCAAAGAGGGAGAAATTTGCATATCAGGTCAAGTGTTTCCATCAATGTCAAAGTGGAAATTGTTGCATTTATGTTGCCATTGATGTCAACAATGTGAGGTTTAGGAGTATTGTCAGTAGTGTTGTAATGAAGAAGGCCAAATGTGAAGTGAAGAAGAGATTTCATGTGTTGAAGTACACCTCAAGTTGGTTTTTCAATACTCAAGATTGTGTCTTCAGTGTTCCTTTATGATACCAAGCTCAGTTTTTGATCGTTTGAGAGCATTGGCCAACCTTCTCCATTGGTAGTGTCATGAGGCATTTTTATGCTTCATTTTGAAATTTATAAGGAATCTTTAACTCTGAATTGAATTAATATTCGCGTTACTGTTCTTTCTATTATAACCATGTGTTACAAACAATGACAGGAGAGACCACTATGGGAGCACTTTTATCATCAAAGATCATGTGGACCTATATTCAAAGGGTGTAGTGGTGGGAAAAGGCATTATAGCCAATGTGAGCAGATATGCACTTTGCCACAACATTCAAATCCCACTAGGTTGGGTGAAAGTTAGGATTGTCAAGGCCATTGTTTTGGATAGTAGCATGCCTTATGTTGGTCCATTTGCAAAGAGTTTGTCTGATTTTCTAAATTCATTTGAGATATGGAACCTCTTAGACTTGAGACATTATCTCTCAACAGTACAACTGAATGATTTGTTGCTCTGTATATTTTTATTTCTTAAATTTTTCGATCCAATGTAACAACTTATCGCTTTGTATATGTTTGTTCTTAAATTTTCTCATTTAAAATTATGGGTTTGTTTTAGGTCCAAGGAGTAGAAAGTGCCAAGGTCAAACGACATCATTCCCACTCCTAAACCTAAGCAACCACGAACCCGTGAACTCTTGGAATTACCCCTGGACATTAGTGCACAAGGACCCAAAGAAACATGTTAGATTTTATCAAGATGTGTTTTTAGTTGCACAAAATAGATAGCATAGGAGATGATGAGATGGTAGATAATTGTACCTTTATATTGCATGTGAACTTACTCTATGGAACAATATATTATTGAGCATCTAAACTTAATTGTTGGAATAGTATATTATTGAAAATATATGTTGTAAAGTTTAATTACTTGGTATGTTGGAACAATATGTTATTTTATATTTCAATACACACATTTGATTGTCATGTGACAAATTTATTTACTTTGTAACTACCTTCATACGTCATTCTAGATATAAGCAATGTATTTAAGGTGGTGTCATCTTGTTCAGTGAACTTGAATAATAAGTTGTTGACTTAGTAATAAGTAATATTTATCGCTACAATTAATGTCTTATCTCTAATTTTATCTTTCAACCTCTACTCCTTACAACATGGGCTTCACAACTCATGAATCCTAAAGGTACATACTTGTCATATTGTCTTGTGATGGGTGTATTTGCAATTGATTTTAGGCATTTGAGCTTAGTAGGTATCATATGCATTATCTGTAGTTGAAGTCACTTATATTGCATGTGTGTAATATAATACATGAATCAAAACTTGTACAGTTGCCCCTTCGATATTTTTGTTATATTATTATACTGCATTTTACATGTTATTTCTATAATTGAGAGGCAGAATGTGACAAATTTCAATAATATATTTGTGTAGATAAAGTTATTAGGAATTATAATTTAACGTAGGAAGAAGGCATGTAATAGTTCTCTGTCAGCATTGAGAACAAAAAATAGAATTTGAAATAAAAATAGATATCATGCTGGAAAATGCAATGTGTTTTGGAATATGCTCTAAAATTACATTTTAACTCAAGATAGAAAACATGAAATAAGTCTCTATCAGCATAAAGTTACAAAACACCCTTCAAAGAAAACATGTTAAAAAACATAATGTATTTTTGCACATGCTCTAAAATTGCAAGCATTTTAGCTTAGTAGCCATCATATGTGTTATTCGTAGTCGAAGTCACTTATATTGCATGTGTGAAATATAATGTGAATCCAAACCTATACAGTTGTCCCTTTGATATTTTTGTTATATTATTATATTGTATTTACATGTTTCTATAATTGAGAGGCAGAATGTAATGAATTTTAATAATATATTTGTGCAAATAAATTTATTAGGAATGGCAAGGGGAAAAGCTAGAAAGGAAAAGGAAGAGCACTAAAAAAAGGTAGCTCTGATGGCAATGTTGAGACATTTGACAATTATAGCTTTGAGTTGAAGGGAAAACCTAGAAGGCAGGTGGCCAAACAAGGGGCTTCTAACATAGACAAAAAGAACACTGAAACTGATGTAGGAGCATCCTTGGTTCAAGAGAAATCTTTCATCAATCAAAAACATCTATATTTTAGTTTGTTTACATTTCGGTTCTTTCATTTTCCAGTTCAGTTCAGGCAGTTTAGTCAAAAGCAGTTCAACTTGTGGTCCAGTTTTGGCATTTCACATCTTGCAAATCTGGACTTAGCATCTACATTCATTCATCTACATCATATCAAGAATTGAAAGCATTTGGATCAGTTACCAGAAAGATATCACTATTAGAAGTTGATTATTTTCTCAGAGCAGAGCATTATAACAGTTCCTAACAAATCAGATGAAGGAGAAGGCTTGTGGATCATTCCTTGACTTGTGGATCCTAATGACACATCATTCAATGATCCTTGGTTCATGTCTGACCTTCCCTAGAGGTTCGCATGTTGTTCCTTTCATTTGAGAAAGTGTTCTATGCATTTAGGTCTGACCTATCTGTGAACACGTTACATCTCTTCATTAGAGTTTGTGACCTTCCTTGGCCGACACAGAGGAATCTATTGGTCTGGAAATGATATATATAGATGTAATAGATCCTTAGGAAAACAGTTAAGAAGTTAGCAATTGATTCATATTCTATAGTTTGGATTTGTGCGAAGGAGCTTCAAAGCTTTATCTTGTGCATGTATGTATTTAGGCCTTTGAGCCCTAGTTGTAAGCCTGCATGTTACCGGCTAGAATGTATTTGAATTCTTTGATATGCTAAATGACTAAATCTACATTTGGTCCATATTCTTGTGTTGTTTCTATTGTGTTACTCTTGCTGCATGGTTCGGATAGTTCATTTTGTGAACCCTCCTACCATGACTACACCAAGTGGTATCAGAGTGAAAGTTTGATTCTTTGGAGTGAATTGGTGAAGGTGATTCTATAAGATCTTGTTGTGAGTATATCACTGATCCGAGGCAAGTTACTTGTGTGCAACCGATCACCGATTGAGAGGTAGTTGTCACTTGTAGCCTGATCACCGAATTTGAGGCAGTTTGCACTTGATCCTAGGAAGGATGTCGCCGTAAAAGTTCCTCCTGTTGGTACAAAGGCTAATGTTGAAAGTGATGATGAATAAGAATTTCAATCTACTAAACAAACTAGCGAAACCCTAGAAGGTAATGAAGAAGAAGAATCAGATCAGGTAAAGATGTGAGCTATTTCAAAGATTGGAAAGAGACCTAGAGTTGATGTGTCGAATTATACTAGTAATTTGAACCCTAAAGAGTTGATTGATTGGATAAATGATATGGAAGAATACTTTGAATATGAAGAGATGGAAGATCCAGAGAGAGTGAAATTTACAAAGACAAAGTTGAAAGGACATGCTGCTATATGGTGGAAAGAAGTTCAGTTAGAAAGAAGTAGAAGAGGGAAGGAAAAGATTACAAAGTGGCACCGGATGGTGACAAAGTTGAAGAATCAGTTTATACCTACTAACTATAAGTTGGAACTGTTGAAAAGATTACAAAACCTAAGACAAAAGAGAAATTTGTGAAGGAGTACACTGAAGAATTTCATAAGATGATCATAAGGACATAACATAGTGAAGAAAGCAAGGAGAAAGTGGCTAGATACATCAATGGACTGAGATTGAACATTCAAGAGGAACTAAGTTTGGTAAGGATGACATCTTTGGAGGAAGCATATCAGTTTTCCCTGAAAGTTGAAGAGAAGTTGAATAAGAGACATGATCAGAGACAGAGAGGTAGAGGAGGTAAATTCCAGAGAGGAAGAACATTTTCTAGAGGAGACAGATCATTTGTGGAGCAAAACAAGTTTGACAACTCATTGAAGAAGGATGACAGAGATAACAATGCTTACCGGAGAGATGACAAAAAATTTTACCAGAGAGGAAACCCTAGTGCATATCGGAATGAAGGATACAAAAGAGAAGGAAGAGGATTTAATAAGAGAATATTTAGAGGTACTTGTTTCAAGTGTGGAAGTGAAGGACATAGAGCATTTGAATGTAATCAGGGTAGTACAAGCAAGAAGACAAAGAACAGTGGGAGAGCAGCCTATGTTGAGGAAGAACCTGTTGAATCACCTAGTTCAGTTGGCAATCTAGAGAAAGGAGAATCATTGGTGATGAGGAGAGCACTATTTCAAGTAGAGACACATGAGGAACCGTCACAGAGGAAGAGTCTATTCAGAACAAGATGCAAATCAGGATGTAAGTGTTGTAAAGTTGTAATTGATATTGGTAGTTCAAATAACCTAGTTTTAGAGGACATGGTGACTAAGCTAAAGTTAGAAAGATTGAAACACCCTAGCCTTATCAGATAGCATGGATTCATGATGATCATAAGGTACTAGTGAGTGAACAATGTCTGGTGAAATTTCATATTGGATCTTATCATGATGAAGTCTTGTGTGATATTATGCCTATGGATGTTTGTCATATCTTGTTGGGTAGACCTTGGCAGTATGATAGAAAAGCTATGCATGATGGGAGAAAGAATACATATACTATAACAACAAATGGAAAGAGAATTACCTTGATTCCTTTGGAGGATGATCCTAAGAGTGAAGTATGTGGGAATGCTAGAATCTATTTGGTAGATGGAAGAAAATTTTTGGATGGTTTGAAACAGGAAAGTATGTGTTATGTCTTGATTCCTAAGAAGCCTAAAGCATTGAAGAAGGAGACTAAAGAATCACAACTAGAAGATTTGTTGACAGAGTATGAAGACATCATATCAGATAATGTACCTAAAGGATTACCACCTATAAGGAGTATTAGTCATCACATGGATCTTATACTGGGAGCAAGTTTGCCTAACAAAATAGCACATGGGATGACACCAACAGAGAATGAAGAATTGAATAGACAGATACAAGAGTTTCTTAGGAAAGGTTTGATCAGAGAAAGTTTGAGTCCTTGTGGAGTACCTGTAGTTTTGGCACCTAAGAAAGATGGACAATGGAGAATGTGTACTGACTCTAGAGCAATAAACAAGATCACAGTTAAGTATAGATTTCCTTTACCTAGGATGGATGATATCATGGATTGTTTGAGTGGAGAAAGATATTTCACAAAGATAGATTTGAAAGTGGATACCATTAGATTAGAATCAGAGAAGGAGATGAATGGAAGACTGCTTTTAAGACAAATGAAGGATTGTATGAGTGGTAGTGATGCCTTTTGGATTGACAAATGCACCGAGTACTTTCATGAGATTGATGAATGAAGTCTTGAAGAAATTCTTGGGTAAGTTTGTGATTGTATACCTAGATGATATTCTGATTTTCAGTAAGACAAAAGAAGAACATTTGTGGCATATTAGACAAGTTTTGCAGAGGTTGAGAGAGGACAAATTGCTAATAAACATCAAGAAGTGTAGTTTCATGAAGGAAGAGTTGGTATATTTAGGATTTATGATTTCTGCGAAAGGATTGAAGATGGACCCTAAGAAAGTGAAAGCAATTGTTGAATGGCCTACACTGGAGAGCATTGGAGAGGTTAGATCATTTCATGGATTGGCTAGTTTCTATCGGAAGTTCATTAGAAATTTCAGTTCAGTTTGTAACCCTATGACAGAGACAATGAGAGGTGTTAGAAAAGATTTCAAGTGGACATCAGGATAAGATAAAAGTTTTAATTAGTTGAAGCAAAAAGTGACAGAGCAACCTGTTTTGGCATTACCAGATTTCAATAAGGTATTTCAAGTTGATTGTGATAAAAGTGGAAATGCAATTGGAGCAGTGTTAAGTCAAGAAGGTAGACCTGTAGCTTATTTTAGTGAGAAGTTAAATGATGCAAGGAGAAGATATTTAGTTTATGATCAGGAGTTCTATACCATAATTCAAGCCTTGAAGAAGTGGAGACATTACTTGTTGCCTAAGGAGTTTGTGTTGTATATAGATCATCAAGCTTTGCAGTATTTGAACAGTCAAAGTAAGTTGAATCAAAGACATATGAGATGGGTAGGGTTCATGTAGAGTTATACTTTTGTATTGAAGAATAGGAGTGGTAAATCAAACAAAGTTGTTGATGCCTTGAGTAGAAGAAGAAACTTGTTGACAGAGATGAGAGTTGAAGTGTTGGGTTTTGATGAATTGAAGAACATGTATGAGGGAGACACTAATTTTGCAGAGCCTTGGGAAGCATGTAAGGAACCTATTGTGACAGATAGGAGTAAGTGGTTAGATTATTTCATTCAAGAGGATATGTTGTTCAAAGGAAGTCAGTTGTACATACATAAAAGTTCAATGAGAGATAATTTGATCAAGGAGAAGCATAGTGGAGGATTGGCAAGACATTTTGGCATTGATAAGGCAGTGGCTTTGGTGAGTGAAAACTATTTTTGGCCTCAGATACATAAGGATGTTCAAAGATTTGTGCAGAGTTGTAGAGTTTGTCAAGTTGCAAAAGGGAGTAGTCAGAACACTGGATTGTATAAACCTTTGACAATACCGGAGAGACCTTGGGAAGACATAAGCATGGATTTTGTAATGGGATTACCTAAGACACATAGAGGACATGATTCAATATTTGTAGTAGTTGAAGAATTTTCAAAGATGGCTCATTTCATACCTTGCAAAAAGACAACTGATGCAGTGCATGTAGCTGACCTATTTTTCAAGGAGATTGTCAGGTTGCATGGATTACCTATGAGTATAGTTTCAGATAGAGACACAAAGTATGTTGGATACTTTTGGATGACACTTTGGAAGAAGATGAAGATGGATTTGAAGTTCAGTTCTACTTTTCATCCATAGACTGATTTGGGAAACTTGTTGAGATGTTTGGTTGGAGAGAAAACTGGAAGTTGGGACTTGATTCTTTCACAAGCAGAGTTTGCGTACAATAATAATAAATCAGTAAACAGGAGTACCAGAAGAACACCTTTTGAGATTGTTACCGAAGTGAATCCTAGAGGAGTAGCAAAGTTAAGAGATATCTGCATGGAAGAAAAGAGGAGTACAGAAGAAGAAGAATTTGCAGATCATATGAAGACAGTGCATAATTAGGTGAAGAAGCATTTGGAAGATATGAACATCAAGTATAAAGAGAAGGCTGATGAGAAGAGAAGACATAAAGAATTTGAAGTTGGAGATGAAGTGATGGTGTACTTGAGAAAAGAAATATTTTCAGTTGGGACATATAACAAGTTGAAGATGAAGAAGTTTGGACCTTGTAAGATACTTAGGAAATTTGATTCAAGAAATGCATATGAAGTGGAGTTATCAGAGACATTGGGTATTTCACCAATTTTTAACATTGCAGATCTTTATCAGTATCATGAAGCAGAGTTTAGTGATAGCATGGAAGAAGACCTCGAGAAGCAATTACCACAACAAGCACCAGAACAGATAGAAGACATTTTGGATAGTAGAGTTGGATGCAACACTAGAGGAAGACAATACACAGAATATCTTGTGAAGTGGAAAGACAGACCGGAAGAAGACTCATCTTGGATTTCTCAGGCTGAGGTGGACCATCTAGGTTCTCCCCTAGCCCCAGCAAAGTGAGGGACTCACTTTTTCAATAACCCTGGACACCTGATGCAAGAGCATCCATGGTTCAAGAGCAATCTTACATCAACCAAAAACATCTGTATTTCAGTTTGTTTGCATTTCAGTTCTTTCATTTTCCAGTTCAGTCAGAAGCAGTTCAGCTTGTGGTCCAATTTTGGTATTTCACATCTTGTGGATCTAGACTTAGTATATGCATTCATTCATCTACATCATATCAAGAATTCAGAGCATTTGGATCAGTTACCGGAAAGATATCACTATCAAAAGTTGATTATTTTCTCAGAGCAGAGCATTCTAACAGTTCCTAACAAATCAGCTGAAGGAGAAGGCTTGTGGATCATTCCTTGACTTGCAGATCCTAATGACACATCATTCAATGATCCTTGGTTCATGGCTGACCTTCCCCGAAGGTCTGCATGTTGTTCCATTCATTTGAGGAAGTGTTCTATGCATTTAGGTCTAACCTATCTGTGAACACGTTACATCTCTTCATTGGAGTTTGTGACCTTCCTTGGCCAACGCAGAGGAATGTATTGGTCCGGAAATGATATATATAGATGTAATAGATCCTTACGAAAGTAGTTAAGAAGTTAGTAATTGATTCATATTCTATAGTTTGGATTTGTGTGAAGAAGCTTCAAAGCTTTATCTTGCGCATGTATGTATTCAGGCCTTTGAGCCCTAGTTGTAAGCCCGCATGTTGCCGGCCAGAATGTATTTGAATTCTTTGATATACTAAATGACTGAATCTACATTTGTTCCATATTTTGTGTTGTTTCCATTGTGTTACTCCTGCTACATGATCCAGACAGCTCATTCTATGAACCCTCCTACCATGACTACACCAAAAATAATGGAATCAATGCAAGCTCGGCTGGCACTCAAGGTCATGCATGTTCAAATGTTGTCGAAGAAGGTTTAGTTGTTAGAAGTAGAAATTGAAAGGTTGATGTTGCTGAAAAGTGAAATGGATAAAATAATTAGTGAATTAACTACCAAGTTCATATAGTTGACTAAGACGAATGTAGTACTGGAGCTTGAATTGCATCGACAGGAGTTGATCAATAATAATCATTAGACAACACGTGAGGCCAATAAGAAGATGTCATGAAATCTATCTGGTGAATATAATGCCATGCTCAATGTTATGGAGTGTATAATAGAATTGTGGAAGGGATTGTATAAACAGGTAGTGGATATGCTTTTAGATACTGTTGATGTAGGTTTGACTTAGAATAATGAAGGAAAATTGAAGAAGGAACAGTTGTGAAATTATAATTTGTAATCTATAAAATGGAATTGGAATGCTTCTGTAAAGAATATAAATACATATGAAATTTATAGAATCTCAATTCAGTGCATTTTGTTTGAGCACACTAGGTATCTCTATACTAATGTTGACACAAATTTCAATGAGAGTAATGTCAAAAATGTGAAGGACCAATATTTCAAATTATAATTTTTTGATCTCTTTAGTGGAACTCTAATAGTTTTATAAAGAATATAAATATATATGACTTTATATATAATTTGTGTTGGCTGTCTTGTATATGATCTCAGTTTTGTGTAGTACATACTTTATATTGATTTGAATCTTCTATTTTACCATATATTTTTTGGTAAATCCCATTCTATGAATTAGACGTCTAACTCTTGAATGAATACTCTAGTTTTTCAAAGAAAATTGCATGTGCAATAAACTAATGTCCATATTGCACAGCCATCATTTCCCATACAAACATGTTTGAAAACATAATGTGTTTTTAGCACATGCTATAAAATTACAATTTAACTTAGAAAGAAGGCATGGAATGAGTCTCTGTCAACTTTGAGAAAAAAATAGAATTTCAAAGAAAAATAGATATCATGTTGGAAAACACAATGTGTTTTAGAATATGCTCTAAAATTATAATTTAAGTCAAGATAGAAGACATTAAACAAGTCTCTACTAGAATAAAGTTACAAAATTCCCTTCAAAGCAAGATGAAATACAACACAAACTAAAGTTTCACCAATTATCACCTGCAAGGATAAACGATAAAACATGAAACAAGTTTTCCCAAAAAATGCATGTTCAAAAACAAAATGTGTTTTTGTACATGCTCTAAAATTGAAATTTAACTGAAGATAGGAGGCATGGAATGCATTTGCTTCAGAATTGAGAACAAAAAATGACTTTAAAAGGAAAACAAATATCATGTTTAAAAACACAATGTGTTTTGGAATATGCTCTAAAATTATAATTTAACTCAAGTTAGAAGACATGAAATAAGTCTTTATCAGCATAAAGTTACAAAATGCCCTTCAAATCATAATGAACTACAACACAAAATAAAGTATCACCAATTATCACCTATAAGGATAAATGATAAAACATGAAATAAGTCTATCCAAAAAAGAAAAAACATGTTTGAAAACACAATGTGTTTTTGCACATGCTCTAAAATTGCAATTTAATTAAAGATAGGAGGCATGGAATGCATCTGTGTCAGCATTGAGAACAAAAAATAGAATTTCAAAGCAAAACAAATATCATGTTGGAAAACACAATGTGTTTTGGAATATGCTCTAAAATAACAATTTAACTCAAGATATAAGTGTAACATTGGAAAATGTCCCCTTGGGGGCTTTTCCCTCATAAGGTTTAGCTCCCGGGTCTTTAGCATGCATTTAGGATATTTTAGTTCATATTTTAGCATCCCAATGGAATGAGACCTGGGTTTCATGGAAAATGGGACCTAGGAGGACCCCTTGAGTTGTACCTAGCCTAAAATAGGGAGGAGGACTTGGGCGCCCATGCCCTAGTCCTGCCCTATTTTGGGGTAGCCCCAATTTTTGGGTGTCGGTTAATGACCGTTAGTTGGTTCTTTTGCTGACACGGTAAAGTTTGATTTTTAAAATCTTGGCGGGAATGCTTGTAGGTGCATATATAAACATGTGTAGGCATTCATTTGTAAACTAGATGATCATTGTGAACTCTAGGCATTCTCAAGGTGATCCAAGACTTTCTATTGTGTTGTAAGAGCAGACTTGTATGTTTTATGTGTTGATATTTGCATATTTGAGCATCAATCTCCTCATGGCATGAAGAGCATCTTCCTCCATGAGAGCTTCACTACAAGGTAATATATCATTGTGTTTTTATCATTGATTCCTTTGGTTTTTACCTCTTCCTCACAAGGGCATGCATTCTTTGTCTAACAACGGTGTTTGGAGACTCAAGTGTCCTCTAGGGCTTGACTGAGGCAAGCCTCTAAACACCACAACCCCCAAACCAAGTCTTGTGATTGCAAGTTACAGGTGTCATATTTGGGAAAAGTGGAGTTACAGGAAGGAGTAGCAAGCATCAAGGATTCAGGATCTAAAGAAAAGTCAGACAAAGGAGCACTTCCAAGACTAGGGCGCCTGCAATAGTGTCCTCCACAGACAGATCTCAGGAAATAGAAGTTATAGGGCTAATCAGTGTCGGAAGGAGGTCCAGATTCCTCGAAAAAGCAGGTACCTTGGACTTGGGCACCTGCACCATTGTTCCTAACTATTCCAGCTTGGAACCCCAAAAATAGGTATTCTATGATTTGCCATTTTACTCCCGTCTGCAAGAGCTTTTTCCGTCTTTCGTCAATTTGTTGTCGTATTTTTATAATTAGGGTTTTAGTGGTTAATTGGACACAAGAGAAGGAAAATTAATAATTAAATTCCCTAATCCAAGTTTCCCTACATCTACAAGTGACCTAGGGTATGATAGTGCTCACCACTCGACCCTAGATCCTTCAATGTTAGGGTGAAAGGAGGATTTTAACATCTAAACCACAAAAGATTAACAAGATCCAATTTTACCCTAAACATTTTGGTGAACCCATGTTTTTGGACTTAAATTACAACTTTCTGAGTGTTTGTCTTCAGATTTGGTGTGATTTCATTCATTCATTTGGTCATTTGCTTTATTGCATTGAGAAAATTTTAAAAAAAATAAAAAATTGGAAAAATACAAAAAAATTGCATTGTTGGGCTTACTAAATCGTGTCAATTCTTCCCAATTTTCCTAATTCATGATTTTTGCATCAGATATGATATAAAATACATAAAAATACAAAAATTTAAAATCTTTCTTTGCATTTTCATCATTTAATTGCTAGGGTTTTGTGGCAATTTTGACAATTTTTAGATAACCTAGTAATTCCAAAATCTAGGGTTTGTAGGAAAAATCCTTTATCAAATTTTTCTACTAATTTTAGAGGCTCATTCAAATTTTAATTTGTATGTAGTCTTGCAATTTTTTATGAATTTGCATTTAGATTTAAATTATTTGCAATTTTACATAGAAAATTTCAATAAAAACTAGCAATTTTGGTGCATGTTCCTTAAATTTGCATGGGCATTTTGCATCTTTAACCTTGAAAATCATTTTCAGATCTGAAAGTATGTAATTTCCATCAAAAATTAGACTTCAAACTATTCACATAGCATTTTGTTCCAAAATCTCAAACCTAGGGCTTCGAAAACAACGATTTTCACTAACTTTGGCCTTATCGACTTCATAAGCTTGCGCCATAGGTGTGTTGTGAAATATATTTTGGAATTATTTTTCTTTTATTAGGGTAATGATTTTATTTCCCTCATAAAAATCTTCACAACACCCTTTTAACGGGCTCTTATAGGGAAATTTTGGTGAAAAACTACACTTTTTGACAATTTTTGCCCTAGGGTTTGACCTAGTTTGCACTCCAAGTGTGTTGTGACCAGTTTTATGGATTAAGGTGATTGATATTATTGATATTATTTTATTTCCCTCCTAAAATTTCTTACAACACTTCTTTTTCTAAGTCTTGGACTTGAAAAACCGTGAAAAATAGCCTATTTTTGCTATATTTTCACTAGGATTTTACCTTAAGTGGCACTGAAAGTGTGTTGAGTTGGATATTTTAGCACTAAGTGGCTGTTATTTCTGATATTATTTTCTTTCCATCATCATTTTACTCACAACACCCTTTGTTATGCCCTTTTACATTGAATTTTGATGAAAAAAGTGCCTATTTTGACATATTTTCACTATATTTTGATTTGGCATTATCTTAGATTTGCATCAAGAGTGTGTTGAGAGTGATTATATTTCTATTTTGGACTGATATCAGACATATAACTTGCTTCCCTTGAATTAAATCCTCACAGCATCCTTTCTTTCACTCATTTGCATTTGAAAAGTATCAAAAAACCAAGCATTCTGGGCTGTTTTTGCTCTTGTCTTTTGCACCGATTTTGAAAAGCTTTAAAAAATATGATTTTGCATTGATTTGAGCATATAAACATGGCCTCTAATCATAATAGAAACAATAGGTTCCCTCCTAGACCTTACATGAAAAGAAAGGCTCCTGAACTTGAAATTGTCTTCACTCCTCATGATAGAACAATCGATGATTCCGAAGGACCTCTTTACATCACCGTACAGATAATGGGAAATAATGTGGAGGGAACTCTGATTGATCCTAATTGCATGACTAATGTTGCCACTGAAAAATTTCTCTTTTCGAATCAATTAATACAAGGCCCTTATAGCCCTTCGAACTTGATGATTAAGACACATACGGGAGCTTTAAAGAAACCACTGGGTAAGATATCATTGATAGTAACTGTATTTGAGAAGCATGTTGAACAATGGTTTGATATTACTCCTGATTCTGATACATTTGACATAAACTTGGAATCCCTTGGTTAAAATTTATGAAAGTGGTCCCTTCAACTATTTATAAATGTGTTAAATTTCCTTTGAATGGACAAGTGCATGCCATTCATCGAAATACATACAAACCTTCAATTACACAACAACACTTCACATTGGATTACTTTTGTAACAAATATACTAGCGACAAATTAGAGCTACGAATAGACTTTACATTCTTGAGCTATAGAAATTACAAGGCGAAACTATTACATCCAACACCTAATCCTCCTACACAAGAACTGACAAAAGAGAAACAACCCGCATGTGAAGAGAACTTTAGACCGAAAGGACAAGGTCCCTATGCTAAGGTTCCTCCGTTGAAATCCTTACAAAGATTGAGAGGTCATTGTCAACAACAAAATGTTCCACAGCGACAAATGAGGTTTGATCCTGGTGCTTCATCTTCTAATTTGTAAAAACCTATGAAAGAGCAAGGCCCTGTCTTACAAGAAATAAGTGGTCGAAGAAAGAGAAATAGAAAAGAAAGAGAAAGAAGAAAAAGAAGACAATAATATGCCATAAACCTTGCCTCTCAATAAGAAAACATTGATCCTAACATTCAACCAAACAAGGATGATCTTGACAATGAACAACATGATGAACAAGATATGAATTCGGCTATGGTACCGTATGTCCCACTATCCTCCAACATTAGGGAATGGGATGATGACGATGATGATTTACTCATAGATAAATTCTAGCCCGACAGGGGCTCTACAAGTATGTATCTCTAACCCTTTATCTCTCTCGTGATGTGCTTCCCTCGTGATGTGTTATGTTTTGTTTAGGCCTCCTGGGATGACCTCAGATTCTTCCGTAAGATTCAAGATACCAGGAGACCACCTCAATTGTGACATTCTTCTATTCATATCATCATTCTTCTATATTGCCTCTCTTTGATTTCATTGTTGTGTGTTGTGTCTTACGAACATAGCGTTGTGGTTGGTGACTTGGGGGCACCCTCCTATGTGACTGTCTCTAAGACACTTGTTTCTCCTCTCTTATTTATTGTTTCCCTTCCTCTAGTGTTTCCATCTAGCGGGAGGATGACCACAAACATTTACACTGATGTAGACCTAGTGTCCCTTTCGAGAGCAATCAAAAAAATGGACTTAGTTCCTAATATGATGACGAGGTTGTATATTTTATCTAACTCTTGGCTAGTGGAAGCAATCGTGCTTTCCGCATAGTGAATTTCATGATGTTTCTATCACATTTACAAACCTTAACAATACTACTGCTCCGTGCACCTTTGTTGTCCTTTGAATCTAGCCTTGGTGGTACTCGATTCAGAGAGCTTCGTGATATAGCCCTACAGTTATCCTCAAACTTTGAATTCATTGTATAACCTTGGCTCTTTGTGTGGTTAATCATATGCATTGATGTTGTTGATTATCATGATGTTGTAGACACTAACATATTTTTTGCAGAGATGTGTTTGTGGGAACATTTGGCGATCGTAAAGTACATGTCACCTCCGGGGGGCATGGGCTTTACGAAAGTCTGTGTTCCCTTGTGCATTTTCTTCCTACCTTAACGTGCTTGATATCGATGCATGATATCAACCACCTTAAGGTGGGGGCATATAAGGTAAGTTGTCTGTTGTAGATGTTAGCAATGTGCTTGTCCTCAGGTGTAGGCTAGTATGATGAGTACTTCCTACATCTTGAGTTTGTTTGAAATTAATCAATCTATCTATTGTTTATACCTCCTTTTCACCGTAAGGCTTCTCCGTGATGCGGATGGGGTTGTATACTTTTGAGCTCATACCTCCTTTTCACTGTAAGGCATCTCTGTAACACGGGTGGGGCAGTATGCCATGCTTCCTTTTCACTGTAAGGCGTCTCTGTGACGTGGGTGGGGTTGCATTTTCAAAATTCCTCTATGGAGGCGAGGAGCGGTTCTATGACTAACTCAACCCTTAAGCATGTTTTCAGCGATTGTTGTGGCGAAGCCTAATCGTCGATGTGTGCCTGTAATGTGCCTGAGATGGTTATGAGCCTAGAAATAAGGAACACACCATCGCTTGTCTGCCGTGTTTTCTCCATGTCTTCAAGTGTGTGTGTTTTGCCGTGCTTGTTTTGTTTGGCGTGTTTGTTGCCCCATATGCGGTATGTATTTTAGGAGGTTTTGCATGTCTTGCGTGTGTGTTGCCCCATATATACTGAGACCTGCGCCTTAGGGTAGTTTATCCTATATTATGGGAGGTTTGTTTACTTTCCAATACTTGCATTTGCATTTCATATATATGAGAAAAAGAAAAGAAAAAATATCATTTCTATCTTCCATGTATTAATGTGTCTTCTATGCTTTGACTGTCTGCTCCGTGTTCTACGTGACTGTAACTATCTTCTTTGTGTTTTGCGTGCATGTTACTATTTTCTATGTGATTGGTGTGTCTTCTCTGTACTTGATGTGTTTGTTGTGTTTTGTGACCTTACTTTAATGCATGTATTGGCCTTGCATTTATACATACATTAAAGTGGGGGTGAAATGTAATGTCAGAAATGTCCCCTTGGGGGCTTTTCCCTCATAAGGTTTAGCTCTCGGGTCTTTAGCATGCATTTAAGACATTTTAGTTCATATTTTAGCATACCGATGGAATGAGACCTGGGTTTCATGGCAAATGGGACCTAGGAGGACCCTTTGAGCTATACCCTACCTAAAATAAGGGGAGAGGACTTGGGTGCTTGTGCCCTAGTCCTGCCCTATTTTGGGGCAGCCCCAATTTCTAGGTGTCGGTTAATGACTGCTAGTTGGTTCTTTTGCCGACACGGTAAAGTTTGATTTTTAAAATCTTGGTGGGAATGCTTGTAGGTGCATATATAAACATGTGTAGGCATTCATTTGTAAACTAGATGATCATTGTGAACTCTAGGCATTCTCAAGGTCATTCAAGGCTTTCTATTGTGTTGCAAGAGCAGACTTGTATGTTTTATGTGTTGATATTTGTAGATTTGAGCATCAATCTCCTCATGGCATGAAGAGCATCTTCCTCCATGAGAGCTTTACTACAAGGTGACATATCATTGTGCTTTTATCATTGATTCCTTTGGTTTTTGCCTCTACCTCACAAGGGCATGCACTCTTTGTCTGATAACGATGTTCAGAGACTTAAGTGTCCTCTGGGGCTTGACTAAGGCAAGCCTCTAAACACCACAACCCCCAAACCAAGTTTTGTGATTACAGGTTATAGGTGTCGCATTTGGGAAAAGTGGAGTTGCAGGAAGGAGTGGCAAGCATCAAGGATTCAAGATCTGAAGAAAAGTCAGACAAAAGAGCACTTCAAGGACTAGGGCGCCCACAACAGTGTCCTCCGCAAATAGATCTTGGGAAAGAGAAGTTACAGGGCTGATCAATGTCGGAAGGAGGTCCAGATTCCCTGAAAAAGTAGGTACCTTGGACTTGGACGCCCGCACCAATGTTCCTGACTGTTCCACCTCAGATCCCCAAAAATAGGTATTCTGTTATTTGCAATTTTACTCCCATCTGCAAGAGCTTTTTCCGTCTTTCATCAATTTGTTGCCGTATTTGTATAATTAGGGTTTTAATGGTTAATTGGACACAAGAGAAGGAAAATTAATAATTAAATTCCCTAATCCAAGTTTCCCTACATCTGCAAGTGACCTAGGGTGTGATAGTACTCACCACTTGACCCTAGATCCTTCAATTTTAGGGTGAAAGGAGGATTTTAACATCTAAACCACAAAAGATTAACAAGATCCAATTTTACCCTAAATAATAAGACATGAAATAAGTCTCTATCAGCATAAAGTTACAAAACACCCTTCAAAGCAAGATGAAATACAACACAACTAAAGTATCACCAATAATCACCTACAAGGATAAATGATAAAAAATGAAACAAGGCTACCAAAAAAACTAACATGTTTGAAAACACAATGTGTTTTTACACATGCTCTAAAATTACAATTTAACTAAATATAGTTGGCATGGAATGTGTATGTATTATCACTGAGAATAAAAGATACCTTTGAAAGAGAATTAAATATTAGGTTCAAAAATGCAATGTGTTTTAGAGTATGCTCTAAAATTATAGTTTAACTCAAGATAGAAGACATGAAATAAGTCTCTATCAACATAAAGTTACAAAATGCCCTTCAAAGAAAGATGAAATACATCACAAACTAAAGTATCACCAATTATCGCCTACAAGGATAAATGATAAAACACAAAACAAGCCTGCCCAAATAAAATATGTTTGAAAACACAATGTGTTTTTGCACATGCTCTAAAATTGCAATTTAATTAAAGATAGGAGGAATAGAATGCGTCTGTGTTAGCATTGAGAATAAAAAATATAATTTCAAAGAAAAATAAATATCATGTTGGAAAATGCAATGTGTTTTGGAATATGCCCTAAAATTATAGTTTAACTCAGGATAGAAGACATTAAATAAGTCTTTATCAGCATAATGTTACAAAATTCCCTTCAAAGAAAAGATAAAAACAACACAAGCTAAAGTATCAACAAGTATCACCTACAAGGTGTTACCACCCAATTTTAAACTCAACAAATTTCAAAATTTCTACTGCTTGGGACCATCACCACTTTGAACCTATTCGTCCTAATGTCTCATTCAAGTCAATTCTCCTTATTGCACATACTTAATTAGCTACAAATTTATGGTCAAGATCAGTTCATTGGTTTTCATGGCAACGCCACATGTTCTTGCAACATTTGCAGTGGTTTCATTAATTAAGAGAAAATTTCATGAAGCCAAAATGGATAATCATCCATATGATTACAAATAAGAGGATATATTCAATAATGCACATTTGTTTTGGATGGTGATAATGAAATTTTGTGATATGATGTGAATAAGAAAACAATCCCATGTGGAAGGCCAGTAGTGATAGCCTTTTTACATGAAGTTCATTTGAACACTTATTTCTAAATAAAGATGAGATCACATAGATAAGGGAGAATATTGCAAGTATCAAGAAACCACGATACAAAGGGAGCATTATAGTACCTTCATCTTCTTTTAGATGCTTGAATGCAAATATTTTCTATTATTCAAAGACAAGCAAAATATCATGTACACAACCAAACTTATGCTATTCTTCGGATGGAGCGTGTGCAACAATGGGATATTAAGTAGATGTCACTCATTCAAAGAAATCATAGTTGATGTGAGCATGCCATAAATCGGAAGAAGGATGATCAGTACAGTATGTGGTGCTGACTTCAAAGAGAATGCTAAAAAGTTAGCCTTGTTACTATTGCAAATATGTGCCTAAGCGGTGTTGTCATTGATGTCAACGTATCCTTGTTGCCATTAGTGTCAACTATATCCTATTTTGCTGCCTGTATAGAAGACCAGAATGTTGAGGATATTGAGAAAATTAATGAAGATCAATGTATGTAGACTAGATGGCTATGAAGAGGTTTGTCTGAAGCAGCTCCAGTCAAGATTTGAGAATTTTGCATTAAGATCTAAAGAAGTTATGACCATCTGAGTAGAATAGAAAAGGAGGTCTAGAAGAGTAGCAGAAGAACAAAGAGTCATTTTAATGAATAGTTAGAGAAGAAGTGTTTGAGGGCAAACCATAAGTTTTGTGAGCATTCAATGAAACTAAACCAGGCATAAAGTAAATGCTATTTCTCAGTTGATTCTTTCTATTTTAAAATAAATTCTGTAGGTAGAGAGCCTCTCTTTTGAGTAGTGAGCTCTGGGCAGTGCACGTGAAGGCATGTGCCTTCTATTTTTCTAAAGTACTTTTAACAGGGTATAAATCTTTGTGGGTTAACCCCCTCTGTGGTTTTCCCTTAACCGGGTTTCCAAGTAAAAATCTTGGTGTTCTGTGTTTATTTGTTTCCGCTCATGTGTTGAAGATTCATGCTTTAAAATATTTATATCATTAATTAGTTTTGTGTGATAAAGAAATAGCTGCAAGTGTTAACCAATTTGGACAACTGATTCACCCCCCCTCTTAGTTGTCAACAATTGGTATCAGAGCCAAGTTCCTCTAAAAGGAGCTTAACCTTTCAAGGAGATCTAGGATGTCGATCTACAAAAAGGATAGTCCGAGATTTGATGGAACGAATTACTCTGTTTGGAAAAGTCGTATGGAGTGCCATTTGCAATGCATGGGTTATTCTTATTGGGTGATAACTAACGAAGAATATAATCCTCTAGATAAAGGTCCATCAACTCCAGATGAACTCAAGGATGCTGAAAATAATCTTCGAGCTAAAGAAGCTTTGTTGAGTGCCCTGACTGATTCAAAAATGACAAATGTTTTTAGACTAAAAACTACTCATGAAATCTGGAAGAAGTTGAAGAATTTGTATGAAGGAGATGAATATGTCAAATATGCCAAACTACAAAGTCTGAGAGGAAATTTTGAAAATCTGAGGATGAGTGAAGATGCAAACATCACAATCTACATTCAAAAGATAAATGAACTTGTGTGTGGGATTAGGTGTGCTGGTGGAACTTTGGAAGAATTAGAGATTGTGGTAAAAGTGCTTAGATTTTTGCCTAATTCTTACAAGCATAAGGTTACTTCTATAGAGGAGATCAGGACTGTCTCAGAAGTTATAAGAGATCACCTGGTTGGCAAAATTTTATCTTTTGAATTAAGTGAATTTGGTGATTCTCTTCCTAAGTCTGAATCTGCATTCAAGGCCAGTACATATGGAAAACAAAGATATGATCCGGGTGAAAGCTCTTCTGCAAGATCAAACAGATTTGTGAAGATAAGGAAGGATCTTGAAGATGTTGAAATAGAAACTATAGATCTTGAAGCTCTTATTGCCAAAAGAATGCCAAGAGGATCCGGTAAGTATGAAGGAAAATTACCACTCAAATGTTTTGCTTGTAATAAGATTGGTTATTTTGCCTCAAGATGTCCAGAGAGGTTTTCAAAACCAAACCCTAATAGATACAAGGGTCAGAAGAACTATTACTATGTCCAAGAAGCTGGAGAAGAAGGAGTCACAGATGATGAATCTAATCATGGAGGTTCCTCTGAAAATGATTGGGTGTTCATTGCTATCAAAGAAGAAGTTTCAGTGTCTACTGAATCTGCTAGTTGTGTAAATGTGGAAAGTGCCTTGGCTGCTCAGGTTATTGAAAAAGATGAATGGGTGATTGATAGCAGATGTTCTCATCATATGACTGGTGATAAGAGTAAGTTTCTGAGTTTTGAAAATTATGAAGGAGGGCTTGTGAAATTTGGAGGACAACTCAGCTGGTAGAATCCATTGCAGAGGATCCATCTCTTTTGATGGTAAGAATAGCACCAATGATGTTCTATATGTGGAAGGACTGAAACATAATCTTCTCAGTGTTGGACAGTTGGTTGACAAGGGTTATGATCTTCGATTCAAGGATGGAAAATGCAGAATCTTGGAGAGATCTGAAACTGAAATTGTATCCAGTACTCAAACTAGAGGTAACATCTTTCATTTAAGTAGTTCTGGCAAAAGTTGTTTGATTCCTCAGACAGATCAAAGTTGGTTATGGCATAGGAGGATGTGTCATGTGAATTTTGTTAACATTGTCAAAATAAGTTCCACTCAAGCTATAAGAGATCTTCCAAGACTTGTGAAACCTGATAGCATATGTAGAGAATGTCAATTGGGTAAACAGAACAAAATTTCATTCAAAAGTAAGGAACAAGCTTCAAGTGGGAGATTGGAACTGGTACATACTGATCTCTATGGTCCTGCTAGAATCAAGAGTGTGCAAGGAGATAGATATTTTATGTTGTTGATTGATGATTACTCTTGGATGATGTGGGTAACTTTCCTAAAAGAAAAATCAAAAGCTCTTGACAAGTTTAAAGTGTTCAAGGTGATGGTTGAAAATTAGATTGGTGGGAAATTGAAGTGTCTGAGATCTGATAGAGGTGGAGTATTTAATTCTGGTGAGTTTGATGCTTTCTGTGAAAAGCATGGAATAAAAAGATAGTTATTTTCTCCTAGGACTCCTCAGCAAAATGGAGTTGTGGAAAGAAAAACTGGACCATTCAAGAAGCTGCCAGGACCATGATGATGGAAACAAATGTTTCTCAAGTTTATTGGAGAGAAGTTGTAAGTACTATTGTCTACACGCTTAACTAGGTGCAGATCAAAGGAAATTCCGGTAAGACTTCTTATGAACTATGGTTTGGTCATCCTCCTACTATGAGATATTTTAGATTTTTTGGTAGTAAATGCTATATCAAAAGAGATGAGGATCTAGGCAAGTTTGAAGCAAGAAGTGATGAAGGAATTTTTCTGGTTACTCTACTCAAAGGAAAGCATACCGGTGCTTTAACAAGAGGTTGAAGAAGATTGTTGAAAGTGCTAATGTCAGAGTTGATGAGAGAAAAGGACATTCCAGGCCCTACGGATATGATTCAGATGATCAAATTGAAAATCCAAGTCAAGAAAGGCAAGTACAATCTCATAATCAGATCTAGATTGATCTGATTGATCCAGTAATTCAAGAAGATAGTGCAGAAGTTGAGGAACAAGCTCAAGAAACAGAAGCTCAAGCAATTCCCAAAACTCCCAAGTATGTAAGGATGAATCATCCTAAAAATTAGATTATAGGAGATAAGAGTAAAGGTGTTCAAACTAGGAGAAATTTTTCTAAAGATCAAGAGGAGATTTGTTTGATTTCAAATATTGAACCTAAATCAATAAGTGAAGCCTGTAATGATGAAAACTGGGTTAAAGCAATGGAAGAAGAATTGATGCAAATTGAAAAGAATCACACTTGGGATCTTGTCCCTAGACCTAAGGACAAAAATGTGATTAAAATGTGATTGGAACCAAATGGGTCTTCCAGAATAAACTAAATGAAGATGGTGAGGTTGCAAGAAACAAGGCAAGGTTGGTATGTAAAGGCTATTCTCAAGTGGAAGGAATTGATTTTGAAGAAACTTTTGCTTGAGTGGCAGGGATAGAGGCAGTCAGATTATTTCTTGCTTTTGCTTCTTTCAGAGATTTTAAAGTTTATCAGATGGATGTCAAATCAGCATTCCTAAATGGAGAGTTGGAGGAAGAAGTCTACATTGAGCAACCGAAAGAATTTTAGTTGCCTAATCAGAGAAATATGGTTCGCAGACTAAGAAAAGCATTGTATGGACTCAAGCAAGACCTAAGAGCCTAGTATGCAAGATTAGATAAGCATTTGCTTAAGCTAGGATTCAACAAAGGTACCATTGATAGTAATTTGTACTTCAAGATTAATCATGAGGACATTCTAATTGTTGAAGTCTTTGTTGATGATATCATTTTTGGTGGAAATGAATGTATGTGCAAAGCATTTGCTGATCAAATGAAAAGTGAATTTGAGATGTCAATATTTGGTGAGATGAATTTCTTCCTAGATCTGCAAATTGTTCAGTCAGATAAAGGTATATTCATAGCTCAGTCCAAGTATGTGAAAGAATTGTTGAACAAATTTGGAATGGAAGATTCAAAGCCAATATGTACACCTATGGTAACCGAATGCAATCTAAGCAAAGATAATGACTCCCCCAAGGTAAATCAAAAAAGGTATAGATCAATGATTGGAGGATTGCTCTATCTGACTCAGACTAGACCTGACATCATGAATGCAGTTGGACTTGTTGCCAGATTTTAACCTAATCCAAAAGAATCCCATGTTGTAGCAGTTAAAAAAAAATTTAGATGTATCAAGGGGACAATTGATTATGGACTATGGTATCCAAAGAACAATGACTTCACTCTTCATGCATATATAGATGTTGATTGGGCAGGAGATGTGGATGATAGAAAAAGTACTAGTGGTGGTGCATTCTTCTTGGGAAGAAGATTGGTCTCCTGGATGAGAAGAAAGAAAGAGGCAATATCTCTATCTACTGCAGAGGCAGAGTATATAACAGCAGTAAATAATTGTACTCAAGTTTTGTGGATGAAGCAAATGCTAAAGGACATCAGAATTGTGTTTGTGGAGCCAATCACAATTTTTTTGTGATAATTCAAGTGCTATAAGCATTTCAAAGAATCTGGTATTGCACTCAAAGACAAAGCATATATCTATCAAGTTTCATTTCTTGAGAGAGAAAGTAAATGAGAATGAAGTCAAATTGGAGTTTGTATCTTCCAAAGATCAGATTGCGAATATCTTCACTAAGCCTCTTCCCAAGGATAATTTTGAGTATCTCAGAGAAAAGTTAGGGGTTATTACCCCTCCTGATCAAAACTAAGATGCACTAAGGTGCATCAGTCCGGTGGAATTCGCATTCACATCTTGTGATCCGTATTGATGTTAAGGAGATACTACTTAGGGGGAGTAGTCAGCGTGCAAATTTTGGGATCAGTCTAAAGAAAAAAGGGAGAAGAGATAGCAAATATGTGCCTTTGCCATTGACGTCAAAGGGGGAGAGAAGTCATCTGAAAAACTAGTTCTTGATGAAAGGGGGAGCAGTAAAGAAAGTAATAGTAGAAGTGAGAAGAGAAAGGGGGAGAAGTTCTTGTCTTGATGGTTGAATTTAGTTTTTCACATCATATGTTTCCATCAATGACAAAGGGGGAGATTATTACAAATATGTGCCTAAGCAGTGTTGTCATTGATGTCAACATATCCTTATTGCCATTAGTGTCAACTATATCCTATTTTGTTGCCTGTATAGAAGACCAAAATGTTGATGATATTGAGAAAATTAATGAAGATCAATGTATGCGGACTAGATGGCTATGAAGAGGTTTGTCTGAAGAGGCTCCAGTTAAGATTTGAGAGGTTCGCATTAAGATATGAAGAAGTTATGACCATCTGAGTAGAACCGGTTCCTACAATATTCAGAAGAGATAGAGTGGCAGAAGAGGAAGTCTGGATTGTTCCGGATATGTCAAATAATGATCTGCAGATCTAAAGGCAAGTTTGGAAAGTTAGTGTGTATCATCCATTCAAGTGGTTCGTGGTTTGGAGGTCCAAAAGAAAATTTTCTAATGTGACAATCATGGCAAATAGTGTTCTTAAGGTTCCAGAGGAAGATGCAAGTGATTCAGATGTTTTGGAGGAGTGCAGATGTTTTTGTTGAATTCAATGTGCTTGTGGAAGTCTCTAGATCATATAACTACTATGTTGGAGGTCCACATTAAAGTTTGGTCTTGTCAATGAAGAATTTTTACTTGGTGTTGTTCTTCCCAGTCTTGGTCGATCGGATGATTCAAGCGTGTTGCAGATGATCTAAAAGCAATTCTATGAAGCACGACGTGTTAATCAAGGAAGATTTGAGTCCCAGTTATGTTTGGCTAATAGCTTAGGGATCCGCATTAAGTCATATGTTTGTAGTGCCGACCTTGATGATTCATTCCAAGGGTGATGAAGTATATAAATATTTGTTGATGAGTTGTGGAAAATCATCCTTGTGTAAAAACAATATAATCTAAAGAAAGGATCAAAGGCAGGATAGAGAAGAAGAGTAGCAAAAGAACAAATAGTCATTTTAATGAAGAGTTAGAGAAGAAGTGTTTGGAGGCAAAGCATAAGTTTTGTGAGCATTCAATGAAACTGAACCAGGCATGAAGCATATGCTATTTCTCAGTTAATTCTTTTTGTTTTAAAATAAATTTTATAGGCAGTGAGCCTCTCTTTTAAGCAGTGAGATCTGGGCAGTGCACCTGAAGTCATGTGCCTTCTATTCTTCTAAAGTACTTTTAATAGGGTACAAATCTTTGTGGGTTTCATATCGACTATTTGTTATAATGCCTCAAATACATTCGAAGAAGCCTCCATGAATATGAACATCATAGTAAGGTATGATAGAGGGGAGCTCTGTAGGAAAATCCTAAAGCTCTTAATAAATGGAAAGCATTGCTTTTCTACACAACATTTCTGAGAGAAATCCAAAAGCCAGCATTAGTTTTTCTTTTGAAGTATATCTTCTTGGTTGTTAGTAGGTGGAATCTAGCACAGATCTAATAGTCTAGGAAGGTAGAATTTGTTCTAAGTGAGGAGAAAATAAGCCATTTAATGGGTTTACTCCATGGCTGAAGAGCTAGTGGGACTCATGGAAATCATGCTTTGACTCTAGTTTTTGTGGAAATAAAGAAAGGTGATGATTCATTAGAATACTACTTATGCTCCAATGTTTTCCCAATGTCCAGGATACACAAAGATATGTCACAATAGGAGAAAGAGAAAGTGTTATGAACTTCTAGGAGTGGAGCAACTCCTATCCTTCTAGACACTGATGTTTTAGTTTGTGGGATTGATATTCAACATATTGTAAATTTTGATTTGCCAAATATTGATGAAATAGAAGGTCTTCATGCGGCAATGAGTGTGAGGTCACCGATCTAGAGGTATGAAAATACCTGACCACAGCATATTCAAATAGGAAAGGCATTGTTCTATGCATATCATGAGTGCAAGATCCATACAAAATGGATTTATTAAAAAGGCTTTAGAGATTTTAATTCGCTCAAGGAATCCAAGTAGAAAATTAAGGAAGCTGCGGCCCTAAGTTAAAAGGTACAAATTCAAATTCCTCATCCTTTGTTGGCATCCTTCTGCCCATGCCAACTGAATACATTCAAAATATGGCAGCGTAGACAAAGCCCGTGGGTCTTTTCAAAGGTTCCATAGATAGACATTATCTGTAGTAGTCGGGGATATGCATGAAATAGATTTGTCGAGGGGAGCAAATGTAAATTGGCAAATATTAGTTCAAAATCCATGTCAAGCTTTGCCAGCAGAATTCTAGTTCGGGGGCAGCGCATTATGAAATGATCACAAGATGGTAGGTATATGCTATTGACCGAAAAAACATTGATTTCTACAAATTTGATAGTATTTTCTGCTCCAGTCTAGTTTTTTTCAAAACGTTCAAATGAATGCCAGTTATATGTGTAACGCCAAAGCCCATCCTTTTGGCCAGCATATTCAGAATGGAAGATGCTAATTATGGTTAGATATTCTAGTTGTGAAATGCTTTTGAAGACGTGCATGCAAGAAATAGAAGCATTAAAAACCCGCGGCCAAAGACTAGAAGGTGGTTGTCCTTTGAGTAAATGTTTTATAAAATAGTCTTGTTGAAATGGCTTTAGAAACTCCCAAGCAAATGCAAATAGTAGGCATGTGTGCAAAAGGCAAAAGCATAGACAAGGCTGCGAGCACAAGAAGTGACTTTAGAAACTTTCAAGCAAGTGCTATTGATAGTTGTGAATCTGGCTTCCACGCCGACCTGCTCCAAGATGAAATATATAATGTTGATGCAAATCCTATGAAGTGTATAGTTGGAAACGTCATGGGAAGATACCAAAGCCACATCATTTGAAGATTGTAGGATGCACACAAAGCAAATCATTATTGTTTATGGCATTACAGATATGTATAGTTTTAAACATGTCTAGCACTAAAAAGGCCGTGGCTTAAGGATAGGAAAAGAGAAAGAGCCCTTTGAAGAAAATGTTGATGATAATGGATATGAGCTTTTCTTCACATCAACTATTGAGCCAGATGATGCAACATATGGATTGTAAACCAGATCAAGCTTCATATAATATTTTGATAGATGCCTATAGAAGGGCAGAACCTCACGATAATGTAGCTTGTAGGGTTTCAGGCTACCATTGAATCCTATTGCTAAACATTAATTTTGAGTTCGTTCCAAACCAAAACACAGGCATGACTATTGTTGCAACTATTCATACTACCATGAGGCCATAATGGTGTAAGATATTAATATGGAGAGATGAATGCATTTATGATAAAGAAGAATTTGTCTAATCATCAGAGACAAGAATTAAGCCAGGGGCAGTTTCTGGGAATTTCTTGTGGCACACTTATTTTGACAAAGATCTGACATTTGTTGGCCATGTGATTTTAAAGAGCAATAGTGGTAATACTCCTTCATTCAGTCATGAGCTTGTTGGGGCCCAAGAACTTATAATATGAGTACCTACTCTTGTCATTCACTTAGGTAGGGGATCAAATGATGGATTTAAAGTTAATACATAGCCTCACCTTATATTAGGTTTGGCAACAACTACCAATGCTGAAGTTAATAGGCAAAGAAGATTGATGATGAAATCCTACAGGAAGTGATGAATATGGGTTTTGAGGGGAACCAACTGGTAGAATTTCTTAGAAATAGAATTCAGAATAAAGACTTGCAGTTGGTGGTCATTTGAAAATCAAAACATCCATTTTGTACAGGGTCTGCCATGGTGAGCCTAGAGATTGTTCATGTTCTCAACTGATCATCGATGGTTGTTTTACCTCCTTCAATTTTTCAATTAATAAATGAGTTCTTTTGGAGCCTGTCACAACAAAAGGAGCTTATGGAGTGCAATAATACTGAGTTATACTAGTGGGATATCAAGAGTCATCCGGAACTCTTTGGCTGGGTTTTGTCATTTTATATTATTTCTTGAGAATGGATTTTGGTTATCTGATGGAAGGGAAGACAAGGAGTCATCAGTGACCCTCCAGTTTTCTTTATCATTTTTTAATGTTTGTTGATATGAGCTGATGGGCTTTTGGGTTTCTGGAGATGGAGATCTATATAACTTTGTTTGTAATCTTTGTAAAGGATCTTTTTTGTTGTTTTTCATCTGAGAGCCTCTGTGAGGGCTGGGGGATTTTCTTATTTAGTTTTTTGCCTAGGGAAGATAGGAGCAGTTTGGTTTTTCTTTAAAACACATTTTGTTGTACATGAGATATGGTGTCTGTGAGCTTATATTTTACATTATGGGAATAAAGAGATATTCTCAAATCTGTGTATTTGCTTATATTTCTTTGATTGTGGATTTCCTTTGAGTTTTTGCAATCATCCTTTGATGTAGCTTCTGTATATAAAGTAGTGAATGTATTTGTTGCTGAATCTGTGAATTCTAGTTAAATCATTTCTTGAGTGGACCTGCAGCTGATTCTTTCTGGTTATCATGCATGGGTGTGAAGTGGGTGATCTATGTATCATCTAATTTGTATTCTATTTATTCTATGCTTGTTTGTCATATCTGTATCATGCTTATGTGTAGATATTAGTTTTCCTTTCCTGCTTTCTTTTAAAAGCATACCCAGAAAAATCAATTAAATCATACAACGGAGCTGCCCATCTCAAATGCAGAGAATAATCATTGCACTTTCAACGATTACTTGATTTGTTGGTTTCTTTTGTTGCTGCCTATTGGGCTAATCAGGGTAGGGTATTTTTGCAGTGATGAAACTATTAACCAACAATTTTTGGCAACTCTACTGGGGAGAGAATTGAAGTGCCAGTGTCTTCTTTCCTCAGAAATTTAATGGTACATCCATTGGAACAGAGGTTGGCGACTCTATTGTATTTGAAGATCTCAGAAAATGGTTCAATGCAAGGCATATCAACCCAAAGGTAGAAGAAGACCTATGCCAACAATTGAAGAGATATTGGTTGAAGATGATGAAATACTTCTTTCATTATGGAGCAGTATCTAGGCAAACATCTCTGAAGTAGAGAAGAAGAAGTTGCATCCATCTAAAGATTACAAATCTACATCATTGCTTAGAAGTTTGCATCATAAGTTTTATCTTCTCAAAGACCTTGAACAAAAGATTCATTGGTTACAAGTAGCTCTCAAAGAAGAACCTAGGAGAGAGAATCAGGTTTCTTATAGCTTCTCTATTATTAGTGAACAAGATTCTATGCAAGCCTTGGTTGAACCCAAAGATTTGTTAGTACCATGGAATCACAATCACCAACAAGAAAGAGTTTTAAGCTAGGTTGGAAATAAAAGACCAAAAAAAATTTCATCATGCATACAAAGGAATGAGATTGAATAATCTTCTACTCTTGCTAATAATGAAAAGGTACTATCACAAGAACCCAATATCACTATCATTCCAAGCTGGTGCCTGGAGGGATCAAATGATGAATTTTTATGTGGAGTCTTGGATGGAGATGGTCACATTACTAAAATAGAAATAGATGCAGCCACTGATGTCTCCCATGGTATGAAAGAAGGTATAAATGGTTCCACATCTTCTCCTAAATTAGAAACCTTTAATTTTGATATTGATGAAAAAGATCAAGTGATAGAAAGTATTCCTCATGAGGCTAAAAAAGAGTCTTTAAATCATGGTTCAAACATAGAAGTTTTTGTCTTTGATAACATTGATTTAGCATTTGATAAAGTAGACAAAGATGAGCCTAACAAGGGAGTGGATAAATTGCATTCCTATGATGATTTTTCTTGTGGAAGAGGAGAAGAAGTTCTTTTCACCTCACTGGATCCCATGCTTGTAGAATGTGATATTTCAGGATCACAATCAACAATCACACTTCCAAAGATTGATTCATCATGCAGATTGCAAAAAGAATGTTTCATTTCTAATGTTCTCTTTCTAAGTCTTGGTGTAGATAATGAAGCTATGACTAATACAGAGCTAGAGTATGTGACTTTCAAGTTTCATGAAGAGGATGATAAAGGAGAAATATTACAGCCAAAGGTAAGTGAAGAATTCATCTTTGAGTCATTTTAGTTTGAAGATGCAATTATGTCCTTTGAGAATGATTCATCAAATGAAGCTTGCTTTAGAAATATATGCAATGATTTTTCAAAATCTGAGGTTAATGAGGAGAAAAAGAAAAGTTAGGTTGATGAAGGTTTGCAGCCTCAAAAAAATTTAGAAGCTTCAGATGATGACCTTCTGTGTGAAGAAGATGTTGTGCTCTCTCCTATACCATGTGTTGAGAAACAATACTCTGTTGATGAATGTCCAAATATGGGAGGTCTAACAACTCCTATTGCAGCTAGTGAACAAATTTTTAATGAAGAGAATAGCTATAATGATACATGGGAAATATTTTTGAATCATCTACAGCTGGAGTGTGAAGTTGCTGAAATTTCCACATCAGATCATGAAGAGGCAAAGCTGCAAACAAAGGTTAGCATTGATTTTACTCTTGAAGCATCTCATTTTATTTGAGGATGTTTCCAAACTTTAAAAGATTGTTGTCCATGATTTGACTCTTCTAGCTATTTCAAAAGGAGTTGATATTGAAAATAGTTCACAAGAAACATCAGAGGTGTATGATGAAGAATGGCTCTTTGGTATATCTTCCAAGAATCACTTTTACTTCATAAGCCTCAGGTTTATATTCATGATCAAGAAGCCAATTCAGAGCTTGCAGGTACCTCACAAATATGCACCTTTGTTTCACACTGGCATATATTTCTCCCACCTAGTTAATGGCTTTGCATAATTTCTTGATAGGTTGGGGGTGTGTTGTACCTTGTCCAGGTACATACGTGTCTTTGGAAGTTTCATTTGTTTTCATGTTGTGTGGTTTTGTTCCATTTTTGCCTTTGTTCAAGTCTCCTATCATCTCCCCTCTAGTTCTATGTTTTAGTGACTCTATTGGCCCAATGGATTAACACTAGTCTTCACCCGAGATTTTGGAGTCCTCTACTTCCCATGTTGGAAAGCAGTCTCCAGTTAGAGCCAGTTGTTACCACCCAATTTTAAACTCAACAAATTTCAAAATTTCCACTGCTTGGGACCATCACTACTTTGAACCTATTCATCCTAATGTCCCATTCAAGTCAATTCTCCTTATTGCACATACTTAATTAGCTACAAATTTCTAGTCAAGATTAGGTCATTGGTTTTCATGGTAATGCCACATGTCCTTGCAACATTTGCAGTGGTTTCATTAACGGAGAGAAAATTTCATGAAGCCAGAATGGATAATCATCCATGTGATTACAAATAAGAGGATATATTCAGTAATGCACGTTTGTTTTGGATGGTGATAATGAAAGATTGTGATATGATGTGAATAAGAAAACAATCCCATGTCAAAGGCCAGTAGTGATAGCCTTTTTAAATGAAGTTCATTTGAACACTTATTTATAAATAAAGATGAGATCACATAGATAAGGGAGAATATTGCAAGTGTCAAGAAACCATGATACATAGGGAGCATTATAGTACGTTCATCTTCTTTCAGATGCTTGAATGCAAATATTTTCTATTGTTCAGAGACAAGCAAAATAGCCTGCACACAACCAAACTTATTCTATTCTTCGGATGGAGCATGTGCAACAATGGGATATTGAGTAGATGTCACTCATTCAAAGCAATCAGAGTCAATGTGAGCATGCCATAAATTAGAAGAAGGATGATCAGTGTAGTATGTGATGATGACTTAAAAGAGAATGCTAAAAAGTCATCCTTGTTACTTAAGTGCATGAGGGAATATTTAGTGTAGAGTTTTGGTTTCATATCGACTATTTGTTATAATGCCTCAAATGCATTTGAAGAAGCCTCCATGAATATGAACATCATAGTATGGTATGACAGAGGGGAGCTCTATAGGAAAGTCCTAAAGCTCTTAATAAATGGAAAGCATTGCTTTTCTGCACAACATTTCTGAGAGAAATCCAGAAGCCGGCATTAGTTTTTCTTTCGAAGTATATCTTCTTGGTTGTTGGTAGGTGGAATCTAGCACAGATCTAATTGTCCAAGAAGGTAGAATTTGTTCTAAGTGAGGAGAAAATAAGCCATTTAATGGGTTTACTCCATGGCCGAAGAGCTAGTGGGACTCATGGAAAGCATGCTTTGACTCTACTTTTTGCGGAAATAAAGCAAGGTGATGATTCATTATAATACTACTTATGCTCCAATGTTTTCCCAATGTCCAGGATACACAAGGACATGTCACAATAGGAGCAAGAGAAAGTGTTATGAACTTCTAGGAGTAGAGCAACTCCTATCCTTCTAGGCACTGATGTTTCAGTTCAAAGAATTGATATTCAACATATTGTAAATTTTGATTTGCCAAATATTGATGAAATAGAAGGTCTTCATGTGGCAATGAGTGCGAGGTCACTGATCTAGAGGCATGAAAATTCCTGACCACGACATATTCAAATAGGAAAAGCATTTTTGTGTGCATATAATGAGTGCAAGATCCACACAAAATGGATTTATTGAAAAGGCTTTAGAGATTTTAAGTCGCTCAAGGAATCCAAGTAGAAAATTAAGGAAGTTGCAGCCCTAAGTTATAAGGTGCAAATTCAAATTCCTCATCCTTTGTCGGCATCCTCCTGCCCACGCCAACTGAATAAATTCAAAATATGGAAGCGTAGACAAAGCCCATGGGTCTTTTCGAAGGTTCCATAAATAGACGTTATCTGTAGTAGTCGAGGATATGCACGAGATGGATTTGTCGAGGGGAGTAAATGTAAATTGGCAAATATCAGTTTAAATTCCACGTCAAGCTTTGCCAGTAGAATTCAAGTTTGGGGGCAGCGCATTATGAAATGATCACAAGATGGTAGGTATATGCTATTGATCGAAATAACGCTGATTCCTACAAATTTGCCAATATTTTCTGCTCCAGTCCAATTTTTTTCAAAACGTTCAAATGAATGCCAGTGATATGTGTAACGCCAAAGCCCATCCTTTTCACTAGCATATTCAGAATGGAAGATGCTAATTATGGTTAGATATTAAATAGTTGGGAAATGCTTTTGAAGACGTGCATGCAAGACACTGAAGCATTAAAAAGTCATGGCCAAGGAATAGAAGGTGGTTGTCCTCTGAGTAAATATTGTATAAAATAGTCTTGTTGAAATGGCTTTAGAAACTCCCAAGCAAATGCAAATAGTAGGCATGTGTGCAAAAGAAAAAAGCATAGACAAGGCTGCGAACACAAGAAGCGACTTTAGAAACTTTCAAGCAAGTGCTATTGATAGTTGTGAATCCATCTTCCACACTGACCTGCTCCAAGATGAAATATATAATGTTGATGTGAATCCTATGAAGTGTATAGTTGGAAACGTCATGGGAAGATACCAAAGCCACATCATTTGAATATTGCAGGATGCACACAAAGCAGATCATTATTGTTTATGGCATTACAGATATGTATAGTTTTAATCATGTCCAGTACTAAAAATGCCGTGACTAAAGGATAGGAAAAGAAAAAGAGTTGTTTGAATAACATGCAAATGATAATGGATTTGATCTTTTCTTCACATCAACTATTGACACAGATGATGCAACATATGGATTGTAAACCAGATCAAGCTTCATATAATATTTTGATAGATGCCTACAGAAGGGAAGAACCTCATGATAATATAGCTTGTAGGGTTTCAGGCTACCATTCAATCCTATTGCTAAACATTAATTTTGAGCTCATTCCAAACCAAAACACAGGCATGACTGTTGGTGCAACTATTCATACGACCATGAGGCCATAATGGTGCAAGATATTAATGTGGAGAGATGAATGCCTTTTTGATAAAGAAGAATTTGTGTAATCATCAGAGACAAGAATTAAGCCAGGGGCAGTTTCTAGGAGTTTCTTGTGGCACACTTGTTTTGACAAAGATCTGACATTTGCTGGCCATGTGATTGTAAAGTGAAATCTTGGTAATACTCCTTCATACAGTCATGAGCTTGTCGGGGCCCAAGAACCTATAATTTGAGTACCTACTCTTGTCATTCACTTAGGTAGGAGATCAAATGATGGATTTAAAGTTAATACATAGCCTCACCTTATATCAATTTTGGCACCAGCTACCAATGCTGAAGTTAACAGGCAAAGAAGATTGATGATGAACTCCTACAGGAAGTGATGAATATGGGTATTGAGGGGAACCAATTGGTAGAATTTCTTAGAAATAGAATTTAGAATAAAGACTTGCAGCTGGTGGTCATTTGAAAATCAAAACATCCATTTTGTATAGGGTCTACTATGGTGAGCCTAGAGATTGTTCATATTCTCAACTGATCATCGATGGTTGTTTTACCTCCTTCAGTTTTTAATTAATGAATGAGTCCTTTTGGAGTCTATCACAACAAAAGGAGCTTATGGAGTGCAATAATACTGAGTTATACTAGTGGGATAGCAAGAGTCATCTGGAACTCTTTGGTTGGGTTTTGTCATTTTATATTATTTCTTGAGAATGGATTTTGGTTGTCTGATGGAAGGGAAACCAAGGAGTCATCACTAACCCTCCAGTTATCTTTATCATTTTGTAATGTTTCTTGATATGAGCTGATGGGATTTTGGGTTTCTGGAGATGGAGATCTATATAACTCTATTTGTAATCTTTGTAAAGGATCTTTTTTACGGTTTTTCATCTGAGAGCCTCTGTGAGGGTTGGGGGATTTTCTCATTTAGTTTTTTGCCTGGGGAAGATAGGAACAGTTTGGTTTTTCTTCAAAACACATTTTGTTGTACAAGAGATATGGAGTCTGTGAGCTTATATTTTACAATACGAGAATAAAGAGATATTCTCAAATCTATGTATTTCCTTATATTTCTTTGATTGTGGATTTCCTTTGAGTTTTTGCAATCATCATTTGATGTCATAGCTTTTGTATATCAAGTAGTGAATGTATTTGCTGTTGAATCTATGAATTCCAGTTAAATCATTTCTTGAGTGGACCTGCAGCTCATTCTTTCCTGGTTATCATTCGTGGGTGTGAAGTGGGTGATCTGTGCTTCATCTAATTTGCATTTTGTTTATCCTATGCTTGTTTGTCATATTTGTATCATGTTTATGTTAGCATAATATATATTACATTGTTATATACGTAACAATATTCGGTTACGTTAGTTCTGCAGTTATACCAACTGCTACGTTAGTTCTACAATTATACCAACTACTGTTACGAACTATATATTCTCATACTGTAATGCATTCTAACATCGAATACATCTGCTCTTTCTTCTATTTAACCATTAAATGGTATCAGAGCCTTCTCTGATCACTGGGCATTTCCTATGTGAAATGGAGTATCCTGTGAGTAGTGATGATGATGAAATTGCAGTGGTGAAGCTTAAAGATCAACACATGAAGTTTGAAGTTTGGCGCTATGTAAGTCTGGAATCTGCTGAGTTTGTCTCTTCACTGGAATGAGACCTGTACGTGGCCAGAGGAAGACATAAGGTGCTTGAAGACTGAGTTGAGGTGTGTAGAGGGAGACACTCGATGAGCTTTGGAGCTGTTTGGTGAAGTATAGACTATGAAAAGGCACTTGGAAGAGGAAGACATAGTCTGCAAAACCCGGCAATCAAAGAAAAGTGGATGTCAACCACACCCGATGCCAGCAGTGTGGCCAGTAATCATGCAAATGAGCCACCTCGAGGAGGACGTGCTATTTCAGAAAGCTCAGGCTTCTACTTTGCCCTTTTAGATGCCCTGCAAAACACCAGTAATCTCCAATTCGATGAATTGTTTAGGCAAGGATTCCTAGATTACTTTCTATTTGATGTACAATGTCAAGCAAGGAAGATTAGAGCAAAACTAGATGAGGGTTATGATGTTGATGACAAAGATGAGGTAGAACACACACCAAAGCATCCCCGTCTCACAGCACAGGCCTATCGTGCTCATCTCCATGCCACAATTTCCTCTTGAAAGTGAATGTAGTGTGAAATAAAATAATAATAAATTTGTTGTCTGGATTTTTTTTTTAAAAAATGTCTACCTCGAAATTGCTTCTTTCTGATGCTCAACTTTTGAAAGGGCCAAATTATGCCGCATGGAAGACAAAGATGCGGACTATTCTCATTTTTGAGGAGCTATGGGGAATTGTCATTGGTGACATAACCAGACCGGAAGACCCAGATGATAGGCAGAAGTTTGACAAGGTCGATGCCAAAGCATTGATGTTGATAACACTCAACATCATCGATGAAGTTCAACCTCACATTCGGGATGCAGAAACATCAAAGGCGGCATGGGATTCTCTCTCCAAAATCTACCAAGTGAAGAACTAGATGAAGATCCTTTATCTATAGTCCAAGATACATACACTCAGTATGCAGGCTGGTGAGAAAGTTGAGGAATTCTTACAGCGGGTATCTGAACTACAAGCTGAGCTTGTTGCACTTGGAGAAAAGGTGGAGGACAAACTACTTGTCCCAATTACGCTGAGAGCACTTCCATCTCAGTTCAAAATCTTTGTCACCATGCTAAACATCACCAAGCAAAATGTGTCATTTGATGAATTGGTGAATTTGTTGCAGCATGAAGAAGCCATTCAATCTGTCCAAGGTGAACTTGAAGACAAGGCCCTGATCTCTAGACAATCAAAAAGTTAGAAGTTTCGTGGAAAGTAGCCACAGAAACAACAAGAACATCAATAGTTGAAGCCTCCAAAGGCAAACTGATGGTGTCATATATGCAACAAGAACAATCATGACACTCTCAACTGTTGGTACAATGCCTTAACAAAAGGCAATTCAAGTAAAGAAGGCTTTTCTAGTTGCAGTGATACTCAGCCATCCAAACGTTGTCATCATCGTAGAAGGCACAAAGGAAATGTAGCGGCCCAACAAGATGATGCATCCAAAGAAGATGAACCAGAAATTGCCAACTACGGCACTCATCACAATCTAGTTCTTATCTCCCAAACCTCGCAGCCCACGAGGGATATTTGGTTGAGAGACTCCGGTGCTAGCAAGCATATGACAGGCAATCGCGAGCTGTTTGATGCACTAATAGAACAACCTACTGGAGATAGAGTTCAAATTGCTGACAATAAGGAGTATGTTGTAGAGGGTATAGGCAAGGTCATCATTCCTCTTGGGACAAGCTGTTGTACCCTCACCAAGGTACTATATGTTCCTGGTTTGACAACAAACCTGCTCTCTGTCAGTCAGCTTCTGAACCACAAACTGAAAGTTGAGTTCTAGGTAAAGGACGGGGTCAAGACCTGTCTAATCTCACGAGAAGGTATGATACTTGTTGAAGGATAGACTGTTTGCATTAGATGTTGTCTCCTCCCCTATAGTAGCTCTATCAGCCTCAACAATAGAATCTACGGGACTCTGGCACTATCACTATGGGCACCTTTCAGTCAGCTCATTGCATCATCTCAACTCCAAACAAATGGTAAGAGGTCTTCCTCCAATTTCAAATTCATTGCCTATATGTCCTAGATGCCTTACAGGTAAACAACACCGGGATCCGTTCGATGCTAGTAGCTTCCATGCTAAACATCGCCTTGAGTTGGTACATACTGATCTGTACGAACCCATGCCTACTTCATTTTCAGGCCATAAGTACTTCCAATTGTTCGTGGATGACTTCTCCCGAAAGACTTGGGTGTATTTTCTCAAGATCTAGCTCCAGTACTGCCCTACAGACTCTCAGATCGCAGATATTTTCACCAAATCTCTTGGTAGGATCAAATTTGAACTGTTTAGGGGGTACATTTGTAAAAACAATGTAATAAGGGGGGGAATGTTAGCATAATATATAATACATTGTTATATACGTAACAATATTCAGTTACGTTAGTTCTGCAGTTATACCAACTGCTACGTTAGTTCTGCAGTTATACCAATTGTTGTTATGAACTATATATTCTCATACTGTAATGCATTCTAACATCGAATACATCTGCTCTTTCTTCTGTTTAACCATTAGTTTATATGCAGATATTAGTTTTCCTTTCCTACTTTCTGGTTAAAGCATACCCAAAAAAATTAATTAAATCATACGAGGGAGCTGCCCCTCTCAAACACAGAGGATAATCATTGCACTCTCAATGATTAATCCATTTGTTGGTTTCTTTTGTCACTGCCTATTGGGCGAATCAAGGTAGGGTATTTTTGCAGTGACGAAATTGTTAACCAACACAAGGATAAATAATAAAACACAAAACAAGGCTGCCAAGAAAACAAACATGTTCAAAAACATAATATGTTTTTATACATGCTCTAAAATTGTAATTTAACTGAAGACAGGAGGCATGAAATGCATCTATGTCAGCATTGAGAACAAAAGATGCCTTTGAAAGAAAAATAAATATCATGTTCGAAAACACAATGTTTTGGAATATGCACTAAAATTACAATTTAACTCAAGATAAAAGACATGATATACTTCTCTATCAGCATAAAGTTATAAAAAACCCTTAAAAGAAAGATGAAATATAGCTCAAACTAAAGTATCACCAATTATCACCTACAAGGATAAATGATGAAACACAAAACAAGCCTACCCAAGAAAAAAACATGTTTGAAAACACAATGTGCTTTGCACATGCTCTAAAATTGTAATTTAACTGAAGATAGGAAGCATGAAATGTGTTTGTGTCAACATTGAGAATAAAAAATGCCTTTGAAAGAAAAATAGATATCATGTTCAAAAACATAATGTGTTTTGGAATATGCTTTAAAATTCTAATTTAACTTAAGATAGAAGACATGAAATAAGTCTCTATCAACATAAAGTTACAAAACATCCTTCAAAGCAAGATGAAATACAATAGAAACTAAAATATCACCAATTATCACCTACAAGGATAAATGATAAAACATGAAACAAGTCTGCCAAAAACATGTTTGAAAACACAATGTATTTTTGCACATGCTCTAAAATTACAATTTAACTGAAGATAGGAGGCATTGAATGCATCTGTGTCAGTATTGAGAATAAAAGAATGCCTTTAAAAGAAAAACATATATTATGTTTGAAAACACAATGTGTTTTGGATATTCTCTTGTTATGTCATAAAAAGTTTCCCTATGACTTTTTACCTCCTAGTCTAGCTCCTAGGTCCCCTTAATTTAATTATGCATGTTCAAAACTTATCCCGGAACAATTTCCCCTGAAACCCATGTCAAATAGGTCCTAATGGTTCATCTTAAGCATTAATCAAGAGCTACAAGTCACCTTGGGACTTGGGTGCCCGCGCCCATGTCCATGATAATTTGTTAAGGCCTAAATTTATGGATGTCAACATAGGACCTTTAAAAATGTTTCCCTTGTCTACCTTTCAAATTTGAATTACAAAAGTTTAGCGGTAATTCATATTTAAGTAGGCTTATGACTTCATTTTACACCTAGATGGAAAATACGAACTTGTGATATTGAGCTAAGGATATTCAAGGCATTCATTGTGTTATAGAGTACTATTATGTTGTGTTTCTACGTGTTTGTCATAGATTTGGCTTCATCAATCCATTTCCTCATGATTTGAAGGCTCTTCATCTTCATGAGGGTTTTTACCTCTAAGGTGACATATTATTGTACTTCAATCAATTTATTTCATCATTAGATTTGGCCTCTACCCTGTAAGGGCACACACTCTATCTAACAATGATGTTGGAAGACTTGAATGCCATTCCAGGGCTTGACCGAGGCAAGCTCCTAAACACCACAACCCCCAAACCCCTCTCTTTGTGATTACAGGTTATAGGTTAGGAATTTGATAGAGTGGAGTTGCAGAGAAGTATCTAGAGCAAAAGATAAAGAGTCTAGATCTGAAGAAAAGTGAAGACAATATTTCCTACTGGACTCAGGTGCCCACCCCAGAGTCCTTCATTTTAGTTTTTTTGGAAACTTGAAGCAGGTTGTAGTCTGATACAGATCATTATTCTAGATACGTAGAAAAGTTTCCCTATCAGACTCGGGCACTAGCCCCCTTCTCCCCAAAGTTTCCACCTCTGAAAATCTAAATCTTGGTATGTTTCTAATCTATATTTAATTCCTTCCTATGTGAGCATTTGTCGTGTTTTGTCTATCTGTATACGATTTCATATAATTAGGGTTTAAGGCTTAATCAGATTAGGGATTGAAAAATATATCAATCTATTCTATATTTCCTTATCATTTAATAGTGACATCAAACCTATAGTTGAGTCATGTTTTATCAGTAGTGACTTAGCTCAGTTTATGTCATTGAATGTTAATGGGAAATGAGGGTTTGATTGAATCTATTTTAACTACATTTCAACCTATCTTATTTTCACATATAGCATTTTGGTGAACCTATGTTTTTATTGAACTTACTTCTTGCTGAGTGTTGTAATCAACTTTATATTCATAAATATGATATTCATCATCATACATTCAAAAATTTTGCAAACATTTGAAAATTTTGAAAAAATAAGCATCCTAGGCTTGCATTAAGGCATAGTTTGCACTATTTTACTCACATATCATTAAAAACATTTAAATTTCTGATATTTACATCAGATCTGAGATAAAATACAATATTTCATCATTTCATAATCATTTACCTTGCATTTGCATATCTCATTTGCTAGGATTTTGCTTGAAATTTTGTCTTTTTCATATAACCTAGTAATTCCAAAAGCTAGGGTTTGTAGCTAAAATATTGTTTCAGATTTTACTACTCATATAAATGCTCATTAAAATCTGATTTTGGTCTGTATTTTTGCATCATTGTGTGTTTAAAATCTTACATTTACACATTGAGTATTTCAACAAAAATAAACATATTCATTCATTATTCCTTCATTTTGATTTTACATTAAGCATTGTAGGATTTTGACATCATTTTTACATCTGATTTGAGTTATTTTACATATTATAACTGATTATATTCTATCCACTCATCATTTTGCATAGTTTCATGGTTTAATTTCATTATTAGGGTTTCAAACATCCTTGCAATGTTAGTGCATTTGGCTAATCTTCCACCTAATGTTTCAAGATTGGTTTGTTGTGACAAATTTTTTTGCGTTATTAGACTAATTAAAGGGTCTTAGGCTTCTGTACCTTATCATCATCGTAGTTTCATTACATCTTTTGTGCATTTACATTCACAAAAGTGAAAATATCAAACATTTTAGGTTCATAAACAAGCATAGTTTTGTATTGTTTCATTGCATTTGTCATAAATATATTTTATTTTAGATCTTGCATTCATATTTTCATTGATCATTTAAAAATTGAGCATCATTCCATGCTTTAGATTGAAAATTTGTATATTTTTAATTACACAATGTGTATTTCAACATAGGAGAATAAACATTTTCTTTCATATATTTTGAAATAAATCAAAAATTTATCAATATCACCTTTTGTGCAGCACCTTTAACATTAAATTCACTTTGTTTTTAGTGACACTAGTATTTTTTTGTTCCTTGCAAAAAGCTTCGAAAACCTGATTTCGTCAAACTAATGTTGTAGTGTACAAAAGTCTCTCAAATTGGTTGTATTGGATAAATGAATAAATCTTATTGGACAATGTTGTTTCAAGACATTTCATAATGGCATATTCATGTTTTAAATATTTGCATGAATAAATCCTAGATTTTGAAAATTTCTCTAAATTCACTAATGGGAACCCTAATATTCTAGAACACATAGCATCTGTATTTGATATTGATTTTCTAAATGTTCTACACGTGAACTCAAATTACTTTGTTAAATACATGATTTTGATAGCTTCACAATACCCATGGATACATACCCCTCATTATTAGAAGAGATAACCAAATTCATCTCCATGAATCCTCATGAGAATGATGAATGTGAAAATTTTTGTTCCGTAAATACCTTAGAACTAATAACTAAAATATATGACAATGGTGATGATGATTCCATGAGTTATCCTATTCCTCCTCTAGTTGAATGTCCAAACACCTTGGACATCACCAAGGAAGTGAAGACCTTGGATCTTTCTCCTTTGGATGAATGTTCAAGCACCTTGGATATCTCTAAGGATGTGAAGACCATGGATAGCTCTACTTTTGGTTTCCAATTCAAGCCCCTTAGACATCACTAATGGTACGATCATCATCAACCTCCTTAACAACATTGTACCTTCCCTTAGCCCCAATGCTCTCCCTCTAATAGTAGAAGCATTGGTGGATGAGAAAAGGTCTCTCACATTAAATCCTTTAGGGATAGATGTTGAGTATAATCGAGAGGAAAATGATGTTAATTCTATCTTCATTGATAGACTTATTCCACCCACTAAGGGAATAAAGGATAAGTATACTAATGTTGCTAAGATGATCATGCAAGGGGCACCTAATGTACCTTCTTGCTTAAAACCAATGATTATGGTTCAAGGTGATCCAAAACCACCTCAACCCTTAGGTTACATTCTGAATTATGCAAGACAAATCACTCAAAGAAATCAAAGTGATCAACATGTGCTGCAGCATCCCATGATTACTCACACCTACAGCACCCATAATAACAAGCAAATTAAGCAAGAACCACATGTCCCTGTCTCTCTTGCATGTGCTCAACCTATGCTTCCTCAACCACCTCATCTTACTCATAAAGGTGGTCAAGAATATGATCTCGTTGAACAACTTTATGCTATCCTGGCTAAGACCTCTCTTTGGGACTTAATACAAACATCACCAACATATCACAGAATGCTCCACGAAGCTTTACAAAGGTGATTATACCACCTGTTCTTAAGCCAAATAATGTAGCAGCTCTATTAGATTATATGCATGTGACAAAACTAGATATTATATTTTAACAACATGAATTACCATCAACTAAAGTTCAAAACCAGTATGATCCGCTTATAATCATTATCATAGTAGGTACAAAATTGATAAAGCAAGTTATGATTGACAATGGATTGGCTCTTAATGTTTGTGGAATTGACTTGCTACATAAAATCAAGATTGACACATCTTTAATCAAACCAAATAGAATTAGCATTCGTGGGTTTGATAATATTGGGAGACAATCCATGGGTACAATAACTTTACTCGTCAAGGTTGAACCCATGACTTTATCTACCCTTTTTCATGTCATGCTCAATTCACTTTCATATAATATGATTCTTGGTAGATAATGGATCCATGCCATGAGGGTGGTTCCCTCTACCCTTCATTGATCAATAAAATTTCTTTATGAAAATAAACTCCACATCACTGAAGTCGATCCTAAACTAGACAGTTTTTTATATATTGAAATGCCAAAACAAGTTAACAACCATAAAAGTCTAAACAACTTACGAGTTGATTCATCAATACCTCTTGCCACATATAATGTTGTGCAAGACTCTAAACCATCAAATGTACTTTTTGGTGATGATTGGGGTTCATTAGATTTTACTACTTCCTCGCCAAGGGAATATAAACTTAATAACTCTAGTCCTGACACATCAAAATTCACATCGATCTCATCTGAGCAATATTTGGAAACACCTAAGAGACCCAAAGTCTCCTTAGTAGAAATAAAAACAATACTTTTACTTATACTATAGATTATGAAACCTACGAGGCCTCACCATCTTTTAAAGAGATGGACTCTCTCTATGATTGTAGATTTCAGATTTTGTACAAAAATTACGACTATCTAGGTAATGGTTGTGGTGTAAATCAACAAGGAATCAAAGTACCTTTACAAGTTGTTGGAATTAATTACACAGCCAGTATTGGATATTGTTCTTTGAAGTCCACCAAATCCTCTCGTCATCCTAAAATTAATGTTAATACAATATCAACAAGACCAAAACTACATGTGATACATCCTGGGATGATAGACATGGATTGTCCTCCAAGAAATATTCCGTTGAATTAGGTAAGTATTTCTCCCTCCCTAAGCCACACTCATTGTAGCACCTATTCCAGGTTCTCTGAAGGGTGGCCTCCTCGTAGATATGTATGTTGTTAGAATTGTACTGTGTTCCCCCGTTTTGTGCTATGTGTTGTTTAGGTCTCTTTAGATGACCCTTGATACTCTTCTAATGTGAAGGATACTAGGAGACCACCTTTGTTGTGACCATTCTTCTATTTGTTTCATCGTTCTTCTATCTTTCCTTTCCTTTGTTTTATTGTTGCGTGTTGTGCCTTGGGGGAATAATGTTACGGAGGGTGTTTTGGGGGCATCCTCCTACATGGTGTTCCTAAGGCACTTTGTATCCTCTCTCATTTCTATTGTTTACCTTCTTCAGTGATCCTACCAAGTCAGTGGATGACAAAAACAAATAAATACTGATAAGGATTGTGCATCCCTTCAGTGAGAAACAAAAAATGGACCTAGTCCATATATGAAGATGGAGTTGATGTATATATATGATGCTTGACTAGTAGAATCGCTCTCTGTGATGTATCATCTTATAGCATTTCTTGTAACTAACATTTTACAATCCACTCAATCTACTCTTGTACACTTTGATTAGTATCTCACCTTGTTGCTACACTCGGTTCTGAGGTATTTGTAGCATAGCCCAACGGTTAAACTCGAATCTGAACTCGTGAGTATAGCCTTGGTCCTTGATGTAATTGGTTTCATGCATAGCTTTAATGAATTGATTTGGTTATTATATTAGAGTAAGATTTCTAACCTTTCTTGTTGTTTATCTTAATCATATTAATGTGTTTGTGGGAACATTTAGCAATCATAAGCAAATGTCACCTTGGGGCCATGGGCTTTGCAAGAGCACTCATTCCCTTACGTGTTTTCTCTCTACCTTGATGTGCTTGATATTGGTAAGCGACATCAACCACCTTAAGGTGGGGGCATATATTATGATATCTGTCTAATGATTTTGATACTAATGAAGCATGCTTTTGCCCTCTCTGTGAGGAGGGATGTTGTATCTCCGATGTGAGTGCACAACCTCTTTTAAATTGTAATAAAAAAGCCCTCTACATGAGGTAGGATAATGTATCTCTTGAGCTAGTGCATATCCTTTTATATAAAATCCCTTTTGCGGAAGGTGGGATGGTGTATCTCTTGAGCTAGTGCGCATCCCTTTATACAACGTCCTCCATGGAGGCAGGGTTGGATCGTGAGTCATCCTCCCTTAAGTGTGTCTTTGGTGCTTGTGGTAGCGTATCTCAACCATCAAGTGTGTTTGGCATGTTTTAGATGGTGGGACATAGCAATAAGCTCCTTCCATCACTCGTGTTTTCTATGTATAAGACATATAGAATGTCTATGGCATGCTATACGGTGCTCGTGTATTCCATGCGTCTTTTTCATGTGTTTGTTGTCTTCCCCCTCGTGTGGTCTTCAAGGTGTGTAGCGATGAGCTCCACCCACACTCAGGTTTTATTTAGTGTGTCTTCCCCCTTGTGTGCTCTTCAAGGTGTGTAGTGATGAGCTACACCCACACTCAAGTTTTGAATTACGTGTTTTTATGGTATCAAGGGTTTAGCAATGAGCTCCCCCCGCCCCCTAGTTAGGATTTTATTATTATTATTATTATTATTATTATTATTATCAATGTATTCATCGTGTATTGCATGACTGCTCTCATGTCTTCATTGTGTATTGTGTGCTTCCACTGTATTCTTTGTTTCTTGTGTGTATTCAATGTGTCTTCTAGTGCTTACCTAAGATTGGGGGCTAGAAATAGTCCTTCAACCTTTGTGTATGCCTTAGCTTCATGTGCTTGGCGTGTTTGATGTGTTTTTGACCATACTTTAATGCATGTATGGATCATAAGATCATACATACATTAAAGTGGGTGCTAAATGTTATGTCATAAAAAGTTTCCCTATGACATTTTACCTCCTAGTTATTGAAATATGGTGAGCACCTACAGATAACACCATTGCACAGGAATAACAAAAGCTTGTAATAATATATTGATGATTTTTAGATGATTTTACATTTGAGTGCATTGGCTTATAAAGCCACATATTCCCATACAAGTTGTATACGCCTAAAAATGACACGACTCGGTCTACATAAATATTCTTAATATTTATTCCATTCCAATTCTTCTATCAATAAATAAACAAATTTATTTATTCGATTCATATTCCTCTAAATTAATTAAATATCAAAATATTTAATTACCTCTTCTAAAGTCAAAATTGAATAAAACCCTTTATTTAATTAAATTCTTCCAAACAATTAAATAATTCTTAATTATCTATTTTAAGTCAATTTCATTCTTCCAAATTGAAATAAATCAATCAAATTTATTTAAATCCTCTCAATCTCTAAAAATAAAATATAATCAAATATTATATTTATTCTTCCAAATCATGCACAACAATTAAATAAATTTATTTATTTAATTTACTTTCTTATCTTCTAATTCTTCAAGTATCTTCCAAATCTTCTAAAAATAAGTCTTATTCTCCATGCACACAAAATTAAATAATTTATTATTTAATTCCTCTCAAACCATGCAAAAGCAAATCTCAAGTTGAGTTATCTATTCAATCAACCTTGTTTTTATCAAGATCTCTTAAATTAGAAAAAAGCTTTCTAATTTATGAAAAGCATGTCTTATCTTTAGAAAAGAAAGTAGTTAACTCAAACAAAATAGCTTTTGTGTGACACTTGTCTTCTTTCTGTTCACGCACGTTCCTCAACCGTTCTATACCGTTGATCCTCATTCTCACAGGTCTATAAATTGAACCCTCTTCTTCCATTTCATTCATCCAATCTTTAAGTATCGTTACTTTGCAGGAATTACAGCGCACCTTTGGCACCAATTCCTTCATTGCTTGTGATCAAATTCGTTACTACACACTACTACCATTGTTGTGAAGCTCATCTTTATGGCGAAACTATCATAGCCATTCTCCATTGACAATCTTAGAATCATAGCAAGGAAGTGCACTCTTTGAGGGCCTTATTCATACATGCAAGATCAATTGAGATAGGCAACCAATGGAAGTTATGAAGATTTGAGGTTTGCAAAGATTTTTGAAGTTCTTTTGATTGATTGATCTCTTTGTTTCTGTATTTCGTTGAGTTTTGGGTATTTTGATATTGATATATTGATTATTCATTTGAATCCAGTTTTCCCTTAACACAAGTAACCACAATAACTTCCTAAAAACTACTACGAGAATAACTAATTCTCTAACTTATAAAACCAACATTTATTTATTGAACTAATAAATGTAAACCTTGATTTATTCTAACACGCCCCTTTAAGGTTTACATGTAATAAAACTAACATTCCCCCCTTTATTACATTGTTCCTGTAACAGTACCAAGAGACCCCCCCTGAATGCTAATATACTCAACAAAGCTGATTACATAATATGAATACATATTTTATAGAAGATCTTTTCCCAAAGAACAAATCTTTAACCAAGCGGGGCTCCATCATGCTGTCTCGTCTACCCTCAGAAAGGTGTAGCTTCGAGCTGTGTTCTTGAGCTCTTTAGTCTCGAACTCTCAAATCACAGAGTCTTGAATTATTTGACAATAATCCCTAAGAGATACGATAGATCTCTATCATTGTTTCGTGACTGTGAAAGGGTATAATTCTCGATCATATACTCTGAAGCTCGTTGGACAACAATCCATATTAATCTCAACACCAAATCTCAAACCTATCTCCAAAACAAAATCTTCACAAAACATACATTCTTCAAATCCATCAACATCAACAAAGAAAAGAAAAATAACCAAAACCAAAAATGATACTCATGCAAAGCATCATCTCAAAGTGAGAAGCTAACTTGAGATGATGGAAAATCTTCCATCCTCCGATGCCGCCAGCCTCCAATATGACTCTCTTAGTCCTTACCCTCCAAAGATAGCACCAGAGGAAATACTACAATCTTCAAAAGCCTCCAAATATATGTTAGTAGGAACAACCAATTTGTTTCCATCCATAGTACAAAAAGATTCCATGATATTGAATAGATTTCTACAACCTTCATTAGTAGATGCTCTATGCACTGCTGCTGACTAACATTTAGATTAGGAACCATTCTTAATTCTTTAGCCTTATCACTCCATAAGCAAAAAATAAATTCTTTAAATATTTTAAATGCCCTTAAAAAAGAAAACTACTTATGTTTCCCTTCCATAAAATTAAATATCTTCATAAAAATTCTACTACTTATGTCTCCCCACTTTTCTTTCTTTTAAAATAATACTCTTTAAAAGATGAAAAATCTCTCCCCACCTCCTCTTAAAAAATCACCTCTCCTTACATTTCCTTTTAAATCAAACTTCTAAAAATATAATCTACATAAGGTTTTAAACCTTTAACTTCTCCAATAAAAGCAACTTTTCAATTATTCAATTACCATCTCCCCGATTCCAAAAGATTTAAGGATTCATTTCAAAGTATTAGATTTAAAAAATAATCTGTAAATCTGTTAGAAAGTCATATACTGTGTAGTCATAGATATCTAAAGTCTGCTGAAAAATAACCACTTTTTACTGCCAACAATTCTCTTTTGGACTTCTGTTCACAGATAAGACCATATGTAGATTTTCACATATTTTTACTCTTCAGATGCCTGGACATTTACTACACTCCCAACAATATTAAATGTGAGCCCAAATGAAAATTTAAATGGCCAGAAATAATTTTCATGCCCACAGCCAGAAAAAGGAAATGACCAAAAATGATTTCCACACTTTATTTCAGCAAACTAAACGTAGCAATAAAAGATTGCAGAGACTCATACTCACCGGTGGAAGAGATCATTCAAGAGATGGTCTACTACAATTAGTGCCTACTTTTTTCCCATTGGCGCTTCTATTTATACTATTTTAGAACTCAAATTTCACGAGGATTTTGCTAGAAATGTTCAGCAACATCACAATGCTCTTCGTGCCTGACATAATCTCTTCTGTCTCTCTGCAATCCTTCACTAAGCATGGTCACAAGGAATCTTCATTCCATCTGCACAAGATCAGATAATTGCTCTGATACCATATTGAAATATGGTGAGCACCTACAGATTACACCATTGCACAAGAATAACAAAAGCTTGTAATAATATATTGATGATTTTTGGATGATTTTACATTTGAGTGCATTGGCTTATAAAGCCACATATTCTCATACAAATAACCATAATAACTTCTTAAAAACTACTACGAGAATAACTAATTCCCTAACTTATAAAACCAACATTTATTTATTAAACTAATAAATGTAAACCTTAATTTATTCTAAAACTAGTTTATCTCCTAGGTCCCCTTAATTTAATTTTGCATGTTTAAAACTTATCCCGGAGGAATTTCCCTCAAAATCCATGTCAAATGGGGCCTAAGGGTTCATCTTAAGCATTAATCAAGACCTAAAAGTCACCTTGGGACTTGGGCACCCACATCCAAGTCCAAGATGGTTTGTTGAGGCCTAAATTTAAGGATGTCAGCATAGGACCTTTAAAAAGGTTTCCTTTGTCAACCTTCAAATTTGAATTATGAAAGTTTAGCAGGAATGCATATTTAAGTACGTTTATGACTTCATTTTACACCTAGATGGATAATACAAACTTGTGATATTGAGCTAAGGATATTCAAGGCATTCATTATGTTGCAGAGTAGTATTATGTTGTGTTTGCATGTGTTTGTTGCCAATTTAGCTTCATCAATCCATTTCCTCATCATTTGAAGACTCTTCATCTCCCCAAGGGTTTTCACCTCTAAGAAGACATCTTATTGTGCTTAAATCAATTTATTTCATCATTTGATTTGGTTGCTTTCATGTAAGGGCATGCACTCTATCTAACAACAATGTTGGAAGGCTTGAATGACATTCTAGGGGTTGATTGAGGCAAGCTCCTAAACACCACAACCCTGAAACCCTTCTCTTTGTGATTACAGGTTACAGGTGCAAGATTTTATGGAGTGGAGTTGCAAAGAAGCAGAGCAGAAGATAAAGAGTCAGGATCTGAAGAAAAGTGTATAAAATATTCCCTACTGAACTCGGGTACCCACCCCGGAGTCCTCCATTTTAACTTTTCCAAAAACTCTGAAACAGGTTGTAGTCTAATACAGATCATTGTTCCAGATATGCAGAAAAGTTACCCTATCAAACTAAGGTGCCTACCCCCTTGTCCCTAAAGTTTCCACCTTTGAAAAAATGAATCCTGGTATGTTTCTAATCTATATTTAGTGTCTTCTTGTGTGAGTATTTTTCTTGTTTTATCTATCTGTATACGATTTCGTATAATTAGGGTTTAAGGCTAAATCAAATTAGGGTTTGACAAATATATCAGTATTTTCTATCTTTCCTTATCATTTCATAGTGGCATCAAACTTGTATCTAAGTCCTCTTTCATCAGTAGTGACTTATCTTAGTTTATGTCCTTGAATGTTAATGTGAAAGGAGGGTTTGATTGAATCTATTTTAACTACATTTCAACCTATCTTCATTTTTGCATATAAAATCTCTAAAATTATAATTTAACTCAAGATAGAAGACATGAAATAACTCTCTATCAACATAAAGTTACAAAATGTCTCTCAAAGAAAGAGGAAATACAACACAAACTAAACTATCGCCAATTATCACCTGCAAAGATAAATGATAAAACACAAAACAATCTTGCCCCAAAAAGGTTCAAAAACATAATGTGTTTTTGCACATGCTCTAAAATTGCAATTTAACTCAAAAAGATGACATGGAAAGGGTCTCTGTTAACATTGAGAACAAAAAATCTCTTTGAAAGAAAAATAGATATCATATTGGAAAATACGATGTGTTTTGGAATATGCTCTAAAATTACAATTTCACTCTAGATAGAAGAGACATGAAATAAGTCTCTATCGGCATAAAGTTACAAAATGCCCTTCAAACCAAGATGAAATACAACACAAACAAAGTATCATCAATTATCTCCTACAAGGATAAACAATAAAACATGTTAAAAATACAATGTGTTTTTACACATGCTCTAAAATTGTAATTTAACTCAAAATAGGAGGCATGGAATGCATCTGTGTCAACATTGAGAATAAAAAATACATTTGAAAGTAAAACATATATCATGTTGAAAAACACTTGATGTGTTTTGGAATATTATCTAAAATTACAATTACTACGTGCCCTTGAAATCAATGTGAAATACATCAAAAACCAAAGTATCAGGAATTATTAATCCTTCAAGGATAAATCATGTTGAAAAACAATGTGTTTTTAATATGCTCTAGAATTCATACAAAAATGTTGTTTCATTAATTATGTATAGTAATGTACAATCAAGAAACTTGATAAGTGCTACCTAAACATTTCTTATCTATATAAATTTATTATAAGAAGAATACTTTAAGATGGTAACTTTAACTTTTTTCTACTCTTTGTCTAATGCTTATTACAAATATATAGATTTTCTTTTGCATCCCGACTAGTTAATTTTTTTAACATTCCTTTATATTTTATATTGCAATGATGGGAGACCCTTTGGAAATAACTACTTCCACAAATGAGATTGTGATCATGGAGGACATACCAAATGTCAGAAGAGATGTTTTTTCTAAGCCTCATATTCAACAACATGAAGACAATTAGAACCAACACGATGATGAGAATCAGACCTAGGTTGATGAAAATAATCACATGTAATGGGAATAAATTTCCATGCAAATAAAAGAAGTTGCAAGAAGAACAAGTTGAATTACATGAACTGCTCATTTGCATTGATGATCATATGTCTACCATTTTATTGGACTGGCATTCAGTCTTATAGCTTTTTAAGTCCATGGATAGTAGTGATTTCTTTAGTGATTGTTTGTGTGTTTTTTGCAGTTATCTTTTATATGATATATCTAAAGATTATACAAAAGTAATGACTTAGGTTGGAGAACAATGAGCCCACAATATTTTTAGGTTATTCATACCAACTAATTCTACTGGCTTTATTAGCATGTTTTGCAAACCTAGTTTTTATATTCATTACCATCAATGTGATAAGAAAAAAATAATATGCTTTAAAAATTTTACACCCACCGTTTCTTGTATGTTCTATTCTCTCCATAAGTAGAAATAAAATTACTATTTTTATAGTACACTTTTGATTAATTTTCTTATATATTAAAAATTTTGTGATTCAACACTCCATAATGTTAGCTTAGTATGCAAATATTAGTGATAATTCATACCGTATTTTTTAATTTGAAGACAAGGTGACTGGATTGGGAGGATTTCCTACCACTTTAAATTAACAAAAAATAAAAATAAACTACTTTCCTTCTTCAATTCTAGTTTATGAAAGTTGATAATACAAATATAACATAGAATCCTTTGGGTACAATGATTGAGTTACTAAATTTTCTTGCATTTAAAACAATGTGTTTTATTTATACACACATTATATATTGATTTCTAAAAATATACACATATGACAATCAAGATACATGTACTAAAATTCAAGATACTATTATAAATATATGACAACAGTTCAATCTTTCAAAACCTGGACTATATTGATGCACTGGTTATATGTTTCTATATTGTATATACAAAAGCTTGTAATAATATATTGATGATTTTCGGATGATTTTATATTTGAGTGCATTGGCTTATAAAGCCACATATTCTCGTACAAGTAACCACAATAACTTCTTAAAAACTACTCGGGAATAACTAATTCCCTAACTTATAAAACCAACATTTATTTATTAAACTAATAAATGTATACCTAAATTTATTCTAACACTAGTTTAGCTCCTAGGTCCCCTTAATTTAATTCTGCATGTTTAAAACTTATCCCAGAGGAATTTCCCTTGAAATCCATGTCAAATGGGGCCTAAGGATTCATCTTAAGCATTAATCAAGACCTAAAAGTCACCTTGGGACTTGGTCGCCCACATCCAAGTCCAAGATGGTTTGTTGAGGCCTAATTTTAAGGATGTTAGCATAGGACCTTTAAAAAGGTTGCCCTTGTTAGCCTTCAAATTTGAATTATGAAAGTTTTATTAGGAATGCATATTTAAGTACGTTTATGAATTCATTTTACACCTAGATGGATAATACGAACTTGTGATATTGAGCTAAGGATATTTAAGGCATTCATTATGTTGCAAAGTAGTATTATGTTGTGTTTGTATGTGTTTGTATGTGTTTGTTGCCAATTTAGCTTCATCAATCCATTTCCTCATGATTTGAAGACTCTTCATTCGACGAGGGTTTTCACCTCTAAGGAGACATCTTATTGTGCTTAAATCAATTTATTTCATCATTTGATTTGGTTGCTTTCATGTAAGGGCATGCACTCTATCTAACAACAGTGTTGGAAGGCTTGAATGACATTCTAGGGGTTGATTGAGGCAAGCTCCTAAACACCACAACCCTGAAACCCTTCTCTTTGTGATTACAGGTTACAGGTGCAAGATTTTATGGAGTGGAGTTGCAAAGAAGCAGAGCAGAAGATAAAGAGTCAGGATTTGAAGAAAAGTGTATAAAATATTCCCTACTGGACTTGGGCACCCACCCAGAGTCCTCCATTTTAACTTTTCCAAAAACTCTGAAACAGGTTGCAGTATGATACAGATCATTGTTCCAGATACGAAGAAAAGTTACCCTATCAAACTAAGGTGCCTACCCCCTTGTCCCTAAAGTTTCCACTATCGATATGACTAGAGCCTAAAACAATATAATATAAGCCAAATTAAATATTTAACTTATATTATTTTATCAGACCTCGATAGGACTTTAAGTTACAAAGTAAAGTTATGTTATAAAGTACAAGTTGTAACTTAAAGTTGTATGCCTAGGGATGAGCGCCCCTCATGGAGTGATAAGGGGTTGGGTTATAATTTAAAATAAATAAAAACAAATCCCTCTTGGGCATTGAGGAAATGGTGCAGGAGCACCTAACACAAGGTGGCCTTCGTGAGGCATTTAGGTTTATGTTTGTTTAGGAAATCATGTTTGTGTTGTAATAAGTTCTATTTGACCAATGCACTTTGATTTATGATTCTTGGTAGATAATGGATCCATGCCATGAGTGCGGTTCCCTCTACCCTTCATTGATCAATAAAATTTCTTTATGAAAATAAACTCCACATCATTGAAGTCGATCCTAAACTAGACAATTTTTTATATATTGAAATGCCAAAACAAGTTAACAACCATAAAACTCTAAACAACTTATGAGTTGATTCATCAATACCTCTTGCCACATATAATGTTGTGCAAGACTCTAAACCATAAAATGTACTTTTTGGTGATGATTGGGGTTCATTAGATTTTACTACTTCCTCACCAAGGGAATATAAACTTAATAACTCTAGTCCTAAAACATCAAAATTCACATCGATCTCATCTGAGCAATATTTGGAAACACCTAAGAAACCCAAAGTCTCTTTAGTAGAAACAAAAACAATACTTTTACTTCTACTATAGATTATGAAACCTACGAGGCCTCACCCTCTTTTAAAGAGATGGACTCTCTCTATGATTGTGGATTTCATATTTTGTACAAAAATTGTGACTATGTAGGTAATGGTTGTGGTGTAAATCAATAAGGAATCAAAGTACCTTTACAAGTTGTTGGAATCAATTACACAGCTAGTATTGGATATTATTCTTTGAAGTCCACCAAATCCTCTCGTCATCCTAAAATAGACCAAAACTACATGCGATACATCTTGCGATGATAGACATGGATTGTCCTCCAGGAAATATTCAGTTGAATCAGGTAAGTATTTCTCCCTCCCTAAGCCACACTCATTGTAGTACCTATTCTAGTTTCTCTCAAGGGTGGCCTCCTCGTAGATATTTATGTTGTTAGAATTGTACTGTGTTCCCCCGTTTTGTGTTATGTGTTGTTTAGGTCTCTTTAGATGACCCTTGATACTCTTCTAATGTGAAGGATACTAGGAGACCACCTCTATTGTGACCATTCTTCTATTTGTTTCATCATTCTTCTATCTTTCCTCTCCTTTGTTTTATTGTTGTGTGTTGTGCCTTGGGGGCACAATGTTACAAAGGGTGTTTTGGGGGCATCCTCCTACATGGTGTTCCTAAGGCACTTTGTATCCTCTCTCATTTCTATTGTTTACCTTCTTCAGTGATCCTACCAAGTCAGTGGATGACGAAAACAAATAAATACTGATAAGGATTGTGCATCCCTTCAGCGAGAAACAAAAAATGGACCTAGTCCATATATGAAGATGGAGTTGATGTATATATATATATATGATGCTTGACTAGTAGAATTGCTCTATGTGATGTATCATCTTATAGCATTTCTTGTAACTAACATTTTACAATCCACTCAATCTACTCTTGTACACTTTGATTAGTATCTCATCTTGTTGCTACACTCGGTTCTGAGGTATTTGTAGCATAGCCCAATGGTTAAACTCGACTCTGAACTCGTGAGTATAGCCTTGGTCCTTGATGTAATTGGTTTCATGCATAGCTTTAATGAATTGATTTGGTTATTATATTAGAGTAAGATTTCTAACCTTTCTTGTTGTTTATCTTAATCATATCAATGTGTTTCGATGGGTTTTGTGAGAGCTCTCATTCCCTTACGTGTTTTCTCTCTACCTTGATGTGCTTGATATTGGTAAGCGACATCAACCACCTTAAGGTGGGGGCATATATTATGATATCTATCTAATGATTTTGATACTAATGAAGCATGTTTTTTCCCTCTCTGTGAGAAGGGATGTTGTATCTCCGATGTGAGTGCACAACCTCTTTTAAATTGTAATAAAAAAGCCCTCTACATGAGGTAGGATAATGTATCTCTTGAGCTAGTGCATATCCTTTTATATAAAATCCCTTCTGTGGAAGGTGGGATGGTGTATCTCTTGAGCTAGTGCACATGCCTTTATACAAAGTCCTCCATGGAGGCAGGGTTGGATCATGAGTCATCCTCCCTTAAGTGTGTCTTTGGTGGTTGTGGTAGTGTATCTCAACCATCAAGTGTGTTTGGCATGTTTTAGATGGTGGGACATAGCAATAAGCTCCTTCCATCACTCATGTTTTCTATGTATAAGACGTATAGTATGTCTATGGCATGCTATATGGTGCTCATGTATTCCATCCGTCTTTTTCATGTGTTTGTTATCTTCCCCCTCGTGTGGTCTTCAAGGTGTGTAGCGATGAGCTCCACCCACACTCAAGTTTTATTTAGTGTGTCTTCCCCATTGTGTGCTCTTCAAGGTGTGTAGTGATGAGCTACACCCACACTCAGGTTTTGTATTACGTGTTTTTATGGTATCAAGGGTTTAGCAATGATCTCCCCCCGCCCCCTAGTTAGGATTTTATTATTATTATTATTATTATTATTATTATTATTATTATTATTATTATTATTATTATCAATGTATTCATCGTGTATTGCATGACTGCTCCCATGTCTTCATTGTGTATTGCATGCTTCCACTGTATGCCTTAGCTTCATGTGCTTGGTGTGTTTGATGTGTTTTTTACCGTACTTTAATGCATGTATGGATCATAAGATCATACATACATTAAAGTGGGTGCTAAATGTTATGTCATAAAAAGTTTCCCTATGACTTTTTACCTCCTAGTTATTGAAATACGGTGAGTACCTACAAATTACACCATTGCACAGGAATAACAAAAGCTTGTAATAATATATTGATGATTTTTAGATGATTTTACATTTGAGTGCATTGGCTTATAAAGCCACATATTCCTGTACAAGTTGTATACGCCTAAAAATGACACGACTTGGTCTAAAAAAAAATTCTTAATATTTATTCCATTCTAATTCTTCTATCAATAAATAAATAAACAAATTTATTTTTTTGATTCATATTCCTCTAAATTAATTAAATATCAAAATATTTAATTACCTCTTCTAAAGTCAAAATTGAATAAAACCCTTTATTTAATTAAATTCTTCCAAACAATTAAATAATTCTTAATTATTTAATTAAGTCAAATACATTCTTCCAAATTTAAATAAATCAATCAAATTTATTTAAATCCTCTCAATCTCTAAAAATAAAATATAATCAAATATTTTATTTATTCTTCCAAATCATGCACAACAATTAAATAAATTTATTTATTTAATTTACTTTCTTATCTTCTAATTCTTCAAGAATCTTCCAAATCTTCTAAAAATAAGTCTTATTCTCCATGCACACAAAATTAAATAATTTATTATTTAATTCCTCTCAAATCATGCAAAAGAAAATCTCAAGTTGAGTTATCTATTCAATCAACCTTGTTTTTATCAATATCTCTTAAATTAGAAAAAAGCTTTCTAATTTCTGAAAAGCATGTCTTATCTTTAGAAAAGAAAGTAGTTAACTCAAATAAAATAGCTTTTATGTGACACTTGTCTTTTTTCTATTCGCGCACATTCCTCAACCGTTCTATACCATCGATCTTCTCATTCTTTCTATACCATTGATCCTCATTCTCACAAGTCTATAAATTGAACCCTCTTCTTCCATTTCATTCATCCAAGCTTTAAGTATCGTTACTCTGTAGGAATTACAGCACACCTTTGGCACCAATTCCTTCATTGCTTGTGATCACACTCGTTACTATGCACTACTACCATTGTTGTGAAACTCATATTCATGGAGAAACTATCATAGCCATTCTCCGTTGACAATCTTGGAATCATAGCAAGGAAGTGCACTCTCTAAGGGCCTTATTCATGCATGCAAGATCGATCGAGATAGGCAACCAACGGAAGTTATGAATCTTTGAGGTTTGCAAAGGTTTTTGAAGTTCTTTTGATTGATTGATCTCTTTGTTTCTATATTTCATTGAGTTTTGGGTATTTTGACATTGCTATCTCGATTATCACTTCAAAGTTAATAGATTCATGCTATCTGGGTGAAATTTGAACACATCATTTCTATCTGGGTAAAACTAAACCATTGCTATCTCGATTATCTCTTCAAAGTTAACAAATTTGTGCTATCTGGGTAAAAATTAAACACATCATTGCTATCTGGGTAAAACTGAACCATTGCTATCTCGATTATCACTTCAAAGTTAACAAATTCATGTTATCTAGGTAAAAATTGAACACATCATTGCTATCTAGGTAAAACTGAACCATTGCTATCTCGATTATCACTTCAAAGTTAACAAATTCATCCTATCTGGGTAAAAATTGAACACATCATTGCTATCTGGGTAAAACTAAACCATTGTCTCTCTTCTTGAAATCCCAAAGAATGAGTCACAGTACGAGTTCTTAGTGGAATCAATTCAGCAACCAGCTTATGATCTTCCTGAAACCCATTCCATATGCCTATTAGTTGGATTTGATTCACCTTGGTATGGTAAGGTTTACACTTACCTCAAGGACAACACCCTCCTACCTGACTTATGTTCAAACCAACGACGAACCTTTATACGCCAAACCTCTTGTTATACCATTATTGTCGACACCCTATACTGACATGGTCTAGATGGTACCTTACTCTGTTGTTTAGAATGAGAAGAATCCCAAACCGCCCTACAAGACGTACATGAAGGGATCTACGGAACACACTCTAGTGGTCCTTCCTTAGCTAAGAAACTCATGTGTTTGGGTTATTATTGGCTGAACATGGAAATAGATTCATATCAATTTGTGAAGAAGTGCAAGCAGTGCCAAATACATGGGAACCTGATACATGCACCAGCTCAAGAGTTGAGACCTTTAACGACACCTTGGCCCTTTTATCAATGGGGACTTGACCTTGTAGGAAAGATCCATCCACCCTCATCCAACGGCCACAAATTCATAATAACCGCCACTGAGTACTTTACCAAGTGGATTAAAGTAGTCCCCCTCACCACCGTCATAGGTAAACAAATCTCCTCATTCATCCTTAATTACCTCATCTACAGATACGAAATTCCCTCATCCGTTATCATGGATAACGGAAGACCCTTCAAAAACTAGGATGTCAAAGAACTCTTTGACCGATTCAAAATCCAACACCATTTCTCCACACCCTATTACCCCCAAGGTAACGGCCAAGCAAAAGCATCCAACAAGACCATCTTGAAACTCCTCAAGAAGACAGTCAATGATGCTGGCCTTGATTGGCACATCCAACTTAATCCCACTCTATGGGCCTACAAAACCAGTATACACACTTGCACAGGTGCTACCCCTTATTCCCTTGTCTATGGCTCAGAAGCTATCCTCCCCATTGAGGTTGAGTTACCATCCCTCAGGGTGTCATTAAAAGGTCTCATATCAGATGAAGAATATAGAGTTTCCAGATTGCAAGAACTAGAGTTGCTAGAGGAAAGGAGACAGAAAGCCTTTGACCATCTCAAAGCATATCAACAAATGATGTCATGAAGCTACAACCACAGAGTCTGCCCAAGAGTCTTTAAAGTTGGAGATCTAGTACTTAAGGAGAATCCCTGCAATCAACAAGATCAGGAAAAGAAAGGCAAGTTTGAACCCAACTGGCTTGGGCTTTATGTAATCATAGTTGCTTATGGATCGGGGCATATCAGTTAGCAACATCAGAGGGTGAGTTGTTCAATGACCCAATAAACAGCATGCATCTTCGTTGGTTCTATACCTAAGAGAACCCCAATGTAAGGGGGGCATAAAATACAAAAAAATCAAAAAATCAGAAAAATACAAAAAAAATAAAAAAAAACAGAAAAATGCAAAAAAATCAGAATATCAGAAAAATATAAAAAAAAATCCTTTGGTGAAAACCTGGCAAATCGGTGCCTTAGATGGTTATCATGATGAAAACCTGGCAAACAAGTGTCATGCATACTTTCTAGCTTTTGTGCAAATAAAAGCAAGTGGTGAAAACCTCGTAAACAGGCATTACTTGTGATTAACCGCCTCCTCTATCTTTGGGAAACTAATCACCTTGTGTCCATTCTTCCTTCGCTCGTGTCCCATTCGATCCATATCTGTTCCATAATAAAATCCTAATGATAACCTATCATGGCTTGATACTCTATCTCTTTGTTGCCTTGTCAACCAAGGTTTTATGCCATATCCTATCCATAGTGTCAGCCTAGCATAGTGTCTCTCGTCAGTGTCCCCATGGTCTGGGTCCATGAACTATGTCCCCTCTACGTCATCACGTAGTTAAGGCCATTTTCAATGCACCCCCGAGGCTTCCTTGTCCATCCCATGCCTTGTCGTCCATCCTCTAGTCCATCCATGGTCAAAGTCCATGAACTACGTTGCCTCTTCGTCATCACATAGGCAAGGCCATTTTCAATGTGCCCCCGAGGCTCCACTGTCCCATCCATCACATGTCTAGTCCTTCTATCTATCTGAGTCCGCACCACTTTCTATCACCTAGGTCTTAGGTCCATTAAGGTTTACCCTAAACTACGTTGCCTCTACATCGTCACGTAGGCAAGGCCATTTAGCAATGAGCCCCCGAGGCACTAGGTCAGTCTCTTAGGGTCCGTCTCACCAATAAGGATTGTGGATTTTCTCACCAGGCAAGCAAGCACAAACAAAACTTGCTCTTTTCAAGCAGAAATCCTGACGTAAGACATTAACCTATCCAAAGCAAAGCAAGCAAACACCTAAGGTATTCTAAATGATTTTACCCAAATTATGGCAAGAAACAAACACATCTAAATACAATTATGTTTTATGGATTGGAATCATGGTTAAAATACAAAGTCTTGAATTTTGTTATCATGCCTTTCTATGCTACTCAAGGATGCCAAAAGTTAGAGATGCTATGATGGGGGCATGATTATTTTCTTTGTTTAACTGTTTATGGATTAAACTTTAGTAATGTGAACCCTTGTCTAATGACATGATCAGCAAAAGATCATCGAGGACTTCAAAGGTCTAACATGAACGAGGGCAATCCTTGTCTATTGATACGCAAGAAATACTCAGGTCATCTTGGTTAAAATTATACCTTGATGCTTGTATTAACTTGCTAAATCAAAATCCATGTAAGCAATACTCAGGTCATCTCAGTTCAATTATACCTAGATGCTTGTATTAACTTACAACATTTAGAAAAAGTACCAAAAAAATTGCCCAATGATGAAATAAGCACTTCAAAATACTTGCACCATCAAGATGTCAAAAAGTAAAGCATCCATCATATATCCATTATAAATCCATACATATGTATCCCATGCAATAAAAGATCCAAACAATGCAGAGTATCAATACAAATTGAAGTTTGTGAATCTTTTTACCAAGTCATTCTTTGAATCAATCTTCTATCTATCATTCTGTCATTTCTCTGTTGATAGAGTACATTTGGACATCACAAAAACATAGCATATAGTTGCATATCATATCACATGAGATAGTCATTTACATGATTAAATCAGTTGCATACATAGTAAATTGCATCAAGTCATCCATTTACATTTTGCACTCATCACATAGTGTCAACAAAAAAAAAACATAGATAAGTGCATCACATAAATTGCATAATCATATAGATATCATTTGCATTCGCACACATTAGAGGCATATCAAGTAAAACATCTAGGTCTGCATTAGGTCATATAGCATCACATAGCATTATATGAAAAGACTGCATTAGATAAGCATCACATAGCATCATATAAAAGTCTACATTAGATAATCATGTGCATCACATCAAACAAATAGAAATGCATCCATAACATAGAATGAGCAAACTGCATATAGAGAGCATCAAATAACTACATCATCATATAAATATCATAAAAATGTGTCCAAATGTACAATATCACATGGTCCATCTCTGATTCAATGTCATATACAATGAATACATCTCAAAGACAATGATACATGTCTCAAAGTACAAAAGTGGTACATATACATATCTGGCTATCTGAGCCATCAAAAAGTGTACGTAGGAGCTAAAATCTATGCAAGTGTCTACTATCCCTACTACTGTGAACCGCTGCTCCCAACAGTGTCTCTTGAATCCCCTCCTCCACTGGCCCTAGATTGCTATGGGTCCATCATGGAAGCCCCTGACCTTTATCCACCTGCTCTCTGAGAGGCCATGGACTGGGTCCTGTAGCTCAGAGCCCTCTGACTAACTGGCATAGCACCATGGTATAAACCTTGGTAATACTGTGTATGAGCCTGCGCTCTGGCAAGCTGACCCTGCACCTACACTAACTGAGCCTATGCCTATGCCAACTGTGTCTGTGCCTGGGCTAGCTATGTCTGTGCCTATGCTAGCTGTGCCTATGCCTGGTGCACCTGCCCAACCAAAAAGTTACTAGTGGCATCTGTCCCAAGGGCTACCACTGCTGTATCACACTCTACTTGAATAACTCATATCCATGCCTCTACCATATCTCGCTCTCTCATGAGCCCCGAGATAACCTCTGCATCTGTCTCCCGCCAAGCCTTGGCCATCCTAAGTTGTGCCCGCAGCTGCCTAACCTGTCCTCTCAGCATAGCTATAGCTCTCTCCTGAACATCTGGCTATGCTGGACCCTGAGGTGCCTATACCTATCCCTACCCCTATGGCTGGGGTACTTGCTACTGTACCACCTGCTATGGTGGTGGAATTTGTGCCTACTATGTAACCTATGGTGGCACTACCTGCTGAGCATAGGAAGGTCCCTCCCCAGCTCTCCTCCTCTACCTAGGTCTGGCTCCGTCTCCACCACCTCCCCCTCCTCCATCATCTCCACCACCTCCTCCTCCACCATCTCCACCACCTCCCCGTCCTCCTCTCCTCCTCCTCCTGCCAACCTAGCCCTCATCGTCTAAATCTGCCTTGTCTATACAAGGAATCAACTCTCTAGGCCTTGAGTATTTCAGAAATGGATGGGCAATGAACCACTCCTCATTGTCCTGAGTCATCCCAGCATCTGCAATCTCTCTTCTCATATCCTAGGCAACATAAGGGGTCTGCCAAAACTCTGCCACTGCCTCCTCAGAGGAGGCCACTAGCCCCCATCTGAATCTCTTTGTGTGAGTCCGTGCAAACAGAGCCTGCCCCTATGGCATGCCCTGTCTCCTCCCAAATTGTCTCCAAACCTGGCTGACAATCTACCTCTCCAAAATGAACCACGTTCAGCCTATCAGCCACTGAGTCTGATAGTAGTACAGCAGCTCGTCCACCTCATCCTCCCAAGGCTCATAGTCTAGATATGGTTGCCAGACGACCACATCTACTCCATCCAAAGCGTGCCTCCAATACTCAAGCTTCCCCAGCCTATGCTGGGAAATCACTCCTTTCTAGCCATAGCTGTACTGCTCTCCTTTCAGTCTGTGAAAAACACAAATCGGTCTAGTGATCGCTATGTGCTCCCATAGCCAAAACTGCAACAATGGCACACATGTTGATAAACTTGCACCCTTGTGGTATACCACCTGATGCATATCGTGGTATAGGTGTGCCAGCACCCAAACACCCCAAGCATAACGGGTGCCCTCTGTGACCACCCACTCCATGATCCATCCCCATCCAATCGGGAACCCATGTGATCTCCTATCGGAGCATATAATGTCTCTGATCAGTCCTACAACTATCCCAGGGAAGTAGTCATAGTAGTCGTGAATGTCCTGCCAGGAGATGACCTATCCTACTAGCTCAGGGTCATCGAATACTCACCTACACTCTGCAAGTCCTGCGTCCCACTATGGATCATACTCCACGAGCTCTCCCTGAATAGGCAAGTGGAGTATCTTGTATACGTCCTCCAACGTAACCGTCATCTCACTAGTCGGGAAGTGGAAGGTCCTGTCCTCACCATGGAACCTCTCTACTGCTGCAGTCAGTAACCCACGGTTCGCTCGAACCTCAGGCATAAAGCAAACATAGTCCAATCCCATCATTCAAACCTTGGGCATAAAGCAAACATAGTCAACTAACTTAACATGTCAACTTGATCAAAATAGCACACTACATCTCTTGACTAGATTCCTACAATCTTAAAGATAGCTTATTGATTGACGCACCAAATAGGATGCCAATCGAGTCAATTATGTTAAGTAAAGTGACTATCTATATCATATGCACCATAACATAAGGTACATGCACCATTTCTTATAAAATGCGCCACTTCTAGCAAATGCACCACAAGATTCCATGCATGCGCTGTCTTATACCGTAAATGTGCTGCCCAGTTGCATGTGTCATTTCATACCGTAAATGCGCTGCAGAATTATGCATGCACTGACGTAACTCATGCATGCGCAACTTTAGTGTATGCACAGTTCTATATCCTAAATGCGTCAAAGTTTGACAGATGCACAGTTTTGCATGTCATATGCACCAAACTGCGATCTAGCGCATTTGTCTAGCAAAATTTCTCCTAGCATTTATTGCACTAAAAATTGACTCTATGGGAAATTTTTTGAGATACATACTGGTAGTCCTACCTCTGTTAGCTGGTCGAATCATCAGATTTGCTCAAAGCGATGCTCCTCCTGTGGAATATCCATCCTCGTGCTGACTGCTCTATGCTCTATGCTCTCCTAAGCTCTCAGAAGCAAATCAAACAAAGACAAGTGTGCAAATGAATTGTCTTGTGGACCCATCTTCTATATATAGCATACAAACCCTAAACTAGCTATGTGGTGACTATGACTACTTCCCGCACCTGTTTCTTCCTACTTTTCTTCCCGTTTCTCTGAAACGCATCTAGTTTTCTTCAATCCTAACCTAGTTTTTCCTTCTTCTTCATGAGATTGTCCATCTCACGACCTTTTGCCTTCTTCCCGTCCAATCTCCCTAGGAGGCATCCTATCATCATAACATGTACCAGGAGCAAACTGGGGCATGTATCATTGTCAAATTACTTATTCTTTGAAGCAACTTTGTAAACTGCATTGCATCAAAGAGGGGCAAAATGTATACGCCTAAAAATGACACGACTCGGTCTAAATAAATATTCTTAATATTTATTCCATTCTAATTCTTCTATCAATAAATAAATAAACAAATTTATTTATTCGATTCATATTCCTCTAAATTAAATAAATATCAAAATATTTAATTACCTCTTCTAAAGTCAAAATTGAATAAAACCCTTTATTTAATTAAATTCTTCCAAACAATTAAATAATTCTTAATTATTTAATTAAGTCAAATTCATTCTTCCAAATTTAAATAAATCAATCAAATTTATTTAAATCCTCTCAATCTCTAAAAATAAAATATAATCAAATATTATATTTATTCTTCCAAATCATGCACAACAATTAAATAAATTTATTTATTTAATTTACTTTCTTATCTTCTAATTCTTCAAGTATCTTCCAAATCTTCTAAAAATAAGTCTTATTCTCCATGCACACAAAATTAAATAATTTATTATTTAATTCCTCTCAAACCATGCAAAAGCAAATCTCAAGTTGAGTTATCTATTCAATCAACCTTGTTTTTATCAATATCTCTTAAAATAGAAAAAAGCTTTCTAATTTATGAAAAGCTTGTCTTATCTTCAGAAAAGAAAGTAGTTAACTCAAATAAAATAACTTTTGTGTGACACTTGTCTTCTTTCTACTCGCACACGTTCCTCAACCATTCTATACCGTTGATCTTCTCATTCTTTCTATACCGTTGATCCTCATTCTCACAAGTCTATAAAATTAACCCTCTTCTTCCATTTCATTCATCCAAGCTTTAAGTATCGTTACTCTAGAGGAATTACAGCGCGCCTTTGGCACGAATTCCTTCATTGCTTGTGATCACACTCGTTACTACACACTACTACCATTGTTGTGAAGCTCATCTTCATGGTGAAACTATCATAGCCATTCTCCATTGACAATCTTAGAATCATAGCAAGGAAGTGCACTCTCTGAGGGCCTTATTCATACATGCAAGATCGATTGAGATAGGCAACCAACGGAAGTTATGAAGATTTGAGGTTTGCAAAGGTTTTTGAAGTTCTTTTGATTGATTGATCTCTTTGTTTCTGTATTTTGTTGAGTTTTAGGTATTTTGATATTGATATATTGATTATTCATTTGAATCCATTTTTCCTTTAACATAAGTAACCACAATAACTTCTTAAAAACTACTATGAGAATAACTAATTCTCTAACTTATAAAACCAACATTTATTTATTAAACTAATAAATGTAAACCTTAATTTATTCTAACACGCCCCTTTAAGGCTTACATGTAATAAAACTAACATTCCCCCCTTTATTACATTGTTCCTGTAATAGTACCTGTTAGAATCTGAAAAGATTAATAACCTAGAAAACTAGTGCAAAGAATAGATATTAAAACTATGAATGCAAATGATACAAAATCAAAATAGCAACACAGAGTTAGTCTCCAAGAGAGTAATGCAAATGCTAGAAGCAAAATAGTATTAAGAGGATGCAAAAGTAAAAGATACAAAATACAAGCCAGGTAGCATGCTTATATAGGCTAGGAAGAGAGAGGAGGTGGCAACACTGACCAATGAGGAGCAACCATCTATCAGACTAAAGATAGCAAAGTCTCTTCCCAAGATAGCTAATGGATGCTCACATGTAGGAAGGTGACACCTTCCAACCACTCACCTAATAAGACATGCTTTATTAACCTAAGCAAGATTAATAGAAGTGTAGGAAAAACCTAGGAATATAGGAAAAATAAATAACCCATCTAGGAAATAAAAACCTACACTAACACCCCCCCATAAGCGAAGCTTAGGTGGATGTAGAAATGAGTCCCAACGAATCAAGCCTGATGAGGTACCCATGTACATAAAATTCCCCCCCAAAGAGAGAGAAAAGAGACCCCCCCAAAAGTAGAGAGAGTCAGGACTCCGAGTGAGAGGAAGAAGCCCCCTAGAAGATGAAGCATCCCGCGCCCCTAGCAAAGCTCACAAATGAAGGTACTTGCTCTCAGTGAAGGGTTTGGTGAAGATATCAGCAACCTGCTCGGAAGTCAGACAGTAGCGAAGGTCGATGACGTGGCCATGGATGAGCTCCTGGATGTAGTGCATGTGAACCTCTATGTGTTTGGTCCGCTGATGATGGACCAGATTCCGTGAGATCTGAATGGCACTCTGGTTGTCACAAAATATGACTAATGGCCATCTGATATGGATGCCAAACTCAGTGAGAAGATTCTGAAGCTAAATGGCCTTAGTAGAGGCATTCACAGCCCCCCGATACTCGACCTCAGTAGAAGATAGAGCAATAGCAGATTGCTTCTTGCTCGACCAACAAACAGGACCTAAACCAAGTGAGAAGCTATAATCTGAAGTAGACTTACGATCCTGAGAATCACCTGCCCAATCTGAATCTGTGTAGCCCACCAAGTCAAGCTCAATGCCTGCTGCATAGTGAATCCCAAAACTGTGAGTACCCTGAATGTAGTGAAGGATCAACTTGGCTGCTTTCCAGTGTAGCTCATGAGGCTCCTGCATGAATCGAGAGACCATGCCTACAGCATATGAAATGTCAGGTCTCATATGAGTCAGATAAATGAGACTCCCAACAAGCTATCGGTACAAAGTGCCATCAACAAGTGGAGAAGAACACTGAGCCTCAAGTTTGACTCCAGAAAGAAAGGGAGTCAGAGCAAGCTTACAGTCAGCCATATAAAACCTCGAGAGCAAATCTAGAGCATACTTGGACTGTGTGATGGTGATCCCGGAAGAAGACTGGTAGATCTCAATCCCAAGAAAGTAATGCAACAAGCCCAAGTCAGTCATCAAAAACCTGTCATGAAGGGCAATTTTGACAGCCCCAATGGTGGATGAAGAACTCCCTGTGATCAGCAAGTCATCAACATACAGAACCAGAAATAGGAGTGAATCATCCTGCTGCAGAATGTAGACATTGGGATCAGAATGGCATCGAGTGAACCCAACTGATAGAAGGAATGAGTCCATCTTGGCATACCAGGCCCGAGGACCCTGTTTGAGGCCATAGAGAGACTTCCGAAGACAGCACACAAGTGAAGAATCCTGAAGGAACCCCTGTGGCTGCTCCATGTAGATCTCCTCCTGAAGGTCACCGTGAAGAAAAGCACTCTTCACATCCATCTGGTGTACTTCCCAACGATTAGCTGTAGCAATGGCAAGAACAAGTCAGATGGAATTCATTCAGGCAACTGGTGCAAAAGTCTCAGAGTAGTCAATCCCAGGGACCTGGGAGAATCCTTTGGCGACCAAGCGAGCCTTATGCTTGTCAACCGACCCATCTGCTGCAAATTTTGTCTGATAGATCCACTTACATCGAACAAGTTTTCTTCCCTTAGGAAGAGGGACAAGATCCCAAGTGTGGTTCCTCATCAAGGAACTATACTCCTCCTGCATAGCTGTATCCCACTCAGGAATACCAGAAGCCTCATGAAAAGACTGTGGATCTGAGGCAGTAGCAATGAAGACATGTGGAGCATCCTGGAACTGTGAATGAGTCCGCCTGGTGTCTGATGGATCCCCAACCCAATCACCTGCAGACTGCAAGGTCTGTCTAGCCCAAAGTGGACCAGAAGATGGAGAATCTGGAGGAGAATCATCAACCTCTGAATGATGACTAGGAGAGGAAGGAGGTGAATCCTCTGAATCGCTCTCTACATCAGAAGTGGAGGTAGAAGACTGCTCAGGTGAATCTGACTCATCAGAAGATCTGTCATGTATCCCAAGTGACTCCAATGTCAAAGTAGGAGTTGGAGAAGTGATAGAAAGTGAGCTCGAAGAGCCCTCCTCAAACTGAACACTCCTCTCAATGAACAACTCATGTGTAGTAGGGTGGAGCAACCGATAACCCTTCACACCATCAGGATAACCTACAAATATGCAAGGTCTGCTCTGCGGATCCAAGGCCTTGTGTTTCTCTGTAGGAATGTGGGCCCATGCAGGAGAACCAAAAACTTGAAAGTGCTTAACTGATGGTTTCTGACCACTCCAAGATTCAAAAGGAGTGACTCCCTTCAAGGCTCGGTGAGGAACACGGTTCTGGATATAACAAGCACAGTTAATGGCCTCTGCCCAATACTGTAGTGCAAGAGATCTGGAGTGAATCATGCAGTTCGCCATTTCCTTCAAGGACCTATTCTTCCATTTTGCAACACCGTTCTGCTGAGGATTGTATGGAACTGAATGCTGCAAATCAATCCCCTCTGAAGTGCAAAACCTCTCAAACTGATGGTTGACATACTCACCACCATTGTCAGTGTGCAAAACTTTGATGGCTTTCCCGGATTGCTTCTCTACAAAAGTCTTGAAGTCCTGAAAATGATCAAATACCTCAAACTTCTGTTTGAGAAAGTACACCCAAGTATATCGTGAAAAGTCATCAATGAATGTGAGGACATATCTAGCCCTGCTGAAAGAAGGATGCTGAAATGGACCAGCCAAATCACTGTGAACTAACTCCAGTATCTGTGAAGCTCTCCATGCCTTACCTTTGTCAAACTTTTCCTTAGGATGCTTACCAAGAATGCAACCTTGGCAAACACCACCTGAAAACTAAACTGAAGGCAACCCTGTGACCATGCTCTGCTGGTTGAGCTGTTGCAAGTAGCGGTAGTTAAGATGGCCAAACCGCTCATGCCATAATCTACTCACATCATTAGAATGAGTGAGCAAAACAATCGAAGGAGGATCAGGAACAAAGTGAGAAAATAGATAGAGCCGTGACTGATGATCTGCTCTCCCAACTGCAACTGTAGAACCACTGTGCAACTCACAAATCTCCACTGAATCAGGAGTGAACTCAACCCGCTTGCCTGAACCTGTGTTAGTGATCTGGTATACTGATAGGAGATTAGTTGATAATGAGGGCACACAAAGAACATCATGGAATGTGCCATCCCCCACATCAACAGACCCTCTCCCACACACCTCAATAGGAGTGTTATCACCCATCAAAATAGAAGGCATAGAACACGGCTCCAAGGATGTAAGTTCTTCCTTAGATGAAGCCATGTGGTGCGAAGCACCCGAATCAAGAACCCAAGTGGATGGTGAAGAAGCAACTGCAACAAGGGCCTTACCCTTTCCTTTTCCCTTGCTGTTTTCTTTTACCTTATTAGACCCCTCATTAGAACTCTATTTGACAGACTCAGGAACACTGATATTATTCTTCTCAAGAATGTGTGTCAAGTGATCAATTTGTTTTTTCAGACATTTATGTTCATCATGACCTGGTCTTTTACAATAGGCACATTGGACCCTCTCTTTCTTAGGCTTGTCGCCCTTGGAATATTGGGTCTCATTAATTGCTTTTGAAGCAACCGTTATCTGATCCTTCTTCTCCTTGCTATTCTTTTGTTTCTTATCCTTACTATTGTTGTTACTACTTTGTCCTTTCTATTCTTTTATGCCTTGGTTGGCAGCCAAGGTATGTGACTTAGAGGACTTAAGAGTGCCCATCTGGATTAGCTTGTCCTGTTCCCAAGTGAGATTGACAGCAAAATCATCTAAAGATGGCATGGTGAATTGAGTACCAAGTGCACCCTTAGTAGCATAGAAAGTAGAAACAAACACAGAATATTCTGAACTTAGCTTAGAGAGAATACTAAGAATCAGTTGTTCATCTTTCTTTTCAATTCCACATTGTTTTAACTGCAGCCTTAGTGATTTCAATTTGGTGAAGAAATCTTGGATTGTGTTGAAATTGCCTGGACTTAAACTAATTTGTTCATTTTCCAACATATGACCCCTCATTGAATCTTGTGTGCCAAATAGTGTTTCTAGCTTTGTCCAGATTTCATTTGGTGTATTCAAAGACTCAATGTGAAAGAGCATATCAGGATAAACAAACAAACACAATGTTCCATATGCCTCATCACATTTGTTAAACCACTTAGGCTTATCTTCATCTTTAGCAGGTTCAGTTTCAAGTCCCATAGTTATCCTATTTAATCCAACTTTCCTTAAGTGAATTGTTATGTGTGATTTCCACTCAAAGTAATTGTATGGAGTTAGGATAGGCAGATTTGTTTGATCCATGATGAAGAAATGTAGAGAAGAAGTGTCGAAAAGAAGAGAACCCAACCAAGACAACCCCCCCTTTTCACTCAATCAAAGAACCCCCCCAAGAAAATATGATTTGGCACTTTATATTAGTGCATTTACAACTACCACTAGCAACAAATACTAAGTGGTCTTGATTTCAATGCATTACAAAACCCTCATGAAGAGCATATGCTGAAAATACAACTTTGGCATAATATCCAGAGTGGTGCTTGAAAAATCATGCACTTTCAAAAAAAGAATCGCCTTGATACGAGGTCGTATGTGAAAGTTATGATCCTCTGAAGTTCCCAAAATGAGAACCGTGCAATGTCACAACTGAGAATCTACAATTTCTAAAAAAATCTTTGCATCAAAATCAAAAAATGACTGCACTAGTGCATAGAGCACGAAAAAATAGCCAAAATCAAAAAAAATTTCGTGGGAAAAGGAGTCCGTATGAGAAAGAACGGAGCATTTGAAAACTGTCTTCAAAACTGCAGCTGCCAACGGAGAGGGGTCCTGCTGTAGCTTTCTGAGTGCATTTCTGCAAAATATACAGATTGCATATAAAAACAGAAAGATACCCAGATGGTTTTTCTGTGCTGCAAACAAAACCCAGAAGGCATTTTTCTTGCAAATGCACAAAAGATGTTGCTCCAGTGTAAATAGAACGCCTTTAGCTACAAAAAATGACCCCAACAACCAAAAAATGACATGCAAAGGCTAAATCAGATGTTGGAACCTGCAATATTGATTCAAAAGACCAAATATGCAAGTTGGTTGTCAGATTTGAGCTTGAAACCCCAGTTTCGCAACAGTGTATGACGATCTCTGATTTCGGTGAAATGAAAGCCTAATCTGACTTTCTCAAGCCTCCTGGACGCGTTGGAATAGCTGAAAATGCTACCAGTATAACCAGAAATGCTGCAATCACCCAGATTTCATAAAACACATGTGCAACCCCAGAGATTAAAAAAAATTTCGTTAAACTTTTCTGATTCTCAAGATCATCCGAAGATGCAAGAGAAGAGCATACTGGGTTCTTTGAAAAACTATAATAAGATTTATTACTCTCCCGAATCTCTCAAATATGGAAACTAAAATCTACTCTTGCACATAGAATAGCTCTGATACCATGTTAGAATCTGAAAAGATTAATAACCCAGAAAACTAGTGCAAAGAATAGATATTAAAACTATGAATGCAAATGATACAAAATTAAAATAGCAACACAGAGTTAGTCTCCAAGAGAGTAATGCAAATGCTAGAAGCAAAATAGCATTAAGAGGATGCAAAAGCAAAAGATGCAAAATACAAGCCAGGTAGCATGCTTATATAGGCTAGGAAGAGAGAGGAGGTGGCAACACTGACCAATGAGGAGCAACCATCTATCAGACTAAAGATAGCAAAATATCTTCCCAAGATAGCTAATGGATGCTCACATGTAGGAAGGTGACACATCGCAACCACTCACCTAAAAAGACATGCTTTATTAACCTAAGCGAGATTAATAGAAGTGTAGGAAAAACCTAGGAATATAGGAAAAATAAATAACCCATCTAGGAAATAAAAACCTACACTAACAGTACCAAGAGACCCCCCCTGAATGCTAATATACTCAACAAAGCTGATTACATAATATGAATACATATTTTATAGAAGATCTTCTCCCAAAGAACAAATCTTTAACTAGGCGGGGCTCCATCATGCTATCTCGTCTACCCTCAGAAAGGTGTAGCTTCGAGCTATGTTCTTGAGCTCTTTAGTCTCAAACTCTCAAATCACAGAGTCTTGAATTATTTGACAATAATCCCTAAGAGATACGACAAATCTCTATCATTTTCTAGTGACTACGAAAGGGTATAATTCTCGGTCATATACTCTGAAGCTCATTGGACAACAATCCATATTGATCTCAACACCAAATCCCAAACCTGTCTCCAAAACAAAATCTTCACAAAACATATATTCTTCAAATACATCAACATCAACAAAGAAAAGCAAAATAACCAAAACCAAAAATGCTTCTCATATAAAGCATCATCTCAAAGTGAGAAGCGAACTTGAGATGATGGAAAATCTTCCATCCTCTGATGCTGCTAGCCTCCAATATGACTCTCTTAGTCCTTACCCTCCAAAGATATCACCAGAGAAAATACTACAATCCTTCGAAAGCCTCCAAATATATGTCAATAGGAACAACCAATTTGTTTCCATCCATGGTACAAAAAGATTCCATGATATTGAATAGATTTTCTACAACCTTCATTAGTAGATGCTCTATGCACTGCTGCTGACTAACATTTAGAGTAGGAACCATTCTTAATTCTTTAGCCTTATCACTCCATAAGCAAAAAAATAAATTCTTTAAATATTTTAAATGCCCTTAAAAAAGAAAACTACTTATGTTTCCCTTCCATAAAATTAAATATCTTCATAAAAATTCTACTACTTATGTCTCCCCACTTTTCTTTCTTTTTAAAATAATACTCTTTAAAAGATGAAAAATCTCTCCCCACCTCCTCTTAAAAAATCACCTCTCCTTACATTTCCTTTTAAATCAAATTTCTAAAAATATAATCTACGTAAGGTTTTAAACCTTTAACTTCTCCAATAAAAGCAACTTTTCAATTATTCAATTACCATCTTCCTGATTCCAAAAGATTGAAGGATTCATTTCAAAGTATTAGATTTAAAAAATAATCCATAAATCCGTTAGAAAGTCACATACCGTGTAGTCATGGATAACTAAAGTTTGCTGAAAAATAACCACTTTTTACTGCCAACAATTCTCTTTTGGACTTATGTTCACAGATAAGACCATACATAGATTTTCACGTATTTGTACTCTTCAGATGCCTGAACATTTATTACACTCCCAACAATATTAAATGTGAGCCCAAATGAAAATTTAAATGGCCAGAAATGATTTGCATGCCCACAGCCAGAAAAAGGAAATGACCAAAAATGATTTCCACACTTTATTTCAGCAAACTAAACATAGCAATAAAAGCTTGCATAGACTCGTACTCACCGGTGGAAGAGATCATTCAAGAGAAGGTCTGCTACAATTGATGCCTACTTTTTTTCCCATTGGTGCTTCCATTTATACTATTTTAGAACTCAAATCTCACGAGGATTTTGTTAGAAATGGTGAACAACATCACAATGCTCTTCGTGCCTGACATAGTCTCTTTTGTCTCTCTGCAATCCTTCTTCACTAAGCATGGTCACAAGGAATCTTCATTCCATCTGCACAAGATCAGATAATTGCTCTGATACCATATTGAAATATGGTGAGCACCTACAGATTACACCATTGCATAGGAATAACAAAAGCTTGTAATAATATATTGATGATTTTCAGATGATTTTACATTTGAGTGCATTGGCTTATAAAGCCACATATTCTCGTACAAGTAACCACAATAACTTCTTAAAAACTACTACGGGAATAACTAATTCCCTAACTTATAAAACCAACATTTATTTATTAAACTAATTAATGTAAACCTTAATTTATTCTAACACTAGTTTAGCTCCTAGGTCCCCTTAATTTAATTTTGCATGTTTAATACTTATCCTGGAGGAATTTCCCTCAAAATCCATGTCAAATGGGGCCTAAGGGTTCATCTTAAGCATTAATCAAGACCTAAAAGTCACCTTGGGACTTGGGTGCCCACATCCAAGTCCAAGATGGTTTGTTGAGGCCTAAATTTAAGGATGTCAGCATAGGACCTTCAAAAAGGTTTCCCTTGTCAGCCTTCAAATTTGAATTATGAAAGTTTAGCAGGAATGAATATTTAAGTAGGTTTATGACTTCATTTTACACCTAGATGGATAATACGAACTTGTGATATTGAGCTAAGGATATTCAAGGCAATCATTATGTTGTAGAGTAGTATTATGTTGTGTTTGTATGTGTTTGTTGCCAATTTAGCTTCATCAATCCATTTCCTCATCATTTGAAGACTCTTCATCTCCGCAAGGGTTTTCACCTCTAAGGAGACATCTTATTGTGCTTAAATCAATTTATTTCATCATTTGATTTGGTTTCTTCCATGTAAGGGCATGCACTCTATCTAACAATAGTGTTGGAAGGCTTGAATGACATTCTAGGGGTTGATTGAGGCAAGCTCCTAAACACCACAACCCTGAAACCCTTCTCTTTGTGATTGCAGGTTACAGGTGCAAGATTTTATGGAGTGGAGTTGCAAAGAAGTAGAGCAGAAGATAAAGAGTCAGGATCTGAAGAAAAGTGTATAAAAAATTCCCTACTGGACTCGAGCACCCACCCTAGAGTCCTCCATTTTAACTTTTCCAAAAACTCTGAAACAGGTTGCAGTCTGATACAAATCATTGTTCCAGATACGCAGAAAAGTTACCCTATCAAACTAAGGTGCCTACCCCCTTGTCCCTAAAGTTTCCACCCTTGCAAATCTGAATCCTGGTATGTTTCTAATCTATATTTAGTGTCTTCTTGTGCGAGTATTTTTCTTGTTTTATCTATCTGTATATGATTTCATATAATTAGGGTTTAAGGCTAAATTAGATTAGGGTTTGACAAATATATCAGTATTTTCTATCTTTCCTTATCATTTCATAGTGGCATCAAACTTGTATCTAAGTCCTCTTTCATCAGTAGTGACTTAGCTTAGTTTATGTCCTTGAATGTTAATGTGAGAGAAGGGTTTGATTGAATCTATTTTAACTACATTTCAACCTATCTTCATTTTTGCATATAAAGACTCTAAAATTATAATTTAACTCAAGATAGAAGACATGAAATAACTCTCTATCAACATAAAGTTACAAAATGTCTCTCAAAGAAAAAGGAAATACAACACAAATTAAACTATCGCCAATTATCACCAACAAATATAAATGATAAAACACAAAACAATCTTGCCCCAAAAAATGTTCAAAAACATAATGTGTTTTTGCACATGCTCTAAAATTGCAATTTAACTCAAAAAGATGACATGGAAAGGGTCTCTATTAGCATTGAGAACAAAAAATCTCTTTGAAAGAAAAATAGATATCATATTGGAAAATACGATGTGTTTTGGAATATGCTCTAAAATTACAATTTCACTCTAGATAGAAGAGACATGAAATAAGTCTCTATCAGCATAAAGTTACAAAAAGCCCTTCAAACCAAGATGAAATACAACACAAAACAAAGTATCATCAATTATCTCCTACAAGGATAAACGATAAAACATGTTAAAAATACAATGTGTTTTTACACATGCTCTAAAATTGTAATTTAACTCAAAATAGGAGGCATGGAATGCATCTGTGTCAGCATTGAGAATAAAAAATACATTTGAAAGTAAAACATATATCATGTTGAAAAACACAATGTGTTTTGGAATATTATCTAAAATTACAATTACTACGTGCCCTTGAAATCAATGTGAAATACATCAAAAACCAAAGTATCAGGAATTATTAATCCTTCAAGGATAAATCATGTTGAAAAACAATGTGTTTTTAATATGCTCTAAAATTCATACAAAAATGTTTTTCATTAATTATGTATAGTAATGTACAATCAAGAAACTTGATAAGTGCTACCTAAACATTTCTTATCTATATAAATTTATTATAAGAAGAATACTTTAAGATGGTAACTTTATCTTTTTTCTACTCTCTGTCTAATGCTTATTACGAATATATAGATTTTCTTTTGCATCCCGACTAGTTAATTTTTTTAACATTCCTTTATATTTTATATTGCAATGATGGGAGACCCTTTGGAAATAACTACTTCCACAAATGAGATTGTGATCATGGAGGACATACCAAATGTCAGAAGAGATGTTTTTTCTAAGCCTCATATTCAACAACATGAAGACAATTAGAACCAACACGATGATGAGAATCACACCTAGGTTGATGAAAATAATCACATGTAATGGGAATAAATTTCCATGCAAATAAAAGAAGTTGCAAGAAGAACAAGTTGAATTACATGAACTGCTCATTTGCATTGATGGCCATATGTCTACCATTTTATTGGACTGGCATTCAGTCTTATAGCTTTTTAAGTCCATGGATAGTAGTGATTTCTTTAGTGATTGTCTGTGTGTTTTTTGCAGTTATCTTTTATATGATATATTTAAAGATTATACAAAAGAAATGACTTAGGTTGGAGAACAATGAGCCCACAATATTTGCAAGTTATTCATACCAACTAATTCTACTGGCTTTATTAGCATGTTTGGCAAACCTATTTTTTATATTCATTACCATCAATGTGATAAGGAAAAAATAATATGCTTTAAAAAATTTACACCCACCATTTCTTGTATGTTTTATTCTCTCCATAATTAGAAATAAAATTACTATTTTTATATTACACTTTTGATTAATGTTCTTATATATTAAAAATTTTGTGATTCAACACTCCATAATGTTATCTTAGTATGCAAATATTAGTGATAATTCATAACGTATTTTTTAATCTGAAGACAAGGTGACTGGATTGGGAGGATTTCCTACCACTTTCAATTAACAAAAAATAAAAATAAACTACTTTCCTTCTTCAATTCTAGTTTATGAAAGTTGATAATACAAATATAACATAGAATCCTTTGGGTACAATGATTGAGTTACTAAATTTTCTTGAATTTAAAACATTGTGTTTTATTTATATACACATTATATATTGATTTCTGAAAATATGCACATATGACAATCAAGATACACATACTGAAATTCAAGATACTTTTATAAATATATGACAATAGTTCAATCTTTCAAAACCTAGACTATATTGATGCACTGGTTATATGTTTCTATATTGTATATACATAATTTGAAGTGTTGTTTACATATTGGTGAAGGGAAGACTAAAGAAAACTATATTAGTGCATCTCTAATCCTTCTCTCGATATGTACAAACAATATACATTACATACAACCCCACCAGCACATGTTATATCTATTGTTGTAAGGCATTTTTGTTAACAACTATAAGTAGACCAGTGGCATTCAGAGAGCACTATTCACTCACACATTCGTTGATTGCTCTCAAAATGTGATGAATCAATCGCCAATAAATTCAACTACAAAATCTTGAATGTATTAAATGAGTTTGGAAATGATTTAGTAAATTGAAATGTAAAATGTCTTGAATGGGTTTTTGAAAGACTTTGTTTGTAAAATTCCATCGCATAATCAATGTGGTCAACTTATCTGCAAAATATCTTAAATGGGTATTGAAATTTCTTCTTTTCTTTGACATGTATAGGAAGTATATTTCCTAATGCAAGGACCATGGCCATGGCTTCCCATCACTAGAAAAGCCTAACAGGGAAAAAGTAATGAATTTTAGAAACATTATTATCAACATACAAGAAGAATAGATAATTTTAAAAATCTAAAAGAAGGATCTTTATTACCATCCTTCATCAATACAGTAAGCCATTCTAGTGCACCATAGCCGAGGGGCATCATAATCAACCCTAGTTCCCAAAAGACCATAAAGTGAAGCTTTGATTTTTCCATCAATGGTTATGGAGAAAATGAATTATATGCAAACAAAAGAATTACAATCAATATACAATTATCACAAAATGAAGTACTTTAGTCATTGTCATTGACTTGACATTGGTCAGAAATCAAAAAACAAAGCAAATAGCAACACAAAAACTTTGATATATTCAATGGCCATGTCAATGTGATGACTAGGTTTTTAGAAAATAACTACCTAGAAATTTTCTTTACAGTGAGGAATTTAAAATATATAGGTGCTTCATGACATTCAAATGCATATTTCTTTCGACCAGCTACTGTATCCAATACTAACAACATACGGATGAAGGTTCTAATTATGGTCATGCATAAACTAACTAAGAAAATTTACTGGAGCTGGTATGTTGGACAGATTAGATTACCTTGATAGACTTTTCATCCCCACATGTATAAGAAGGCATAACAAAAAGCATATGTAACACTATAAGAAGGCTCATGGCCTTGAAATGTATATCAAAATGTAGGTTTTAAAACATGTGTTTTCTAACTTGCAAGTGTGTGCATCAATATGCAAGGATTATATGAAAGTAATTTTTACTAGCAAAAATAGAGTACCCATTTAACTCAAGATAAGTCTTTTAAGAATGCAAACAAACCTCTAGGTGCTTCCTCAAACCGATTTCACCATGAAAAGAATATATATATATATATATATATATATATATATATATATATATATATATATATATATATATGGAAAATAACAAAGACAATGGTATGCCTACAAGGTACATGTAAGCATGTTAATATATTAATAGAAAGCATCCTGTCCTAAATTAATAATAGACTTCAACTTGAAAAGATCAAATTTAGAAAGGGTATTATTAGAAATGAAGTAAGGTGAAGTTATGTAAGCATTTCCCTTGAAAGTACGAAAAACAAAGTAGTTTCTTACCCATTACTCATCCATCTAGGATCCATATGCAACGATTCCCTAATGTAACAGGAACTTTTACCAAGGGCGCCTAAGACAACATAACAAAATCATATGTAACATTATAAGAAGGCTCATGGCCTTGAAATGTATATCAAATTGTAGGTTTCAAAACATGATGTGTTTTCTAATTTGCAAGTGTGTGCATCAATCTGCAGCAATTATATGAAATTAAATAAATACTAGTGAAAATAGAGTACCCATTTAACTCAAGATAAGTCTTTTAAGCATGCAAACCAACCTCTAGGTGTTGTCTTGAACCATTTTACCCATGACAAGAATATATATGGACAATAACAGAGACAATAGAATGCCTACAAGGTACATGTAAGTGTGTTAATATATCAATAGAAAGCATCTTGTCCTGAATAGGTAATAGACTTCAACTTGAAATAATAACATTTACAAAGGGTATTAGTGGAAATGCAGTAAGGTGATATAATGCAAGAATTTTCCTTGAAAATACAAAAAATAGAGTAGGCACTTACCAATTACTCATCCATCTGGGATCCATATGAAATGGTTCCTTGATGCAATAACAATTTTTACCAGAGCCACCTAAAACAACATAATAGAATGCATATGTAAAATTATAAGAAGGCTCATAGCCTTGAAATTTATATCAAAAAGTAGGTTCCAAAACACTCTATATTTTCTAATTTGCAAGTGTGCATCAATCTGCAATGATCTCATAAAACTAGAGGCACTCAATGAAATGCTTGCATTTATAATTATTTTTTGGTGTTCCCATTTTAGTTTCTTTACATTCTTTTGGTTAGGAATATCATAAGAATTGTTTGCATTATCTTTATATAAACCTTCTCTAACATCGAAAATGCTACTTGGTCAGAGCGTTTATTAGAATTTCTCAATTCATTTTCCTCCTTCTTAGCATCAGGATTCATAGTTGGAGACACACATTTTTTTCTTCATTAATTTGATTGAATTGTAGATGTTGATGGATTTCATGCCTTTCATCATTTACAAGTAATTCACCACCTCCCAACTTCATTTGGCTACATTCAAGAATAGGCAAAACTCCTTTCAAAGTTGAGAGGGATGGCAGCTTATCAATGGCATAGGGCTGCCAATTTTAAGCAATGCTCCAAGGTCCTTCCAAGAGAGAAGGTTCCTCATCCACATTTCTTTCATGAAAATCATTTTCAAAATAATTTTATCAATACTTTTTGCATGAAGCATTTTGAGAGACTTGAATTTCTTCTTTTCTTGCTAGATGAAAATAGTTTTCCTTATAAATGTATCCTTACTATTTCTCTTACCATGGTTATACACTAAGCAATAACATTTGTCTATATTACATAATCCAATATTTTTTTCAAGTAGAGAACTATTGCAGCCCTTACTTTGAATATTTTCTTTGTTATGCATTGTTAGCAAGAAATGTAGAAAGGGGATACCAATATGAAGATCCAGTCCTTAGTCAAGTCTTTGTAGTCAGTTTATACCCTGGTCAAGTAGCTAGAGATTGATAGCAAAGCATGAATAATAGAAACAACGTATCACATATAGATCACAATAACAAGATAACATAGAATTACTCGATACCGACATATCTCCATATATATATATATATATATATATATATATATCAAATGTATACATCAGATATCCATTTTCCAATAGGTTTAAGTTTCTACCTTACCAGTTACATGCATGACTTCTATGTCACTCTTACATTAGAAATATCTCATATCATACTCCTATTCTCCTATGCTATATTCTCCATATCATATATATAGGGATATGTGTCCTATCAGTTTTGGCCTCTACATATTATGTGCATTAGCTTCTGATCATCTTTGATTTATGCTTTGCACCCTCCTAACATCATCTCCTCTAAAAATTATGGCTTGTCCTCAAGACATGCCCTGCTCCAATTGAAAGTATTTCTTGAGTCTAGCACCATTGGCATATCCAACTGATATTTGACCCTCCATGTTCTTCAGTATGACTACTATGAAATCTGCATTTGCTTCAATATAGAACGGTCCTAGCCACCTTATCTTTAGTTTTCCTTGCTTCTTAAACTTGCTGTCACCTTCCTTAAATGTCTTGTTCCTCAAGTTTCTATCATGCCAAGCTTTCTATCTTTTCATTTCCAAGTTCATATTATATGCTGCTATCAATCCATCCTCATCCATTTTCTCCAGTTCCTCAATCCTTTGTGTGAGAGAGTCTTCTTCATTCATATTGAGGGTCTGGGTAGTGCAAAAAATTGGCAGTATGAAGTGTACCGGTATTGTAGCATCTATTCCATACACCATTTCATAGGGATAAAAAAGATGAAGAAGATAATGATGGCAAGGAGATCCCTAATGTCACTTTGGAGTCCACTAATTTATGGGGCAATCTTGATGACCAAGACCCTCCTCCTTCTAGTGTTATAGCTCTCTGCTACTTATTGGCATGTTGTTATTTCTTTTTTCTCCAGGTGTTCCTTAGTTGGACTTTGGGGTGTGACATCATGTACCCACTCTTTTTTGTGAATATGTGTAATGTTGTTTAAATCATAATATAGATGCTTATTCATAAAAAAAATTGTCTAAATTTATATCTTCTGCATAACATTTGAGAACAATGGCATAAATTTGTTTCCCAAATCAACTTCCTTCAAAAGGCACTCTTCTAGCAGTATAGATGCCACTTCTTCTGGATATGCCGTACAAAACTTCACAAGCCTCCTCAAATTTGCAATAGCCTATTTTGTAACACCTAGAGGTAGATATCAGTGTCATTTTAAAACAGGGCCAGTCTTCACAATGCAAATAGTAACTCTTAAAAGTAAAACTCCCACAATTGAACAATTCAAGAATCAATGCATTTTTACTTTGAAGTAGGTAAAATATTTATATTGTCAATAGAGTTGACATAGAGATGTTAGCAAGGAGGTAAATCAAATTGACAGAGCAATCTTGGAACAGGTGCAAATTTACAGAAAGAGTAGCGGGCATAAACATGATTCAAAAGAACCCTTTGCAAGTCACCGTGGACTGGGGTGGCAACTTTGATAAGCCATATATTTAATCATATATACACTAAAACTAAACTATAAAATCCATAGCAGTAGTAAGAAACAGAGATTTAACAATGACTTCATAAAACTGCTTCTATATTTTATAATTTGTCTATAATGTAGCCAAGGAAGATTAAAAAATGAAAAAGAAAAAGATGAGCCATCTTAAATCCTATTCAAAAGATTTAGACAAACAAACATGTTGGAAAATTGAATTTCATTAGAATAGGTGTGTACCTAACGTACACACTAAGGAATCAACATTACATCATTCCAACGTTTTGGGCAGTGTATTGATTCTCTTGTGGAGAGATGCCTCTGGCAATATTTTGCAACAATATAAATTTCACATATGTTTTCTATTCTTGGATTGAGATGATAGTTGCACTAACTTGACTTTTTAGGAATTATCAAAATATATTGTTATTATTATTAAATTTTTATAGATTCAGCCAGGCATCCAATTCTCATATTAAGGAATTTTGTCATGTCAATGAACATTCGATTTGTAAGTATGATTATCAAGTAAATAACATTATAAAATTTTATATGAAATCAAATGTACCTATCCCTACAACCTACTAACCAATGTCAGAAAAACATTGAAACAACAGTGTCCATTTACACTTTTCAATAATCATGCTCATGGTAAGGTGTCGAACTACACCAATAGACACCAAGTTTTAGTATATATCAAGAATCTGAATGGGGATGAAGATCAATGTTCACCCAAAGCACATGGCAGCCCACACTATCATGAGAATAGTGTTTGTGAAATGGAACAATTTGGAAGGAGTCGATGAAAATATGAGAAGTGTTCAAATGGCTAGAAGAAATGTAGCAATAGGCAAAAGCGATTAGGTACTCTTCACATAAGCAATAATAAACATGTGGAACCCATAACCAACATTAAGGTAATAAGCAAAGCTACAATTATATTAGGTTAATTGAAGAACTGCAACTTCTCACAAACAACTTCATGTACACAATGGCAAGGTAGCCAATCCTCAATAGTAAAACCGCTCGCAGCAAAGAAAGAACAAGTGGAAAAAAATTAACACTATAATACAAGCAGTGTCAATGTTCACTAAGTGAAAATTAAAAATTTACTTTACAGGACCTTGTCATTGACCCGCACTAACATGAGGACCTGCATAAATGTTGCCAATATTTAATTACAATATAGTAGGGTAAAAGACCTTGGATTATAAAATGTAACTAAAAAATTAAGCCCCAAAAGAAATGTAAATGAAACAAGAGTAATTAAACTTAAGTAGTTAAACCATGAATGATATGAACAAAGTATAGGCCTGCAGATGAAGGACCCCTCAATTAAGCAAAGATCTGATAAAGATCAATCTACGAGAACACAATAGATAAAAGGAACAAATATGTTGTTAAGAAGACAAGGCAACTTGAATTCATTTTATGTATCCCATCTGTAACTTGTATAGATACTCTTCTTCCCATGTTAAACAGTCATTAAGCCATTCCCCACTATAACTACGCCGTTCAAAATTTCTCCCATTTGATTCATCAGACTCAAATACTATAAAATCAAAATATTTTACATGAGTCTCATTTGCACACCATTTCGAATTGGGCCTTTATCTTAAGCGTACATGCTTAAAGCACATAAGAATAAATAATTGATGGCATCTTGAATAGATTGAAATAAAAATGTATGAAATATAATTGAACATGAGTACTTCTATTATAACTTCATACAAGTAAGTACCTTCATTTAAAAAGCAAGCTCATACACCAGTAAATATCTCATCAGGATCAATATATTGTTGACTGATGATATGTGGAATCAGATTCTCTTTCCTGTGACCAAAAAAGGTGTCAGGAAGCTATGAAAGTTTAAAGCTTTATAAAAAGGAAAACATATAAACAACTACTTGTCCTCATCTACCTTGCCCATGATGGTATGAATTCCCCTTGAGCAACATCATCATCGCTGTCATCCTCATCTGGACCTTTACAAGGTAATATTTCATAAGATTCAATATTGATGTTGGATTTTGATGATTGATCTGAATTTGTATTACTGCCCAACATTGACTGCCCTTCTATTTCATGTGTACCTTCTGCACAATTAGTTGACATTCTTAACACCTGTTACAGTACCATAAACAAAGTTGAAAACATCAATTGTACCTTAAGAATGAACCAGTATAGACAGTCTCCAAGAATCTTGCATACAAGTTAGAAGTTCTTGTTAGTTGTCACAATTATACATAAAATTAGATGAACACTATCTGAATTGGTAAGTTGTACCATTTTACCTTTCCAGCACAAGCCTTTTGGGCCTGAAGTGAAGTTTTGTGATGCTCATGGACTTCTTCCACATGTTTCACATACTTTGATGCAAATTTGTTAGGTTTTGCACCCTCTATCTGTGGTCTGTGCTGAGCAGCTTTCTTTACTTTTTCTATACGGTGCTGCTTCTTTGCCTCTTCCTCCATTGTATTCCTCTTACCAGCTACCAAAGCTTGGTGTCTCTGTTCTTTTGCCTTGTGCTTTGCACGAAGTTGCTCCTGAAGTTCCTTTTGCTGCTTCTGTGTTGCTTCCAATCGTTTCTTCCATTTTTCCTCATGGTCTCTCCTATTCATCTCTTGCATTTTCCTCTTATTTGCTTCAATCTCTTCTACATTTTTCTTCCTTTCTTCCTCTTTCTGTCTTTTCTCCATTTTTCTGATCTTATCTTCCTCCAATTTAATCCTTGCTTCCAAAGCTCTTCTCAACTTGAAATCAACGCCAATGCGAGAAGTGGCTATCTCGGAAGAACTTTCCAAGTGAGATTTCTGCAAGGAGCATCCCACTAGTTTTTTTTTGGCCATGCCACTTGATATTGATTTATTCTGCATCTCGCTCTTTCTATTTTGTTCTCTTTGACAATCTATAATCGACAATCATTGTTTAGAGAGTTGAAATTTAATCAATATTTAATAGCAATTAGAAACAAGCTTTCACAAAATAAATTGCGTAGACACGATTAATTGATGTTTTAGGCCACTCTATGCAACCCATCAACAATCAGCACAACAAGTGACAAGAATTACAACTTAGAGGCTCACAAGTTTACTAAAGAAAGGCTCAAATATCTAAAATTTACCTGAAGTCTGATGAAATCCATAGTACCTGAAATTTACTCACAAAAAACTCCACATCGAAGAGCAACAAGAATACGAGCAATCAAGTATAAACTAAGCAACAAGACTGGAGAGCTGGTTGTTGTAGGACAAATTTAGTACGATTTCGTTAACGTAAGGCTGAAGCATTCGCTGCCAAATGTGAAATGTGCACTGTGTAGGGAGAGCAAGCCTTGGCGAAATGTGAAATTGTTACGCAGAGTGTAGAGTGTAAATTTTCTCCATCCCACTCCCTTTCCATCATAACAGAGCAAAATGCTAATGGTCATTTCATCAACAGTCGCCAAAAATCTGCAGAGAATAATGTCTGCCAGTATTAAATTGAAATTAAATGGAGTGATATAATATACTAACGGTAAGTTCGTCAGCAGCCCATGCAAGACCAAAAATCTGCAATGAGTAAATGAAAGTTAAAGGAGAGATGATTTTATAGCCCGTGAACCGTGCCCTCCTCAAAGCATTAGTGGCTAAAATTCTTGAAGAGATTGTCTTTCCACGTGGTACTTGTTTTTCCATTCGAGAGTTGATATGGCTGATTTTAAAATTACAGAATAATGGGGGTGTCTTGGTTTAGTAAGGGCAGGAATGGTGTTAGAATACTCTTTGGCTTCGGGTGATGAAACATTACTTCCACACTAACCAAGCCTAGACAATGGTTATTGTTTCTCCCACGTCATCTTCAATGTGGAAGCACTCATTTATTCCATCTGTAGAAGAAGTTGGCCTTGGTCAAGTAGGATCAAACCAACATATTTTTTTTTCTTGAAATTCCAAACTTGTAAAATCTTTTTCATTCATCTGAATTGCCATTGGAGACATTCTTTTAAGAGACTCCTCCTAGTTGCTGAGGCTCTTGGATGTATCTTCTATCTTCCTCTCAAACATTATAGACCTAACTTAGAATCAAGATTTTGTGGTGGGATTATGTGACTCCTGAGCTCAATAACTATGTTGTGGATGAAGGATATGTTTTTGCTTCCTCTTCACATCGCGGCTAGGTTTTGTGTTGCCAGCTTCTCTCCTATCTTTTTTTCTTGGCCTCTATGTTTATGGCCTTTCTGGGTTTTTTCTATCAGTCATTTGTGGTGGGATTATGTATACAGAACTTTGTTTTTTCTCTCTTAATACAGTAGGGTGACTTTGTCACTTTTTTTGAAACATATATATTAACTAAATATATATAATTATACTAGATTTCTTCTATGTTAATTTATATAGTATTATATATAAAGCTAAAGTTCCTTTAGGCCTCCTTGCAGAGAGATGAAACGCTAAATATATATTATTAAATTATATATTATTATAATATTATTATTATATAATTTAAATTATATAATATAATAATATTATTTTTAACTCTAACCTTAATTATCATTTAATAACTCTAACTCTAATGATCATTTTAAACCCTAATACTACGTATAAGAATATATAATATTATAATAATAATACTATAAAAATATAAATATTATTATATTATATATAATAATATATAATATATAATTATCTTATATCTTAAAAATATTATTATTAATATAATATTAATTATTATAAACCCTAACTATGTTAAATCATAATTATTATAAACCTTAATTATTTTAAACCCTAATTAATTAAACTCTATTTATTTTAAATATTAATCCTAATTATTTTATATCCTAAATATTTTAAACCGTAACCCTAATTTTGACTGTGATTGTAATACTGTCCCTAATTCTATCCCTAACCCTAATCTTAATTATAATTGAAACCCTAATTGTAACCCTAAATTTTTGGTTATTTATTTCCTTCTACATACTTAACTAACTTTTTTGGTTATATATATTTTCCCTAATTGTAACCCTAATTCTAATCGTAACCCTAACCCTAATTATATCCCTAACCCTAACCTTAATTATAACCCTAACCATAATTTTATTCATAGCCCCAACTGTAATTCCAACTCTAACCCTAACATCTTTTTCTGGTTAAAAATATTTACCCTAGTTGTAACCCTAACTCTAATTTTATCCCTAACCCTAATTCTATTTGTAACCCTAACCCTAATTGTACTTGTAACCCTAACACTAATTGTAACATTGACCCTAACCCTAATTCTAATTATAACCCTAAACCTAATTCTAACATTGACCCTATTTTTATCTATAACCCTAATTCTAACCCTAATCTTAATTTTATCACTATCCCCAACCGTAATTCCAACTCTAACCCTAACAATTTTTTTGGTTATAAATATTTTCCCTAATTTTAATCGTAACTCTAATTCTATCCCTAACCCTAATTCTATCTTTGACCCTAACCCTAATTGTAATTGTAACCCCAATCTTAACCATATGTTTTTTGTTATATATATTTTCTCTAATTATCTATTTGTTTGCCTCTTTCTCTCCTATCTATATCTCTATCTTTTGCACTCTCTATATCTCTCATGCATTTCCCCTCCCTCCCTCTCTTTGTCTCTTTGTCTTTGTCTCTCTCTTCCTCTCTTTGTCTTTATCTCTCTCTTTGTCTCTTTTTATCTCTCTCATTGGCCCTATTTTTATCTATAACCGTAATTCTAACCCTAATATTAATTTATCCCTAACCCCAACTGTAATTCCAACTCTAACCCTTACATTTTTTTCGGTTAAAAATATTTTCCCTAATTGTAACCCTAACTCTAATTTTACCCCTAACCCTAATACTATCCCTGACCCTAATCTTAATTGTAATTGTGACCCTAATCTTAACCATATATTTTTTGATTATATATATTTTCTCTAATTATCTCTTTGTTTGCCTCTTTCTCTCCTATCTATATCTCTATCTTTTGCATTCTCTAGATATCTCTCATAGTTTTTTCCCTCCCTCCCTTCTCTTTCTCTCTTTGTCTTTGTCTCTCTCTTCCTCTCTTTTGATCTCTCTTTTCTTTTGTATCTCTTATTTCTAGCTCTATCCCTCTTTCTCTATTCCCCCTAACTCTAATTCTATTTGCAACTCTAATTTATCAGTAACCCTAATTATATCCTTAACCCTAACCATAATTGTAATTATAACCCTAACCCTAATTCTAACTGTAAGACTAATTCTAACCCTAATTCTAATCCCCCTCTTTCTCTAATCCCCCTCTCTCTCTTGCCCCACGTCCCTCGCCACTTTTCTTCTCCACTTCTTTGTAACTCCCCTCTCTTTAACAGTTTAATGTAATCTTGTTCCTAAACCTATTCAAACTCATGGCTATCCTCATAGTCGTATATATATGTTGGTATATATATTTCCTTCACAATCTAAGTTCATTTACATTATCATGTTTTGCTTGTGCACATAACCCTAACCCTAAATCTATTATATGCTAGTATTTCTAGTTAGATTTAACCCTAATTCTAATCGTAACCCTAACCTTGATTATATCCCGAACCCTAACCCCAATTCTAACCCTAATCATAATTTGATTCATAACCCCAACTATAATTCAAACTCTAACCCTAACCTCTTTTTTTGGTTAAAAATATTTACCCTAGTTGTAACCCTAAATCTAAATCTATCCCTCACCCTAATTATATCCCTAACCCTAACCCTAATTGTACTTGTAACCCAAACACTAATTGCAACATTGACCCTAACCCTAATTCTAATCCTTACCCTAATTATAAATATAATTCTAAACCTAATTTTAACATTGACCCTATTTTTATCTATAACCCTAATACTAACCCTAATATTAATTTTATCCCTAACCACAACTATAATTCCAACTCTAACCCTAACACTTTTTTGGTTATAAATATTTTTTTTCTATCAGTCATTTGTTGTTGGATTATGTATATAGAACTTTGTTTTTTCAATCTTAATACAGTAGGGTGAATTTGTCACTTTTTTTGAAATATATATAGGTATACTAGATTTATTCTATGTTAATTTATATAGTATTATATATAAAGTTAAAGTCCCTTTAGACCTCCTTATAGAGAGATGAAACACTAAATATATATTATTATAATATTATTATTATAATATTATTATTATATTATATAATTTAAATTATATAATATAATAATATTATTTTTAACTCTAACCCTAATGATCATTTTAAACCCTAACCCTACTTATAATAATATGTAATATTATAAAAATATAAATATTATTATATTATATATAATAATATATAATATATAATTATATTATATATTAAAAATATTATTATTAATATAATATTAATTATTATAAACCATGACTATTTTAAATCTTAATTATTATAAACCTTAATTATTTTAAACACTAATTAATTAAACCCTATTTATTTTGAATGTTAATCCTAATTATTTTATATCCTAAATATTTTAAACCTTAACCCTAATTTTGATTGTGATTGCAATCCTATCCCTAATTCTATCCCTAACCCTAATCTTAATTCTAATCGAAAGCCTAATTGTAACCCTAAATTTTTTGGTTATTTATTTCCTTGCACATACTTAGCTAACTTTTTTGGTTATATATATTTTCCCTAATTGTAACCCTAAATATAATCGTAACCCTAACCCTAATTATATCCCTAACCTAACCCTAATTCTAACCCTAATCATAATTTTATTCGTAGCCCCAACTGTAATTCCAACTCTAACCTTAACATCTTTTTCTGGTTAAAAATATTTACCCTAGTTGTAACCCTAACTCTAATTCTATCCCTAACCCTAATTCTATTTGTAACCCTAAGCCTAATTGTACTTGTAACCTAACACTAATTGTAACATTGACCCCTAACCCTAATTCTAATTATAACCCTAAACCTAATTCTAACATTGACCCTATTTTTATCTATAACCTTAATTCTAACCCTAATCTTAATTTTATCCCTATCCCCAATCGTAAATCCAACTATAACCCTAACAATTTTTGGTTATAAATATTTTCCCTAATTTTAATCCTAACTCTAATTCTATCCCTAACCCTAATTCTATCTTTGACCCTAACCCTAATTGTAATTGTAACCCTAATCTTAACCATATATTTTTTGTTATATATATTTTCTCTAATTATCTCTTTGTTTGCCTCTTTCTCTCCTATCTGTATCTCTATATTTTGCACTCTCTATATCTCTCATGCTTTTTCCCTCCCTCCCTCTCTCTTTGTCTCTTTGTCTTTATCTCTCTCTTCCTCTCTTTGTCTTTATCTCTCTTCCTCTCTTTGTCTATGTCTCTCTCTTCCTCTCTTTTTATGTCACTCATTGACCCTATTTTTATCTATAACCCTAATTCTAACCCTAATGTTAATTTATCCCTAACCCCAACCGTAATTCCAACTCTAACCCTAACAATGTTTTTGGTTATAAATATTTTCCCTAATTGTAAATCTAACTCTAATTTTATCCCTGACCCTAATATTAATTGTAATTGTGACCCTAATCTTAACCATATATTTTTTGGTTATATATATTTTCTCTAATTATCTCAACATTTGCCTCTTTCTCTCCTATCTATATCTTTATCTTTTACACTCTCTAGATATCTCTCATGGATTTTTCCCTCCCTCCCTTTCTCTTTGTCTCTTTGTCTTTGTCTCTCTCCTCCTCTCTTTTTATCTCTCTTTCCTTTTATATCTCTTATCTCTAGCTCTATCCCTCTTTCTCTATTCCCCCTAACACTAATTCTACCTGTAACTCTAATTTATCAATAGCCCTAATTATATCCTTAACCCTAATAGTAATTGTAATTATAACCCTAACCCTAATTCTAACTACAAGACTAATTCTAACCCTAATTCTAATCCCCCTCTTTCTCTATTCCCCCTCTCTCTCTTGCCCCATGTCCCTCCCCACTTTTGTCTCTCCACTTCTTTGTAACTCCCCTCTCTTTAACAGTTTAATGTAATTCTGTTCCTCAACCTATTCAAACTCATGGCTATCCTCATAGTGGTATATATATGTTGGTATATATATTTCCTTTACAATCCAAGTTCGTTTACATTATCATGTTTTGCTTGTGCACATAACCCTAACCCTAAATCTATTAGATGCTAGTATTTCTAGTAAGATTTAACCCTAATTCTAATCATAACCCTAACCTTTATTATATCCCCAACCCTAACCCTAATCATAATTTGATTCATAACCCCAACTGTAATTCAAACTCTAACCCTAACATATTTTTTTGGTTAAAAATATTTAGGTAGCTAGTTGTAACCCTAACTCTAACTCTATCCCTAACCCTAACTATATACCTAACCCTAACCCTAATTGTACTTGTAACCCTAACACTAATTATAACATTGACCCTAACCCTAATTCTAATCCTTACCCTAATTCTAATTATAACTCTAAACCTAATTTTAACATTGACCCTATTTTTATCTATAACCCTAATTCTAACCCTAATATTAATTTTATCCCTAACCACAATTGTAATTCCAACTCTAACCCTAACATTTTTTTGGTTATAAATATTTTCCCTAATTGTATTCCTAACTCTAGTTCTATCCCTAATCCTTATTCTATCTTTGAACGTAACCCTAGTTATAATTGTTACCCTAATATTTTTTTTAATAAAAAGGGGGTAAAAATTTATTCAATCAATAAAGATCTAGGAATACAAGGAGCAAGGCCAAAAGCAAGCAAGGCTCAAATAGAAAATAACCAACACAGAGAAACAAGTCCTCAAAACAAGAAAACTAGGATCTTGATCCAGGACCATGACTATCCTCATGAATTAGCATCTTCAATTTTCTAAGCACAATCATCAAGAAGATGCTCCCAATCATCAACCTTCTAATCATCCTTAAACTCGGAAGCCCATTTAGATAAACAATTAGCAACATTGTTCTACTCACGAGGGGTATGAACAAAGGACACTACCTCCAACAAACTATTTAACTGATAATTTGTTGTACCATCAAACTCAATTACCAATTCACCCCATCAAGGTGCTTCTTATTCTATAAATTAATCACCACCTAAGAGTCTGATTCACAAATAATCTTATGCCAGCCAATGGCACACACCTTCAACAAGGCAATAAGAATTGCAAGGGCCTCCATGAGATTATTAGTCTAGTGGCCTTGATATCTAGAGAAGAAAGAGAGGACAACCCCAAAGCTATCTCTCCCCATGCCTCCCACACTAGTATAACCTAGATTACCCCTGGAAGAGCCATCTTTGTTAAATTTCAAGATCCCATTAGGAGGCAAGGACCACCTACCATCACACCAAATTTTCCTACTAGGGTTTCTCCTCCTATTTGGACAAGTCTTTCTAGAGCTCAGCCCATTCAAACCTAATCCCTGCATCACCACTGCCTCCCTAGCATCTAGAGGAGCCACATCCTCACAATTAGTCAAAATCCTAAAGCATACCCAAGACTCGCTGCCAAACTTGTAACTTCGTAAAATTTTTATCCTGAAAAATCCTACAATTCCTCTCTAGCCAAATCTACTAGAGGATGCATGAAGGCCCAATAGTCCACACCAACTAGAGAGGGAAAGAATGAGCAAGGGGCCTTCCCAAGGATCTCCAAAACTCTGTGAGGGATAGAGAATGCACACAAGAGTGCCTCCGTACCACCCACAAAAAATGCCAAATAGATTTAGAGAAAGCACATTGAAAGAAAAAATGTGTAGAGGACTCTTCGCTACTACCACAGAGATAGAAATTTGAGGGCCCCTAAAAGCCTCGCTTCAAAAGATTATCCCAAGTAAGACACCTATTACGAGCAACCAGCCACAAGAAAAAATTACACTTAGGCCAAGTGAACTTATTCCAAACATGTTTCCACCTAGGGACTTCATCCTCCACATATTTTCTTCTATCCAACTCCTGATAGCCAACTGCCACTTAGAAGGCCCCTTTTGGATCAAAGCCCAAGCCAAAATATCCCTCTTCTGCAAGGAGCTAATTGTAAGCCTAATCTTAACCATATGTTATTTAGTTATATATATTTGCTCTAATTATCTCTCTGTTTACCTCTTTCTCTCCTATCTATATCTCTATCTTTTGCACTCTCTATATCTCTCGTACTTTCTCCTACCTCCCTCTCTATTTGTTTGTTTTTCTTTGTCTCTCTTCCTTTCTTTGTCTATGTCTCTCTCTTCCTCTCTTTTTATGTCACTCATTGACCCTATTTTTATCTATAACCCTAATTCGAACCCTAATCTTAATTTTATCTCTAACCACAACCATAATTCCAACTCTAACCCTAACAATTTTTTGGTTATAAATATTTTCCCTAATTGTAACCCTAACTCTAATTCTATCCCTAACCCTCATTTGATCACTGACCCTAAATCTAAATGTAATTGTAACCCTAATCTTAACCATATATTTTTTGGTTATATATATTTGCTTTAATTATCTCTTGGTTTGCCTCTTTCTCTCCTATCTATATCTCTATCTTTTGCACTCTCTATATCTCTCCTACTTTCTCGCTCCCTCCCTCCCTCCCTCCCTCTCTCTGTCTCTCTTCTTCTCTGTCTTTATCTCTCTTCATCTCTTTTTATCTCTCTCATTGACCCTATTTTTATCTATAACCCTAATTTTGATTTTATCCCTAACCCCAACTGTAATTCCAACTCTAACCATAATAATTTTTTTCAATATAAATATTTTCCCTAATTGTAATTCTATCCCTAACCCTAATCTATCCATAACCCTAACCCTCATTATAATTGTATCCTTAATCTTAACCATATGTTTTTGGTTATATATATTTTCTCAAATTATCTCTCTGTTTGCCTCTTTCTCCCCTATCTATATTTCTATCTTTTGCAGTCTCTATATCTCTCATGCTTTCTCCCTCCCTCCCTCTCTTGGTCTCTTTGTCTTTGTCTCTCTTCCTCTCTTTGTCTTTATCTCTCTTTCCCTCTATATCTCTTATCTCTATCTCTCTGATCTATATCTCCATCTATTGCACTCTCTATATCTCTCATTCTTTCTCCCTCCCTCCCTCTCTCTTTGTTTCTTTGTCTTTGTCTCTCTCTTCCTCTCCTTTTATCTCTCTTTCCCTCTATATCTCATATCTCTAGCTCTATCCCTCTTTCTGTATTCCCCCTAACTCTAATTCTATCCCTAACCGTAAATTATCAGTAACCCTAAATATATCCTTAACCATACCATAACTATAATTATAACCCTAACCCTAATTCTAACTATAACACTAATTCTAACCCTACTTTTAATCCCCCCTCTCTCTCACCCCACGTCCCTCCCCACTTATATCTCTCCACTTCTTTGTTCTCCTTTCTCTAACACTTTAATGTAATATTGTTCCTCAACCTATTCAAACTCATGGCTATCCTCATTGGTATATATATTTCCTTCACAATCCAAGTTCATTTACATTATCATGTTTTTCTTATGCACATAACCCTAACCCTAAATCTATTATATACTAGTATTTCTAGTTAGATTTATATTATATTTTCTCTTTAATAGTGATCATACAAAATAAATAAAATAATAATTAACTATCTTTAACTCTATATTTATTTTTGAATATTTTGCTAAGAATCTATTTTTTATTAATAAAAAAATTTAATTATTCATTTAAAAATGTCCATAAAAGGAATACAATCCAATGAGCTCCTCTTGCTTACATTTTACTAAGTATTTGTAATCATCCTACTTTTTTAGTACCTTTTTGTGGAGCAATTTCTTTGAAAGCTATTTTTATTTGGTCTCATTATTTCTATAAAAGACAAAATATCTCTATATTTATTTTTGAATATTTTATTGACAATATATTTTATTATTAATAAAAAACATTTAATTAATCATTTAAAATAGATAAAAGGAATACAATCCAATGATCATCTCTTTCTTACATTTTACTAAGTATTTGTAATGTTCCTACTTTTTAGTGCCTTTTTGTGGAGCAATTTCTTTGAAAGCTATTTTTATTTGATCTTAATGTTTTTATAATACAAAATATCTTTATATTTATTTTTAAATATGTTGTTGACAATCTATTTTATTATTAATAAAAAACCTTTAATTAATCATTTAAAAATAGATAAAAGGAATACAATCCAATGAGCTCTATGGAACATTTCAATAGCATTTGCTTCACAGAATCAGTCAAAATCATAGTTCTTGCAACTACATTTTAAATTTAGGAGCATTAGCTTGAAATCTAAAAGGAAATTAAGGGATGTCGTGCTTTGAGAAAAGGTACAACATTAAAAAAAATGAATGGAAACCCAGAATTTGTAGCACAAATAAATGACAAAAAAAATATTTTCAAAGCATACGTTTGAAGAGTAATAACCTTGAATGGCAATGATCAATCTATGAGCTACTTCTATATATACACAAAGCTCTCTCTTTATTAAAGTCTAGAAAGAGGTCATAATCAATCTTTTTTGCATCTATATGCCATGTATCACATGAATATTAATTCTGCAATCCTATGTAAACAACCTAACCAAGTTGGTTCCATAGACAAGTCAAATTACCAGGAGAATTTTCTTAGTCTACTATAATAGTAGTTGTACATAGCCATTTTGAGATTCAAGGTCAATGCTCAGTCACACAGATTAACATTTACACCTCTTGACCTTTGAATGAAAACTTACACATCTCCAGAGCAATAGCCTAGACTTTATCACTCACAATTGATTCCTCAAAGCACAATGTGAGAAATACTTTCATTAAGAATTAACTTTTCTATCAATTAGACTCAAAATTTTGACAATCCTTCATTTAAATTTGCATTCTAGACAATCACTCACTTATATGTGGAACATTTTAACAAAATTTGCTTCACAACATCAGTCAATCATTGGTCCTTAATCAATATTTATGCCCCAAACACAAGGGTCCTGAGGAAAACTTTGTGGATGGATCTGTCTACTCTCCTTTCCAATTCCCCCTGTTCTCTCTGGATGTTGACGGGAAACTTTAACACTCCTTTATATCCTTCAGAGAAAACTGGGGGTATTCTTGACTACTCTGATAGTATGTTTGATTTTGCTGATTTTATCAATAGCTTTGGGTTGTTGGATGTGGAGCTTCAGAATAAGAAATTTACTTGGTCCAACAAAAGAAGAGCGGATCAAATGATCCAAATCAAATTGGATAGATTCCTTATTTATAATAACTAGGATAATCATTCTAATCTTAGCCTGGTGGCTTTACCAAGAACTATTTCTGATCATTATCTTATTCTCCTCAATTAGGTGGTCCAGCATAAGTGGGGTCCCTTCCCATTCAAATTTGAAGCTATGTGGATTAAACACAAAGATTTTAGGAGTCTCCTGATTAATTGGTGGTGACTTCCGGTTCAAGGTACTCCTATGTTTAGGTTGGTTAAGAAGCTCTTATATATTAAACAAGAGGTCCGTGGCTGGAACAAATATAGTTTTGGTAATGTGTTTGTTCAGAAGAAGACCATTTCAAGAAAATTCACTGACCTTCAAAATAGAATGGCTCAGGGAGTTTATATGGAGGATATTGCCCAGGAGGAAAGTAATCTAATCTCTAATTGGAAGAACCTTATGAATAAAGAACTCTTCTGGAAACAGAAGTCCAGAGTTCAGTGGCTCAAAGAAGGGGATCGTAATACTGCATTTTTTCATCTCTCAACTATAAAACATAGGAAAGATAATTCTACTTCTAAACTTTGTTTGGAGGATGGTAATACTATCATGGATGACAATGAGATTGGTAATCAAGCTCCTTTGTTCTTCTAGAATTTGCTATCGGAACAAGCTGACAATGTTGTCAATGGGCAGATAATGGACCAGTTCCTTGATAAAATTCCCTCTTTGATTACTGTGGAGGATAACATTGAAATGTTGAAACCTATTTCTGAAGAAGTTCATGCTTTTTATTCTCCATGGGTCCCTTTAAAGCCCCAGGACCTGATGGCTTTCCTCTGATATTTTTCCAGGAAATTGATATTGTGAGCTATGATGTTACTGCTGCTATTAGGGATTTCTTTAGAACTGGTAAACTTCTAAAGAAGATCAACAATACTTTTATTTTTCTTGTTCCCAAGAAGCCAAATCCTGTGTTGCTTTCTGATTTCAGACCTATAAGTTTGTGTAATACCATTTATAAGTTGTGCACCAAACTGCTTGTTCTAAGATTTCAACCTTTCCTGGATAAAATTATTTCCTCTTCTCAGAAAGGCTTTGTTCCTGGAAGGCAAATTTTAGATGTTATTACCACTCATGAAACTATCCACTCTATGGCAAAGAGCAGGATCCTTGGTATGGTTCTAAAGCTTGACATTTCTAAGGCCTATGATAGAGTCTCTTGGCAGTTTCTTTTTAAGGTTATCCAAAAGTTTGGTTTTAATGATAAAGTCTCTCTTCTCATTCAGGAAGTTGTTACCACTGCTAAATTTTCTATCCTTGTTAATGGTGTCCCTAGAGGCTTTTTCTCTCCCATGAGGGGGATTAGACAGGGCGATCCTCTTTCCCCATATTTATTTATCATGATGGCTGAAGCCCTTGGGAGATATGTTCACTCTAAGGTTCTTTCCAAGGAAATTGTGGGTATTAAACCTGCTTCTTCTCTGCCTTCTATGTCTATACAGTAGTTTGTGGATGATACCATCCTCTTTGGTATCTTGTTAATTTTTGAAGCTCGAAGTTGGAAGAATATTCTCAATGACTATGCCAAAGCTTATGGTCAAAACATTAATTTTCAGAAAAGTAATGTTTATTTCTTCAATACTCAGGATGATCTCCAGAGAAAAATCATTAACATTCTTGGTTGTGCTAAGGCTGATCTTCCTACTGTCTACCTTAGCCTTCCATTAACTGTTAAAGAAGTTACCCCAAGTTTTTGGAATGGTATTCTGGAAAGAACTCAGAAGAAGTTGATTGGCTGGAAGGGCAAGCTCCTGAGTAGTGCTAGAAAATTGCAGCTTTTACAGGCTTCTCTCCAAGCTATTCCTACTTATTTCCTATCTCTATTTAAAATGCCTAAGTATATAGCTGACAAATTGGAGCAGATACAAAGGAATTTTTTATGGACAGGTGTGGAAGAAAAAAAGAGAATGTCTCTTGTCAAATGGGAGAAGGTTTGCCTTCCCAAAACTCATGGGGGTCTTAACATCAGATCTATAAGAAATATGAATAAATCCCTTCTTACTAAAATTAACTGGAATCTGGTGAATAGCCATAAAGAATGGGGATACATTATGCAAGCTAAGTATTTGCACAGTGCTGACAATTTAAGTTTCCTTTATCAGGAGGGGCTTCCTCAGGGCTCAGTTATTTGGAACAAAATGCTGAATTCTGGAAGTTTAATAAAACAGGGTCTTAGGTGGAAATTGGGGAATGGCAATACTATAAATTTTTGGGAGGACACTTGGGTTGCTGACAAAGCCCTTGTTACTTAGGGGGAATACGGGATTATTGCTGATGTTGCCAAACAGTTCTTTGGGTCAAAAGTCTGCCATTATATTTATTTTGAGAATGGTATCAGACTTTGGAAAAATCTTCTTGAGTGTTGTACTTTTCACCTTGAGGTTATTCTGAGAATGAGATCTATACAACAAATGTTGATGGGTACCAGAATCCATCTCTTTCCTAGAGAAGATGAGATGTATCGGTCACCTGATAAGAGAGGACTTTTCTCGGTTAACTCTGCTTACCATCTGCTAATCCCTGATGTTCATAAAAATGAGATTTGGAGGAAATTTTGGAACCATAAACTTATCCCCAAAGTTAATATGTTTTGGTGGGCTGTGGTACATAACAAGATTTTAACCCAGGGTAATTTGCAGAGGAGGGGCTTCTCTCTGGTGAATAGGTGTATTATGTGCCTTAAGGAAGAAGAAACTATCTCTTATTTAATCCTTCATTATGACTTTGCCAAGGAAATTTGGAGTACAATTCTATAGAATTTTGGCATTCAATGGGTCTGTAATCAAGCTATTAGAGAAGTCGTTGCTAATTGGCTTCCTACTTTTTCCCATCCTTGGGTTCTGGAGCTTTGGAACCAAAGTCTTCCCTTTATTGGTTGGACCTTATGGAAGGAATGGAATAACAGAAACTTTAGGGAAGCTATCAAGGACTCCTCTCAAGTTTATCAGTCTCTCTCTAAGCTTCTCATTGAAAGTGTTGTTAGCTCACACATCAAAACTACTGATAAACCACTCTCTCAAGAGGAAGAAAAAATTGCTGCCAATTGGAGAATTCTTAATCAAATTCTGGCTTATGATAATTCAAAACAGATATTGAGATTAAATACTAGATGGACTCCTCTGAGGTCCCATTGGCTCAAACTTAACTTTGATGGGGCTTCTAAGTCCAATGGAAGGGCTAGTGGTGGAGGGATTATCAGGGATGATAGAGGGGAGCTTGTTTCTACCTATGCTGGGGGGATAGGTATTCATAGAAATAATTATGCTGAAGCCTCTGCTCTCTTATGGGGAGTTAAATTGGCTATCTCTCTAGACATTTCTCATTTGCACATTCAGGGAGATTCTAAACTGATCATTGATGTTGTTACTAATGCTTCAATCTATGGGTGGAGACTTTAGGATATCATTGTGGATATCCAAATCCTTATTTAGAGGATTGCTAGAGTGGAGTTCTCTCATATCTACAGAGAGGGAAACAGAGTTGCTGATGCTCTTGCTGATTATGGTCAGCAATTTATAAATTGGCATTGTTGGCGCCAATATAATAATATCCCGTTAACATAAGGGAACTAATTCAAAAAGAGATGACTTGTCAAGGATTACTTATCACAGTGAAAGTGCCATCCTGGCTAGTCAGTTATTTAGGGAAAAGATGATGTGGCCTTCAAAGTGCAGGGTTATTATGAACTATTGTACTTTGCTGACTAATGCCATTTTGGCATTTTTTATCACTCACGTTAAGGTGAGTTGGATATGTGATAATGATAGTGAATTTATGAATATCATTTTTGAGCATGGGAAAGTTTGGAAATGATTGGAGATTGTGAAGGTCTTCAGGAAATTGATATCTCACGCATGTTAGTTCATTGCCTCATTTACTATTTCATCATTCCTTTCTGAGCATCTAGAATTATCTTGCGAAAACACTTTGTTCAAAAGTATCCTCGACTCTGTCTTCTCTGTGTTTTCGAGGGTAAGGAGATAATGGGGGGAGAAAGGATTCACACGAAGCCTATATCTTCTTGTGAATTTAAGGATAATGTTATTGTTTAGCATTATTGCAAGGAAGGTAACATCAGTCCTTTTCTGGAGTGCCTTAATGGTTTTGATGAAAACTTGTCTGTGCAGTGTGCCCTTTCGTGGCAAAATCATAGAGTTACCATGGGCAAAATTACTTTTGAAATCTCTGAACAAGTCATAGCCATGGCGACTGGCTTTCCACTAAGGATACTAAGTTGCAACGGAAAGCTAAGGTAGCTAACCATCTGAACCAAAATCTTTTTCTGGGGGAGGGAGAGGAATTAGTTCACTACCAGGGAGGGTTTGAATGGGCTAAGCTGCCAGAGCCATGGGATGAGATGTGCTTTCTTCTGATGAAATACTTCACATTGGAAGGTCATTTTACTAGGTTTTATAATTATCACCTCCCTTTGCTTAACCATTTTAGGCATAATGCTTTGATTATTTTTTGTTTGTACTTGATGTCTTCCCTAGGACACTCTATTTTCAGGGTTAAAGCTAAGTTTGAAAAGAAACCCTCTAAATGCCCTGTTCCTCTGCATCAAGGTCTCATCCTTCATTTATACAATTTTCATCTTGCTTTGAAGCCTCCTAAGCCAATTCAGACTCCAAGTATTGAGATCCCTGATAAAACCCACCCCATTTCTGCCACCATTTCTGAGGAACCTTGCCCTACCCCTGATTCCCAAAAATTGAAAGGGGTTTCTTTTTCTATGACCACTGAGGAGACCAAGGTGAAGGATATGCATACTCTGGCTTCTAAAGGGAGTGTGAAAAGAAAGAAAAGGAAACTCAGGGAGATGGATTCTAGTGGTGAAATTGTGGGGGACATTATTGGGACCCATAAGAATCTGAGCAGTGACTTTGTGGGACCTGGGAATAAACATAAAACCAAATTGGCTGCTAAAGATAAGAATGAGGGTTTCTCTTCTGGGGTAAGAAGGTTAGGAAGAATTGCTGGTAAGCCTTCTCCACAGGCTAAACTAATCGATTACTCTGAAAGTGCTTCTAAATCTTCCACTCAGGGGGATGATCAATTGAATTCCAAAGACATTGATGTCCAAGAGATCTTTGATGAGGCTACTGGTGAGGGTGAAGGGAAACATACTGATGACTTGGGAGGTGATGCTGGTGATCCTGTGGACAATGCTGGTGAAGGGGAGAGGATGACTGTGGAGGAGGTTGGAGAGGAGACTAAGGAGGAAGGAGATGACCAGAGGTATGATATTGTTTTTCTCAGGGATCAGGTGGAAGATCTAGAGCAAAAGGTTGCTTCTATGGGAGATTTCATAAAAAGCATGCTCTCTCACATGGCGATGCTCAACCTGACTCTGCTGCAGGAATAGGAGACTTGATCTAATGATGCAGAGATGGAGAAATTTAAGAAACTTGATGAAATTGTTGAATTTCTGGCTAAAGGCTGGGAGAATGTATCTCCCTAGTCTTGTTTCTCTCTATATTTTATGTTGTCTATATACTGCTACTTACTATCTCTTGGTAATAGGCTATGATTTATGTTAATGATGTAGTTGGTTTGGATGGCTCGTTTTGTTCTTGAGCCTCTGCTGTCTCTTTTTGTTATGTTGTTGTAAGGGTTCGGCCCCTAGTTGTTGCCAACTTATATAATCAAAAACATCAGTCAAAATCATAGTTCCTACAACTACATTTCTCAATCCATCTTTTTAACTTTTTTAGCCAAGTCAATATTAGTCATGGAAATGGTATCCATGATGGTTAGAAACAATGCTACTGCATTATTACCCTAATTTCTTTATGAGTGACATATATTGAAAATACTTAATACAAGCTTTAGAGAAGCAGGCGTTGAATAATAAATTTAAAACAAATCATTAAAAAAATCTGGAAATACAATCAACTGAAGAAAATTAAGTTGTTATTTTATCAGTTTCATTTTGTTGAAATTGTATTAACATACCAGTGCATATTCTATTCTATCCATTAGGCTCACAGGTAATCATCAACGAGGGCTCTTTGCTTGAATGAAATGCAAATTGACCTACACTTGTCTTCACATATGAATACCACTCCTATAAAAACATATGACACTCATAATACATAGAGAGAACAAAAGAAAATGAAGAAGTAAAAAATAGAATTGAGTGGATCCCACTACTTTGTACCTTCTTAAAAGGATTTACTAGTTTCTTGCATGGATTTGTTGTTGGCTTAGGCTTGTCTTTTTCTCAGGCTTGAGTGGTGATGAGATGCCCTTCCTTTTAGAAACTAACATAGCCTTCCCTAACGGATGTCAATTTCCTTTAGTGGTGCCAGTTCCTTCCACCTTCTTCAGAATTGGGTCAGTTTCCACTAACTACTCTCTTTCAAGCTTTCCTGCCAGCCATTCGATGAAGCTCTTCTTCTCTGCTTCCTTTGTTTGTGCCTTGGAAATGACCATCACCTTCACCATCAGTAGGGGAAGCCTCAAAGAAGCCATTGAGATTTTCTCTTAGAGAAAAATCAAGAACGTTAATTTCTATTCATGCTCACCTCAGAACTTGCAACTTGAAATTGTAAAGTATGAAATGTGATAATGGTGCTTCCCAAACCATAACTACCCACGACGAAGCCTTCCCTATATTCTCTCTTGGAATATGGGAGGTGATGGGAGGCAAGGGAAAGTATTCACTCTATAGTTTTTATATAGTTTAACTTTAAATATTTTACCTTGTGATAGGTTTGTACATGTCAATTTAAATCAAAGCCATAAAAATGTACACACATCTGCTTCGACTGTATAACGTCTCTCAGCGTAATTATAAAAATGACTATTTAATATAAATTAATTCATTGAAATATAATTAATTGTATTTAATTCTAACAATTAAAATGTATTATATAATTGTATCAAATTATTTTAAATAAATATTATATAACTAAAATTTCATATTATATAAAACTAAAATATTAATAACTTAATAAAAATATACATAAAACTTCACATGACAAGAGGGGAAGTTCATCCCTTGAGAACCATCTAATTGACCTAGTGAGGGTGTAATCCACCCAATGTACTCACAATAGAAAATTATAAACTTTAAACTAATGAGAACAATAGTGGTTTACATGGGGAAAGTATTTTAAGGAGAAAAAACCCACACTCAAAAAGTAGCTCAAAATATTATTCATAGGAAGAGAGGTTCCCACTTCTGATGGCTCAAACCAGGCATTGAAATCTTATTCATATCCAGTTCTTCAAGTTTTATAGTACTAATTAGGTCACATTATTGCTCTTGGAAAGGTAAATCATTACTTTTCTCTTTTATTAATAGGTTTCTTGGTTTCTTTCATAGTTTAGCAAAGAATTTGATTTAATTAGACTAGTCTTGATTTCATTCATTAGATTACATTTACTTTCATTCATAATTTCAACTCATAAGATTAGATTAAAAAATTGTCCCACAAAAATTACAAAAACATAGATTAGGTTGCATTTGAAAAATGCATATAGGTTGCACTCATATTTCAATTCTTAGCTAATTAGATAATATTTTAATTTGGAAAAAAAGGAAACAAATTTTTTTCATACATTTAGAGTGCATTCATAAAAAAATACAAAAATATTAGGAAAAATTAAAGCAAAACAAGAACAAAACCCTCAATCTCATCATAGGGTAAACATAACTAAAATCAAACATTCAAACAAGGAGAAAAACTCAATTCCATTACAAGGTTGAAAGAACAATTCAAACACACTCAAAAAATAATGTGAAGCACAACACTTCCCCTATTGTCAAGTATTCAATGTGCCCAGGCATTAGGGAAGATTGGATACAATCAATCCTCATTGAGATTGGGGAGAACCTCCTACATCCAATCCATCAACAAAACTTTCAAAAAATAAGAGAGGAATAAGAACATTAGTAGTGCATTAGAGACAAAAAAACCTTTGATTGAACAAATTTTACGAGACAAAGAAAGGAGATATGAACATTTTTCACTCATCAATAAATAAAATAACCTTCATGCTAGGCTTTAGAGACTTAGGACTCATGACCCTTTGGGTCATACAATTATAAAAACAACTAAAATCAAACATCTTTGGAAGAATACTCATCAAAAAACACACATATAACACAAAAACCAACCACCATCCATGATGTTCTACTTCATCAAGAATGAGAGAAGAATAACCCCTTGGTCCTACCTTCGCTTTTCTGGATCCTACCACATGAGTGGGAGTGACTAGGAGGTCATACTTAGCAATGAAGCCTATTCATTTGTCACATTGGAGTGTGACTCACCCTCAAATTATCTAGGTTACATTCTAAACAACAAATATTTTGATGAACTTGATGTGAAGAGAAAAACCTTTTGGGAGGAAGCTTTTTGCATTTCTATCATTTTTTCACACTTACATTTCACTCGTCACCTTTATCCTCTTTGCTCTTCATTCCATTTATTTCATCATGCCTAAGACACCCTTGAATATAATAGAATCCAAAGGAAATCTAGGCAAAATTCCCTCTAGAGAACCTAAAACACCTTCATTTGACAAATATGTGCCACCTAATCCATTGGAACCAATCAATAATTGCTATGATTTTGAAGACTTAGATTATGAGAATGATAGACAAGAGACTCATTGTTCTCTCACATTCGACAACCCTACTTGGGAACACAAATCTTTATCTCAACCAATACACTCTAACCATGGAAGAGCACATTAGTTGCTCATAAGATCATAAATCCATCAACCATCAACAAGCCATGTAGCAATAGCAGCACAATTAGATGACAAAGTGAGATGTTTAGAGAAACACTTGAAAGAAGATTGAGAGGCCCAATAGGCCTTACATATTACATATCAAGCTAAGTAATTTGAAAATGCCTTGAGAGAGCATGCAAATGGAGGAAACCATAAAAATTCACAATTGGAGAAGTGCAAAGAACGAGAGATACAACCCCTGCCAAACTCATAGCTACCCTAGTCTAACAAGTTAGGACATTAGAAGCCACATGAATAGAATAGCCTCCTCAAGATAAAAATGATTAAATAAATAGAATAAAGTAAACTCACAAACACTAGGGTCAAATAGGACCATAGGGAAATTCAAAATCCCTCTTATTTGAACTTTTATTTGTGCAATAAAAGTAATGATACAATTCAACAACTTCCACAAGTAACTATATTCTATCCAACTCATAACTTTAAATTTACTTAGAATTTTCCACAATCTCAATCAATGTACTCAAATATGTTTATATATCAAGGGCCAAATCGATAGGTCTCATCCACAGAGCCCATGTTCCTAACACTGAAATCTTAGAGCATGTTTTTAGGAACTTACCTTGAATACTTGGAAGAGCCCCAAGACCATAATATTTGTAGCATACTATTACCACGTCCTCTCCCAATCCTACCCAAATTGAAAGGGGAGGGAGACCTGAATTCTCATATAAAAGCTTACACAACTGCCATAAGAGAGCTTCTTTCTTTGGATAGGGTTGTATCAAGAATTTGTCCTAAAACACTTGAAGAGATTACTTTGGAATGGTATTATTATTTTCCTGAAGGCTCCATCCACTCTTTTCACCAACTCATAAGATATTTTTTCATGGTTTTCAATATGAACAAACTAGTCAAGATAAAAATTTGGGAATTCCTGACAGTGAAGCAAGATATCGATGAATTGGTGGCACATTTTCTATCTCAATGGAGACAATTGTTATACTCTTCAACAAGCACTCCCAATATCTACCATATAAATAACTATGTGAACTTTTCTTACACTCCCTCAATAGGGATATAAGATAAGAAGTAAAAAAATTAATGTACAAGTCCTACGAGGAATCTTTGGAAAGTGTGCTAAGAATTGACCAAGCAATGATCGATAGGGGGTGAAGAACATATGGGATAAATGGTTGGATAATAACTAAAACTTAGGTGATCATGGTAATAATGTAAATAACTCTTCCATAGTTAACATTTTAAAGAATAATTATAATGCAACTATAGCTGGGGTGATAGGCCAACCCCCAATAAGAAACAAAGTGAGAGATGAATCTAATGGGAGAAACTACTTCCTTTAGAATGTAAATGTCGTGGATAATCCCAAAAATAATAGTTACTATCAAAAAGACAATCAACATCCATGGAACCAAAACTAGAATCATAACAAATATGATCACCCACCTTATAAGTACAATCAATTTTTCTCTTTACATAGGAGAATGGGGCACAACACTAAGTCATGTTGTAATGTCCCCTATCTAGCTCATTACACCAGTGGACCAGGGTTAGCCTATAATTTGACTTCTGTAGGCTAATGGAGGTGTTTAGGAAGTCATTCCAGGGGCTTACTATTTATAGTAAGTCATGAGCCAAGCAGTTACTATTTTTGGCAGGGCATTTGTGGATTGTCCTCGGCACAATATTCATGGTCTCGATATGACTAGAGCCTAAAACAATATAATATAAGCCAAATTAAATATTTAACTTATATTATTTTATCAAACCTCGATATGACTTTAAGTTACAAAGTAAAGTTATGTTATAAAGTACAAGTTGTAACTTAAAGTTGTATGCCTAGGGATGAGCGCCCCTCATGGAGTGATAAGAGGTTGGGTTATAATTTAAAATAAATAAAAACAAATCCCTCTTGGGCATTGAGGAAATGGTGCAGGAGCACCTAACACAAGGTGGCCTCCATGAGGCATTTAGGTTTATGTTTGTTTAGGAAATCATGTTTGTGTTGTAATAAGGTCTATTTGACCAATGCACTTTGATTTATGTTTGTAAGTCCCAAGTATTTAGGTCACATTTGCCAAAAATAGCATAATGCCAAAATTAGGTAGTTGGGCAGTTGGAGGCTATTTAATACGGTTGTCTCCCAGCCGCTTGGATTGGTCTCCCAGCCGCTTGGATTCAGTTTGGTACTACTTTGGGCGAGTTTATAAACACAGGGCAATGAGCAAGATCAGTATTATGATCATTATTGTAATCAGAATGATTGAATGTAATCAAGCATTGTGAAGAAGAAATTGAACCATTTCTGTGTCATCAATTTGTTTCCCATTCTCTGTAATTACAAATTGTTTAGCTGTAGTTTTCCTTCTGCATTTCCGTTATTGAGAAATGTCAATGTGAAGCATTCCACTAGTGAGATTTCTGTTGAAATCAATGGAATGGCTTCGTTGTACAATATGTGCTTTCTATTTCCTGTTTTGTTTCATCGTTTTGCAGCGCAGAGGATCTGGACAGCGCGAAATGCACAGTAGATCGCCTAGCATCTCCATGTGCTAGGGTCCGCGGGAAGTAAATTGTGTGAGGGAGGATCGGTATATCGGCACAATAAACCCTAAGGTGGCTAATGGTAAATGTCTCACCGATGAGTAGAGATCAAAGGTGATATCAGGGTGATTGGGTTGTCGGCAAAAGGCCGAAAAAAACTCTGCTGATAAAGGAGGTCTCGCTGACGATGGAGAGTTAAACGACTCAGTGTGAGTCTTGTGTTATCTCGCCAGAGGTAAGGCAAATTTGAGTTATCAGTGTCTGCTGAGGCTCCCCATCATATTGGTATCAGAGCTAGTGAAAGCTCTGGGTAGAGGGTTGTGTATTTGATTTCTGAAGGCAGATGAATTCTATTCCTGTAGTGTGTGGGCAGGTGATGCTGAGGTCTATCAAGACCATTCACCAATAGAGATTTGGCTAGAAGAGGGTGTAGAGTGAAGCCACTGCGAGAGAGTGGTAGTGCATCTCCAGGATCTGTTGTTAGATGAGAGGAATGGGTCTGTGAAGCAGCGTGTAGGATGGGCATCTGATTGAGCATTGGGTTGTAGTCAAATTGAGGATTTGCAGGAGTGTTGGCGTTTGGGTGCTATCTGTGAATGTTTATGTCAAATAGAGATAGCGAAGGAGAGGTTAGTGATATGCCTACAAAGGGGATGACCACTAAAGTGGTCAAGAAATTTCAAGAGATGGAAGAGATGATCAAAACTGGAGTCAGGGAAGCACTCCAAGTAGAATTGAAGGCAATGAAGATGGGTAAAAGGGTAGATGAAGATTCAGATGAAGAAGAAGAGAAAGAGGAAGAAGTAGAGGAACAAGAAGAGGCAAGGATACCAGTTGAACAAAAGCAATTTCTGGAAGCCATTAAGGCAGTTGGCAAGGACTCTTCAAAGCCTCGGATAGATATCCCCATGTTTAGTGGAAAGATGAATGCTGATGAAGTTATGGAGTGGATTGAGGCTCTAAACAACTACTTTGAATACAAGGAAGTTCCTGAAGGTAAGAGGGTTAAGTTTGCAAAAACTAAACTCAAAGGTGCTGCCCTTACATGGTGGCATTACACCCAAGGAGAAAGGGTAAAGAATGGGAAAAGTATGATCTCTTCGTGGAGTAGAATGTTGGAGAAGATCAAGTCCTAATTCCTTCCATCTGACTACGAGGTGCAGATTTACAGGTAGATGCAGAACCTAAAGCAAAAAGATATGGATGTGGCTACTTACACTGAGGAGTTTCACAAATACACTCTTCATTGTGGGTACATGGCGGATGAAAAAGCCAAAGTAGCAAGGTATTTAAATGGTCTGAGGTTCAATATTCAAGATGAGATAAGTTTATTTACCCCTGAAACTGTGAAAAAATGCTTTCAAGTAGCATTAAGAGCTGAAGAGAAGCTGAAGAGGAAAGGTGAGCAGCAGAGTAGAGGAAGAGGTGACAAAAATTTTAGAGACAATTTTGGAGGAAGAAGTCCTAACCAGAGGCTTAGTGGTGAGTCTAACCAAGAAGAGCAAGTTGGGGACTCAAGTAGTAGAGGAGGCTACCAAGGAAGAAGGCCAAATGAAAGAGGTGGGACAAATGGATCAAGTAGAGAATCCAAGTTCTCCAACATGAGATGTTATAATTGTAATCAGATAGGGCATCTGGCTTATAAGTGTCCAAAGAAGGCCTCAACTTCTCATGGTAATGAGAAGAGAACCACTTTGATTCAAGAAGATGCAAGGAGTGTGACATCTCCTGAAGTAAATCTAGAATCAGAAATGGGAGAAGCACTGATGACCAAGAGGATGTTGCTCAAAGTACCAGTGAAGACTGAACCATCACAAAGGAGAGCTCTTTTCAGGATCAATTGCAAAAGCAAAGGTAAAATATGCAAGGTAGTCATAGATTCTAGTTCAATAGATAATATGGTGTCTAGGGAAATGGTGGATAAATTGAACATAGAAAGGATTCCTCATCAAACTCCTTACAGAGCATCTTGGGTAAGTGATAGTCAATCACTTTTGGTAAGTGAACAAGCAAATGTTGATTTTTAGATTGGAGAATATAAGGAGAGAATTTTATGTGACATTTTGCCCATGGAGTGTTGTCACCTACTTTTAGGTAGACCATGGCAAGTTGATAGGCAAGCATTATATGATGGATATACTAACACATACACCATCAAGAAGGATGGAAAGACTTTTGTGATGACACCATTGCAAGAAGGTGCTGCAACACAGCATGCAGCCAAGATTATTTTGGTGGGTAAGAAAGAGTTTGTGAAGATGCATGAAGAAGAGACAACAACAAATGAGGATACCTCAAGGAGTGGGGTTACCAAAGATCACAGTTTGAAGGTGATTTTAGTTTTGAATGATGGAAATTAGATGGTAATGTCTGAAATGGATCTACGGAAGGTCAAAGAGCAGGTCTGCAAGCAGCCACAAGTTGATTGGAAAGAAAGAGATGCTATTATAGGAACCATTGTTTGTCCTCTAGAGCCAACAAGAGTTGGAAGGAAAACACATCCTACCATAGCAGCAGTACAAGAAGCATCAAACAAGGTTTTGAATGCAGGTGTTCAGGCAGAGATGACAGTAAGGCAGACTGGTGAACAAAGTTTGGGTTTGGTTGCAAGCACTCACTCATGGCAAGGTGTGAGTAAAGCCTACAATGCTAGGCATGCGTTTTTGGTTCCAGGGAAGCAAGTTGCAATCTAGAGATCATGGGGAAGGCATGAAGTAGCAATGGATACAGGTAGTACAAGACAATGAATCAACTCATGGGACATGAGTTCTTTTCTAGGTGGGGTGTATGGTGCAGGAGAACCTAACACAAGGTGGCCTCCATGAGGCATTTAGGTTTATGTTTGTTTAGGAAATCATGTTTGTGTTGTAATAAGGTCTATTTGACCAATGCACTTTGATTTATGTTTGTAAGTCCCAAGTATTTAGGTCACATTTGCCAAAAATAGCATAATGCAGAAAATAGGCAGTTGGGCAGTTGGAGGCTATTTAATACGATTGTCTCCCATCCGCTTGGATTGGTCTCCCAGCCGCTTGGAGTTAGTTTGGTACTACTCTAGGCGAGTTTATAAACCCACGGCAATGAGCAAGATCAGTATTATGATCATTATTGTAATCAGAATGATTGAATGTAATTAAGCATTATGAAGAAGAAATTGAATCATTTCTGTGTCATCAATTTGTTTCTTGTTCTCTGTAATTACAAATCATTTAGTTGTAGTTTTCCTTCTGTATTTCTGTTGTTGAGAAATGTCAATGTGAAGCATTCCACTAGTGAGATTTCTGTCAAAATCAGTGGAATGGCTTCATTGTACAATATGTGCTTTTTGTTTCCTGTTTTGTTTCATCGTTTTGCGGTGCAGAGGATCTGGACAACGCAAGATGCACAGTAGATCGCCTAGCATCTCCATGTGCTAGGGTTTGTGGGAAGTAAACTGTGTGAGGGAGGATTGGTATATTAGCGCAGCAAACCCTAAGGTGGCCAATGGTAAATGTCTCACCGACGAGTAGAGATCAAAGGTGATATCGGGGTGATCAGGCTATCGGCAAAAGGACAAAAAAAACTCGGCCGATAAAGGAGGTCTTGCCGATGACGGAGAGTTGAATGACTCAGTGTGAGTCTTGTGTTATCTTGCCAGAGGTAAGGCAAATTTGAGTTATCAGTGTCCGCTGAGGCTACCCATCAGGAAAGAGGAAAATAAAAGACCAAAAAAGAACCTCATTTGGTTATGCTATGTTTATGAAAATTGCTCTCATATTGAGTTTGCCCGTGCATTGGGATTTAGCTTGGCTCTAGGGTTTTGAAGATCAATTTGCAGAGATGAAAACCTTTACAGATTTGTTTTTCTTCATGCATGAAAGATTGCATCAGGAGAGAATTGGCTGGGCTTCACATAGGAGTTCCATTTGTGCTTCAGCAGAATACATTTTGGTGTTGATTTGAGCAAGAAAAGTTGATATTTTTTGGAGTGATTGATCTGTATAGGAGAACATATGTGTATTGAGTAGATTTGAGCATTTTGAAATAGATTTGTTGCAGCCATAACAATTTCTCAGCAAGTAGTACCTCCTTGCTACAGGTCGTACCACCAAGAGGGTTTGTACTATCTTTTGGGAGCTATTTGGTGATTGTTTGGGGATGATATTGGCTAGAATTTGGTCACCCTTTGTGAAGAGGCACTACAAATTGGAGTGAGCTAGGTGCTGATATTTGTTGTTGCAAAGGTCTTACTATGTTGGAGTTGGACGTGGGCAGTCTAGAGGGTCTTCTTCAACATTTTGCATTACCAAACTCTCTGAATCTAGGCACCTAAGGTCTGCCATGTCATTGCAACTATTGAAATTTGTACTCTCCTTGCTTTGTATGAAGTTTGAAGTGATTTCCATGGCCATGTAGTGTTGTTATCAATTTCGGCAATCAAACAAGTTGAAGATTTCCAAGTGGGTATTTCACTATAATTAGTTTTAGCACATTCTATAATCTGGGTCATCTTTTGTTTATGCAAAATCTTTGTATATTTTCTGGGTTTTCGATATGTGCTTTATATTCTTTGTCAATATTGAAAAAATCACACATGCAAAAGCATGCAATGAAAACCTAAACCCAAAAACATCAAAAACACAAAAAAATAGATTTAGGGCATACATATACAGAGGGGTGTATGTTACAGTGGTATCAGAGCAGAAAATCTTGCTATCTTGTGAGGTTAAATATGACATACAGATGATAAAAATGAGACATGCGGCCTACAAATAGATATGATTTTAGACCAAGACCAGGAACATGAAATTCACAGAGGATACAAGAAAGAGAGGTACCACATATAGAAGAACCTGAGCATCTAATATGATGGGCTACAGAATTAGTCTTTTTTAAGCTACTTTTTATACTCCAAAGACTTCTTTCATAGCATCTTTTAAGACATTTATCCATGTTTGCACTATGATATATGTTGACCTTATTTATACTTCTAAGATTTGAACTTATAGTATTAATGTGGAATGTGATGATCGTATTATCTAATGAATGAATTAGATATAGATATGTATAAAAGTATAAATAAGATGTTTTTATGGTTAGTCGTGAATAATGCTTGTGGTATATGCTTTTGCGAACTAATTCTATGTGCAGAATTGGACGTGTCACAATGAGATTGAGCATTTGTAGCAGGTTGCAGACAAAGGAGTTAATAGAAGTATGAGTTTCAACGCTAAGAATGCAGAGACAGCTGAAGTCAATTATGGAGCATCATGGATAGTAATAAATTAAGGAGTGGATTTGTTTCAAATATGGTTATGGATGTTGTTCATGCATCAGACTTCTAATTTTATTTGAATTCTTCTTCTTATAGTCAGTTAGAATAAGAATGTGATCTTGACTCCACGACCTAGTATCTAAGAGCAATAAATGATCAGAGTCAGTTAATTAATAAATAAGGCTCTCTCTCCATTTTGTATAGTAAGGGGAAGATGAGATATATAAGGTAGCAGAGTCAAGTTGTTCGCAGTTCAGTTTGATTCAGTTATCATTTCCTTTTCTATGTGCAAAGACCCAAGCATGATACATTTATGGAATACAATCTGGATATGACAGAAAAGATTTCATTGTTGAAGAATTTGATATGAGTTGATTCTGTGTATGGAATAAGTTAAGCTTTGATATGTGTTACAAAGATACGTAGAATCTGGATTAGATTTTGTTTCAGTTAAGGAAGACAGTCTCTTGAGCTGGCCACTCAAGGTACTGATTCTCTCCTTGTTTATTTCATTTCAGTTAATGTTGGTTTATTAGTTTTATGTTAAAACGTAATTTGAGTTCAAGTTAGTATTATGTTTTGATTAAATAGATATAGTTCATGAACAATTGCATATTAGTGTATTTATAAATCCTCCAGAGGTCAACAGTTAGTCATTTCATTCTTGACAATTCAATTAAGTTAATTCTACAGTTTCCTTGTTGTAATAGTTATCTACAGACCTTGTTGTAGGTACCCGTAGCAACTAGGATTTATAGTTGTTTTCATTATTTTATAATTCTATCAATTCTAGCAAGATAGATTTTTTTGTTTAAAGTTAAGATAGAATAATTGGGAACCATATGAGCCTTGAAGGCATATACTTTGCAAGTACCATCATAAGCTTACGCTCCTTGGTCGATAATTCAATGTAGGAATGCATAGTGATAGAGTGGATTATTCATATAGGTTTTCCCCTGAATTAGTTAAGTCTACAACACATTAGTTTTCCTCTACATTTTTGGCGTTGTTGTCAAGGATGGTGCTAAATTCTTAGGCACATTTTTTTTTCTTTACATGTTTTCATAGTTTAAATGTTTTCATGTTTTCTAGCATTAGAGCTAATCAAAACACCTTTCAGAAAACACCAAGCATTCTATTAACATTGTGCAGGGCTGCTGAAACATAAAGCTCAATATACTGTATGTGGAGGCAAAGAGACATTTGAGGAAGGTTCCTCCCATCAACTTCTCAGAACAACAAGGGTACAGGTGATTTTAACAACTACACAATAGGAAGTACTTAAGGAGAGTTTCCTTTTTCATCTTCATCAACACCCCCTACATCTCCATTAGTTTCCTCTACTGCCACAGAGGGAACTTTCAGAACAATGACAGAAGCAGTAGAGGATCCTCCAGGACAAGCTACATTTGAATTCCCTATAGCAGACCTAGCACGGGCAGCTACCTTGAAAAATATACTACCTTCTGCTTTGCTTGTTTTCTATGGTTTGGTGACTGAAGATCCTGACACTTTCCTATTCGAGTTTGACATTCTGTGTAGGAGTTATGATTACACCACTGATTCTTACAGGCTCAATTTGTTCCCTGCTACCCTAAAAGATGCTGCTTTGAGATGGTTTATGGGACTGGGGAAAGATGCCATCCCAGACTGGCATACCATGAAGATAAATTTCCTGACAAAATACAAGGACTACTATAGAGGACATGACAGGAGGAGAGATGACATTTTTAGGATGTCACAAAAGGAGGAGGAGCCATTGGAAGACTGTGGAAAGATTCCAATTTACCCTAAAGAAAAACCCTCATAATAAGTTGTCTGAAGAATCATTGAAGCTGGCCTTTTTAAGAGGGGTCAATGATGATTGCATGGATGCCCTAAATCTCATTGGAATGGGGGATATCTCCCAATTACCCCTTGAAGATATTTGTACAGCTTGCAGAAACTACTCTAGGACTTTTTCCAAAAAACCCAGAGGAGAAAGAGTAGCTATTGCAGGCAAGTCAATTAATGGAGTTTCTCGAGTGGAAATTAGTAACCTGCTGACCAATATGAAAGAAGATATCATTAGCCATATGGCCACATAGTTGGACACCCTCCACATTAAAAATAAACAAGAAGAGGCAGATGCAATGCTCACTGAATACTACCCAAGTTGTAGACAATGGAAGGCCAACTGTAAATGCAAAAGGGTTGCCAATATCCAGCAGGAGAAAATTGATAGGCCAGAACTTTAGCGATTCGAAGGGGACGATGGGAAACTATACTTTATTGCTCAAAGAAGATCGTGGTAGCAAAGGCAAGGTATGCCCCATGATCCACTTAATTATAATTCATCTTTTCCTACTACCAATCAAAAAAAAAATTCTTGGAATAACCAGCCTTGGCTTGCTAATCCAAATGCTTGGAAAAACCCACCATGGTCTACTCCGCAAGTAGGGTGGAACCAATAGCAACAATGGCCTCACCATACTTTCCAAGTCTCTACCTATAATCCCTAGTGGCCTACTCAACAACAGCAATGGCAACCTCAATGGAACAAGGGCCAACCATGGTAGCCAAACTCCCAATATTAGCAACCCTTGCTTCCACCTCAGCCATAGCCACAGTAGCAAGCCATCATGCCTCTACCAGCACCTTCAAATCAACCTCCTAGACCTTCCCAAATTCTTGCCCAACCTACACCTAACCCTAACAACAAGCCTGTTCAACAGGCCTATACTAATGATGTGCTACAATAAAACACCTATGGAGTTGAGGTAAGTAATGTTCACCTCAGATCAGGGAAACACCTTGCAGGCCCTTCATCTCCCTAAATCACAGAGCTGGAGGATGGAGAACCCATGGAAGAAGCCTTAGCTGAATCACCCTTGGAACCTAAACCAGTTCAGGAACCTCAACCTATATCAAACCCTAAGCCTCCTTTCCTTGAGTGCTTGGTTATCCAAACACAGCCAGAACAACCCACCAATGACCTTATAGGACAATTGCAAGATATAAATATAAAGACACCCTTGATTCAGGCCATCAAATATATTCCTATCTACACTAAGACAATCAGGGATCTCTGTATCAAGAAACCAGGAAGAAAAAGAGTTGGCCCAAAAATAGTCCATGTCTTAGGTAACCTTGCAGACATCATGATGGGAAATATCACCATTCCTAAGTATACCGATCTAGGAAGTCCAGTGGTCGATGTCAAGATCAATGGAGCCCTAATCAAGAATACCTTAATAGACTTGGGTGTAGCAATCAATGTCATGACTAAGGACACAATGCAAATGTTGCAATTAACCAATCTTAGACCTACCCAGACTATTCTGTAATTGGCTAACAGGTCAATAGTAAAACCTAAAGGTATCATTGAAGACTTAGTCATTGCATTAGATTCCTGGGAATATCTTGTTGACTTCATTGTATTGCAACCTAAAGTCAATCTTGTTGGTTACCCTCTTATACTAGGCAGACCATGGTTTTCTACAGCTAATGCATTTATAGGTTGCTGGTCAGGAAACATGATTATATCTAATGGAACCATTACCAAGAAATTGGTGTTGTGTCAACCAACCCAACCGTACCATGAATTCGAGCAAACTATTTGGCCTACTCTAGAAGAAGAGGACAGTTATTCTTTGCAAACCCTAATGACCATTGAACATAGTCCTTTATTGGATATCCAAGATGAAGATGAGTTACTGGCACACATTCTCCAAAATGACTGTGGGAGGCACCTACAGCAGTAAAACTACCTGTCCTGTTTGCAGGATCCACTAAGCAGTATAATACCTAGCAGCTCCACAGAAGAAATTTCTCAATTGTTTCATGCCTTACTACCCTAATAGCATCTACCAGTCTTTCCTAGCCTTGATGTGTCTTCCATTCAACCAATGACTAAACCACTAGAGATACAGCCTGGAAAGATGTTAACTATCAATAATGCCTTGACTAAAGAATAGGAGCAATCCCTTCAAAAAGTTCTGCAGTCCAATTCAATAGATTTTGCATGGGATTATAGTGATATGAAAAGCATTGACCCAAATCTATGCATGCACAAGATCTATATTGATGATGATTTTTGACCTATCAAGCAACAACAAAGACGTATGAACCCTGTTCTAAGGGATATAGTCAAGGTTGAACTTCAAAAACTTATGGATGCAGGTTTTATTTACCCCATTTCAAACAATGAATGGGTTTCACCATTGGTGATAGTTCCTAAAAAGGGTGGCAAGTGAAGAGTTTGTGTTGACTACAGAGAACTCAACACTGCCACCAGAAAAGATCACTTTTCATTGCCCTTTATTGGCCAAGTCCTAGATTCCTTGGTAGGAAAGAAGTACTTCTCATTACTTGATGGCTTTAGCAGATATAATCAGATAAAGATTGCTCTAGAGGATCAGGATAAAACCACATTTACCTGCCCCTGGGGGACCTATGCATACTCTATTTTGCCATTTGGACTATGCAATGCTCCAACTACTTTTCAAAGAGCAATCCTTAGTATTTTTTTCTGATTTTACTCATGATAGCATGGAGATTTATATGGATGGCTTCACCACATATGGTGAAGCATTTGATGAGGCTTTGCAGAATCTTCAAAAAGTGTTGAAAAGATGCACAGAGCACAATTTGTCCTTAAGTAATGAAAAGTGTTTTATGATGATGACTGAAGGAGTGGTGTTGGGACATTTCATTTCATCTACAGGTCCCTAGGTCAACCCAAAGAAGATTGAAATAATCTCTACATTGCCTATTCCACAAAAATTGAAGGATGTTAGAAGTTTCCTTGGGCATGCAGGTTATTATAGAAGGTTTATTCAAGATTTTAGCAAGATTGCTTCTCCCTTGTTTGCACTTCTATCTAAGGATATTGAATTTTCTTGGACACTTGAATGTCAGCATTCTTTTGAAAAATTGGAAGCAGCCCTGATACAGGCCCCAGTCTTGAGAGGTCTGAATTGGAAATTGCCCTTTCATATTCACACCAATGCCTCAGACTTTGCCATTGGGGCAGTGTTAGGCCAGCAAGAAGGCAACAAGGAATATGCAATTTACTACATCAGCAAAAACTTGCAAAGGGCTGAGCTAAACTACACAGTGACAGAGAAAGAAATGTTGGCAGTTGTTTATGCCATCAACAAGTTCAGACACTACATAACTGGCTACAAAGTATTCATCCATACTAATCACACAGCCATCAAATATCTGATGAACAAACCAATAGTGGGTGGCAGGCTAGTCAGATGGTTATTATTATTTCAAGAATTTGATATCACAATTGTTGACAAGCCCGATAAGGCTAATGTAGTTGCTAACTTTTTATCTAGATTGCCCACTCAATCCTCAGATGGTGTGGTTGATGATTCCTTTCCTGATGAGCATCTATTTGCTCTCACTATCCACACACCATGGTATGTAGACATAGCAAATTACTTGGTTACAGGGCAGATTCCAGGATATTTTTTACCAAGAGAATGGAGACAACTTGTTCACAAATGCTTTCCCTACTCCTAGATTTCACGTTTTCTCTTCTATACTGGACCAGAAAACATCATGAGAAGATGCATCAGAGAGGATGAAGTGTTTGATATCATGAAGGCTTGTCATGATGAACCATGTGGGGGACACTTTGTAGCAAAAAGAACAGCCTTCAAAATCTTGACAACAGGGTATTATTGGCCAACACTTCACAAGGATGCTATCAAATATATAAGTGGCTATGATAGGTGTCAAAGAATGGGCAAACCAACTAAAAGTGATGAAATGCCATTGCAACCACAACTTTCATTAGCTCATTTTGACAAATGGGGACTGGATTTTGTTGGTCCTATTTCTCCAACCTCTAACAATAAGGAGTATATTTTGGTATGTATTGATTACCTTACAAAATGGGTTGAGGTCAAAGCATTGCAGTTTGCAAGAGATGGTAATGTAGCTAAATTCTTATATGAAGACATTTTCACTAGATATGGTGTGCCAAGGGAAATAGTAATAGACCAAGGTCCTCAGTTTACCTCAGATCTAATTACAAATCTAGTGGAGGAATATCAAATAAGGCATAAAAAGTCTACCCCTTATCATCCTCAAGCCAATGGACAAGTTGAGGTAACCAACAGAGAACTGGAAAAAATCTTCACCAAAATAGTACAACTCCATAGGCGAGACTAGGTTACTAGGTTTCTAGAGGTTGTTTGGGCCTATAGAACCACCTGGAAAACTACCACAAGGTTTACCCCATATGAATTGGTTTATGGAAAAACAACAGTCCTCCCAATTGAATTTGAACATAAAACATTAAGGATAGCTGTTGATCTTGGGATGGATTTGAAGTAGCACAGCAAGATAGGATTCAACATCTTAATGCTCTGGATGAAATAAGGTTAGAGGCACTCCACCATACTAAAGTTATCTAGAAACAGAGGGTCAAATGGCATGACACCCATATCAAGAACAAAGCATTTACAACCGGTGATTGGGCACTTTTATATAACTCTAGGTATAAAGACTTCAAGGGCAAGCTCCAATCCAGGTGGCTTGGACCATATGAAATCATGCAAGTTTTCCCAAATGGAACCGTTCAGTTGCAAACTATAGATGAGGTCTGATTTTCACTCTTGGTCAATGGACATCAGCTAAAGTTGTATAAGAGGCCATTGCAGAAGGAAGACTTCATTGTTTCCTTAGCTACTACATATGGTGCCTCTGACACTCTTGATGAGGATACTATGACACCAGTTGATGCAGCATCAGAGGATGACCCACATGGTCTGACTAGTGATGCAGAGGTTGAGTTGGAATACTCAACCCTTGTAGCTAAGGCATAATCTCTTTTGCTTTCAAAACACATGCACACATAGCACCACATGCACACACTGCACCTTCACCATGATGTTTACATATTTTAGCTGGGACCTGTTTACATATTTTAGCTAGGCCCTGTTTACAAATTTCAACTGGGACCTGTTTACAAATTTCAACTGGGACCTGTTTACAAATTTCAGCTGGGACCTGTTTATAAATTTCAGCTGGGACCTGTCTACAAATTTCAGCTGAGACCTGTCTGCAACTTTTAGCTGGGACCTGTTCCTTCTACACCTGTTCTGATCACTTTCCAAATCTACATTTTGGAACAATGCTGCAAGTACCTATAGCAACTGCAAATGTATTCCATGCAATGCACCGCCAATCCACTCAATCTGTACACTATGCCTTTCTTCATCACCGTGACTACACCTCAAGCATCAAATTTCAAGTAATTCCATCAAATCACACATGCTGATGTGCCACCTCACCATTCATCTACATGCATGACCTTACAGTTCCTGCAGATTAATTGCATCGTACACAATATCTCCTGTCGAAGAGTGCTCCCACATTTCTTTCCGTGGCATTGTTACCAAGGTAACCTTTCATGATCGCCATTAAATTTCTTTTTATGCATTTATCCTTATCCTTATTTACTTCATGCATGCGATAATATTTCATAATGTTCCAATTAATAATTACAACTTCCTACCACTTGCTTTGCCACGTGAGTGAGGTCACTTCATGTTTAGTCGGGGGGAAGGGTTGTCATTCGTGTGTCATTCTTGATTTTTTGACTGGTTTTCAAATGAGTTTTCATCCCTGTGTACTATGTAAATAACCAGTGAGAGTTACCTTCCTAATATCTTTTCTTAAGTCAATTCGAGTTAAGCCTGAGCAGTAAGAGGAATTGCAGAGAAGATAAAGAATAGGGGTTAAGTCTAACAAGGTGCCAAAGTGGAATTATACAGAGGATTATAGACATGGGAGGTGACTTAGTAAGGAGAGAGCCATTTGTGCACAAGGAGATTCTTGAAGATGTGCTAGTTTTACTGCTCTTCACTAGACTAGGATGGCTCGAATACTTCTTAAAATTGACAGAGTATGACAATGATATGGTCGCAAAATTTGTAGTTACATTGCAAAGTGATGAAGTAGTCATGAAAGGGTTAATGGTTGATGCTTCTGAGGTAGCTATTACCCAAGTGACTAGACTACCACACACCGGGTTAGAATGTCTAGCCCAAGCTGATGCAGCCACTGCCAAAGAAGAATTCTGTGAATGAGGCAAGCATTTAGACTCAACAACTCAAGGTACAAAATGCTTATCTCTGCCATTTTTTTGGGGAAAATGTGCTACCTACATTATCAGGTATTTCACTTGTGATGGGAGGTATAATATGCTATACATTGTGCATTTTAAATTGTTGAACCATCTTCGTCATGAGAAATTGGTGAATGTTCCAAACTACCTCTATAACTTCCTAAAGAGAATGGCTTCAAAATACCAAAGAAAGCTAGCAGATACTTTGGTGTCTCATCGTTGTCTAATTGCAGTACTGGTTAAGAGGAGTTTGTGGATACAATACCCATAGATTGATTGGGAGGCCTTTAAGGATTGTGTTGATATTTCCACCTTGTTGGAGCAACCTCATGAGGAGGAAGAGGAACCCCCATACAATATCAAACCTGAAGATGAACCTGTTCATGAAGAACCACAAGAAGAAAATGTCCTTAAAAATAGACTTGACGAAGCAGGGGAACCTTCATTCTCTCCTTCTAAACATGTGACCCCAAAACTTGTAAGCAAGAAAGGAAAGAAGAAGGAAGGAAAAGATGTCAGCAAAGAAAAGGCGAAAAGGAAAAAGAAAGAGAAAAATGTCAATACAGGGGAAGAAAAGGAGAAACAGAAGAGGAAAGGTAAAAAGTAGATGAAAAGGGTTGTTGAACAAGAAACCACTACCCTGAGGAGATCAGACAGATTGAGGAAATAGATGGCTAAAGAAAAAATTGAAGAACAGAGACAAGATTCTGAGGAAAGGGGAAATGTTCCTGGGAATGTTCCTATTGATATACTTGAAGATGATATATCTATAAATAAGGATAATGAGAATGTTTCTTCAAAAATGAAAAGGTATGTTTCTTCTTCTGGCTCTGACTCAGAGGACCTATTTATTTCCAAAAAGATGAGAAAAGAAACCCCTAGTAGCCCTGTTAAAGAAATTTTTAATGCTTCTGATAACAATGATAGTGGTAATGTAAATTTTGAGCAAAGGAATGAATTGTTAGAAGAAAGAGACCTTTGGAAAGAACTTCAGGAGGCATTGGACATAATCAAAACCCTAGAGGATCAGGTAAAGAGGTATGAAGAGAAGAAGACAGAAAAAGAAAAGAGGATACAGGAATTAGAGGAGAGGATTTAGATACGGAATCAAGGGTCTAAAATGGATTTTTTAGCACAATTGGCAGTTAGCAACATCATCTCAAATAAGGAGAAGGAACTCCCTCCATCATTTCCTAAGGTAAGAACTCTAGAATTCCATACTACTGTTTCATTAGGTTTTGAGTTGCTGAAAGTCATTAGTAGGTCAAAACAAGACACAGAGAATTGGGATAAAGAAAGGAAAAATTTTAATGAAATAATTGAGAATCAGAATCTTGAAATTAAGAAATTAGAGGCAAAGATGGCAGGTATAATTGATAGGGCCATGCAAATCATTGAATACATACCACCTTCAAGGGTTTATGCATTATTTTTAAAGGAGCAATTTCTTAGTTTTGAATTCAATAGATTTGTTAATGACCAACCAGCTCTGAAGTCTAGACACAATTTCCTCAATTACTTTCAAAAAGTTGGTCTAGAACAACAAGATCAGCTATGTGAGTTCTATTTGCACAACTACCTGGTGGAGGAAGATACAAAATGGAATCCCTCCACAAATGTTGGAGATTTACAGCTGAGAGTCGTAGCATCATACCTAAATAATGAAAAGTTGAGAGGAGAATTGATGGATAGGTATGAAGAATATGAGAAGAAGGTATCACTACCAATTAGACAAGAGGCATTTAACCCAGAGGATGTCCTCATAAAATGGTACAAACTTCTCTCTCATAAGGGCCCAAGAAAAATCATTATGGACTTAAGAATAAGAGATCACAGAAAGATACAGAGAATGATGGGATCCATGTTACAAGATTTTTTTAGATATGTGCAAAGCAGATGGAACAATTTGACACCTACTCTTCAATGGAAAGAACCTCATTCCTTACATAACTTTATGAACATGTCTGAAAGATTACACAAGTACATCCAAATTTTAGAGAATAAAGGTGTGGCATGGTTGCCTCTTACCTACCATCCACCTCTACTATTATATCCAGTTCCACACTGGATAGGAGAAAAGGGAGAGGAATGCAAGACTACAAAAGCTATCAGACTACAAAGGCTTTCATGCTACAATGGGTTCTATCTGAAGTAGGGTGAGGGTCTCAGGGTAGTTATGGATTTGAGGAAAATAGTTTTACATTATAATTCATTTCCCTAGGTATCTGTTTGAGTAATTTTGCTTGAGCACAAGCAAAAGGTTAGTTGGGGGGAAATGATGGGCTATAGAATTAGTCCTTTTTAATCTACTTTTATACTCCAAAGACTTCTTTCATAGCATCCTTTAAGACATTTATCCATTTTTGCACTATGATATGTTGACCTTCTTTATACTTCTAAGACCTGAACTTATAGTATTAATGTGGAATGTGATGATCATATTATCTAATGAATGAATTAGATATAGATATGTATAAAAGTATAAATAAGATGTTTTTATGGTTAGTCATGAAGAATGCTTGTGGTATATTCTTTTGCGAACTAATTCTATGTACAGAATTGGACGTGTCACAATGAGATTGATCATTTGTAGTAGGTTGCAGACAAAGGAGTTAATAGAAGTATGAGTTTCAACGCTAAGAATGCAGAGACAGCTAAAATCAATTATGGAGCACCATGGATAGTAATAACTTAAGGAGTGGATTTGTTTCAAATATGGTTATGGATGTTGTTCATGCATCAAACTTCTAATTTGATTTGAATTCTTCTTCTTATAGTCAGTTAGAATAAGAATGTGATCTTGATTCCACGACCTAGTATCTAGGTGCGGTAAATGATCAAAGTCAGTTAATTAATAAATAAGGCTCTCTCTCCATTTTGTATAGTAAGGGGAAGATGAGATATATAAGGTAGCAGAGTCAAGTTGTTAGCAGTTCAGTTTGATTCAATTATCATTTCCTTTTCTATGTTCAAAGACCCAAGCATGTTACATTTATGGAATACAATCTGGATATGACAGAAAAGATTTCGTTGTTGAAGAATTTGATATGAGTTGATTCTGTGTATGGAATAAGTTAAGCTTTGATATGTGTTACAAAGATACGTAGAATCTAGATTAGATTTGGTTTCAGTTAAGAAAGATAGTCTCTTGAGCTAGCCACTCAAGCTACTGATTATCTCCTTGTTTATTTCATTTCAGTTAATGTTGGTTTATTAGTTTTCTGTTAAAATATAATTTGAGTTCAAGTTAGTATTATGTTTTGATTAAATAGATATAGTTCATGAACAATTGCATATTAGTGTATTTACAAATCCTCCAGAGGTTAGCAGTTAGTCATTTCATTCTTGACAATTCAATTAAGTTAATTCTACAGTTTCCCCATTGTAATAGTTATCTACAGACCTTGTTGTAGGTACCCATAGCAACTAGGATTTATAGTTGTTTTCATTGTTTTATAATTCTGTCAATTCCAGCAACATAGATTTGTTTGTTTAAAGTTAAGATAGAATAGTTGGGAACCATATGAGCCTTGAAGGCATATACTTTGCAAGTACCATCATAAGATTACGCTCCTTGGTCGATAATTCAATGTAGGAATGCATAGTGATAGAGTGGACTGTTCAGATAGGTTTTCCCCTAAATTAGTTAAGTCTACAGCACATTAGTTTTCCTCTACACAATACCCATAATAGATCCATTTGAGTCAGAGATATAGGTTTATGCTACCGAGGAAGATTCCCAAGTTTTGTGAACGGACCCTTTTTCAGGTGAATTACCACCAGTGATAGAATTTATAGGAGAAATGGGTGACAGGGAAGGTGAGGAACCTAGTATGCATGTGATCCTAAATGTACTCACTAGGAGCTCATTGGCTTTAGAAAGAGAATTGAGGGAGTCTCGACAGGAGTTGAGAGAGTCACAAGCAGAGATAGCACATACCCTTGAATAGTTGCGAGATGTAAGGATAATCACCGTGACAGGAATAGGTACAATGGAGGTGATAGGAATAGAAACAATGACGGTGATAGAAACAGAAACAATGAAGGTGATAGAAACAGGAACAATGACGGAGATAGGAATAGGAATAATGTGGGTGATCAACATAATGGTGACAGGAACCAGGGAAATAGGAATAATGGGGAGAGGAATGAGGATGATAGACACAGGTTCAAAGATGATGAGGATGGGGCCTCAGTTACTCATAAGAGAGCTTCATAGTTTACAGCAGGTGACAAACCTGACATTCCAACCTTTGGTCCCAGGAACCAAGTTCCTGAACAGGATCCCACACAAGATGAGTTTTAGGAGGAGATTCTGAGGGATTGGAGAGCTTCTAGTGCAGAGTTTAGGGTAGAATTAACCTTTGCAGAGTACTCTGACATTAGGATAAAGAATAGACCTCACAGGGGAGGTAGACCTCAGAACTAGGAGTTGCAAAAGAAAGTGAGAAAAATGACACTTCCCTACTTTGATGGATCGGGTAAGACCACTGCTAGAGCTTGGGTCCAGAAATTGGACAGCTACTTGCAGATTAGTCCCATGCCTAAGCAGGATGCCATTACTTATGCAGCTTTGCACTTGGAGGGAGTAGTACATAAGTGGTGGAGCAATGGGAAGGTCACATTGGGTCACGATCAGATTACTTCATACGTGGAGTTTACAGCCAGACTGATTGACAGGTTTGATAAGAAGGAACCAGAGTTATAGTTTAAGGAGTTGGCACAGTTGAGACAGAGTGGTTTAGTTGACTCCTACATTTCTAAGTTCCAGGACCTATCTGTTATGGTCCCATATATTTCTGAGCACATATTGGTTATTCTTTTCATTGATGGATTGTTAGACCCTCTTCGTGGTTGGGTTAAGGGCTTTGACCCTGCTTCACTCTAGGGGGCCATGAAGAAGGCCTGAGATATGGAGTCATCAGTGTGGAGGAGAAAATTTCAATCTAAGGGATTCCCACACAGGAGGGATAAGGAGAAGGAGAAGAGACTCTTCCATAGAGATGTTGAATAGCACAAGGACAAATCAAATAGGTTAACAGATGAACAGCTCAATGAGTATAGGAGGAAGAAAATTTGCTTTCATTGCAAAGAACCATGGGATCCCTCTCATAGGTGTCCACACAAGGCTAAGGCCAAGTTGATCAAGTACTATTCAGCTAAGGAGACTCAGTCAGATGCATCCGATTCAGATTCAGATTAGCCTTCTTGTTGTGCCTCGCACACACGCCCCATTTCAAAAAATAGGGACCCCCTCTTTCAAATTTGGTCTAGAGTGTCAAGAAGATTTTTCACCTCCTAAGTAGTTAAGTGGTCAAAGTGCATTTCTACCATGTTTGAATGGTGATGTTGAAAATCATTTCAGGAGTTTACTAAGTTAAATCTTTGTATCTCTTCCAATGACTTTGAATAGCCCTTTTGTGCTAAATTGCTCCCCAACCGACCTTTGCGCTAATTTACCTCCCAACCGACTCTACCTTAAAACCTTTCATCACCGATTCTGGTGCTAGTTTCCCTCCCGACAGACTTTTACATTTAAATCAATTGTCTCCGACTTGCATTGTATTGTTCAATCACTGACTAAGTCAAAGGATACCAAAATTATCGCAAGTCCGAAGAGTCTCAAAATCCCGCAAATGACATAAATTGAGTTTGTTGTCATAGTGCTAAAAAGACCTTTCACCAACCAAGTCTATCGCACCTAATTTCCCCACCAAGTTGGAGCGAATGAAAAGCCGCGTGAAACCCTGATCTATTAACTAACACTGAGTACACCACGCATTAATGGCGATTTGGCTGGAGATAATAAAAGGTTAATTCACATTATTTAAATCATTTTCTGCATTCTGATAAAGATTTTGAAGAGCCCCTTTGCAACCTGTCGAGCATTTTTCACCGTCGTTACCCTTGAGTTTGATCCCGTGACTGCTTCCTGCCTATGCAACCTGAACACATTTTCTACAACTAACCAGGTAGGGCTTTTACCTTGCCTCTTTAAGATTTTGCTATGTGTGGTTAGGGTTTCATTCAAAAGTACATTTTCCTTTCGAGCAATGAAATTAGGGTTTTGACTAGGGTTTTACGCATAAATTATTTATTTCTCCCTCGAAACCTAGTTTGAACTTCTCCTTGAAAGCATAGTCGAATTGCCATGGGCAAAATAGGACAACTTAACTAGGCTTGGCCGTAGTTTGGACAAATGTAAACCCTTTTGTAAACTAGAGAATCATCTGGCCTTTGCACCAAACTTGAGTCCAACCGACCTGTAAACATTTTGGCTCATCCAGTCAGTCGGCAGCCATGAAAACTCACGCTGCATTTTAAAATCCATTTAGCACTGAAAACTTCAACCTTCAACCTACATAGCTTTTGTGTCGTGGATCTCATGCGGTGGGAATTGATTGACGGCCAGATTTTAAAGTTATAGCTTTGGTCTTCTTTGCATCAGCAGTCATGTTTTGAGCGGGAAAACTCCATGGACATGCTGTTGCATTTTCTAAGGGGAGTTACAGGTAGCTGAAACATTAATGGCAACATACAGAGGCATGGGTCGATGGTTGACTAGCCACCTACCAATTTTATGAGGAAAGTCCCCAAACGGCGGCACAGGGCTCGAGTCCAACTACTCCTCGCCCTTCTTCTGCTTCTTCCCGTTTTGTCTTCTGATGCTTCCCGTTTTGTCTTCTGCTGCATTGATTGATTTAGGTGCCATTGTTGGTGCATTGTAATTGGTAGAATTTTGATTTGACTTGTGTACAATTCTGTTGAGGGCACACTTTGAGTATATCTGAAGTGTGTGCCTCATTGTTTTGGTTGTTGAAAACTGGACAAATTTTGGTGTTGTAAGAAGATACAATTTCATTGGTGGCTCTGTTCTAGGTATTTCATGAGTTTATGAGTTGTATGTTGAATGTCTTATATACGGAATTCATCAGTTTCATGTTGATTTAAATGAGTAATGCTTTATAGCATGTATTTTGTTATTTGTTTCCAAATTGAATGTGTTCTTCTTCTGAATCGAAACAGCTAAGGGGTGTGAGAGATTCTAGGATATGGGTTTCCTATGTTGAATGCTTAGTCTTTTACTTCTGCTCAAGGAGTAGATTAAATGTTTTGGATTAAGTATTGAGAAGAATACATTGCAGTAAGGATGTCTGTAAGCAGAAATAACTAAATACTTTGTATTGGGTATTGTCTGTAAGGCAAACATTGCAAAATGCCCTTGAAATCTGATTATTGTTTTAAGTCTATGATAAACACTCACATATATATATCTATTGACTCTGAGCCCTGGATAGGCACCGATCTGGTCTTGTACTTTTGTTGCATCCCAAAGTCCCAGTTTTGCATCCAAACATAAAATCAAACTCAAACTTCAAATACAAACCTTTAGGACATTAGAAGTAGTTTTTAGGACCAAAATCCTCTATCTCAAAACTGATCATAGGCCCAAAGCTAGCCCCTTTGCACTTATCTCACAGTTTTGGTCTGTATAAGAGAGGATTTATCTGCTTTGTGTCAACATCCCAGTCAGTCATAGTTTTATATTATGGATGTTGAGTAGGGAATACCCTCCTTGGTTCTGCAGAGCCTAAAGAAGAAGAGGAGATATTTATAGAGTCTATATCCTATACTATTGGCCCCTGGCCTGAAAATCCTATTGATCAATGATGGCTACCTTGTAGGGATAACTAGGAACAAGCATTCAGTCTGAGAAAAACACCAACAGATTTGGCGACTCTACTGGGGATATGCTTTGTGAAAGAACCCTAATTTTTTAAAAGAAATTAATTCCTAGTTATAGGTGGCGACTCTGAACAAATCTCCCAACTGATAAAGTAAAAATTTGTATGCAAGGCAGAAGATCCCTACATAATTCTCTGTTTGAAGAATTACCCAGAAAAATGATGTACAAGAAAAAAGGGACTATTCAAGCCAGTCAAGAGGGTTCTCCCAGAAGTAATGATAATATTCAGGACAATCCAGGATCTTCAGAGCGGACAATACCTTATTTTTCAAACACTGAGGCTGAAATCCAGAACATAAATGAAAGACAACAAGGTGGTGGGTTGAGAATGAGATCAGAGGTGTTTCAAGAATGCCCTTTTGTAGATTCCCCTGATAGATTTGAAGAAGCTGAATCCCCAAGGGATGATAATGATGATCAGAATATAATGAAACCATCCTCTTCTATGCCTAGAGAGGAGGAATTAGCTAAAGAAATCAAGAGCCTAAGGGCAGAATTAGAATATTTGCAGGTAGTAAAAATCAGAGATGACATGAGACAGAAAGTGCAAGCTCTGAGAATTGCTTAGAATGATTTAGTTCCCACCCTTGACAATACAAATGTGCTAAGGAACCAGCACAGAAATAAAGTTTAGGATCAGCATAATGATCAAAGATAGAATGCAAATAATGTTAGAGTACCATTAAATAATGTAAGAAATCAGAATGCAAATAGAAATGCCAATGTTATTCAGCCTGGTAGACAGCTTATACAGCTGGACAGGTTCAGACAATTAGTTTTCAATGGCATTCCTGGTTACCCCAATCCTATTGACAAACATGTGAGGCCGCAAGTGCCAAAGTTTTCAGGAAATAATATTATGTCAGGAGAAGATCATTTAAAAGCTTTTCAAAATATCATGGATAACTTTGAGGTTGAGCATTAGGATGTTTTCATGAAATTATTTATGCAATCCTTAGTTGATGAGGCCAGGGAATGGTACAAGGGTCTGCCTGATAGGAGTATTTCATCATGGGAGGATTTCAAAAGAATTTTCAAAGAACAATATGATGACAAAGCTGATCCAAGTTTCTTCATCAACGAATTCACTGGCATTACCAAAGGATCAAATGAATAGGTTGCTGATTTCAATGCTAGATTCACTAAGGTGTTGAACAAATTGCCACATCACCTGAGGCCTAATGAACCTATGTGCATAGTGTTGTACATAAATGCTTTTGATGCCAAAACAGCCTATGGATTGAGAGATAAGGGTCCTGCTAGCCTCAGAGATGCTTTCAAAATAGCAACAAATATTGAAAATAACATAAAAGTGTCTGGTAAGACAAATAGAAGAGATGATGTAAAAATTCTGTAAAATCTAAATACTAAATCTCAAAGTGTTCAAGGCAATGCATCCACTTCTGAGGATAAATTAGATAAATTGTCAACTATTGTCAAGGACTTGAGCTATAGAATGGCTAAAAATGAAAAGGGGATAGGTCCTGACAGACAGTTTTACCAAAGGCAAGAAAGAAGACCATCATTACATGATATGCCATATAATACCAATTGGCATAATGGTAAACCCATTCTCCCAAACAACAACCCAAATCCAAGGACTCAAAATGTTAAGGAAACACCTGACTTTTTGAAGAAGGCTGTCAATATGTTTGATGGCACCCCATGGTGCATAATATGTCAAATGCCTCACTCACAGTCACAATGTATGATTGCTCAGTCTCTATATAATAATGTTGTTGCCTGTGATGAATGCAATGAACCACATCGCATGGAAGATGACAATGTCAATATGATGTCTACAAACAGGGAGTATCCTTTTCCTGATATTGATGTAAGCACAAATAATGAGGTTCAGGTCTTCCAGTAGTTTCCCTGTGATGAAGATGACGAGGATAATTATGCTTATGCTCAGGACTCGCACATCTTTTTGAATAGCTTGAGGAGGCCTTCTGATGAAGAGATTAGAGACCTCACAACTGCAGTAGTGGCTCAAGTCAAAAGCAATTACAATCTTAGGGGTAAAGCTCAGGTAAGTAACTCACACCAACCAAAGAATACTTTTGCGAACCAACCAGTGCACAGTCATAAAGGGACTAAACCACAAAAGAAACAATGGAACAATAATAAGCAGAATTTTAAGCAAAAAATAGGTCATGACTCTCAAGGACCAAAAAATAGAATCCCCTAGGTTGAGGATCAAAACAAAAAATTTTAGATCAAAGATGACAGTCAGAGAGCCACAAAAATTAAAGCTAGATCATACCAAGATAAAAATAAAACTGTGGATTAGGCTACGAATGTCATACAAAATTATGCTCCATTCAACATAGCTCAGGTCTTGTCCCAGGTAAAGGTCTTTGTTCCATTGATGGAGCTGATGAAAGTTGAAGAGTTTAGAAATAAAGCATTGTCCCTGATTTTAGGAGTATCTTGTCAAGCCAAATTGAATGATGAAACTCAGGGTAAGAAACAAGCCCTATGTATTGATGAGGATGAGACTCCTGAAGTATATTTGGGGGTGACCATGACAAAATGCCCTTCACAAGTTGAACCATTTTATGTCTCCCTTGTCATCAATGGAAAAGTGATTAAGAATTGTATGCTTGACTCAGGAGCATCAACAAATATCATGCCTCTAGCTATTATGCAGCAAGCTAGGTTAAAGATAGATAAGGCATGTGGAAAATGCTATGCAATGGATGCTAGGGAAGTACCAATCATTGGAATCATGAAAGATGTGGACTTCAGACTGGCAGCATATCCAGAAAAAACCTACAAAATGAACATAACAGTTGTTGATATCAAGCCACAATATGGCATGTTGTTGTCAAGAAGATGGGTAGCATTAATTGGTGGGAGTATGCAATTAGACCTGTCATATGCTATGATTCCAATGAATAGAAAGGATGTCAAACTGATCAAAGAAGAAAGGTCACTAGACACGGTTGAGGATCAAGAGTCAGAGGAGTATGTATGTTTTGTGAATACTGACTGTGATAATTTCAGGATTGTCTCAGATGATCAAGAGGGTAAAGGGAAAGATGTTTGCATTCTAGAGCTTGGACAACAGGGTCTTTGGACCATGTTTTTTGATGGAGCTTGTTCGAAGGAAGGCTCTGGTGCTAGAATTGTATTTCTGTCTCCATCTGGTAAGCTTCTAAAATTCTCATTCTTGCTGAAGTTTTCTTGTACGAATAATATTGCAGAATATGAAGCTCTGTTATTAGGATTAAATGTTGCTTTGAAGCATGGGATTAAGATGCTCAAAGTATTTGGGGATTCAGAGTTAGTTGTTTCCCAAGTCAGAGATAAGTATGCATCAAAGAATAAGAGGTTAAAATAGTATAAGCATGTTGTTTGGGATATAATTGAATTGCTTGATGCTTTTTCAATAAATTGGATAGAGAGATCAAAAAATGTCAGGGCAGATTTTCTAGCTAATGTAGCCGTAAGGCCAAATGATATAACTCTATCAGATGTCACAAATGTTGAAGTCAAACTTAGACCTGCAATACCAGATAACGTATGTAGCTGGCAGGTGTTTGATGATGACAAAGATTTGCTGAGATTTCTACATTGCATTGATGAATATGAGAACCAGGAAGTGGATTTTCAGAACTTTGTAGAAGTTGTGGATGGGAAAGAGACTCTCTTAGGGAAAGAGGTAATTCAACTCAAGACAAATAAAATCCCTAGAGAGCTGGTCTCTTTAGAGAGAGCTTTCAACAATAGGGACAAATTTGTTACAAAGGCAACTCCAACAAATAAGAATGATTTAGAAGAGATAAACTTGGGGACATCTCATGCCCCCAAGAAGGTATATATTGGCAAACAGCTCAAACCACACATCAGAAATATGCTAATTGCATTACTGAGAAAGTATAAGCATGTCTTTGCCTGGTCATATGAGGACCTGAATGCTTATAGAGAGGATTTATTCCAGCATGAAATCCCTTTGAAGCCTGGAGCTAAACCATTTAGACAGAAACAAAGACCTATCAACCCAACTTTAGCTCCAAAAATGCAAGAAGAGCTTATGAAGCTTAGGGAGGCTGGAATAATTATGCCCATCAGACACTCAACTTGGGTGTCCAACCTTGTTCCATTTAGAAAGAAAAATGGTGACATCAGACTTTGTGTGGACTTTAGAAATCTCAATATATCTTCTTTGAAGGACAATTATCCATTGCCTAACATGGAAGTCATGTTGCATAAGGTGACTGGCTGTGAACTTTTATCCATGATGGATGGATTTTCAGGGTGCAATCAAGTGAAAGTAAAAGATCTGAACAATATAAGACTGCCTTCACCACTCCATGGGGAAATTATTTTTATGTAAGAATGCCATTCGGACTGACAAATGCAGGTGCCACATTTTAGAGGGCTATAGATGTTGCTTTTGCAGGATTAATTGACTCAATCTTGGTTGTATATCAGGATGACTTGACAACTTATTCAGAAACGGAGGAGCAACATTGCATGCACTTAGAGCAGATCTTTATTAGAGCATTGGAGTATGGCATCTCACTCAACCTAAAGAAATGTGCTTTTGGGGTAGTGGAAGGAAAATTTCTTGGTCACATTGTTTCCAAGGATGGAGTCAGGATTGATCCTGAAAGGGTGGTTGCAATTGACAAAATTCAGATCCCTAGAATAGTGAAAGGTATTCAGTCCTTCTTTGGGCAAATTAATTTTGTTAGAAGATTTGTTCCTAACTTTGCAGAGACCACAAAAGATATCTCTAAAATGTTGAAGAAAGGTGCAACTGTAAAATGGGAGGATGAAGCAACTAAGTCATTTCAGAACATTAAAGAGGCCATAAAGATGGCTCCTGTGCTAAAATCTCCTGATTTTTCTAAGACCTTTTAGCTGTTCTCATTTGCTTCTTTCCATACTATTGCTACATGCTTATTACAGAAAAATGCAAAAGGTTTTGAACAACCTATAGCTTTCTTTAGCAGGTCATTGCAAGCTGCTGAGTTGAAGTATGACATCATGGAGAAGCAAGCATATGCACTAGTTAGAGCAGTCAAAAGTTTCAGGCCATACTTGGTGGGCTCTCAGATAGTTGCATATGTGCCTCATGCTACAATTAAAGATATCTTTACTCAGTAGGAGATAACTGGAAGAAGATGCAGATGGATAAAGAAATTGCAGGAGTTCAATATTGAAATACAAATCACAAAATTGGTAAGAGGACAAGGTTTGGCAAAATTGATGACACAGTCAAATCTAGAGGCATGCCAAGTGAATGCAGTGCATAATGAAGTTATAAATATGTTAGAATCTGAATGGTATAAGGACATAGTACATTATTTGCAGAATTTGAACTATCCTTCCCATCTCAATGATAATTAGAAGAGAACTTTGAAGCTACAGGCTATTAAATACATCATTATTCAAGGAGAGTTGTATTGACAAAATCCTGATGGTGTATTACTCAAGTGTGTAGATGAAAATCAGGCTAAGGATATTCTGAGTGATATGCACAAAGGAGTATGTGGTGGACACTATACTGCTCAAACAACAGCTCACAAAATTCTTAGAGCAGGCTACTGGTGGCCAACTCTTTTCTCAGACACACAAAGGCTGGTAAGAAAATGTGATCCTTGCCAAAGGTTCTCAGGAAAGCTAAAATATGAAGGTGTATTGCCCCTTAGGACTATAACTATAGAAGCTCCATTTCAGCAATGGGGAATTGACTTTATAGGGGAAATCTCAGAAAAGTCAAGTGGAGGACATAGCTATATTCTAGTTGCTACTGATTACTTCACTAAATGGATTGAGGCCATTCCAACTAAAAAAGCCACAAGTAAAGTGGTGATGGATTTTATTCTAGAAAATATTATTATCAGATTTGGAGTACCAGCCAAAGTTGTCACTGATAATGCAATGTGCTTCAGGTTTGGTAAATTTAATGATTTTTGCAGCAATTATGGAATAAATTTGTTACATGCATCACCATATCATCCACATGGAAATGGTCAATCAGAGTCAAGCAACAAAAGCCTCATGAAAATCATCAAAAGGATGGTAGACAGAAACAAAAGGGGTTGGGATTCAAAGCTGAAAATGGCATTATGGGCTGATAGAGTAACAGTGAAGAAAGCAACTGGAAGGTCGCCTTTTGAACTAGTGTATGGTGCGGCAGCTAAATTGCCTCTGAACAACCTCCTACCAGTTTATAAATTCATACAAGAAAGTGAGGAGGAGATTGAGGACTCAATGACTGAAAGAATAAATCAGCTGGTTGCACTAGATGAAATGAGAAGGGAGGCATAGAAAACAAACATCAAGAGACAATAAAAGGTAAAATATATGTTTGATAAAAGGGCTACAGAAAGAAAGTTTCAGATAGGTGATTTGGTCCTTGTATGGAATGCAAGGAACTAGGATAAGGGCAAGCACAGTAAATTTGAGCCCTTATGGGTAGGCTCGTAACAAATTAGTGACACTCATGGAGAAGATTCCTATTTTCTCCAGGCCCTAAGTGGTGAATTATTGGAATTACCTGTGCACGGTCAGTTCCTAAAACCCTACTTCTCATAAATGCTTATCTTGTGTGCACACTGTAAACTAGATGTAAATATTTTGTACATGCCTTGTATAGTCAGTCGTGTTTTGAGTTTGGTGTTTTGTCTGGTCTGCCCCGAAATAGCTTGGTTCTCGCTGTAGTCTTGCATCTACACATCCCTAGTCAGAGCCACTGGTGGTGCTCACCTAGGGTTAAGGTTCTGAAATTGAGTTTGCAGGCTTCTGTTTTTATCCCTTCAAACCCTTAGTGCCTTAGGTTAATTTGTTCCCCAGCCCCCATACAATGTTTTACCGCTTTTCCCATCACCCGTGAGCAAAATGCTAAGTTTTTGTATGTGCAAGTGGTCATGTATGTTGGCGGGCTTGTGAAATCTCAGTCAGCTTTTGAAAAATGGTGAAAATTTGGTTATATGCATTTCCAAATGCATATCAGGCTCAAAAAGGTGCATATACATTGAGGAATCTGTTGCAGATTCTAGGAAGATTCCCTGAATGTATATCGGGTTTGCTTGTACATGTTTTGATGTCCAGATATACAACGCGAGGCTACATTGCAGATCTCAAAAGTGATTAAATCAGGGCTAAAGTAATGGTCAGGTCCGTAGATATATGCAAGCAGGAATGAATGTATATCCAATATACATTGGGTTCATGCAATGAAAATATACAAGGAGGAGCGAACATGCATTTGCTACAGTATAATATACAAGGGGCCTTGTATATTCAGCAACATGCAAAGCAGTGGGAGATACATTTGGTGGGACCCGCAGGTATACAAAGGAGATTGTATGTTTGCACATATAAAGGGATTTGCATGTATGTTCAAAGGTATGTTCACATATACAAAAGTAGATGCAAAGCAGATGCAATGAGAAGGCTAATTGCATTGGCGAAATGTATGAAGACCGCTTTTGTATGATGGGCTAGTATGTTCCCAATGCACATTTGAACATACAAGTAGGAATGGTCAAATGCTCAACAGTTTGAAATGCAAGGGGTGGGGTCCGCCAGTTACATTTAAAAGCGATTGAATGTTGGTGCATACAAATCGAATATGCAAGGCCCGGACCTGATGGATAATGCATTCTGGTTAATAAAAAGTTCAAGTCTGGATTGTATATTTCATTTTGTATATCTGCATTGTAAGTTTGTAATATACAAGAGCATATATACAAAGCCTAGATGTGAAGGGAGAATGTAATATGCTTCATGGCGGTCTGGAATCCGTGGATTGCATGTATGTCGGGTTTGTATATGTAATATACAACCCGATATACAAAGCAAAGACATGCAATTCAGACCCGATGGAGTTTTCAAGCTGCTTCATACAAGTTTGGGATCCGCCTTGTTTGTTAGACTGTTGTATGTATATATGGCTTTGCATATACAAGGAATTTAAAGCATGCATGTGCAAGGCAAAAAAGGGAAATTAGTGAGGAGAAAAGTCAGCGATAGAGGAGCAAGGTGCCTACGTGGCACGGTATCACAGGTGGGTGAATTTTTAGCATGGATTTTGTGCCCTAGATCTCATGCGGTGGGAATTGATCGACGGCCAGATTTTAAAGTTGCAGCGTTGGTCTTCTTTGCATCAGTAGTCATGTTTTGAGTGGGAAAACTCCATGGACACGCTGTTGCATTTTCTAAGGGGAGCTGTGGGTAGCTGAAACATTAATGGAAACATACATAGGCATGGGCTGATGGTTGACTGGACACCTACTAATTTTATGAGGAAAGTCCCCAAACGGTGGCACAGGGCTCGAGTCCAACTACTCCTCGCCCTTCTTCTGCTTCTTCCTGTTTTGTCTTCTGCTGCATTGATTGATTTGGGTGCCATTCTTGGTGCATTGTAATTGGCAGAATTTTGATTTGACTTGTGTACAGTTCTGTTGAGGGCACACTTTGAGTATATCTGAAGTGTGTGCCTGATTGTTTTGGTTGTTAAAAACTGGACAAATTTTGGTGCTGTAAGAAGATACAATTTCGTTGGTGGCTCTGTTCTAGGTATTTCATGAGTTTATGAGTTGTATGTTGAATGTCTTATATACAGAATTCATCAGTTTCATGTTGATTTAAATGAGTAATGCTTTATAGCATGTATTTTGTTATTTATCTCCAAATTGAATGTGTTCTTATTCTGAATCTAAATAGCTAAGGGGTGTGAGAGATTTGAGGATATGGGTTTCCTATGTTGAATGCTTAGTCTTTTACTTCTGCTCAAGGAGTAGATTAAATGTTTTGGGTTAAGTATTGAGAAGAATACATTGCAGTAAGGATGTCTGTAATCAGAAATAACTAAATACTTTGTCTTGGGTATTATCTGTAAGGCAGACATTGCAAAATCCCCTTGAAATCTAATTATTGTTTTAAGTTTGTGATAAACACTCACATGTATATATATATATATATATCTATTGACTCCGAGCCCTGGATAGGCACTGATCTGGTCTTGTACTTTTGTTGCAACCCAAAGTCCCAGTTTTACATCCAAACATAAAATCAAACTCAAACTTCAAATACAAACCTTTAGGACATTAGAAGTAGTTTTTAGGACCAAAATCCTTTGTCTCACAACTTATCATAGGTCCAAAGCTAGCCCCTTTGCACTTATCTCATAGTTTTGGTCTATATAAGAGAGGATTTATCTACTTTGTGTCAACATCCCAGTCAGTGATAGTTTTATATTATGGATGTTGAGTAGGAAATACCCCCCTTGGTTCTGCAGAGCCTAAAGAAGAAGAGGAGATATTTATAGAGTCTATCTCCTATACTGTTGGCCCCTGGCTCGAGAATCCTGTTGATCAATGATGGCTACCTTGTAGGGATAACTGGGAACAAGCATCCAGTCTGGGAAAAACACCAATAGGTCTAACATGGCCAGATCTTGTGCAAGCATAGTAAAGGTGATCTTAGTTGTCTTGCCTGAAAATCTAACCGATTGACTAAACAACCAACTTAAAGTTGGTGACCTTCAAAAGTCGTGCAATTCGGTCAAACAAGAAACCCACGCAAAAGTGACAAAACATATAAACACTAATAGAGCATTGGGTTGGATGAGCCTGATTTCCCCACTGAGGTCGGTAGACTTCAATAGTAGCGCTTTCTTGCATGCAGGTCGGTTAACCCCAAAATTAGCGCAAATGATAAAAAATGATTGTTTTAAAGAAATTTCAAAAGGGAAGATGCCTAAAATGATGTAATTAAAGTTGCAAGTGTAGATAATGATGTTTTATATTCTTCCAATAAGATTTCTTGCAACATTGAATGTTTTCTTTGCATGCATTAATGGTGAATTGCTATGAATTGGGTACAATGATAAATGTTAGATTTATGATTTATGAAAGGCATGTCAGTAGCTTAGCAGATTCACTAAATTCATTTTGAACATGACAAAGAGTTTAGTAGTCCACTTGGTAATCTTAGATCTCAAACTTAGGAATTTGTAGAAAGTTCTTAAGATATCAAACTTATAAGGTCCAGTCCTGCAGATTAGATGACTGCCCGAGCTCAAACCATGAAGTACGAATTCAAGGGCATCCCTCCTGAGACAAAGATTCACTCTACATGGAGTGATATAGGGGACACAAATCTAGGTCACATAGACTTTGATGACTTCAGATTGAGAATCTTTGGCCCAAATCTAACGCCTCGGGCCAAAACACTTAGAGATAGTGGTATTGCACAAGCTGTTGCTTTCCCCACCTCAGTACAGTGTGCAGAACTGATAGTAACATGTGCAGATAGGTATGATGTCATGGCATGGACAATTCAAACTACCAATGGGGATATCCTGGCTGATTTAAGTCCACCCTCTCTGGCTGAGACTTTTGATATTCCATGGCACACAGTTATGACCATGCCAAACAAACAAGGATCAGAGGATACTTACAACAAGGATGTGAATGGATGCAGAAAACATATGACTGATCATTGGGCAAAAAGTAGGAGGTCTGCCATGAGCAAGTTTCCCCAAGTACTATACCGAAGTGACTTCCATGATGAGATTGGGGATTTGATAACCTTTTTGAGCAGAATATATGGGCTACCAACAACCTCCACTTTTGAGGAGTGGATGTTCGTCATTATAATTGAGATACTTAAAGGGACTAAGTTCCACTGGTCCCAAATCCTCAGTGATAATATTTGATGAGGCCTTCAACAACTTCAACGACAAGAGATACTTTAGATGGACATCTTATGTTGTCTACACACTAGCAAGGAGAAATCACTATGTTGGGTAGTCCAAAGTAGGAGAAGTTGGAAATGATGAACAGACCCAAGTGAAAGTATATGAGTGTTACCCTCAGCTGACCTCATCTCAATCTCTGATGCATTTTAAAAGGGTGAATGATGCTTTTACAATGTATATAGCCATAATGATGCAAGGTAATACAACCTTGAGGATTTCCACTGAAGCAATGAATGAAGTAACCAAATATGGTAGGTGGTACATCCAATGTGAAAAGCTCACATATCTAAGAGTGCAAGGTTTCACTGGGATTGTTTATAGACTTCCTAGATATCCTGATGATAAAATGGTGCTCTTAGAATTGACTAGGCAATTGATACCTTGTGCTGAGAAACTCAAGCATCTGCATAGAACCAATGTTTAGTTTCCCGTCAGGTTTGGTAAGGTGAATTATGCATTCCCTTCATTGGCATCGGCTGAACACTCTGATAAGGAACTTCAACTTCTTAACCTTCACTACTAAAATGCAAGGGATCACTTTGATCCAAATAAAGTGATGGAAAGGTTTGTAAGAAAAAAATTGTTTCACAAAATGCACATTGAGGACTTTTGGGCCAAATGCATGGATGATTATGAAGTAATGAAAAAGCCTCATTCAATGTTATCTATGTCCTTCATAAGGAAGTTCTGCATTATTGCAGTACTTGACCAGTTGGAGGATGATGAAAATGTTATGCTCAGAGGAACCTGGGAAGCCCAATACCGTCAACCAATACCACTACCAAATTGGACCAATGCAAAGGAAAGCTCTTTAGACATTATAATGAGGGAACAAATCAGATTGAGGAAGGCCTAGGTAAGAGGTCAGGTAGCTACTTTGGAGAGACAAGGAGTACAGCTCACATACACTACTCCAGAATTAGACAAGGACTCTGGAGGTGAAGAGGATGAACCATAAACATCACAGATGAGGCGGAGCCAGCTGAAAAGTAGAAATCTGACAGTGAAGAACATACATCTTTAGCAGAGAAGGCAAAGAAAGTTAAGAAACCACCTGCAAAGCCTCCTTCTAAGAAAGACCAACCTCCTTCCACTAGGACAAGAGCCTCTAAGAAAAGAGATATGCCAAGTGGTCCTGGGGAAGGTTCCAAAACCAAGAAAGTGAAGGTGAAGGAGGTAACTGAGGAAGATGCTGCCACTCAAGGAGATACTAATCTACCAACCTCCCCATTTCCTGCTGATCCAAGTGTAAGCATGGCTACCTCTACTTCTATAGCTTCTACTATTGTTTCTCCATCCATTGCTTCTGCTATTACTGCCCTTACTTCTCCCATGACATCAGCTGCCATTATCTAAGAAATATCCCCTGCTACCACCTCTCTTGCTTCCTCCGTTTCAACTACTTCTTGCTCATTAACAATATCTTCCAATGCCCTTGGCAGTCCTATTTCCTCCATTGCTACCACCTCTTGTTCTTCCATCGCTACTACACCTTCACTTTCTACTTCTTCCACTCAATTATCCACCACCACGACACTACCTCCCATTTCCACCATTCTTTCACCTTCTCTTCCTTTACCTTCACTACCTCTTCCCTCACCCCTTGTCATTTCTTCCACTCTGTCAGCAGTATTAGCTAATTTGATGCAAACAAACTTAACTACACCGCCTATATCCTCTACAGTTCCTATTTCACAAATGCCCGTAGATTCAAGCTCCTTAGTTGTACCTCTGTTGCCCAGAATTGATAAAGTGTGTGCAGAATTGGGTTTGCAAGAGCCTAAAATTGAATTGTCGCCTGAGGTAGAGAAAGATGCATTTGTGGAGGTAAGCAATGAAATTTCTAATGAACCTCTAGCTAAAGTAGTTAATATTGAGGTCATTAATATATCTGACAGCCCTCTGGAGAAGGGTCAAATAGGAGAAGTCTTCAAGGTAGCTCAAGAAAATAAGATGATAAACTGGAGAAACTTGGCTGATGAAGGAGAAAAGGAAAAAGAAATAAATAAAGATAAGGAACCAGAATAGGAACAGGGATCACTTGAGGAGCCTGCTAAAACTAATGATGAGAAAACCACTAAATTGAACAAGTCATCTTCTTCGGCACCCAAGTGGTTGAAAAGCATAGTGGCATATCCTGAGCCACAAGTGGAAATAATGCAGCTAGATTTAAGCACTATCCTGTGCCAGGCTCAAAGGCCCAAAAAGCAAAAGAAAGCAAAGATACAGTCCAAAAATTATAAGGATGAATCAAGATCCAGAATTGTAGAGATAGTTGTCCCGCCAGCAAATGCAGCTAGAGAACAAATCAAGGCGGAGGACTATGCAATTTCAACAGTTGATTTGGGACCCACCACTCATGCTCAAAGAGTGGATGAATTTAAAGGATCAGTTACTTCAATTTTGGAATAGTTAGATAAGGATGAGATGTCAAAAAAGGAGTTAAAATAGCAAAATGAAGAACTCCGTACTTGTCTCCAGTTTTTTATCAAACCAGTTGATGCAGGAGGAGATATAAGGATAGTGCCCAATTTCCCATCTATAGATGAAATGGAAAAACTGGGCGAGGTAAGGGCTAAGTCCTAAGGGACTGAGAATTGGTTGTTTAGAGTATTTGAGAAAGGATTTGAGACTATTGATGCCTCTGCTCAAGCGCACAAGAAGCTAGTCGAACTTCATAAGAAATGGAAAGATCTGTGTGAGGAATGTGACTCCTTTGATGAATGTTACTCTCACATGTTTCCTCGGATTAAGAGCATCAGAGATTTGCCAGCCCAGACTCTGGTAGTTGAGAATATTCTAACTGGGGACAAACTGTCCAAGGCCATTGAACATATCAACAATTACTTTTGAGGAAAGAAACTTTCGAAAACATAAAAGAAGCATATAAGCCAGCAGATGAAGAGCTTCGGTCGCTTATATATGATATCAATGATTCTTTGAAGGATTGCCTGGAAGAGTCCTATAATGACTATGCCCCTTACGATGTTGAGAAATGTAAAAGCAAATTCCATAGGGTCATTTTTTAGAGTACTGAGCTAGCCATGGAGGATAGATTGGATAAGGTAAGTGACCTTAGTGCTGAATTTAAGGCATTTCACAAGGCTGGGGCAGAAATAGAAAAGATATACAATAGATTCAGCCAAGAACTGGAGATGTTCAAGTATCAGGTCAATCATCTAAAGAATCTAGACCCCTTAGAGATCAATCATGCACTCGAAGCATGGCTTAATTACCGTAACAAGTTGGCTGAAGAGGACAAAATTAATTTAGATGAAGAGTCTTGATATTTTTGAATATTTTGGAATGTAATCCCGTCATTATTGCAAATTGCTATATTTGAGACAGCATGTGCCTCTATTTTGTCTCTTCTATGCTTTAAAAATGTTCTTTACCATTAATATATTGGGTTGGCTAGTCAAATTGACTAGATTCAATGTATCTGGAGACTATTTTTCGTCTTTTTCATAAAAGACAAAGTGTAATCCAGGAATTGATATGAGCTATTGTTTATGCATTTATTGATGTAATCTGGACCATCGGTGTTGAGTTAATCTCCACCGTTCATTTGAAAAACTCAGTATACTGCTTTCCTATATAAAGGGTTGTCATTTCTACTATTTGAAAGAGAGAATTTGATGCCGAATTGTTGACATTCTGCCATTTGAAGTAATACAAAGCAAGTTTCTGCAGTGATTCAGAGAATTTGTTTATTGTGTTCCTTATTTGGTTTTCATGGTTCACTTCTTGCTCTCCCATAGTTAGTTAGTTGTGCTTTTATAATGTTTATGGTTTGCTGAAAGTATTTGATGAATGCTTTAGTCCATACTTTTAGTTATTTGCTGATGGTTAATAGCTGTGTAAAGTTAGTCTAGACTTATCAGTTGTGCTCAGTTCAATTGCATTTCCTGAGTTAAATTGTGTCAATTATTGGGTATTTAATGAATGAGTGTGATCTGAAAATATTTAAGTATCCATTAAAGATAGCACCATTTTATGCAGTACTGTAACATCACCTTTTGTTTGGTAACTCAGAGAACTGGTTAAATTTGAGAGCATTTGTCTACTTAAAGTAAAATCTATACATTGTGAATGTCACTTAGGATTTCTCTAAAACCCTAACCTCTTTTACATTTTCTTAAAAAACCATTGTTAAATTAGGAATTCTAGCAGCATCCTACTTTATTTTATCAGCTGAATCATAAAGGGTTTATGTGTATTTGATGTTCCAACTTTGAAATCTATAGATTGCATGTAAGACTCCTTGTAGGCACAACTAGAACATACCAACTAAGAGATTCCAAGCAAGCTAAGACCTAGCTATAGAAACCCTGGAGTAGTCTTACCTAGGGTAGAATACTTTCAAGAGAGGTGTGAAACTAGCAATCACACATGCGTTGTTGTGTGGTAAAACACTCATCAATAGAATTGGTGCTAGAAGGAGGGCAGACAAAGAACTATTTCCCTCTACAAAAATTAGCAAGTCTAGGGACTAGACAAAGGCATACCAGGTCCAGCTCAGCTCGAGAAGAGTTGCTTTCTCTGACATAGTTTAGACAAACAAGACGGGAACAAGGGATACTAAGAGCCCCAAGAGCTTAGTCAACCTGGAGGAACACAGCTGCAGCTCCTTTTAATCCTCAAATCATGGCTTTCTTTGTAGGAAATAACCAGTCTCCTTTTCAGTTCAATGCATACCATGATATGCCAAAGAACCCAGATAAGTTTTGTTCAAAGTTTAGAGTGAACAATCCAAATAGGACTGCAGATGAGCATATTAAAAACTTTGGGAGTAACATGTTCATGTTGCAAGTACAATACGAGGATGTGATATGTAGGTTGTTCCCTTATTCTTTGCAGGATGAAACTTATTATTGGTTTGTTAACCTCCCTACAACATCCATAAACTCATGGCTGAACCTGAAGAATGCATTTCTAGATCAGTTTTGAATGCCTACTACCCCAGCTGATCTTTATCAGTCCTTTGTGGAGATTCATCGAGGTGAAGGCAAGATGATAAGGTCATTTAACAATAGATTTCAGAAAGCCTTCAGTCATTTGCAAGCTCCTTATGCCATAGGACAAGCTACAGTCTTTCCCATTTACTATGTAGCTCTAGACAAACTGACATCCATGATCACGTGAAGAGCCGACCCCATTCCTACTACTTTAGCTCAAGCATATTCCATGGTTGTCACTGTGAGTACTCAGCTGGGACAAACAGCTACTGGTCCACTGAATCACATAGGTCCTATAGCCATGCCTAATCAAATATCTATGATTAATCAAGCCTTGGTCAACCATACCCCAGTGATAAATCCAATTCCTAACCCAGCTGCAACACAAGCTTTAGTAATCCATCTAGGCAATCCAGTAGCTGAAATGCCTCCTACACAAATGCCTTTCTTACAATCTTCAGAGGTAGACAAGGTCAAAGAGGACAGATATGATATCAAAGAATTGGTTGAGCAGATGAAGAAGCTCACTATAGAAGTTACCCACCTCAAGAACCAGAATGCCTATCTGCAGCAAAGGGGGCAGAATCAGCAACATTTTTAGAACCAAAATCAGTCCCAGTTCCAAAATTAGAATTAGTACCAAAATCAAAATTTTCAACAGCAGTCAAACTAATCTTAGAACACAAGACCTAACAATGGAGGGGTACCATCACCCTTGGAGAATCAGAAAAACAATACCAGACCTCTTGGTCGTGTGATGTTAGCTGAGGCGGCCTTGTCTACTTGGTGCAGACTGCACAATATGAATGCCCACTCTAAACTAGACTGCCCAAAGTTTGAGATTGCATCCAGTATCTTTCAAATGGAGATTTAAAATACTGAAACTCGGGAGACCCTGCCAACAGGATATGAAATTGTTCCTTCTCAGAGGTATGACACTGCTCTTGTACTTGATAGCTATACATTTCCATTTCAAGATGACAATCAGCCTGAGGAAGAAGAATCTGAAGAAGTCAATGCTTATCAGCAGTATAATAAGACTCCATGCAACCTGAGAAGTAGTAAACCTAAAGGTCCTTTTACCACCTCCATCCCTCCAAATAGCTATCAGATTCCACCAGACCCAAAAGCTTAAAATAATCCCGAGCCCCCAAAAGTCACACATCAGCCAGTATATCAAGGAGTTACTGTTGAAAGTTCTCAACGGTCTGACATAGTAAAAATGAGGCAGTATGTTGCTGAGGAACTTAAGAATATCAAGGTTAGTCTTTCTGTATATGAGTTACTTAAAATACCTGAGGTTAGGACATCCTTCTTTCAAGATATGGGTGTTGGGATCAAAATTGACGGTACACAAAAGGAAACCATCACCAAGGATAACATTGATAAGGGAAAAGAAAGAGTACATGTGACTGATGTGGAACAAAAGATGACATTGTATAAAGACAAGAGGGAAAGTCCTCCTTTCCTCTTGACACTTAGGATATTCAATAGAAACCTTCATAACTATATAGTGGATTCTGGTGCTTCCACGAATGTAATGCCATTGTCAGTCTATAAAGCACTTGGTCTTACTCTAGCCAACTCTTCCAGAAAGGTGACACAATTAGATAAGACTGAAGTGAATGTAGTAGGCGAGTTGAATAGGATACACATGTAGCTCGCTTTTGATCCAAGAGTACAACAATATATAGATATTCAAGTAGTGGACATTCTGGATCAGTATGGGATGCTTTTGAGTAGAGACTGGTCTAGAACTTTGAACGGTTACATGGCAACCAACTTTTCTCATATGTGGCTGCCATGGAAAGGATTGGCCAACCAGATACATATTGAAAGAGAACCAAAGATGAAACATATTATTATGGAGTACAACCAGCCCAACAAGATTTTATTCTTGGAAGTTGATTTGGGAGTTTATCTTTCGCATGTCAATTAGACAGAGGAGATTCTTATGCTGAGTTGCCTTAGATTCCCTGATACAGAAAAAATAGAAAGTACAGAAGTGTATGTTCAATCAGATTAAAGAGACTCCTTAGAAGAAGATGAACCAAGGATATTCGAAGGATTCTGTGATTTCATAACCAAATTCGTAAAGGATCAGACTACTATTGGAAAGCAGATTCAAATGGAGGAGCTACTACTGCCCAATTGGTGCCGCATACATGATGCGTCGCATTCTGAATTTACTTGCCATCTTTGTCAAGAGGCAGTGGAGCAAGTGCAAAGACAATTGAAAATTCCCATTGTTCCAAAAGAGGTACTAGTTGCTAAAAAGAAGGAAGAACCACAGCCTCAACCTGGTAAGAAGAAATTAGTAAAATAGAATGATAGCAGCAAAGACTTTTGCCTATGGACTTTAAGATTTGATGGGTCAAGATGCAGACAGGGATCCGGGGCAGGTGTCGAACTAATCAGTCCTACTGGGATCTTGTATCTGGCATCACATAGATTGCAATTCCCATGCACAAACAATGTAACTGAGTATGAAGCATTGGTGCAAGGATTGCTGCTAGCACTATAGAAGAAGGTCAGAATTATCTAGGTGTTCGGTGATTCTGAATTGGTGGTTAAACAAGTAAGGAAGCAATACTCATGTCATGATAAGAGATTGAATCGGTATAGAAATAGAGTCTGGGATCTGATAGAATGCTTTGATGGTTTTAACATCCAATTGATCTCGAGAAGATAGAATCATGTTGCAGATGCTCTAGCTCAAACAGCAAGTACATTAGAGCTGACATCCATGACAGGATTGAAGAAATTTTCTATTGAATTTGTTGCTACCCCATCTGTACCTAATAATGTTACTAATTTTCAAGTCTTTGAGGATGATCAGCACATAATTAACTTCCTTACTTCATCTGATGTTTTCACTGCTCAGATTATAGATGAAGAAGAAATGGAACCTGTTGAAATGGATTTAGAAGGGGTACTAAACCTACAAACAAATACAATTCCACGGGGAATGGTAGAACTGGAATGACTGTTTGATATGGACAACTTAGGAACCCAAAGAAAAGAAGGAGAATCTCCAGGGGAAAGTGTGACCCGTTTAACTTGGGAATAGAAGAAAATGTTAAGAATGTGTTCATTGGGAAAGCCAGTATTGAAGAAGAAAAGATAGGAATCATACATGCATTGAGAGATTACCATGAGTTTATAGCATGGAGCTATGAAGATCTAAAGACATACAATACCTCGATCATCATGCACACCATCCTACTGAAACCTGGAGCAAAGCCATTTAGACAAAGACAGCGGCCAGTGAATGCCTTACTGGAACCATTGATTTTCAAAGAAGTTCAAAAACTGTTATCAGCAAGGATAATATTTCCTGTTAGACATTCCGCATGGGTAGCAAATTTAGTCCCAGTCTGAAAGAAAAATGGAGAAATCAGGCTTTGTGTTGACTTTTGAAACTTAAATAGGGCATCTGATAAAGATAATTACCCGCTGCCTTCATTGGATGAAGTATTACAGATTGTTAATGGATCTCAGATGATGTCCTTCTTGGATGGGTATTCTGGTTATAACCAGGTGATGGTGGACTATGAAGATAGATTGAAGACATCTTTCACATGCAAATGGGGCATTTATGCATATTGTCAAATGTCGTTTGGTCTAATAAATGCTAGTACCACCTTCCAACATGCAATGGATGTTGCTTTCAAGGGATTGGATGGAAAGTGTATCATTATCTATATGGATGACCTCACGATGTTCTCAAAAAGGTGAGAAGATCATGTGGCAGATTTAAGGAAAGTGTTACAACGGTGCAAAGATTATGGTATATCACTCAATCCCAAGAAGTATATCTTTAGAGTGACTAAAGGGAAGTTGTTGGGGCATGTGATAGCTGAGCAAGGAATATCTATCAACTCAGACCGAATCCAAGCAGTACTCAAAATACCTCCCCTAGCCAGCAAGAAGAAGCTCAAGTCATATTTTGGTAAGATCAGCTTTGTAAGCAAGTTTATCACAGGTTTTTCTAAGATTGTTCGACCTCTTAATGCCATGCTGAAGAAAGACGCTAAAATGGATTGGACTCCAGAAGCTAAAGCTTCCTTTGCAGAAATTAAACAAGCTATATCCAACACACCTGTCTTGGTGAGTCCAGATTATACTTTACCCTTTCAGATTTATTCATTTGCTTCCGAGCATACTTGTGCTATGATGTTGACGCAGAAGAGATCAGTTGATGATGAAAGGCCCATCACTTTTATGAGTACTCAGTTAAAAGACGCAGAGTTAAGATATCCAAATGTGGAAAAACAAGCATATGCTCTGGTAAAAGCAGTCAAGAAGTTTCGTCACTACATCTTAAGAAGTCAAGTAATCTCCATAGTCCCAGATGCCATAGTTAAAGCACTATTGATGCAAAGTGAACTGGGAGAACAGAGAGGAAAATGGGTCACCATCCTGCAAGAGTTCGATATAGATATTCAGCCCATGAAATTGGTAAGAGGCCAGGCACTGACCAGAATAATGGCTGAAGTAGGACCAGGCTTAGTATCCCAACAGTACCTGTTAGAGGATGTTTCAAAAGATGAATGATACGGAGATATCATATTTTATCTACTTAATCAACATTGTCCACCACAGCTGAATTCAGTTCAAAGAAGAGTGCTAAGACTGAAAAGTAATAGCTACATGATAAAAGGGTTAGTTCTCTACAAGAAGAATCAGGAGGGGATCTATCTGAGGTGTTTAGACAAGACAGAGGTAGACCAAGTATTAACCATCTTTCACGAGAAGTTTGGGACAGGTCACGGATCAGCACACTCAACTGCTAATCAAATTCTTTGTGCTAGATATTATTGGCCTACCTTTTTCAAAGATGCATACTCCCATGGAAGAACTTGTCATATATGTTAGACTGCTGCACACAGAGAGCGACACGCTACCATGCCCTTGTAACTAGTAGTGGAGGTACGACCATTTGCTCAGTGGGGCCTCAACTTTATTGGTATGATCAATCTACCTTCCTCTGCAGGCCACAGGTATATTCTGACCGCTACTAATTACTGCACCCGATGGTCTAAGGCAATAGCTTGTAAACAATGCACCATAGAGGTAGTTATTGAATTTGTTGAAAAGCTTATTATCACTAGGTTTGGCTATCCATTTTCTTTAGTTTGTGATAATGGCCCTACCTTTTCATCATTGCATTTTTTTAACTGGGCATTTAATTATGGGATCACTCTCAAGTTCTCATCTAATTACTACCCACAAGGGAATGGGATAGCTGAATCAACAAAAAAAAATTTGCTTGAAGTCATTAAGAAACTGTTAGACAAAAACCCTAGAGATTGGTACACTCAGCTTAAATTCATCTTATGGGCTGATAGAATCTGACATAAAGTTGCCTTGGGCATGTCACCTTATCATTTAGTCTATGGGATTGAACCCATCTTTCCCATTCATTTGAGGATTCTCGTACTGTAATTCATGCAAGATTACCTTGAAACTAATGATCAATTGTCTTCCCAGTTAGCCCAGTTGCTGCACCTTGAGGAGAAACGCGACGCTGCTATAGAAAATTTTGCTAAATATCAGGATGTAGTGAAATGATGGTTCGACAAGAGAACCAAAGTCAAAGCCTTCCGCATTTATGATTTGGTCCTATATTGTGATAAGGCACATGAGAAGAAAGGAGAACGTGGTAAATTTGATAAGCTTTGGTTAGGCCCGTATCAGATCTATGAGATCCTTGGAGACAACACATATCGACTCAAGAGCCTTACTGGTGAGGAGCTCCCATTGCTTGTCAATGGCCAGTTCCTAAAGCACTACTTCCAGGCCTGAGAGGTAGTCATGCCTCATCTTAGTGTACATAGTTAGGGGGATTGTTTTCTTTGGTTAGAGTAGGTTACCGTTAGCCTAGTTTTTCTTTCTTGCCTTTGCTTTCTGTAGTTGTTAGATGTTTTTCTTAGACTAGTTGTCCTTTGGTTTTTCTCACTCACTGCGCTTGCTTTTGCGCGGGGTCTTTGTTTCTAAAAGTGGTGGCAGTTGTGCGGACCTGCAAATGCTTCTTGGTTGGGTAAATAATCTCGAGTCTTTCTTTGAGAAGCCAAGGTTCTACTTAAGTCTCACCGTGGGTTCCACTATTATGCTAAGGGGTATGATGCCTGATCATGGAAAATGAGTCATTAATTGCGGCGCTTGAAGCATTTTCTAACCATATATCTCTCACACTTTAAATGATCCTGAAGTAGCTGAGCAAGTCTGAGTTATCTTGTGTCAAGTGAAAGGGTTGGCTTCCTATTCTACCACATGCACTATCAATCAAGAAGGAAGGCAGGTGACACTAAGTGTTGTTAGCCTATATTGGGTAAAAATAAAAGGTGTTTTTTAATACCAGACCCATTACAGTGCATCGGAAAAGAGACTACCAAATAAAAATTCTCACAAAAGATATTGTTCAAAAATAATTATCATCAATTACCATTATATCAGAGGTACTAAAGGAAAATCTACCATTTATTTTCCTCAAGGCTCATCACATCTCAACATTTGAGCATTTCTTGGTGGTAGAATGATTTCGACTTCGTAGCTTGTCACAAAGGATCTTGGATGAACTTAGTTGACAAAGTATGGGAATGAATACAATCGCACACACTCAGGTTTTCAGGGTGTGGATGGTTACACTAGTTAGTGATCTTGGATTCTTTGATAAGGTATCCTACTTTTTCATTTAATATGTGGCGAACACAGAGATTCTAGGTTCGAACTGAAAGTTTATCATCAAAATGCTTGGGAGCATTTCCCAGCAGAGTCGCCATTTGTTGTGCCTCACACACATGCCCCATTTCAAAAAATAGGGACCCCCTCCAAATTTGGTCTAGAGTGTCAAGAAGATTTTTCACCTCCTAAGTAGTTAAGTGGTCAAAGTGCAATTTTTCCATGTTTGAATGGTGATGTTGAAAATCATTTCAGGAGTTTGCTAAGTTAAATCTTTGTATCTCTTCCAATGACTTTGAATAGTCCTTTTGCTCTAAATTGCTCCCCAACCGACCTTTGCACTGATTTACCTCCCAACCAACTTTGCGTTAAAACCCTTCATCACCGACTCTGGTGCTAGTTTCCCTCCTGACGGACTTTTGCATTTAAATCAATTGTCTCCAACTTGCGCTATATTGTTCAATCAGTGATTAAGTCAGAGGATACCAAAATTCCCGCAAGTTCGAAGAGTCTCAAAATCCTGCAAATGACATAAATTGAGTCTGTTGTTGTAGCGCTAAAAAGACCTTTCACTGACCAAGTCTATCACACCTAATTTCCCCACCAAGTCGGAGCGAATGAAAAGTCGCGCGAAACCCTAATCTATCGACTGACACTAAGTACATCGTGCATTAATGGTGATTTGGCTGGAGATAATAAAAGGTTAATTCACACTATTTAAATCATTTTCTGCATTCTAATAAAGATTTTGAGGCACCCCTTTGCAACTTGTTGAGCATTTTTCGTTGTCGTTGCCCTCGAGTTCGATCCCGCGACTACTTCCTGCCTGTGCAACCCGAACACATTTTCTATAACTAACCAGGTAGGGTTTTTACCTTGCCTCTTTAAGCTTTTGCTATGTGTGGTTAGGGTTTCATTCAAAAGTACATTTTCCTTTCGAGCAATAAAATTAGGGTTTCAACTAGGGTTTTACGCATAAATTGTTTATTTCTCCCTTGACACCTAGTTCAAACTTCTCCTTGAAAGCATAGTCAAATTGCCATGGGCAAAATAGGACAACTCAACTAGGCTTGGCCATAGTTTGGACAAATTTAAACCTTTTTGTAAAGTGGAGAATCATCTGGCCTTTGTGTCAAACTTGAGTCTGACTGACCTATAAACATTTTGGCTCATCCAGTCAGTCGACGACTATGAAAACTCACGCTGCATTTTAAAATCCATTTAGCGTTGAAAACTTCAACCTCCGACCTACATAGCTTTTGCCACGTTAACTGATTAGATCAGCGCGACTTAAAAACCCCGCAAACTTTGGAAAGCTACTTAGTGCTAAAAACCTTTTGCACTGACCTTGCGCTAAAAGACTCTGTCTCCAACTTGGTCGAATGCCTAGAATATCTCCACAAGTTGGTAACATCCAAAACCCCACTGGAAACAAGAAGAATGACTACGCTAAAATTAATCCTATCTGACCTTGCGCTAAAACATGCCATCACCGACTCAGTCAGTTGACTTTAAAATCCGCGCAAGGTCCGACACGGCCAAATCCTACGCAAGCGTAGTAAAGGTGATCTTAGTTGTCTTGTGCCAAAATCTAACCGACTGACTAAACAACCAACTTAAAGTCGATGACCTTCGAAAGTCGCGCAAGTCAGTCAAACAAGAAACCCACGTAAAAGTGAGAAAACATATAAAAACTGATAGAGCATTGGGTCAAATGAGCCTGATTTCCCCGCTGAGGTTGGTGGACCTCAATAATAGTGCTTTCTTGCATACAGGTCGGTTGACCATGAAATTAGCGCAAATGGTAAAAAATGATTGTTTTTAAAGAACTTTCAAAAGGGAAGATGCCTGAAATGATTTAATTAAAGTTGCAATCGTAGATAATGATGTTTTACATGCTTCCAATAAGATTTCTTGCAACATTGAATGTTTTCTTTGCATGCATTAATGGTGAATTGCTATGAATTGGGTACAATGATAAATGTTGGATTTATGATTTATGAAAGGCATGTCAGTAGCTTAGCAGATTCATTAAATTCATTTTGAACATGGCAAAGAGTTTAGTAGTACACTTGGTAATCTTAGATCTCAAACTTAGGAATTTGTAGAAAGTTCTTAAGATATCAAACTTATAAGGTCCAGTCCTATAGATTAGATGACTGCCTGAGCTAAAACCATGAAGTATGAATTCAAGGGCATCCCTCCAGAGACAAAGATTCACTCCAGATGGAGTGATGTAGGGGACATAGATCTAGGTCGCATAGACTTGGATGACTTCAGATTGAGAATCTTTGACCCAAATCCAACTCCTCGGGCCAAAACACTTAGAGACAGTGGTATTGCACAAGTTACTGCTTTCCTCACCTCAGTACAGTGTGCAGAACTGATAGTAACATGTGTAGATAGGTATGATGTCATGGCAAGGACAATTCAAACTACCAATGGGGATATCCTGGCTAATTTAAGTCCACCCTCTCTGGCTAAGATTTTTGATATTCCATGGCACACAGTTATGACCATGCCAGACAAACAAGGATCAGAGGAGACTTACAACAAGGATGAGAATGGATACAAAAAACATATGAATGATCATTGGGAATAAAGCAGGAGGTCTGCCATGAGCAAGTTTCCCCAAGTACTATACCGAAGTGACTTTCATTATGAGATTGGGGATTTGATAACCTTTTTGAGCAGAATATATGGGCTACCAACAGCCTCCACTTTTGAGGAGTGGATGTTCGTCATTATAATTGAGATACTAAAAGCGACTAAGTTCCACTGGTGCCAAATCCTCACTGATAATATTCATGAGGCCTTCAGCAACTTCAAAGAGAAGAGATACTTTAGATGGACATCCTATGTTGTCTACACACTAGCAAGGAGAAATCACTATGTTGGGTTGTCCAAAGTAGGAGAAGTTGGAAATGATGAGCAGATCCAAGTGAAAGTATATGAGTGTTACCCTCAACTGACCTCATCTCAATCTCTGATGCATTTTAAAAGGGTGAATGATGCTTTTACAATGTATATACCCAGAATGTTGCAAGGTAATACAGCCTAGAGGATTTCCACTAAAGCAATGAATGAAGTAACCAGATATGGTAGATGGTACATCTAGTTTGAAAATTTCACATATCTAAGAGTGCAAGGTTTCACTGGGATTGCTTATAGACTTCCCAGATATCCTGATGAAAAAATAGTGCTCTTAGAATTGACTAGGCAATTGATACCTTATGCTGAGAAACTCAAGCACCTGCACAGAACCAATGTTCAGTTTCCCATCAGGTTTGGTAAGGGAAATTATGCATGCCCTTCATTGGCATTGGATGAACACTCTAATAAGGAACTTCAACTTCTTAACCTTCACTACTACAATGCAAGGGATCACTTTGATCCAAATAAAGTGATGGAAAGGTTTGTAAGCAAAAAGTTGTTTCACAAATTGCACATTGAGGACTTTTTGGGCCAATTGCATGGACAATTATGAAGTAGTGAAAAAGTATCATTCAAGGTTATCTCTGGCCTTCATAAGGAAGTTCCGCATTATTGCAGTACCTGACCAGTTGGAGGATGATGAAAATCTTATGGTCAGAGGAACCTAGGAAGCCCAATATCGTCAACTAATACCACTGCCAAATTGGGCCAATGCAGAGGAAAGCTCTTTAGACATTATAATGAGGGAACCAATTAGATTGAGCAAGGCCTCGGTAAGAGCTCAGGTAGCTACTTTGGAGAGACAAGGAGTATAGCTTACATACACTGCTCTAGAATCAAACAAGGACTCCGAAGGTGAAGAGGATGAACCAATAAACATCACAGTTGAGGTGGAGCCGGCTAAAAAGCAGAAATCTGATAGTGAAGAACATACATCTTTAGCAGAGAAGGCAAAGAAAGTTAAGAAACTGCCTGCAAAGCCTCCTTCTAAGAAAGACCAGCCTCCTTCCACTAGGACAAGAGCCTCTAAGAAAAGAGATATGCCAAGTGGTCTTGGGGAAGGTTCCAAAACTGAGAAAGTGAAGGTGAAGGAGGTAACTGAGAAAGATGCCGCCACTCAAGGAGATACTAATCTGCCAACCTCCCCATCTCCTGATGCTCCATGTGTAAGCATGCCTGCCTCTACTTCTATAGCTTCTACTATTGTTTCTCCATCCATTGCTTCTACTATTGTTGCCCTTACTTCTCCCATAACATCAACTGTCATTATCCAAGAAATATCCCCTGCTACCACCTCTCATGCTTCCTCCATTTCAACTGCTTCTTGCTCATTAACAATATCTTCCAATGCCCCTGGCAGTCCTATTTCCTTCATTACTGGCACCTCTTGTTCTTCCATCGCTGCTACACCTTCACCTTCTTCTCCTTCCACTCAATTATCCACCACCATAGAACTACCTCCCATTTCCACCATTCTTTCACCTTCTCTTCCTTTACCTTCACTACCTCTTCCCTCACCCCTTGTCATTTCTTCCACTCTGTCAGTAGTATTAGCCAATTTGACTCAAACAAACTTACCTACACTGTCTATATCCTCTATAGTTCCTATTTCATAAATGCCCGTAGATTCAACCTCCTTAGTTGTACCTCTGCTACCCGAAATTGATAAAGTGTGTGCAGAATTGAGTTTCCAAGAGCCTAAAATTGAATTGTCGCTTGAGGTAGAGAAAGATGCATTTGTGGAGGTAAGTAATGAAATTTCTAATGAACCTCTAGCTGAAGCAGTTAATATTGACGTCATTAATATATCTGACAGCCCTTCGGAGAAGGGTCAAATAGGAGAAGTCTTCAAGGCAGCTCAAGAAAATAAGATGATAAACTGGAGAAACTTGGCTGATGAAGGAGAAAAGGAAAAAGAGATAAATAAAGATAAGGAACCAGAACAGGAGCAGTGATCACTTGAGGAGCCTGGTAAAACTAATGATGACAAAACCACTGAATTGAAGATGTCATCTTCTTCGGCACCCAAGTGGTTCCAAAGTAGAGTGGCATATCTTGAGCCACAAGTGGAAATAATGTAGCTAGATTTAAGCACTATTCTATCCTAGGCTCAAAGGCCCAAAAAGAAAAAGAAAGTAAAGATACAATCCAAAATTTATAAGGATGAATCAGGATCCAGAATTGCAGAGACAGTTGTCCCACCAGTAAATGCAGTTAGAGAAAAAGTCAGGGCAGAGGACTATGCAATTTCAACAGTTGATTTGAGACCCACCACTCGTGCTCAAAGAGTGGATGAATTTAAAGGATCGGTTACTTCAATTTTGGAATAGATAGATAAGGATGAGATTTCAAAAAAGGAGTTAAAACAGCAAAATGAAGAACTCCGTACTTGTCTCTAGTTTTTTATCAAACCAGTTGATGCAGGAGAAGATATAAGGACAGTGCCCACTTTCCTATCTACAAATGAAATAGCAAAACTAGGTGAGGTAAGGGCTAAGTCCCAAGGGATTGAGAATTGGTTGTTTAGAGTATTTGAGAAAGGATGTGAGACTATTGATGCCTCTGCTCAAGCGCACAAGAAGCTGGTCGAACTTCATAAGAAATGGAAAGATCTACCTGAAGAATGTGATTCCTTTGATGAATATTACTCTCACATGTTTCCTTGGATTAAGAGCATCAGAGATTTGCCGGCCCAAACTCTGGTAGTTGAGAATATTCTAACTGGGGACAAATTGTCCAAGGCCATTGAATGGTATCAATAGCTACTTTTGAGGAAAGAAACTTTTGAAAATATAAAAGAAGCATATAAGCCAGCAGATGAAGAGCTTCGGTCGCTTATATATGATATCAATGATTCTTTGAAGGATTTCCTGGAAGGGTCCTATAATGACTATGCCCCTTATGATGTCAAGAAATGTAAAAGAAAATTATATAGGGTCATTTTCAAGAGTACCGAGCTAGCCATGGAGGACAGAGTGGATAAGGTAAGTGACCTCAGAGTTGAATTTAAGGCATTCCACAAGGCTAGGGCAGAAATAGAAAAGATATACAATAGATCCAGCTGGGAACTAGAGATGTTTGAGTATCGGGTCAATCATCTCAAGAATCCAGACCCCTTGGAGATCTATCTGCACTCGAGGCATGGCTTAATTACTGTAACAAGTTGGCTGAAGAGGACAAAATTAATTTGGATGAAGAGTCTTGATATTTTTGAATATTTTGGAATGTAATCCCGTCATTATTGCAAATTTCTATATTCAGGATAGCATGTGACTCTATTTTGTCTCTTCTATGCTTTAAAAAAAAAAAATTCCATTAATATATTGTGTTGGCTAGTCAAATTGACTAGATTCAATGTATCTGGAGACTATTTTTTGTCCTTTTCATAAAAGACAAAATGTAATCTTGGAATTGATATGAGCTATTGTTTATGCATTTATTGATGTAATCTGGACCGTCGGTGTTGAGTTAATCTCCACCATTCATTTGGAAAACTCGGTATGCTGCTTTCCTATATAAAGGGCTGCCATTTCTACTATTTGAAAGAGAGAATTTGATGCCAAATTGTTGACATTCTGCCATTTGAAGTAATACAAAGCAAGTTTCTGCAATAATTTTGATAATTTTTGTATTGTGTTTCTTATTTGGTTTTCATGGTTCACTTCTTACTCTCCCATAGTTAGTTAGTTGTGCTTTTATAATGTTTATGGTTTGCTGAAAGTATTTGATGAATGCTCTAGTCCATAATTGTAGTTATTTGCTGATGGTAGATAGCTGTGTAAAGTTAGTCTGGACTTATCAGGTGTGCTCAGTTCAATTGCATTTCATGAGTTAAATTGCGCCAGTTATTGGGTATTTAATGAATGAGTGTGATCTAAAAATCTTTAAGTATCTACTGAAGATAGCACCATTTTCTGTAATACTGTAACATCACCTTTCATTTGGTAACTCAGAGAACTGGTTAAATTTTAGAGCATTTGTCTGCTTAAAGTAAAATCTATACATTGTGAATGTCACTTGGGATTTCTCTAAAACCCTAACATCTTTTGCATTTTCTTAAAAAACCATTGTTAAATTAGGAATTTCAGCAGTATCCTACTTTGTTTTATCAGCTAAATCATAAAGGGTTTATGTGTATTTGTTTTCCAACTTTGAAATCTGTAGATTGCATGTAAGACCCCTTGTAGGCACAGCTAGAACATACCAACTGAGAGATTCCAAGCAAGCTAAGCCCTAGCTATAGAAACCTTGGAGTAGTCTTACCTAGGGTAGGATACTTTTCAAAAGAGGTGTGAGACTAGCAATCACACCTACGTTGTTGTGTGCTAAAACACTCATCAACACTTCCAATCATGGAGATAGTGGAGATGAGAGAGCCTCATAGCACAGTGTCGACAATGGAGGTACTATTGCCCATCTATCTAGTTTCCAGAAGGTTGGTTCTTTCAGGGTATGTGGTGTACTTGGTGGACAATGCATTATTACCCTCATTGATATAGGAGCTGCACATAATTTTATTGATGAGGGGTTGGTAGCTGACAGGGGGTTGAAGACAGAGGAATTTGAAGGCTTCAAGGTAATGGTCACTGACGAATTCAAAATGCAGTGCAATAGGAAGATATTAGGATTGAAAATCATCATGGGAGAGTATGACTTGGTAGATGACTTCGATGTTGTTAGCATTGGGGATACCAATGTGGTACTTGCCATGCATTGGATGAGTCAGTTAGAAGAGTTCACCATAATGTGAAGAAGATGGAAGTGAGATTTGAATTCAATGGGAAGAAAATATGCTTGAGAGGCATAACAGATGGTGGACCTCAGGTGGTATCACTGAAGATGATGGAGAGACTATTGAGATATGATGAGGTAGAGTGGACAGCAGAGTGCCTTATTATGCCAGAGTCCCCATCCCAACAGAAGGACATCTATCATCCTCATGATCAGAAGCTTGTTGGTGCAGTCACGGTAGGAGAGTTCATAGAATGAACTGTCTAGACCATGCAGCAAGAGTAAACACAATGGAAACAACTCAAAGATATGCAACAAATGCAGATTTAGTCATTTAGTATATCATAGAATTCAAATGTAGATCGGCTGGCAACATGCGAGCTTATAATTAGGGCTCGAAGGCCTGATTACAAAATATCAAAGTATGCACAAGATATAGCTTTGAAGTTCCTTTGCAAAGAATCTAAACTATCAACTATCACTATTATCATGAACTACTTTCCTAAGGATCTATTACATCAATATATATAATCTCCAGAACATAAGATTCCTCTGTGTTGGCCAAGAAAGATCACAAACTCCAATGAAGAGTTGTAACGTGTGGGCATGGATAGGTTGAACCTAAAAGCATAGAACGCCTTCACAAATGAATGGAATGGTGTGCGGATCTCAGGGAAGGTCAGCCACGAACCAAAGATCATTGAATGATGTGCAATTGAGCTCCACAAGTTGAGGAATGCTCTGTAGGTCTTCTCCTTTAGCTGATTATCAGAGACTGTCAAGATGCTTTGTTCTGAGAGAACAGTTGATCTTCTGATAGCGATAACTTTCCGGTACTTATCCAAATGCTCTGAATTCTAGATATGATGTATATGCATGAATCTAGATGCTAAGTCTAGCTCCATGAGATCTGAAATGCAACTACAGTAGAATGCGGACCAAAATATAGAAACTGCTACTGACTGAACTACATCAGACTTCTGGGGTTATTGAAAAAGTGAGTCCCTCACTTTGCTGGGGCGGGAAGAAAACCAAGACAGTCCACCTTAGCCTTGTTATCTCTGTCCTCCTTCTTGAATGAGCTGTCAAACTTATTCTGCTCCGCAAATGATCTATCACATCTAGAAAATGTTCTACCTTTCTAAAATTTACCTACTCTTCCTCTTTGTCTCTGATCATGCTTCTTATGCAGCTTCTCTTCAACTTTTAGGGCAAACTGATATGCTTCCTCCAAAGATGTCATTCTTAACAAACTTAGTTCTTCTTGAATGTTCAATCTCAGTCCATTAATGTATCTAGCCACTTTCTCCTTGCTTGCTTCACTATGTCATGTCCTTATAATCATTCTATGAAATTCTTCGGTATACTCCTTCATAGATTTCTCCTTTTGTCTTAGGTTTTGCAATCTTTTCAACAATTCTAACTCATAGTCAATAGGTATAAATTGATTCATCAATTTTGTCACCATCCTATCCCATTTTGTAATCTTTTCTTTTCCTCTTTTGTTTCTATCCAACTGAACTTCTTTCCACCATATAGTGCATGTACTTTGTCTTTGCAAATTCCACCTTCTTCGGATCTTCAACTTCTTTGTATTTAAAGTATTCTTCCATGTCATTTATCCAGTCAATCAATTCTTCAGGGTTCAAATTACCAGTATAGTTCAGCACATCAACTCTAGGTCTCTTTCTAATCTTTGAAATAGCTCACAACATCTTTACTTGATCTAATTCTTCTTCTTCATCACCTCCTAGGGTTTCACTAATTTGTTAAATAGATTGAAATTCCTCTTCATCATCACTCTCAACATTAGGTCTCGATGTTAATCCTCTTCACATATCTTCCTCAATAGCATCTAATTGAATTCACGTTGTTTTCATCATTTCCATCATCTCATCCATTCTACCAGCCATTGTTCCAATAGCAGTAACTCTCCTCAGCGGCATTCTTCCTAGGATCAAGTGCAAACTGCCTCAAATTTGGTGATCATGCTACAAGGTGACAACTACCTCACAGTCAATGATCGGTTGTGACACAAGTAACCTACCTCAATTTGGCGATCTGTCCACATCAAGATCTTACAGAATTCCCTCGTAAACTTCTCTCAATTCGCTCCCAAAGATTTGAACTTTCACTCTGATACCACTTGGTGCAGTCATGGTAGGAGGGTTCACATAATGAACTGTCCAGACCATGCAACAAGAATAAATGTGTGGAAACAACTCAAAGATACACAATAAATGCAGAATCAGTCATTCAGTATATCATATAATTCAAATGTAGATCGGTCGGCAACAACTGGGCTTAAACAACACACACTAAGCTTTGACTTGCTTAGGTGGTTGGTGGACCCTTTCTCTTATTCTATTTTGTTAATGTGTCAATAAGATAGGGGCCCACCAGCCACCTAAGCAAGTCAAAGCTTAGTGTGTGTTGTTTAAGCCCAGTTGTTGACAACAAACAAGTATTTTGTTTTGAGGTCTTGAGTATTTTATTTTATATTCTTAAATTAGTACAATACATGAAGAATTCTTGTTGATGGTTTCAAGTTAGCTAATTTATGATTACATTCATTTCAGTCTCATCTAGAAGTCACCTAAGGACCTATTTATAATGATTTTAAGGAAATTAATTTTATTTTACCAATTTAGAAGTAAAATGTAGTTTTCTAGTTTGAATAGTTGAAAATATACTTAGATAGCTTATTGGTGAAAACCTAAGATAGTTAGAGATTAACAGTATTGTTAATGATCTCCTTATTTCCAAATTTTGAGCCTCTCATGGAACTAATGATAGAATCAACTTTGTTTTCATCATTAATATTTTATTGTTACAAGACTAATTTATACAATTAAATGTTACCTTCATTTATTCCTTGAACTATCTATGGGTGCAAGTACTGTTCTTAGAATGATTCTCTTGAAGTTAAATGTCATTTAGAAAGGAAATCTATATAATTGTTTACATCTCTAATTGAGAATAGGATAGAAAGTATTTCTTCTTTCCAAGATCTTAGAATTAGTGTAAAGTAGTATTTTATATTATAGATGATTGATTAACTTTATTTGTTTTTACCTTGATATGGAATAGATATCTTTAAGGGTTAAGTTCTTATTTTCTCTCTCTCAATAAATCTATATGCATGTAGTTATGAAAGTAAATAAAATGGATAGAAAAGAGTTATTTGTGACAAAGTAATTGGAAAATTGTGTGTTCTATAAAGATTTGTATGTATTAATATTCTTAATTTGTTTCGACCTCATTATGTAAACTTAATTATATTCTTACCAAAGTGATTCTTACTTATAGGATAATAATATTGATCTTGGTTAGTGGTTTACCTAGATGATATGTGTTTACTTGTTCAATGGTTCACCATTTGAATTTATATCTACTCGATAGTTACCGAGGCTATAACTATTTTGTACCTTGTTAGAATATTATATAATTATATTAGATTTCGTGGATTAAAGAAAATAAGTGTAGATCTTTTGAGTGGTGGATGAGTGAGTCTTATTTCCCTTAACTTATCAAGGAAATATTATATGTATTATGTTAAGAGATCTTCACATTAACACACTTAGTCTGAATTATTTGTGTTAATATGTATTAGGAAATCTTAAATCTTGATTAAGGAATTGAATCTAATAGTTTAAGACATAATAATATAAATATGGAAATTAATGTTGTGCAAGGAATGGGAACAAGATAATAATGGTTAGAGATTTATTGTTTTATTGGAATTAGTTTTTCACCTTGTTTGAATATAAAAATAATAATAATTGGTGAATAATAATGACATATGCTTGTATCCTTTGAAATAGCAAAGTTATGTGCATAGTAAATTTAATATCTGGCTGAATTATAACTATTTTTGACATAAATAGATCACAAATATTATCCTCTTCAATAAGGTTAATAACAAATGAGTAATGGAAATTATGTATGATTAATACTTTCTTGAGTTGATGTATGTTTCATGCGGTCATGTATACCTCAATGAATGCAGTAAGTTAGTATAATTTCTAGAACTTGAATAATGCTATAGAAAATATTATATAATGTACTAGGATCTCTTATGAGAAATTGTATTTGAGTCAATTTATAGTCCCGAACTACGAAGTCTCTGCGCTACGCATACGTAGGCAAGGCCATCATGGATGAGCCCCCGAGACATTAGGTCGGCCCCTAGCACCTTAGGCTTGTCATTTATGATATTTATTCTATTATTTACTATTTGGAATGTTTGATGATCGATTTTGCGAATCTAATGTTTATAATAAATGTGCAGATCCAGGTCTGTTTGTTCTGCAAGTTACTAGAACTAAGAAAATATCTTTTCACATTGCGAAAGGATGATCTTAAGACAATTATTGAAAATGTGTATATTTGAATATGAAGAAGTTTAATTTATATATTTGGATGATATTTAATTTTATGAGAAGAAAATTTTTCCCTATAATTTTATTATATCTTAATTATTTTTCAATATTTTATTAAATTATTACAATTTATTATTATATTCTTGAGTAGGCATTACACAGAATCTATCCAGTCTTAATCTGTAAACCCACATAGCCTAGGTTCTTTTCTTATGTTGTATAGAATGCCAAAGTTGTGTCCCTTTCACATATCTCAACTTTGCAATCCGATGTTCTACCTCTGATGTTGTCATGAATCTAAAATTCAAACTCATAGCATATCTCAAATCAAGTCTAGTAGTTGTAAAATATATTAGGCTCCCCACTAGATGTATGTAGGCTCACCCATTAACTATCTTAGAGTCATTTTTAATTAAAAGCTTCAGCCCTTTCTCTATAGGTATTGACAAGATTTTGCAATCTGTCATTTTGAATTTGTCGAGCAAACTCCTAATATATTTGGATTGTGAAACAAAAATGCTACCACCTATTTTCCAAACTTCTACACCTAGGCAATAACGTAAGAGGCCAAGATCAATCATGTCAAAATCCTTACTCGTATTAGATTTCATATGTTCAATTGCATGTGCCTCACTACCTATAATAATGATGTCATCTACATGTATGACAAGTAGAATGATATCATTACTAATGTGTTTGACGTATAGATTTGGATCCAAAGGACTCCACTAGAATCCATGTTCAACCAAATACCTATCAATTTTGATTTACCATGCCTTGGGTGCTTGCTTTAGACCATATAAAGTTTTCTTCAGTCGGCATACAAGATGTTCCTTCCCTACAACCTTAAAACCTTGCGGTTAAGACATACACTTCTTCCTCCAAATCTTCATTGAGAAAGGCACTCTTTACCTCCATTTGATGGATTGTCCAGTCCAACTGAGCTACCATGGCTAGGACTAATTAGATGGTTCTCATCTTTGTTGTAGGAGCATAGGTTTCCTCATAGTCAATGCCCTCTTTGTGAGAACCCTTTTGCAACCAATCAAGATTTGTACTTGTCTAGTGTACCATTTTCCTTGTACTTGACCTTGTACAACCATTTGTAGCCAACGGGTTTCTTCCTTGGTGGAAGATCTAAGAGATCCCAAGTCTTATTTCGAATAAGACTCTTGTTTGGTTTCCATGGCCTTTTCCCATCCAGGTTTTCCTTTTGCCTCCTCAGATACATGTTGCTCATAAACTCCCTGAATATTGACCATTAGAGCAAAGTTAAATGTGTTCTTCTTGCTCTTGCCTCTCGATGATCTACCCTCAATCATTTCACTTAGCCAAACATCTCCAATGGTGATTTCCCTCCACTTTGGTCTCTTCTTGAGAGTCTCTTCATCCAAATCAGTATTTTCACCATGACTTAGGCTACTTGTACCGGTGTCACTAGAATGCTAATTCAAGTTATCACTAATAGAGTCTAGTACTGTTACTTGCCTAGGAGACTTCTCATGCTCAAAGTCCTCCCCCTTTAGGTGGAGTTATCTAAAGCTAAACACATGAATCCTTAGCCACACTAGGTTGTTCTTCGGTAATCTTAAACTCTGGAGAAGTCTGGAAAGGCCCAACTTCTTCATCAATCATGACATCTCAGTTGAAGGTCAAGCAATCAGTGTCAACATACATCAATCTATTATCGTTGTACCACATAAGAATTAGTTTCTTACTCTTAGGATCTAACTTGGCTCTCTTGTCATCTAGAGTCTAGGCATATGCAATGGAACCAAAAACCTTAATATGACTTACTTTGGGCTTTCTCCTAGACCATGCTTCATCTGGAGTCTTTTTCTTCACTGTTTGTGTTGGAAATATGTTTAGCAAATATATTGTTGTATATACTACCTCAGTTGAAAACCTCTTGGGAACATTCCTATTCTCCGTCAAACATCAAGCCATCTCCGTGATAGTAGAGTTTTGCTTCTCAACTACTCCACTATGTTATGGAGTGTAGGGTGTAGTAATATTGTCTTTGTATGTCGTTTATATTACAAAATTTATTATATTCTCCTCCATTATCATATCTAAGAGTGGTTATCTCACAACCTAACTCTTTTTCTACTAATTCTTTTCTAGTAAAGCTTTGAACTTTTAAAATTCATTAAACACACCTGATTTTAATTTTAGAAAATAAACCCACATTTTCCTACTAAATCCATCAATGAATAAAAGAAAATACCTGGCACCAATGAAGGATGTCATGTTCATTGGTCCACAAATATTTGCATGAACCAACATGAAGGTCTGGTAGACACAACATGCAACTTGAATTAAATAAAGATTTTGCAAAAATACCACAAGCTAAGGCAAAGCAAAGGACAAACATTCATCACAATGCAACATCAGATTAACTTACAAATAATTGGACAAAATGTGAAGGAAAGTTGCTACTCAATAACTAGAGGAATAATGAGTACTATGAAAATGAGTACAACACTCTCGATGTGAGAGGAAGACTCTGGTATCTCTACACTCTGATCTCTAAAACTTTAACTAAAACTGGGACTTGGAACTGTTGAAAAGAAAGGGATATCTGAGATATATGCTATGAAATATATCCTCTCCTGAAAGCTGGAAAAAAACTCCTAAAAATAGATCTGAAAAATCCATTTTTGAGCTCACAGAAAAAGCTAAAAAAAAAGCTCTTCAACTATCTCCAAACAGCTGTCAAATTTGTCCAAATGACTCTCCAATGTGACCCCACCAAAAATATGCTTTCTTCTGCCCATGAGATCTCAAAATTTGTCTTATCTGCCTCTAAAACAAATCAAAAAAAGAATATCTGATTTATTTTATTAGCCTATAATCTACCTAAAATAGTTAAGTTTTAAAGCAATTTATCAATGATTGCTTTAAAACTAACCTTACAATGCACTGGTAGTTTGATCCCATTTCCTATCCAATTTGATTTTTGCAAAAAATAAATAATACTTGGCTCATAATTTTGCCAAATATTTTACAATGCATTACGATTGATTTTTCTATAAAAAATCATAAAAAATGATGAAAATATCACTATATATTTTGCCAAAGTAAATAAATGCCTTGGAGGCTTAATCTCCATGGTCCTGTAAAATAATTCCTAAGGCAAGGAGTTCATCCCTATCTCCAAGGGGTGTCTCATATGGCATACATCATGATGGTGGCTTAACATGTTCAAGGCAAAAATACTTAGAGAGAGCATAGCTCGACCTCACTAAGTCATTCACTTAGGGTCCAAGGTGAACACTTAATACCATAAGGTATTAGTTCAGACCATAAAAAATAAAAAGAATGTGACAATAATGCCATCATTCGATTAGGGTTAAATGAAACCCTAGGAACAAAACAAAACTCCACCCTATCTTTTTGCATCATTTGACTTGACATTTTTTTGAGGGTTTGAGCTCTGTTGCGGCTGACAATGGAGCTCTAGGGTTTCAAACTTGAAACACTGCATTTCTGGCACCTCTTGGGCTCGAACTATATAAACCTCCTACAGAAATAAAGGTAAAAGGTTTATTGATGCATATTTGACTTTCTCCTTTTGATTTCTTTCAGTTTGTGAAGAGTTTCTAAGATAAAAATGACTTTGAAAGCCGTGACCTGTGCATATTTTGATGGCTTTGTTGTCACTTTATTTTCTCTATCACTATTTGCCTCCGTATATGGCTACCATAATATGCACTATGAAAGAGGAAAAAAGAAGCAAGAAAAAGATTTTGATCTTTGCATCTTCATACACGACCCCACATAGGTAAGACTAATATTATCACTATATTTTCCATTCTTTCAAGACATTGCAATTTTTGTATATTTTTGTGGATTTTAAAACTCGTGGCCATACCTTTTGCTCTCCTGTAGCTTGTAATCTTTGATGGGTTTCTGAGTTTTGATAGAAAATAGACATTATGGCGGCATTGTAGCTTGTCTTACACAGAAATGAAATGCTTTTTTGTCCCTTTATGGTTCGAAACCTTCTTCTATAGCTCAGCATCTACACAAGTTCAATGTATATTGCACTCAACTCTTTGAAATCCTACTAGGGTTTGAAAAAAAAAATCTTTCATTCCTGTATATATTCGAACCCTAGAGGTTGCGACCTAAAATTTGCATTCTATATAAAAGTGAAATGGGTTTCTATGGCTCAAACCCTTGTCATAACTTGTCACTGTATCTGCTACTTTGTATGGCCACCACAAGTAGGCATATATTTGTTGTCTTTGTTTACTTGGCTAGGCCACGACTTGTCTCTTCTCATTATCTGTAGCATGATGAGGTTTTTCTTTAAAATGGCTATTCCATCTGACAGATATAGCATTTATTTCTCATGTATGCTCATTATACTGCCTCATTTCTAAGTTTACAACTCAAACATTATTCTTCTTCTGCACATAAAACTGCCTTACTGATCTGTATATGTTCATTTCAAAAGTTTCAATTGGCTTGATCTGTAGCTGAAACATGACTTGATTAGTGCTCATGAGCAACACATGATATTGTTCCTCTATATTATCACCTGTATGCATCTTTTGCTCAATAGAAATAAAGTTTGCACTCTTTGTAAATGGCAACTGTGTCCACATGCTACTTTGGATGATAACACCTTCCTCTTACCATATGATGACATTCATTTGATATACACAGAGCTGAGATAATTACTTAAACTGTAACACATACACCTAATGTTGACTGTGTTCATTTGTTTGTATGCATATGCCACACATGGGATGGCATCTTTCATTGGTTTCCTTAGTTGTGAAAACTTTACTAATGACACCTGTAGATTATTTGGCATCTCAAACACAACATGAAAACACTCTTGATCGACAATGCAGTCTATTTCACTGTAGCTCTAGCAAGACATGATTTGGTTGTTCCATGTATCTGCTATTTATTTATCTTGGTATATTCATGATACAAGATCACCTCATGCACAATAAATGATTGCTCCATAACATAAATGCTCCTTATTTCAAGATGAAATTGACATGGCAGCATATGTTTTTCTCTGGTGGTTGTTCACTTGCACTTTATTTCAGTTATTCAAATCATGCACAAAATGATATATGTTTCTAATATTTCTTTATGAGCAAACAAATAGGCATTGTTATATGATATGTCCTCTGACATTCAAATGATTAAATGTACTTGCCATTCCATACTTCTCTGATGCACACTATGAAAGATATAAAATGAAGTACCTGTGAATGTCATTCCAATGTCAGCTGAAGTAATGAAAAAAGCTACCATGTGCATTAATTGCATTCCCCTTCCCAATTCAGTTCATTGCCATGGTTGCATTTCATTACTTGAACTGTAATCATGACTATGTCCTAGAACAGAACTTGATGCATATGATTACTTTTATTATTCCTTTAATTTGTCATGTAAATGTGAATAATGATTCTTTCTTTTTCCATTCATCCCTTCTGAGATTAAGGGGAAGCAGCATGTTGGGCTCAACCCTTGTGGGAGCCTCATTTTACACCACGTGTTGATTTATCTTCAATCAACTACATGACTTATCCTATACCTACACATGAAACAAATAGATTAGAATAAAACACTGAAATTCTATGATTGTTTCTTTCTCAGCTCCTTCTGCATATGGATGATGTTCATTTCATCAATGCACTATAAACAAATTATTATGCCTCTTCTGATGGATATAGGATTTCCATAACTGGAGCTTCTAACGGGACCCTTCCCACAATTTTGCAGGTACATGTCGAGATCAAGAGCAGGATAGGAGGCAACTTCGAAGATCAACAAGCCCAAGGCAATGATGGCTATGTCTCTCCTTTTCTTATTATTAGATGCATAGTATTTTCTTTATATCTGCATATGTTCAGCTATAACCCATGGCTTGTGTGGGACATATGATATGTCATTATTTGTTTCAATGCAATGTTTATTCTCTTATGTATTTCAACTTGTAAATGAATAATCATTGTAATGATTGAAATACTTATCTCTCTTGAATGTTCTGCAATGCAATGAATGATCTGAAATCTTTTCCTCCTTTTTTGAATAATTGAACTGCAGCTAACACTAAAACATAATAACTATGCAACTAAGTTATAACAAAAGAAAGTTAACCCTTGCTCAAAAAATGAATTTGTCACATCTTGCTCAGCCAATTTTGAGCTGTGGTAAAAAATGGTAACATTTCTGGTGACTTCTGCTATATGCTTGCCTGCTAAGCATTTGATCAGTTGCCTTGAACATCCATTGGGCATTGAGTCATACTCTGTCCTTCTCAAACTTAGAAATCATTGCAATTCAGCTTTCCAACAGACCAACAGCAATAGAAAAACTAAAAACAAACACAACTGAAAGCAAACTAACAGGCTCTAATGGCCAAAACAAAAATGCTGAAAACAAATGTACATGAGCACTTATTATCTGCAACACTACTCTACTATTTACAAAAGAAGTTCTTATCCTCAAAGGTAATGCTTGAGGTGGATCCCATTAACTGGGATAGACAGCACCTCTCCACTTAACTTGGACAGCTGAAATGCATTGCTTTCTTTGCACTCTGTGATAACATAAGGCCCATCCCAAATTGCATCAAATTTGGAATGCTTTCCAGGTCTACTCCTCAGTTCATTCCATTTGAACACCAAATCACCAACAATAAAGCTCCTTGGTCTTTCCCTCTTATCAAATGCATTCTTCATTTGAGTTTGATGCATATCAAACTTTCTTAAGGCCTCTTTTCTCGTCTCTTCTAGATCCATGAGCTGAGCCAACCTGACTACTAAAGGTTGTTCCTCTAGCAACTCAAGTTCTTTGATGAAAGTTAATGTAGGCAATTCAACTAAAATAGCTAACCGAGCCTCTCTACCATAAGTAAGTACATATGGAGAACAACCAGTAGATCTCTTGGGTGTAATTCTGTCAGCCCACAGAGCCAACTTTAACTTCTTGTTCCATGTTCTCTGGTTGTCTTCAACAGTCTTCTTGATGATCCTTATCAAATTTTTGTTGGTAGATTCAGCCTACCCATTACCTTGTGGGTAATAGTTAGAAGAAGTATTCAAATAGATATTATTTCTAACAGACTAATCTGAAATTCTCAATCTTATGAAAGCTAGACCATTATCTGACGTGTTGAATCTAGTGTACTGAATCTTGATACCATATCCTGATAGAAACTTAGGATAGCAGATTCATTTACCTCTTTTAAGAGAACAGCCTCGGTCCACTTGGTGAAATAGTCTGTGGCATTCAAGATCCAATTATGGTCTGCACTTGAAGGTGAGTTTATAATTGGTCCTATGAAATCTAGCCCCCATTTTGCAAATGGTTCAACTTTAATAAGATGCAGGGGTAAGGCAGCAAGCCTTTTCTTACCTGCAAATAATGAACACTTCTCACATCTTCTCACCCAAGCAAAAGAATCTTTAAACAAGTCGGGCCGGTAATAACTAGCCTGCATAATCTTCAAAGTAGTTGCCCTAGCTGCAAAGTGACCTCCTGAGGATCCATTGTGAAATTCTTCTAACAGCTTATCAACTTGATTAGGTCCAACACATCTTAAAAATACACCATTAAAATCTCTCCTATACAAAATACCATTAATGATAACATAAGGAGTAGTTTGTAACCTAAAATATCTTCTTCCTACCCTATCCAAACCTTCGGGGCATTAACTGGACTATAAATAATGCATCATCTGCTACACCCAGATGTTTGTACGAGTTGGTACAGTGGTTGGTTCATTATTGTTCAGTATTATTTCAGTGTCCTTTTCATGTTCTTGATTAAGCTCTTCACTTTCAGCAAGTTACTCGCATAAGCCCTTGCCTCTAATCAACTTGGTCACCTTGATATCAACATCAAATTCCATAACTCTGGCTATCCAACCAACCCTCTTATCATTTATATCTCTATTCAATAAGAAACTCTTGATAGTGGGATGAGAAACCATTAAGTGAATTATCTTATTAGACAACATGTGTCTAAATTTCTTGAGGCTCCTCACAATAGAAAAAACATGCTTTTCCACAAAAGAATACTTTACCTCATAGTTGTGTAGTACCTGGCTGAAAAATTCTATTGGCTGCTCTAAACCATCATCATTTTGTTGACATAACATTGCAGAGATAGTGTCAGCTCCTCCAAAAGCATACAAAATGAAATATCTCTCATAATCAGAATTAATGAGGGTAGGGGCAGCAGTGAGGGCTTCCTTAATCTGCTCGAAGCTTCCTTTTCCCTCCTTAGTCCAGTTGAACAGCACATTCTTCTTCAACATGGCAGTGAGAGGTTGTAACAAAGCTGCAATGTTTGGAATAAACCTCCTAATGAAGTTAATTCTGCCAAGAAAGCTCTATAAGCCTTTCTTATGTGCAGGCAGTGGTAAATCTAAAATTGTAGACACTCTCTCAGGGTTAATAGAAATACCTTGCTTTGAAACAATATGGCTGAGGAGTTTACCTTCATGAACTGAAAATATACACTTTTTGGGGTTCAATGAGACTCCAAACTCCCTACATCTCTAAAACATCTGCTTCAAGTGGTCAAAGTGATCATTAGCATCTTTGGAAAAAATAGTTATATCATCTAAATACACTAGCACTATTCTATTCATAAGGCCATGGAAGGCCATATCCATTGCCCTCTAAAAGGTTGCCCCTACATTAGACAAACCAAATGGCATTTTCTGATAGGCCATAGTACCCCACTTAGTCGTGAATGCAATTTTATATTGGTCCTCTTCTTTGACCAAAATCTGATTATATCCAGAGTAACCATCTAGCAAGGAATACCTATCAGAACCTAAAACAGTTTGCAAGATCTATTCCATGGAAGGAAGAGGGTAGTGGTCTTTCAATGAGGCCTGATTTAGATCACAAAAATCAACACAAAGTCAGATTTCACCATTCTTTTTCCTAACTGGGACCAAATTGGAAACCCATGAGGTATGTTTTATTGGGAAAATGATACTACTCTCAATTAGTTTATTCAACTCAACCTTCATTAGATGCTCAAGTTTGGGATTGAGGGGTCTCTATTTCTGCCTAACAGGCTTGGCATTAGGCTCTAATTCTATGGTATGCTGAGCCAAACCAGGATCAAACCCCCTTAATTCCTTGTACTCCCATGCAAAGACATCATAAAATTCTTGAGATAATTGAATAAATGACTATTGTTCTTCTCTAGTACATACCTTTCCAAGTTTCAGCAGTTTGTCCTTGAAAATTTCTATGGTTTCATAGTGTTCTTGCTTCACTATCATGCTACACTTATCCTTTCTGAACTGATCATCAGTGTTGAACACTAATTCTAATGTGAATAGTCTTTTGGGAAACTTATTGGACCTCAGCTATACAATCTGATCTTCAAATTGCTACTGATATTTATGCTAATTGTCAGCTGCAAATTTAGTTTCTGCACGTAAAAAACTTAAGATCTACTTGTCACTGTCAAATACTAGCTAGAAAACACTGTTGTTAGTTACTGAAGGCTTAACAACCACTTTGACATATGGCTATACTTCAATTTTCTGAATCTAATCAGTAATCTCAAATTGAGATCCTAAGGCTGCAAGCTTATCTGCATACTTATTTTGGTTCCTGAGAATTGAAATTAGATTAAAAGCATCAAAAAATTCAATTGAATCTCACACTCTATGCTTGTACTTTTTGAGCAGATCATTTTTAGTAACATTCAAATTCCTAACCTGATTAACAATCAATTCAAAATCACCATAAACTTGAACAGATTTGATACCCTTTTTCTGAGCCCACTCTAAACCATGGATCAGGGCCTCATATTCAGCCATTGTTTGTGCAGCTGAAGGTGAACCTTAAGGCTGCATAATATTTGTCTCCTTGAGGTGAAATCAACATATTACCTACACCAGTACCTGTCTTGGTCCTTGATCCATCAAAGTAGAGCTTCCAAAGCTAATCTTCTTGCTATTCTGACTGACTTTGGTCCTTAATCAGATTAGGAATCAATGTATGAGGTTCATGTATTATATAGATGCCTAATCCTACCTCATCTATGTGACGAAAAGGGTCACTTTCATGATCTTGAGCTGCCCAATCATCTAGGTTTATGTCTTCTATAGGTGCATTGGGATCTAGGCTCATGGGTTCATCCTGCTGCCCGCGGGTGATGTATAGATTAGCATTTATTGGGCTAGGAACATAGGGCTCAATATGGTCTTTTGCAAGTGGTTCAGATGGTATGGTTACTTTTATACCATACCTGCACTAGGAACCAGACGGTGATAGAAACAGAAACAATGACAGAGATAGGAATAGGAATAATGTGGGTGATCGACACAATGGTGATAGGAACCAGGGAAATAGGAATAATGGGGAGACGAACCAGGATGACAGAAAAAGGTTCAGAGATGATGAGGATGGGGCCTCGGATACTCATAGGAGAGCTTCACAGTTTACAATAGGTGACAGACTTGGCATTCCGACCTTTCCTCCCAGGAACCAAGTTCCTGAATAGGATCCCACACAGGCTGACTTTCTAGAGTAGATTTTGAGGGATTGGAGAGCTTCTAGTGCAGAGTTTAGGGTCGAGTTGACCTTTACAGAGTACTCTAACATTAGGATAAAGAATAGACCTCATAGGGGAGGTAGACCTCAGAACCAAGAGTTGCAAAAGAAAGTGAGAAAAATGACACTTCCCTACTTTGATGGATCGTGTAAGACCACAGTTAGAGCTTGGGTCCAGAAATTGGATAGCTACTTGTAGATTAGTCCCATACCTAAGCAGGATGCCATTACTTATGCAGCTTTGCACTTGGAGGGAGTAGCACATAAGTGGTGGAGCAATGGGAAGGTCACACTTGGTCATGATCAGATTACTTCATACGTGGAGTTTACAGCCAGACTAATCGAAAGGTTTGATAAGAAGGACCCAGAGTTATAGTTTAAGGAGTTGGCATAGTTGAGGTAGAGTGGTTCAGTTGACTCCTACATTTCTAAGTTCTAGGACCTATCTATTATGGTCCCATATATTTCCGAGCGCAGATTGGTTATTCTTTTCATTGATGGATTGTCAGACCCACTTCATGGTTGGGTTAAGGGCTTTGACCCTGCTTCACTCCAGGAGGCCATGAAGAAGGCCTGAGATATGGAGTCATCAGTGTGGAGGAGAAAATTTTAGTATAAGGGATTCCCACACAGGAGGGATAAGGAGAAGGAGAAGAGACCCTTCCATAGAGATGTTGAGTAGCACAAGGACAAATCAAACAGGTTAACAGATGAACAGCTCAACAAGTATAGGAGGAAGAAACTTTGCTTTCATTGCAAAGAATCATGGGATCCCTTTCATAGGTGTCCACACAAGGCTAAGGCCAAGTTGATCAAGTACTATTCATCTCAGGAGACTCAGTCAAATGCATCCGACTTAGATTTGGATCAGCCTTCAGATCATAGAGATAATGGAGATGAGAGAGCCTCATAGCACAATGTCGGCAGTGGAGGTACTATTCCCCAACTATCTAGTTTCCAAAAGGTTGGTTCTTTCAAGGTGCATGGTGTACTCGGTGGACAGTGCATTATTACCCTCATTGATATAGGAGCTACACATAATTTTATTGACTAGGGGTTGGTAGCTCGCAGGGGTTTGAAGACAGAGGAATTCGAAGGCTTAAAGGTAATCGTAGCCGACGGATTCAAAATGCAGTGCAGTAGGAAGATATCAGGATTGAAAATCATCATGGGAGAGTATGATTTGGTAGATAACTTCTATCTTGTTGGCATTGGGGATACCAATGTGGTACTTGGCATGCATTGGATGAGTTGGTTAGAAGAGTTCACCATGAATTTGAAGAAGATAGAAATGACATTTGAATTCAATGGGAAGAAAATATGCTTGAGAGGCATATTAGATGGTGGACCTCAGGTGGTATCACTGAAGATGATGGAGAGACTATTGAGACATGACTAGGTAGAGTAGGCAGTAGAGTGCCTTATTATGCCAAAGTCCCCACCCCAGCAGAAGGACAGCTATCATCCTGACCTTGTAGGAAGAGTAAACACAATGGAAATAACTCAAAGATACACAACAAATGCACATTCAATCATTCAGTAAATCATAGAATTCAAATGCAGATCGATCGGCAACATGCAGGCTTATAATTAGGGCTCAAAGGCCTAATTATAGAATATCAAAGTATGCACAAGATATAGCTTTGAATTTCTTTTGCAAAGAATCCAAACTATCAACTATCACTATTATCATGAACTACTTTCCTAAGGATCTCTTATATCAATATATATCATCTCCAGAACATACGATTCCTCTGCGTCGGCCAAGAAAGATCACAAACTCCAATGCAGAGCTGTAACGTGTGGACATGGATAGGTTAGACCTAAATGCATAGAAGACCTCTGCAAATTAATGGAATGTTGTACAGATCTCGGGGAAGGTCGGCCACAAACCAAAGATCATTGAATGATGTGTAATTGAGCTCCACAAATCAAAGAATGCTCTGCAGGTCTTCTCCTTTAGCTGATTATCAAAGACTGTCAGGATGCTTTGTTCTGAGAGAACAGTTGATCTTCTGATAGAGACAACTTTCCAGTACTTAATCCAAATGCTCTGAATTCTAGACATGATGTAGATCCATGAATCTAGATGCTAAGTCTAGCTCCACGAGATCTAAAATGCAACTACAGTAGAATGCGGACCAGAATACAGAAATTGCTACTAACTGAACTGCTTGAACTGAACTAGAAAATAAAAAGAAACAAACTAAACTATAAGAAAATCGTAATGCAAATGTTTTTGGTCGATGCAAGATTTCTCTTGAACTAGGGATACTCCTACATCAAACATCTAGGGTTATTGAAAAAGTGAGTCCCTCACTTTGCTAGGGCTAGAGGAAAACCAAGATGGTCCACCTTAGCCTGGGAAATCCATGATGAATCTTCTTCTGGTCTGCCATTCCACTTCACAAGGTATTCTTTGTATTGTCTTCCTCTGGTGCTATGTCCAACTCTACTATCCAAGATGTCTACAATCTACTCTAGTGCTTGTTGTGGTAACTATTTCTTAAAGTCTTCTTCATGGCTGTAACTGAGCTCTACTTCATGGTACTGATACAAGTCTGCAATGTTGAAAATAGGTGATATACCCAATGTCTCTGGTAATTCCACTTCATATGCATTTCCTGAATCAAATTTCCTGAGTATCTTACAAGGTCCAAATTTCTTCATCTTCAACTTATTATATGTTCCAACTAGAAGTCTTTATTTTCTCAAATATACCATCACTTCATATCCAACTACAAATTCCTTATTTCTTCTCTTCTCATCTACCTTTTCCTTATACTTGATGTTCATATCTTCTAAATGTCTCTTCACTTGATTATGCATTGTTTTCATGTGATCTGCAAATTCTTCTGCTTATGTACTTCTCTTTTCTTCCAAACAGGCATCTCCCAATTTTGCAACTCCTCTAGGGTTCACTTTAGTAACAATCTCAAAAGGTGTTCTTCTGGTACTCCTATTTACTAAATTATTGTATGCAAATTCTTCTTGTGAAAGAATCAAGTCCCAACTTCCTACCTTTTCTCAAACCAAACATCTCAACAAGTTTCCCAAACTCGTATTTACTACATATGTCTATACATCAGTCTGTGGATGAAATATTGAACAGAACTTCAAATTTATCTTCATATTCTTCCAAAGTGTCTTCCAAAAGTATCCAACAAACGTTGTATCTCTATCTGAAACTATACTCTTAGGTAATCAATGCAATCTCACAAGCCCTTTTAAAAATAGGTCAAATACATGCACTACAACAGTTGTCTTCTTACAAGGTATGAAATGAGCCATCTTTGAAAATCTCTTCACCACTACAAATATAGAATCATGTCCTCTCTGTGTCGTAGGTAATCCCATCACAAAATCCATGCTTATGTCTTCCTAAGGTCTCTCCGGCACTGGCAAAGGTTTGTACAATCCAGTATTCTGACTACTCCCTTTTGCAACTTGACAAACTCTACAACTCTGCACAAATCTTCTAACATCCTTATGTATATGAGGCCAAAAGTAGTTTTCACTCACCAAAGTCGTTGTCTTGTCAATCCCAAAATGTCCTGCCAATCCACCACTATGTTTCTCTTTGATCAAATTATCTCTCATTTAACTTCTAGGAATGCACAACTAACTTGCTTTGAACAACATATCTTCTTTAATGAAATAATCCAACCACTTACTCCTATCTATCACAACAGGTTCCTTACATGCTTTCCAAGGTTCTGTAAAATCAATGTCTCCCTCATACATATGGTTCAATTTGTCGAATCCCAACACTTCAACTCTCATTTCTGTCAACAAGTTTCTTCTTCTACTCAAGGCGTCAGCAACTTTGTTTGATTTTCCACTCCTATGCTTCAACATGAATGTATAACTCTACATGAACTCTACCCATCTCATATGTATTTGATTCAACTTACCTTGACTATTCAAATATTGCAAATCTTGATGATCTGTATACAACACAAATTCCTTAGGTAGCAAATAATGTCTCCACTTCTTTAGGGCTTGAATTATGGTATAGAACTCTTAATCATAAACCAAATATCTCCTCATTACATCATTCAACTTCTCAATGAAATATGCTACAGGTGTTCCTTCTTGACTTAATACTACTCCAATTGCATTCCCACTTGCATCACAATCAACTTGAAATACCTTATTGAAATCCGGTAATGCTAAGACAGGTTGCTCTGTCACTTTCTACTTCAGCAGCTCAAAACTTTTATCTACTCATGATGTCCACTTAAAGGTCTTTTATGTCACCTCTCATTGTCTCTGTCATAGGGTTACAAACTAAACTAAAATTTATGATGAACTTTTGGTAGAAACTAGCCAATCCATGAAATGATCTATCTTCTCCAATGCTCTCTGGTGTAGCCCATTCAACAATCGCTCTCACTTTCTCAGGGTCCATCTTCAATCCTTCCATAGAAATCACAAATCCCAAATATACAAATTCATCTTTCATGAAACTACACTTCTTGATGTTTATCAGCAATTTCTCTTCTCTCGATCTCTATAAAACATATCTAATATGCCACAAATGTTCTTCTCTTTTCTTATTGAAAATCAAAATATCATCCAACTATACAAATACAAACTTACCCAATAATTTCTTTAAGACTTCATTCATCACTCTCATGAAAGTACTCGGTGCATTTGTGAATCCAAAAGGCATCACTAACCACTCATGCAATCCTTCATTTGTCTTAAAAGCAGTCTTCCATTCATCTCCTTCTCTGATTCTGATCTGATGGTATCCACTCTTCAAATCTATCTTTGTGAAATATCTTGCTCCACTCAAACAATCCATGATATCATCCATTCTAGGTAAAGGAAATCTATACTTAACTATGATCTTGTTTATTGGTCTAGAGTTGGTACACATTCTCCATTCAACATCTTTCTTTGGTGCTAACACTGCAGGTACTGTACAAGGACTCAAACTTTCTCTGATCAAACCTTTCCTCAACAATTCTTGTATCTGTCTATTCAATTCTTCATTCTCTACAATTGTCATTCTATGTGTTGCTTTGTCAGGCAAACTAGCTCCCGGTATAAGGTCCATGTGATGACTGATACTCCTTATAGGTGGCAATCCTTTAGGTACATTGTCTGATATGATGTCTTTGTACTCTGTTATCTCTTCTGGTTGTGATTTTTTAGTCTTCTTCTTCAATGTTTCAAGCTTCTTAGGAATCAAAGCATAACACATATTCTCATGTCTCAAACCATCCAAAAATTTCCTTCCATCTACCAAACAGATTCTAGTATTCCCACATACTTCACTCTTAGGATCATCCTCCAAATTAATCAAGGTAATTCTCTCCCATTTGATGTTATAGTATATATATTCTTTCTCCCATCATGTATAGATTTTCTATCATACTACCAAGGTCTACCCAACAAGATATGGCATACATCCATAGGCATACTATCACACAAGACTTCATCATGATAAGATCCAATATGAAATTTCACCAAACATTGTTCACTCACTAGTACCTTATGATCATCCTGAATCCATGCTATCTAATAGGGCTTAAGGTGTTTCAATCTTTCCAACTTCAACTTAGTCACCATCTCCTCTGAAACTAGGTTATCTGAACTAACATTATCAATTACAACTTTACAACATTTACCTCTTGATTTGCATCTTGTTCTAAACAAACTCTTCCTCTGCGGTGGTTCTTCATTTTTCTCTACTTGAAATAGTGCTCTTCTCATGACAAGTGATTCTCCTTTCTCTGGTTTACCAACTGAACTTAGTGATCCAACAAGTTCTTCTTCAACATAAGTTGTTCTTCCACTGTTCTCTATCTTCTTTCTTGTACTCCCTTGATTACATTCAAATGCTCTATGTCCTTCACCTCCACACTTGAAACAAGTGCCTCAGAATGTTCTCTTATCAAATCATCTTCCCTCTCTTCTATGTCCTTCATTTCGGTACGAATTATAGTTACCTCTTTGATGAAAATTTCTGTCATTGCTCCAGTATGCATTGTTATCTCTATCCTCCTTCTTGAATGAGCTATCAAAGTTATTCTTCTCCACAAATGATCTGTCACATCCAAAAAATGTTCTACCTTTCTAAAAGTTACCTCCTCTTCCTCTCTATCTCTGATCATGCTTCTTATTCAACTTCTCAACTTTCAAGGCAAACTGATATGCTTCCTCCAAAGATGTCATTCTTAACAAACTTAGTTCTTCTTGAATGTTTAATCTTAGTCCATTAATGTATCTAGCCACTTTCTCCTTGCTTGTTTCACTATGTCATGTCCTTATCATCATCTTATGAAATTCTTCAGTATACTCCTTCACAGATTTCTCCTTTTGTCTCAGGTTCTGCAATCTTTTCAATGGTTCTAACTCATAGTCAGTAGGTATAAACTGATTCTTCAATTTTGTCACCATCCTATCCCATTTTGTAATCTTTTCTTTTCCTCTTTTGTTTCTATCCAACTGAACTTCTTTCCACCATATAGCACATGTCCTTTCAACTGTCTTTGCAAATTTCACCTTCTCCGGATCTTCAACTTCTTCGTATTCAAAGTATTCTTCAATGTCATTTATCTAGTCAATCAATTCTTTAGGGTTCAAATTACCAGTATAGTTCGGTACATCAACTCTAGGTCTCTTTCCAATCTTTGAAATAGCTCACAACATCTTTACTTGATCTGATTCTTCTTCTTCATCACCTCCTAGGGTTTCTCTAATTTGTTCAACAGATTGAAAGCCCTCTTCATCATCACTCTCAACATTAGGTCTCAGTGTTAATCCTCTTCACATGTCTTCCTCTACATCGCCAATTGAATTCGCATTGTTTTCATCATTTCCATCATCTCATCCATTCTACCAGCCATTGTTCCAATAGTAGCAACTCTCCTCGGTGGCATTCTTCCTAGGATCAAGTGCAAACTACCTCAAATTTGGTGATCGGGCTACAAGGTGACAACTGCCTCACAATCAACGATCGGTTGCGACATAAGTAACTAACACTATCAATTACAACTTTACAACATTTACCTCCTGATTTGCATCTTGTTCTGAACAAACTCTTCCTCTACGGTGGTTCTTCATTTGTCTCTGCTTGAAATAGTGCTCTCCTCATGACAAGTGGTTCTCCTTTCTCTAGTTTACCAACTGAACTCAGGGATCCAATAGGTTCTTCTTCAACATAAGTTGCTCTTCCAGTATTGTTCTCTATCTTTTTTCTTGTACTACCTTGTTTACATTCAAATGCTCTATATCCTTCACATCCACACTTGAAACAAGTGCCTCAGAATGTTCTCTTATCAAATCCTAATACCCGCTCTTCTATGTCCTTCATTCTGGTACGAATTATAGTCACATCTGTGATGAAAATTTTTGTCATTGCTCTGGTATGCATTGTTATCTCTATCCTCCTTGAATGAGCTCTCAAACTTATTCTACTCCGCAAATGATCTGTCACATCTGGAAAATGTTCTACCTTTCTCAAATTTACCTACTCTTCCTCTCTGTCTCTAATCATGCTTCTTATTCAACTTCTCTTCAACTTTGAGGGCAAACTAATATGCTTCCTCCAAAGATGTCATTCTTAACAAACTTAGTTCTTCTTGAATGATCAATCTCAGTCCATTAATGTATCTAGCCACTTTCTCCTTGCTTGCTTCACTATGTCATGTCCTTATAATCATCTTATGAAATTCTTCAGTATACTCCTTCACAGATTTCTCCTTTTGTCTTAGGTTCTGCAATCTTTTCAACGGTTCTAACTCATAGTCAGCAAGTATAAACTGATTCTTCAATTTTGTCACCATCCTATCCCATTTTGTAATATTTTCTTTTCCTCTTCTGTTTCTATCCAACTGAACTTCTTTCCACCATATAGTTCATGTCCTTTCAACTTTGTCTTTCCAAATTTCACCTTCTCCAGATCTTCAACTTCTTCATATTCAAAGTATTCTTCTGTGTCATTTATCAAGTCAATCAATTCTTCAGGGTTCAAATTACCAGTATAGTTCGGCACATCAACTCTAGGTCTCTTTCCAATCTTTGAAATAGATCGCAACATCTTTACTTGATCTAATTCTTCTTCTTCATCACCTCTTAGGGTTTCACTAATTTGTTCAACAGATTGAAATTCATCTTCATCATCACTCTCAACATTAGGTCTCAGTGTTAATCCTCTTCACATCTCTTCCTCAATAGCATCTAATTGAATTCGCATTGTTTTCATCATTTCCATCATCTCATCCATTCTACTAGCCATTATTCCAATAGCAGCAACTCTCCTCGGCAGCATTCTTCCTAGGATCAAGTGCAAACTACCTCAAATTCGGCAATCGGGCTACAAGGTGACAACTGCCTCACAGTCAATGATCGGTTGCGTCACAAGTAACCTACCTCAATTTGCTGATCTGTCAACATCAAGATCTTACAGAATTCCCTCGCCAACTTCACACAACTCACTCCCAAAGATTTGAACTTTCGCTCTGATACCACTTGGTGCAATCATGGTAGGGGGGTTCACATAATGAACTATCCAGACCATGCAACAAGAGTAAACACAATGTGGAAACAACTCAAAGATACATAATAAATGTACAATCAGTCATTCAGTATATCATAGAATTCAAATGCAGATCGGTCGGCAACCGTTGGGCTTAAACAGCACACACTAAGCTTTGACTTACTTAGGTGGTTGGTGGGCCCTTTCTCTTATTATGTTTTGTTAATGTGTCACTAAGAGAGGGGCCCACCAGCCACCTAAGCAAGTCAAAGCTTAGTGTGTGTTGTTTAAGCCCAGTTGTTGACAACAAACGGGTATTTTTTTTTGAGGTCTTGAGTATTTTATTTTATATTCTTAAATTAGTGCAATACATGAAGAATTCTTGTGGATGGTTTCAAGTTAGCTAATTTATGATTACATTCATTACGGTCTCATTCAGAAATTACCTAAGGACCTATTTATAATGATTTTAAGGAAATTAATTTTATTTTACCAATTTAGAAGTAAAATTTAGTTTTCTAGTTCGAATAGTTGGAAATATACTTAGATACCTTATTGGTGAAAGCCTAAGATAGTTAGAGATTAACAGTATTGGTAATGATCTCCTTATTTCCAAATTTTGAGCCTCTCATGGAACTAATGATAGAATCAACTTTGTTTTCATCATTAACATTTTATTGTTACAAGACTAATTTATACAATTAAATGTTACCCTCATTTATTCCTTGAACTATCTATGGGTGCAAGCACTAGTTCTTAGAATGATTCTCTTGAAGTTGAATGTCATTTAGAAAGGCGATCTATATGATTGTTTACATCTCTAATTGAGAATAGGATAGAAAGTATTTCTTCTTTTCAAGATCTTAGAATTAGTGTAAAGTAGTAGTTTATATTATAGATGATTGATTAACTTTATTTGTTTTTACCTTGATATGGAATAGATATCTTTAAGGGTTAAGTTCTTATTTTCTCTCTCTCAATAAATTTATATGCATGTAGTTATGAAAGTAAACAAAATGGATAGAAAAGAGTTATTTGTGACAAAGTAATTGGAAAATTGTGTGTTCTATAAAGATTTATATGTATTAATATTCTTAATTTGTTTCGACCTCATTATGTAAACTTAATTATACTCTTGCCAAAGTGATTCTTACTTATAGGATAATAATTATGATCTTGATTAGTGGTTTACCTAGATGATATGTGTTTACTTGTTTCATGGTTCACCATTTGAATTTATATCTACTCGATAGTTACCAAGGCTATAACTATTTTGTACCTTGTTAGAATATTATATAATTATATTAGATTTCCTGGATTAAAGAAAATAAGTGTAGATCTTTTGAGTGGTGGATGAGTGAGTCTTATTTCCCTTAACTTATCAAGGAAATATTATATGTATTATGTTAAGAGATCTTCACATTAACACACTTAGTTTGAATTATTTGTGTTAATATGTATTAGGAAATCTTAAATCTTGATTAAGGAATTAAATCTAATAGTTTAAGACATAATAATATAAATATGGAAATTAATGTTGTGCAAGGAATGGGAACAAGATAATAATGGTTAGAGATTTATTTTTTTATTGGAATTAGTTTTTCACCTTGTTTGAATATAAAAATAATAATATTTGGTGAATAATAATGACATATGCTTGTATCCTTTGAAATAGCAAAGTTATGTGCATAGTAAATTGAATATCCGGTTGAATTACGACTATTTTTGACATAAATAGATCACAAATATTATCCTCTTCAATAAGGTTAATAACAAATGAGTAATGGAAATTATGTATGATTAATACTTTCTTGAGATGATGTATGTTTCATGCAGTCATGTATACCTCAATGAATGCAAAAAGTTACTGTAATTTCTAGAACTTGAATAATGCTATAGAAAATACTATATAATGTACTAGGATCTCTTATGAGAAATTGTATTTGAGTCAATTTATGATACGAAACTATGAAGTCTATGTGCTACGCGCACGTAGGCAAGGCCATCATGGATGAGCCCCCGAGACATTATGTCGGCCCCAAGGGCCTTAGGCTTGTCATTTATGATATATATTCTATTATTTACTAGTTGGAATGTTTGATGATGAATTTTGCAGATCTAATGTTTATAATAAATGTGCAGATCCAGGCTTGTTGGTTGTGCAGGTTACTGGAACTAAAAGTATCTTTTCACATTGTGAAAGGATGATCTTAAGACAATTATTGAAAATGTGTATATTTGAATATGAAGAAGTTTAATTTATATATTTGGATGATATTTAATTTTATGAGAAGAAAATTTTTCCCTGTAATTTTATTATATCTTAATTATTTTTGAATATTTTATTAAATTATTGCAATTTATTATTATATTCTTGAGTAGGCATTACACAGAATCTATCCAGTCTTAATCTGTAAACCCACACAGCCTAGGTTCTTTTCTTATGTTGTATAGCCAAAGTCGTGTCCCTTTCACATATCTCAACTTTGCAATCCAATGTTCTACCTCTGATGTAGTCATGAATCTAAAATTCAAACTCATAGCATTGCTCAAATCAAGTCTAGTAGTTGTAAAATATATTAGGCTCCCCACTAGATGTATGTAGGTTCACCCATTAACTATCTTAGAGTCATTTTTAATAAAAAGTTTCAGCCCTTTCTCTATAGGTGGTGACAAGATTTTGCAATATGTCATTTTGAATTTGTCGAGCAAACTCCTAATATATTTGGATTGTGAAACAAAAATTCTACCACCTATTTGCCAAACTTCTACAACTAGGCAGTAACGTAAGAGGCCAAGATCAGTCATGTCAAAATCCTTACTCGTATTAGATTTCATATGTTCAATTGCATGTGCCTCACTACCTATAATAATGATGTCATCTACATTTATGAAAGGTAGAAGGATATCATTACCAATGCTTTTGACGTACAGATTTGGATCCAAAGGACTCCACTAGAATACATGTTCAACCAAATACCTGTCAATTTTGATGTACCATGCCTTGGGTGCTTGCTTGAGTCCATATTAAGGTTTCTTCAGTCGGCATACAAGATGTTGCTTCCCTACAACCTTAAAACCTTGCGGTTAAGACATACACTTCTTCCTCCAAATCTTCATTGAGAAAGGTACTCTTTACCTCCATTTGATGAATTGTCCAGTCCAACTGAGCTACCATGGCTAGGACTAATTAGATGGTGCTCATCTTTGTTGTGGGAGCATAGGTTTCCTCATAGTCAATGCCCTCTTTGTGAGAACCCTTTTGCAACCAATCAAGATTTGTACTTGTCTAGTGTACCATTAGCCTTGTACTTGACCTTGTACAACCATTTGTAGCCAATGGGTTTCTTCCTTGGTGGAAGATCTAAGAGATCCCAAGTCTTATTTCGAATAAGACTCATGTTTGGTTTCCATGGCCTTTTCCCATCCAGGTTTTCCTTTTGCCTCCTCAGATACATGTTGCTCATAAACTCCCTAAATATTGATCATTAGAGCAAAGTTAACTGTGTTCTTCTTGCTCTTGCCTCTCGATGATCTACCCTCAATCATTTCACTTACCCGAACATCTCCAAAGGTGATTTCCCACCACTTTGGACTCTTCTTGAGAGTCTCTTCATCCAAATCAGTATTTTCACCATGACTTAGGCTACTTGTACCCGTGTCACTAGAATGCTAATTCAAGTTATCACTAATAGAGTCTAGTATTGTTACTTTCCTAGGAGACTCCTCATGCTCAAAATCCTCCCCCTTCAAGTGGAGCTATCTAAAGCTAAACACATGAATCCTTAGCTACAATAGGTTGTTCTTCGGTAATCTCAAACTCTGGAGAAGTATGGAAATGCCCAACTTCTTCATCAATCATGACATCTCGGTTGAAGGTCAAGAAATCAGTGTCAATATACATCAATCTATTTTCATTGTACCACGTAAGCATCAGTTTCTTACTCTTAGGATGTAACTTGGCTTTCTTGTCATCTAGAGTCCAGGCATATGCAATGAAACCAAAGACCTTAATATGACTTACTTTGGGCTTTCTCCCAGACCATGCTTCATCTGGAGTCTTTTTCTTCACTGTCTGTGTTGGAAATATGTTTAGCAAATATATTGTTGTATATACTACCTCAGTTGAAAACCTCTTGGTAACATTCCTATTCTCCATCAAACATCAAGCCATCTCTGTGATAGTAGAGTTTTGCCTCTCAACTACTCCATTATGTTATGGAGTGTAGGGTGTAGTAATATTGTCTTTGTATGTCATGTAAGTACAAAATTTATTATATTCTCCTCCATTATCATATCTAAGAGTGGTTATCTCACAACCTAACTCTTTTTCTGCTAATGTTTTTCTAGTAAAGATTTGAACTTTTAAAATTCATTAAACACACCTGATTTTAATTTCAAAAAATAAACCCACATTTTCCTAGTAAAATCGTCAATAAATAAAAGAAAATACCCAGCACCGGTGAAGAATGTCATGTTCATTGGTCCACAAATATTTGCATGAACCAACATGAAGGTCTGGTAGACACAACATGCAACCTGAATTAAACAAAGATTTTGCAAAAATACCACAACCTAAGACAAAGCAAAGGACAAAAATTCATCACAATGCAACATCAAATTAACTTGCAAATAATTGGACAAGATGTGAAGGAAAGTTGCTGGGCAATAACTGGAGGAATAATGAGTACAATGAAAATGAGTACAACACTCTTGATGTGAGAGGAAGACTCTGGTATCTCTACACTCTGATCTCTAAAACTTTAACTGAAACTGGGACTTGGAATTGCTGAAAAGAAAGGGATATCTGAGATATATGTTGTGAAATATATCCTCTTCTGAAAGCTGGAAAAAAGCTCCTAAAAATAGATCTGAAAAATCCATTTTCGAGCTCAAAGAAAAAGCTAAAAAAAAAGTTCTTCAACTGTCTCCAAACAACTGCCAAATCTGTCCAAATGACTCTCCAATGTGACCCCACCAAAAATATACTTTCTTCTGCCCATGAGATCTCAAAATTTGTCTTATCTGTCTCTAAAACAAATTGAAAAAAGAATATCTGATTTGTTTTATTAGCCTATAATCTGACTAAAATAGTTAAGTTTTAAAGCAATTTATCAATGATTGCTTTAAAACTAACCTTAAAATGCACTGGCAGTTTGATCCCATTTCCTATCCAATTTGATTTTTGCAAAAAATAAATAATACTTGGCTCATAATTTTGCCAAATATTTTACAATGCATTACAATTAATTTTTCTATAAAAAATCATTAAAAAAATGATGAAAATATCACTATATATTTTGCCAAAGTAAATAAAAGCCTTGGAGGCTTAATCTCCATGGTCCTCCAAAATAATTCCTAATGCAAGGAGTTCATCCCTATCTCCAAGGGGTGTCTCATATGGCATACATCATGATGGTGGCTTAACATGTTCAACGCAAAAATACTTAGAGGAAGCATAGCTGGACCTCACTAAGTCATTGACTTAGGCTCCAAGGTGAACACTTAATACCATAAGGTATTAGTTCGGACCATAAAAAATAAAAATAATTTGACAATAATGCCATCATTCGATTAGGGTTAAATGAAACCCTAGGAACAAAACCAAACTCCACCCTATCTTTTTGCATCATTTGACTTGACATTTTTTTGAGGGTTTGAGCTCTGCTGCGGCTGGCAATGGAGCTCTAGGGTTTCAAACTCGAAATGATGCATTTCTGGCACCTCCTGGGCTCAAACTCCATAAACCTCCTATAGAAATGAAGGTAAAAGGTTTACTAATGCATATTTGACTTTCTCCTTTTGATTTCTTTCAGTTTGTGAAGAGTTTCTGAGATAAAAATGGCTTTGAAAGCCGTGACCTGTGCATATTTTGATGGCTTTGTTGTCACTTTCTTTTGTCTATCACTATTTGCCTCCATATATGGCTGCCATAGTATGCACTATGAAAGAGGAAAAAAGAAGCAAGAAAAAGATTTTGAGCTCTGCATCTTCATACACGACCCCACATAGGTAAGACTAATTTTATCACTAGATTTTCAATTCTTTCAAGGCATTGCAGTTTTTGTATATTTTTGTGGATTTTAAAACTTGTGGCCATACCTTTTGCTCCACTGTAGCATGTAATCTTTGATTGGATTCTGAGTTTTGATAGAAAATAGACACTATGGAGGCGTTGTAGCTTGTCTTACATAGAAATAAAATGGTTTTTTATCCCTTTATGGTTTAAAACCTTCTTCTATGGCTCAGCATCTGCATAAGTTCAATGTATATTGCACTCATCTCTTTGAAATCCTACTAGGGCTTGAAAAAAAAATTCTTTCATTTCCGTATATGTTCGAACCCTAGAAGCTGCTGCCTAAACTTTGCATTCTATACAAAAGTGAAATGGATTTATGTGGCTCGAACCCTTGTCATAACTTGTCACTGTATATCTGCTACTTTGTATGGCCACCACAAGTATGCATATATTTTTTGTGTCTTTGTTTACTTGGCTAGGCCGTGACTTGTCTCTTCTCATTATCTGTAGCATGATGAGGTTTTTCTTTAAAATGGCTATTCCATCTGACAAATATAGCATTTATTTCTCCTGAATGCTCATTATACTACCTAATTTCTAAGTTTGCAACTGAAACATTGTTCTTCTTCTGCACATGAAACTACCTTACTGATCTATATATGTTCATTTTGAAAGTTTCATTTGTCTTGATTTGTAGCTAAAACATGACTTGACTAGTGCTCATGACCAACACACGATATTGTTCCTCTATCTTAGTACCTTTATGCATCTTTTCTTCAATAGAAATAATGTTTGCACTCTTTATAAATGGCAACTGTGTCCACATGCTACTTTGGATGATAACACCCTTCTCTTACTATATGATGACATCCATTTGATATACACAGAGCTAAGATAATTACTTAAATTGTAACACATACACCTTATGTTGACTGTGTTCATTTGTTTGTATGAATATGCCACACATGGGATGGCATCTTTCATTGGCTGCCTTAGTTGTGAAAACTTTATTAATGACACATGTAGATTATTTGGCATCTCAAACACAACATGATAACACTCCTGATTGATAGTGTAGTCTATTTCACTGTAGCTCTAGCAAGACATGATTTGGTCGTTCCATGTATCTTCTATTTATTTATCTTGGTATATTCATGATACAATATCACCTCATGCACAATAAATGATTGCTCCATAACATAAATGCTCCTTATTTCAAGATGAAAGTGACATGGCAGCATATGTTTTTCTCTGGTGGTTGTCCACTTGCACTTTATTTCAATTATTCAAATCATGCACAAAATGATATATGTTTCTAATATTTCTTTATGAGCAAACAAATAGGCATTGTTATATAATATGTCCTCTGACATTCAAATGATGAAATGTACTTGCCATTCCATACTTCTCTGATGCACACTATGAAAGATATAAAATGAAGTACCTGTGAATGTCATTCCAATGTCAGCTGAAGTAATGAAGAAAGCTACCATGTGCATTAATTGCATTGCCCTTCCCAATTTAGTTCATTGCCATGGTTGCATTTCATTACTTGAACTATAATCATGACTATGTCCTAGAACCAAACTTGATGCATATGATTGCTTTTATTACTCCTTTAGTTTGTCATGTAAATGTGAATAAGGATTCTTTCTTTTTCCATTTATCCCTTCTGAGATTAAGGGGAAGCAGCATGCTGAGCTCAACCCTTGTTGGAGCCTCATTTTACACCACATGCTGATTTATCTTCAATTAGCTACATGACTTATCCTATACCTACACATGAAACAAACAGATTAGAATAAAATACTGAAATTCCATGGTTGTTTCTTTCTCAGTTCCTTCTACATATGGATGATGTTCATTTGATCAATGCACTATAACCAAAGTATTATGCCTCTTCTGATGGATATAGGATTTTCATAATCGAAGCTTCTAAGAAGACCCTTCCCACATTTTTGCAGGTACATGTCAAGATCAGGAGCAGGACAAGAGGCAACTTCGAAGATCGACAACCGCAAGGCAATGATGGCTATGTCTATCCTTTTCTCATTATTAGATGCGTAGTATTTTCTTTATATCTACATATGTTTAGCTATAACCCACGTCTTGTGTGGGACATCTGATATGTCATTATTTCTTTCAATGCAATGTTTATTCTCTTATGTATTTCAACTTGTAAATGAATAATCATTGTAATGATTGAAATACTTATCTCTCTTGAATGTTCTACAATGCAATGAATGATCTGAAATCTTTTCCTCCTTTTTTGAATAACTGAACTACATCTAACACTGAAACATAATAACTATGCAACTAAGTCATCACAAAAGAAAGTTAACCCTTTCTCAAAAAATAAATTTGGCACATCTTGCTTAGGCAATTTTGAGCTGTGGTAAAAAATGGTAACATTTATGGCGACTTCTACTATATGCTTGCCTGCTAAGCATTTGATCAGTTGCCTTGAACATCCATTGGGAATTGAGTCATACTAGCTGTCCTTCTCAAACTCAGAAATCACTGCAATTCAGCTCTCCAACAGTCCAACAGCAATAGAAAAATTGAAAACAAACACAACTAAAAGCAAACTAACAGGCCCTAATGGCCAAAACAAAAAATGCTGAAAATAAATCTACATGAGCACTTATTATCTGCAACACTACTCTACTATTTACAAAAGAAGTTCTTATCCTTAGAGGCAATGCTTGAGGTGGATCCCATTAACTGGGATAGACAACACCTCTCCACTTAACTTGGACAGCTAAAATGCATTGTTTTCTTTGCACTCTATGATAACGTAAGGCCCATCCCAAACTGCATCAAATTTGGAATGCTTTCTAGGTCTACTCCTCAGTTCATTCCATTTGAACACCAAATCACCAACAATAAAGCTCCTTGGTCTTTCCCTCTTATCAAATGCATTCTTCATTTGAGTTTGATGCATATCAAACTTTCTTAAGGCCTCTTTTCTCATCTCTTCTAGCTCCATGAGCTGAGCCAACCTGACTACTAAAGGTTGTTCCTCTAGTAGCTCAAGTTCTTTGATGAAAGTTAATGTAGGCAATTCAACTGAAATAGTTAACCGAGCCTCTTTACCATAAGTAAGTACATATGGAGAACAACCAGTAGATCTCTTGGGTGTAATTCTGTCAGCCCATAGAGACAACTTTAACTTCTTGTGCCATGTTCTCTGGTTGTCTTCAATAGTCTTCTTGATGATCTTTATCATATTTTTGTTGGTAGATTCGGCCTGCCCATTACCTTGTGGGTAATAGTTAGAAGAAGTATTCAAATAGATATTATTTCTAACAGACCAATCTAAAATTCTCAATCTTATGAAAGCTAGACCATTATCTGAGATGATTGAATCTAGTGTACCGAATCTTGATATCAGATCTTGATAGAAACTTAGGACAGCAGATTCATTTGCCTCTTTTAAGACAACATCCTTGGTCCACATGGTGAAATAGTCTGTGGCAGTTAAGATCTACTTGTGGTCTGCACTTCAACGCGAGTTTATCGATCCTATAAAATCTAGCCCCCATTTTGCAAATGGTTGTTCAACTTTAATAAGATGCAGGGGTAAGGCAGCAAGTCTTTGCTTACCTTCAAATAATGAACACTTCTCACATCTTCTCACCCAAGCAAAAGAATCTTTAAACAAGTCAGGCCAGTAATAACCAGCCTGCATAATCTTCAAAGCAGTTGTCCTAGCCGCAAAGTGACCTCCTGCGGATCCATTGTGAAACTCTTCTAACAGCTTATCAACTTGATCAGGTCCAACACATCTTAAAAATACACCATTAAAATCTCTCCTATACAAAATACCGTTAATAATAGCATAAGGAGTAGCTTGTAACCTAAAATATCTTCTTCCTACCCTATCCAAACCTTTGGGGCATTCACTGGACTTTAAATAATGCATCATCTGCTACACCCAGTTGTTTGTAGGAGCTGGTACAGTGGTTGGTTCATTATTGTTCAGTATTATTTCGGTGTCCTTTTCATGTTCTTAATTAATCTCTTCACTTTTAGCAAGTTGCACGCATAAGCCCTTGCCTCTAATCAACTTGGTCACCTTGATATCAACATCAAATTCCATAACTTTGGTTATCCAACCAGCCCTCTTATCATTTATATCTCTGTTCAATAAGAAACTCTTGACAGTAGGATGAGCAACCATTAAGTAAATTATGTTATTAGACAACATGTGTCTAAATTTCTTGACGCTCCTCACAATAGCAAAAACATGTTTTTCCACAAAAGAATACTTTACCTCATAGTCGTGCAGTACTTGGCTGAAACATTCTATTGGCTGCTCTAAACCTTCATCATTTTGTTGACATAACATTGCAGAGATGGTGTTAGCTCCTCCAAAAGCATACAAAATGAAATCTCTCTCATAATTAGGATTAATGAGGGTAGGGGCAGTAGCGAGGGCTTCCTTAATCTACTCGAAGCTTCCTTTTCCCTCCTTAGTCCAACTGAATGGCACATTCTTCTTCAAAATGGCAGTGAGAGGTTGTAACAAAGCTGCAATGTTTGGAATAAACCTCCTAATGAAGTTAATTCTTCCTAGAAAGCTCTGCAAGCCTTTCTTATGTGCAGGCAGTGGTAAATCTAAAATTGTAGACACTCTCTCAGGGTCAATAGAAATACCTTTCTTTGAAACAATATGGTCGAGGAGTTTACCTTCATGAACTGAAAAATATACACTTTTTGGGGTTCAACGAGACTCCAAACTCTCTGCACCTCTAAATAATCTGCTTCAAGTGGTCAAAGTGATCATTAGCATCTTTGGAAAAAATAGTTATATCATCTAAATACACTAGCACTCTTATGTTCATAAGGCCATGGAAGGCCATATCCATTGCCCTCTAAAAGGTTGCCCCTGCATTGGACAAACCAAATGGCATTTTCTGATAGGCCATAGTACCCCACTTAGTCGTGAATGTAGTTTTATATTGGCCCTCTTCTTTGACCAAAATCTGATTATATCTAGAGTAACCATCTAGCAAGGAATACCTATCAGAACCTGAAATAGTTTGCAAGATCTGTTTCATGGAAGGAAGAGGGTAGTGGTCTTTCAATGAGGCCTGATTTAGATCACGAAAATCAACACAAAGTTAGATTTCACCATTCTTTTTCATGACTGGGACTGAATTAGAAACCTAGGAGGTATGTTTTATTGGAAAAATGATACTGCTTTCAATCAATTTATTCAACTCAGTCTTCATTAAATGCTCAAGTTTGGGATTGAGGGGTCTGTATTTCTGACTAACAAGCTTGGCATTGGGCTCTAATTCTATGGTATACTGAGCCAAACCAGGATCAAACCCCCTTAAGTCCTTATACTCCCATGCAAAGACATCAGAAAATTCTTGACATAATTGAATAAATGACTGTTGTTCTTTTCTAGTACATACCTTTCCAAGTTTCAGCAGTTTGTCCTTGAAAATTTCTATGGTTTCGTAGTGTTCTCATTTCACTATCATGCTGCACTTATCCTTTCTGAATTGATCACCAGTGTTGAACACTAATTCTAATGTGACTAGTCCTTTGGGCAACTTATTGGACCTCAGCTATACAATTTGATCTTCAAATTGCTGTTGATATTTATGCTGATTATCAGCTACAATTTAGCTTCTGCACTTAAAAAACATAAGATCTGCTTGTCATTGTCAAATACTTGCCAGGAAACACTGTTGTCAAGTACTGAAGCCCTGACAACCACTTTGACATATGGATGTACTTCAATTTTTTGAATTTGATCAGGAATCTCAAATTGAGATCCTAAGGTTGCAAGCTTATCTGCATAATTATTTTGGTTCCTGGGAATCAAAATTAGATTAAAAGCTTCAAAAAATTCAATTGAATGCCACACTCTATGCTTGTACTTTTTGAGCAGATCATTTTTAGTAACATTCATATTCCTAACCTGATTAACGATCAATTCAGAATCACCATAAACTTGAACAGATTTGATACCCTTTTTCTAAACCCACTCTAAACCATGGATCAGGACCTCATATTTAGCCACATTGTTTGTGCAGCTGGAGGTGAACCTTAAGGCTACATAATATTTATCTCCTTGAGGTGAAATCAACATATTACCTGCACCAGCACCTGTCTTGGTCCTTGATCCATCAAAGTACAGCTTCCAAAGCTGATCTTCTTGCTATTTCAACTGACTTTGGTCCTTAATTAGATTAGGAATCACTGCATCAGGTTCCTGTATCATATAGATGCCTAATCCTACCTCATTCGTGTGACGGAAAGGGTCAATTTCATGATCTTCAACTGCCCAATCATCTAAGTTTATGTCTTCTATAGGTGCACTGGGATCTAGGCTCATGGGTTCATCTTGCTACCTACGGGTGATGTATAGATTAGCATTTATTGGGCTAGGAACATAGGGCTCAATATGGTCGTTTGCAAGTGGTTCACACTATATTGTTACTTTTGTATCATACATGCACTAGGAACTAGATGGTGATAGAAATAGAAACAATGATGGTGATAGAAATAGAAACAATGACGGAGATAGGAATAGGAATAATGTGGGTGATCGACACAATGGTGACAGGAACCAGGGAAATAGGAATAATCGGGAGAGGAACCATGATGACAGACATAGGTTCAGAGATGATGAGGATGGGGCCTCGGTTACTCATAGGAGAGATTCACAGTTTATAGCAGGTGACAGACCTGGCATTCTGACCTTTGCTCCCAGCAACCAAGTTCTTGAATAGGATCCCACATAGGCTGAGTTTCAGGAGGAGATTATGAGGGATTGGAGAGCTTCTAGTGCAGAGTTCAGGGTAGAGTTGACCTTTGCAGAGTAATCTAACATTAGGATAAAGAATAGACCTCACAAGGGAGGTAGACCTCAGAACCAAGAGTTGTAAAAGAAAGTGAGCAAAATGACACTTCCCTACTTTGATGGATCGGGTAAGACCACTGCTAGAGCTTGGGTCCAGAAATTGGACAGCTACTTGCAGATTAGTCCCATGCCTGAGTAGGACGCCATTACTTATGTAGCTTTGCACTTGGAGGGAGTACCACATAAGTGGTGGAGCAATAGGAAGGTCACACTGGGTCATAATCAGATTACTTCATATGTGGAGTTTACAGCCAGACTGATCGACAGGTTTGATAAGAAGGACCTAGAAATATAGTTTAAGGAGTTGGCACAGTTGAGGCAGAGTGGTTCAGTTGACTCCTACATTTCTGAGTTCTAGGACCTATCTGTTATGGTCCCATATATTTTCGAGCGCAGATTGGTTATTCTTTTCATTGATGGATTTTCAGACCCACTTCATGGTTGGGTTAAGGGCTTTGACCCTGATTCACTCCAGAAGGCCATGAAGAAGGCCCGAGATATGGAGTCATCAGTGTGGAGGAGCAAATTTTAGTATAAGGGATTCCCACACAGGAGGGATAAGGAGAAGGAGAAGAGACCCTTCCATTGAGATGTTGAGCAGCACAAGGACAAATCAAACAGGTTAACAGATGAACATCTCAACGAGTATAGGAGGAAGAAACTTTGCTTTCATTGCAAAGAACCATGGGATCCCTCTCATAGGTGTCCACACAAGGCTAAGGCCAAGTTGATCGAGTACTATTCAACTGAGGAGAATCAGTCAGATGCATCCGACTCATATTCAAATCAACCTTCTGATCATGGAGATAGTGGAGATGAGAGAGCCTCATAGCACAGTGTCGGCAGTGGAGGTACTATTGCCCAGCTATCCAGTTTCCATAAGGTTGGCTCTTTCAAGGTGTGTGGTGTACTTTGGTGGACAGCACATTATTACCCTCCTTGATAGAGGAGCTACACATAATTCTATTGACGAGGGGTTGGTAGCTCACAAGGGGTTGAAGACAGAGGAATTCGAAGGCTTCAAGGTAATGGTAGCCGACGGATTCAAAATGCAGTGCGGTAGGAAGATATTAGGATTGAAAATCATCATGGAAGAGTATGAGTTGGTAGATGACTTCTATCTTGTTGGCATTGGGGATACCGATGTGGTACTTGGCATGCATTGGATGAGTCAGTTAGAAGAGTGCACCATGAATGTGAAGAAAATAGAAATGAGATTTGAATTCAATGGGAAGAAAATATGCTTGAGACGCATATCAGATGGTCGACCTCAGGTGGTATCACTGAAGATGATGGAGAGACTATTGAGACATGACCAGGTAGAGTGGGCAGCAGAGTGCCTTATTATGCCAGAGTCCCCACCCTGGCAAAAGGAAATCTATCATCCTGATATTCAGAAGCTTCTTGGTGTAGTCACGGTAGGAGGGTTCACAGAATGAACTGTCTAGACCGTGTAGCAAGAGTAAACACAATGGAAACAACTCAAACATACGCGACAAATGTAAATTCAATCATTCAATATATCATAGAATTCAAATGCAGATCAGTCAGCAACATGCAGGATTATAATTAGGGCTCGAAGCCCTGATTACAGAATATCAGAGTATGCACAAGATATAGCTTTGAAGTGTTGGGATAAGGTTCCATTAACCTTGTAAATCCCAATATTGTATTTATTCCATTTATTATATGTAATTTGTAATTATCCATGAGGAGGTGTACTAGTTTCACTAGCAGGGATAATTTTAGAGTCACCGGAAGTTATTACGGAGTGACTTTTACTATTGGCAAATGTAAAAACTCATGGTAAATGAGGATAGGCATGCTCCCTTGAGAAATATACTATTTTTGGCATGTATGACAACTGTCATAATGTTTGGTGAGTGAATCTATGACAGTTGCAAGTTGTCATAAGATTATGTGATTCTATGACGCATATGATGGATATGTTAGTTGTATATTTGCTATATTTAGCCCAAGGTTCCTATCTTGGAAAGATACTCTTTTTCTAGAATCTATGATGGTTATGACATGTCATAAGATGTTGTAAGAGGCCAGATTTAGTCTTGGGCACCCAACCTTTGCATGGTTGTTTTTGGACAAGTGGAAGGTGCTTGTAAGATGGCATTTAATATTTGTATATTGGGGAATCTCATGAGAGACAAGGTGAATGCATAAGATGACTTAGAAAATGTTTCTATAAGTATTTGCCATGTATTAGCTTCTGCAATATAGATTTTAGGCACTCGGGTGCTGCCGGAATGTTGTCAGATTGAAGACTGGTGGAGAGAGTTGAAGTGTTGTATTATAAATCATTTTCAGATTAATACAAACATTGGGCCTCTTTCCTATGTGGAGTTTTTTACCTGAAAGGGTTTTCTCCATGTTAAACATTGTGTTATGTGTTCATATTTCTAAATTTGCATTTCTGTGAAGCATAGTTTTATTTCTGTGTTACAATCTCCATTAATAACACACAGTTAAAGATTGCAAAAATTTATCTCAGATCAGATTTCCATTGAAGTAGTGTTGCTTTCATTTCTAACATTTGGTATCAGAGACTGGCCATCTTTGACTCTTGGGTGGTAGTGTGGAATCTATAGCTGCAGTGGGAGATTTGGTTGCATTTGTTTTGCAGATCTTGTGTTGTTATTATGGCTACATCCACCATTGCATCAACCTCTCGATTGGACATTGAGAAGTTCAACGGAACGGGGTATGAGTTGTGGAAGCTGAAAATAGAAGATTTTTTGGAAGAAAGAAACCAATGGTTGGTTGTCCAAAAAGAGAAGAAACCTGATGATGTCTCTCAAGATGAGTGGGATAGACTGGATAAGAAGACACGGGGAACCATCCGGTTGTGTCTTTCAAAATCTATCCTGTTGAATGTCGCAAAGGAAGAGACTGCATACAAGTTGTGGAAATGGTTGGGTGATCGATCTATCAAGCCAAGAGTATGGTAAATAAACTTTATTTAAAAATAAAATTATTTTCCATGAAAATGCGAGAAGGTGAATCAGTTGCAGAGCATTTAAATTCTTTTAATTTGTTAGTGAGTTAGCTTGATTTAGTAGATGTTGAGGTTAGTGAGCAAGATAAATGTATCTTACTTCTTTCTTCTTTACCTGAGTCTTGGGAGAATGTTATCCTTGCTATCACTACTAACCTCATGGATCTGAAGTTGGATGCTCTTGTTTCAGTGCTACTGTCACAGGAATTGAGGAAGAAGAGTTCAGATAGTTCAGGGGATGCTCTTAGTGTCAGGGGAAGGTCTAAGGAAAGAGGACCTAAAGGAGATCAGAAAGGGGCTAAGGACAAGTCCAAGGGCCGATCTAAGACTCCTGGTAAAAAGAACAGAGTTAAGTGTTGGAACTGCGGTAAAAGGGTACATGTGAAGGAGTGCAAAAACCCCAAGAAATAGTGGGAGAGTGGTTCAAATAAGTCCTCGAATACAGGTGAAGAAGTTTTACTTTCTACATGTAATCTTGTTTCTAATGATCACTGGTTGGTTGACTCAGGATGCTCATTTCATATGACCTCGCATAAGGAATGGTTCTCCATATATGAAGAATATGATGGAGGTAATATCTACCTTGGTGACAGCTCTACATATCTGATTGTCGAGAAAGGAAAGGTATTGTTGTGTTTCAGTGATGGGAGGATTAAAACCCTCCCTGGTGTTTTGCATGTTCCTAGATTAGCTAGAAATCTGATTTCAGTTTCGCAGTTGAATGATTTGGGAATGCATGTGACATTTGACAAGCATGGCTGCAGATTGGTGAGAGGGAACTTGGTGGTAGTGAAGGGGAAGAGATTGGGAAACCTGTTCAAGCTTGAAGCCACTACAGTTTGTAATGCCTCCTATGTATCTGAAGCTGCTAATGAAAATGCATGTATGTTGTGGCACCATAGATTGGGCCACATAAGCAATAATGTACTAAAAACTATTAAGAATAAAAATTTGTTGGATGGTTTCTCCTATTCTGATGAGCACTTTGATTTTTGTGAGCATTGTGTGTTTGGTAAACAAAACAGAAAATCATTTCCTTCAAGAAGCAATAGAGCAAAAGAGAAATTAGAAATTATTCATACGGATGTGTTTGGACTTGTGGATAATGAATCTATTGGAAAATCTCGTTATTTTGTAACCTTCATTGATGATGTATCCAAATTTACATGGATTTATTTTATGAAGCATAAATTTGAATTTTTCACTAAGTTTAAGGAATTCAAAGTCTTAGTAGAGAGCCAATCAGGTTTAAAGATAAAAATATTAAGATCTGACAATGGAGGCGAATATTGCTCTAAGGAATTTGATGAGTTTTGTAAGCATGCAGGTATAATCAGACAAAAGACAACTCCATATACACCACAGCATAATGGTGTTGCAGAAAGGATGAACCAAACAATTATGGAAAGGGCCAGAAGTATGCTTAGTGATGCACAGTTGGATAAATGCTTTTTGGCAGAGGCTGTGTGTACTGCTTTCTACTTGATAAACAGATCTCCTTGTAAACCTCTTGATTCGACACCTTATGCAGTGTGGACAGGTAAGAAACCTTCTGTTTCACATTTAAGGGTTTTTGGTTGTGAGGATTTTGTTCATGTGCCTAAGGAATAGCGATCTAAGTTGGATCCGAAGGCTGAAAAGTGTACATTCATTAGATATGGTGATAAAGTGAAAGGTTATAAGCTTTGGAATCCACTAACCCACAAGATTATCTTTTCTAGAGATGTTATTTTCAGGGAACTTAGAGCTATTTTTGAACCTGAGTAGCCAAAAGAGAAAGAAGAAAAGGTAAAGAAGGTACACTTTGATTTAGAGCAGCAAGATGCACCTCAAGAAGAACAAAATGATGGATTGGGGGGTGAAGAAGAAGAAGATTCAAGTAGTTCTGATGAAGATGAATCTGTTGTTACAGAAGAAGTTGGTGTAGATGATCATGCAGAAGAACGAGTAGAGTCTTCTACTCCACCCTTGAGGAGATCCACAAGACAATAGAATCCAGTTGATAGGTATAGCCCACCAAATTTCTGTTGTGTATATGTTTTATTGAGTACTAACGATGAACCTAGATCCTACATGGAAGCTATTTCTGTAGATGATAGTGAGTCTTGGTAGTTAGCCATGCAAGAGGAGATGATGGCTTTAGACTCTTGTAATACCTGGGATCTTGTTCGTTTACCCAAAGGAAGAAAGGCCATAGGTTGTAAGTGGGTCTTCAAGTAGAAGATTGGAGCAGATGGGTCATTGGAGAAGTACAAAGCTAGACTGGTAGCCAAGGGCTACTCCCAGAGAGAAGGAGTTGATTTTGGTAAGATATTCCTTCCTGTTGCTAAATTAACTTCTATTAGATTTCTCTTATCCATTGCTACAGCTTATGATTGGGAGATTGAGCAAATGGATGTTAAGACTGCATTCTTGCATGGAGATCTTGAAGAAAAAATTTATATGCAACAACCTACAAGTTTTGAGGTAAAAGGAAAGAACATTGGGTTTGTAGGTTAAAGAGGTCTCTTTATGGTCTGAAACAATCCCCCAAAATGTGGTATCAAAAGTTTGACTCATTTGTTTTAAAATTAGGTTTTGTCAGAAGCGAGGAGGATCATTGTGTTTACATTCATTGTGTTGATGATTCTAGACTGGTTATTGCTTTGTATGTTGATGACATGTTTTTCAACAATACTAAGGGTATGGTCAGTGAGCTTAAAGCCCAACTTTCAGGTGCATTTGAGATAAAGGATCTTGATGCTGCAAGGTATATTTTAGAAATGGAGATTAGGAGGGATAGATTTAACAGAAAGCTTTGGTTGTCACAAAGTACGTATGTGAATACTATTTTGTAGAGGTTTAGTTTGTAGGACTGTAACCCAGTTAGAGTTCCTTTACCCATTGGTACTAGCTTTCATTAGATATGTGTCCAAAGACTAAGGATGATCTTGAGGATATGTCTAATGTGCCATATGCTAGTGTTGTAGCGAGTTTGATGTATGCAATGGTTTGTACTAGACCAAATATTGCCCAAGCAGTGGGAGTTTTGAGCAGATTTATGTCTAACCCTAGTAGACAGCATTGGAACTATGCGAAGAGGGTATTTAAATATCTTGCAAGTACTCCTGATCATTATTTGGTTTATCCTAGTACTAATAGTGCTGATAAATCTTTGGACATACAGGGTTTTGTTGATACAGATTGGGCTGGTGACTTGGATAGTCGAAGGTCCACTAGTGGCTATGTATTTACTCTGTTTGGAGGTACAGTGAGTTGGATGAGTAAGAGGCAACCCACAGTTGCTTTGTCCACCATAGAAGCAGAGTATATGGCTGCTACTCATGTCTCTAAGAAGGTAGTTTGGTTGAGGAGATTGTGTACAAGTATTGGTTTTGATTGCAGGATCATTCAGATTGGTTGTGATAGCCAAAGTGCTCTATGTTTGGCCAAGAATCTCATGTATCATGCTCGGACTAAGCATGTTGATGTTCAGTATCACTTTGTTTGAGAGTTGGTTTCAAATGGAGAGATTGAGCTAAAGAAGATAAACACTCAGGAGAATGTTGCAGATTCATTGACTAAGCATGTGAGCACAGAGAAGTTCGTGTGGTGCAGAGAGGCCATGGGCCTTATTTCTAGTGCCTGATTATTTTCATTTGATTTCCTATGGGTTGATTTACCATGTATAATGTCAGGTGGGAGAATGTTGGGATAAGGTGCCATTAACCTTGTAAATCCCAATATTGTATTTATTCCATTTATTATATGTAATTTGTAATTATCCATGAGGAGATGTACTAGTTTCACTGGTAGGGGTAATTTCAGAGTCATTGGAAGTTACTACGAAGTGACTTTTACTATTGGTAAATATAAAAAATCATGGTAAATGAGGATAGGCATGCTCTCTTGAAGAATATACTATTTTTGGCATGTATGACAACTATCATAATGTTTGGTGAGTGAATCTATGACAGCTGCAAGTTGTCATAAGATTTTGTGATTCTATAACGCATATGACGGATATGTTAGTTGTATATTTGCTATATTTAGCCCAAGGTTCATATCTTGGAAAGATACTCTTTTGCTGGAATCTATGACGGTTATGACATGTCATAAGATGTTGTAAGAGGTCAGATTTAGTCTTGGACACCCAACCTTTGCATGGTTGTTTTTGGAAAAGTGGAAGGTGCTTGTAAGATGGCATTTAATATTTGTATGTTGGGGAATCTCATGAGAGAGAAGGTGAATGCCTAAGATGACTTAGAAAATGTTTTTATAAGTATTTGCCATGTATTAGTTGCTGCAATAAAGATTTTAGGTACTCAGGTGCTGCCGAAATACTGTCAGATTAAAGACTAGTGGAGAGAGTTGAAGTGTTATTGTATTGTAAATCATTTTCAGATTAATACAAACATTGGACCTCTTTCTTGTGTGGATTTTTTTACCCAAAAGGGTTTTCTCCACGTTAAACATTGTGTTATGTGTTCATATTTCTGATTTTACATTTCGGTGAAGCATAGTTTTGTTTCTGTGTTACAATCTCCACTAATAACACAGTTAAATATTGCAGAAATTTATCTCGAATCAGATTTCCATTGAAGTAGTGTTGCTTTCATTTCTAACATGAAGTTCCTTTGCAAAGAATTCAAACTATCAACTATCACTATTATCATGAACTACTTTCCTAAGGATCTATTACATCAATATATATGATCTCTGGAACATAAGATTCCTCCGCGTCGGCCAAGAAAGATCAAAAACTCCAATGAAGAGTTGTAATGTGTGGACATGGATAAGTCAGACCTAAATGCATAGAATGCCTCCGCAAATGAATGGAATGATGTACAAATCTCAGGGAAGGTTGGCCATGAACAAAAGATCATTGAATGATGTGCAATTGAGCTCCACAAGTTGAGGAATGCTCTGCAAGTCTTCTTCTTTAGCTGATTATCAGAGATTGTCAGGATGCTTTGTTCTGAGAGAACAGTTGATCTTCTGATAGCGATAACTTTCCGATACTTAATCCAAATGCTCTGAATTCTGGATATAATATAGATGCATGAATCTAGATGCTAAGTCCAGCTCTGCGAGATCTGAAATGCAACTACAGTAGAATGCGGACCAAAATACAAAAACTGCTATTGACTAAACAGCCTAAACTGAAATGGAAAAAATGAAAAGAAACAAATTGAACTGTAAGAAAACCGTAATGCAAATGTTTTTGGTTGATGCAAGATTGCTCTTGAACTAGGGATGCTTCTGCATTAGACATCTGGGGTTATTGAAAAAGTGAGTCCCTCACTTTGCTGGGGTTGGAGGAAAACCAAGACGATCCACCTCAGCGTAGGAAATCCATGATGAATCTTCTTCTGGTATGCCTTTCCACTTCACAAAGTATTCTTTGTATTGTCTTCCTCTAGTGCTACATCCAACTCTACTATCCAAGATGTCTTCAATCTACTCTGGTGCTTGTTGTGGTAACTATTTCTTCAAGTCTTCTTCATGGATGTCACTAAGCTCTACTTCATGCTACTGATACAAGTCTGCAATGTTGAAAATAGGTGATATACCCAATGTCTCTGGTAATTCTACTTCATATGCATTTCTTGAATCAAATTTCCTTAGTATCTTACAAGGTCCAAATTTCTTGATCTTCAACTTGTTATATGTTCCAACTGGAAATCTTTCTTTTCTCAAATATACCATCACTTCATCTCCAACTACAAATTCCTTATTTCTTCTCTTCTCATCTGCCTTTTCCTTATACTTGATGTTCATATCTTCTAAATGCCTCTTCACCTAATTATGCACTGGTTTCATGTGATCTACAAATTCTTTTGCTTCTGCACTTCTCTTCTCTTCCAAACTAGTATCTCTCAATTCTGCAAATCCTCTAGGGTTCACTCCGATAACAATCTCAAAAGGTGTTCTTCCAGTACTCCTATTTACTGCATTATTGTATGCAAATTCTGCTTGTGAAAGAATCGAGTCCCAACTTCCTACCTTTTCTCCAACCAAACATCTCAACAAGTTTCCCAAACTCATATTCACTACCTCTATCTACCCATTAGTTTGTGGATGAAATGTTGAACAGAACTTCAAATTTATCTTCATCTTCTTCCAAAGTGTCTTCCAAAATTATCCAACAAACCTTGTATCTCTGTCTGAAACTATACTCTCAAGTAATCAATGCAATCCCACAATCTCTTTGAAAAATAGGTCAACTACATGCACTGCATCAGTTGTCTTCTTACAAGGTATGAAATGAGCCATATTTAAAAATTTCTCCACCACTACAAATATAGAATCATGTCCTCTCTGTGTCTTAGGCAATCCCATCACAAAATCCATGCTTATGTCTTCCTAAGGTCTCTCCGGCACTGTCAAAGGTTTGTACAATCCAGTATTCTGACTACTCCCTTTTGCAACTTGACAAACTCTAGAACTCTGCACAAATCTCCTAACATCCTTATGTATCTAAGGCCAAAAGTAGTTTTCACTCACCAAAGTCATTGTGTTGTCAATCCCAAAATATCCTGCCAATCCACCACTATGTTTCTCTTTGATCAAATTATCTTTCATTGAACTTCTAGGTATGCACAACTGGCTTCCTTTGAACAACATATTTTCTTGATTGAAATAATCCAACCACTTACTCCTATCTGTTACAACAAGTTCCTTACATGCTTTCAAAGGTTCTGAAATATCAGTGTCTCCGTCATACATATGCTTCAATTCGTCCAATCCCAACACTTCAACTCTCATTTCTGTCAACAAGTTTCTTCTTCTACTCAAGGCATTAGCAACTTTGTTTGATTTTCCACTCCTATGCTTCAACATGATTGTATAACTCTGCATGAACTCTACCCATCTCATATGTCTCTGATTCAACTTACCTTAACTGTTCAAACATTGCAAAGCTTGATGATCTATATAGAACACAAATTCCTTAGGTAGCAAATAATGTCTCCACTTCTTCAGGGCTTGAATTATGGCATAGAACTCTTGATCATAAACCAAATATCTCCTCCTTGCATCATTCAACTTCTCAATGAAATATGCTACAGGTGTTCCTTCTTGACTTAATACTGCTCCAATTGCATTCCCACTTGCATCACAATCAACTTGAAATACCTTATTGGAATCCGGTAATGCTAAGATAGGTTGCTCTATCACTTTCTGCTTTAGAAGCTCAAAACTTTTATCTACTCCTGATGTACACTTAAAGTCTTTTCTATCACCTCTCATTGTCTCTGCCATAGCATTACAAACTGAACTAAAATTTCTGATGAAATTCTGATAGAAACTAGCCAATCCATGAAATGATTTATCTTCTCCAATGCTCTCCAGTGTAGGCCATGTAATCTCTCACTTTCTCAGGGTCCATCTTCAATCCTTCCATAGAGATCACAAATCCCAAATATACAAATTCCTCTTTCATGAAACTACACTTCTTGATGTTTATCAGCAATTTCTCTTCTCTCAATCTCTATAAAACTTATCTAATATGCCACAAATGTTCTTCTCTTGTCTTATTAAAAATCAGAATATCGTCCAAGTATACAATCACAAACTTACCCAAGACTTTCTTTAAGACTTCATTCATCACTCTCATGAAAGTACTCGGTGCATTTGTCAATCCAAAAGGCATCACTAAGCACTCATATAGTCCTTCATTTGTCTTAAAAGCAGTCTTCCATTCATCTCCTTCTTTGATTATGATCTGATGATATCCACTCTTCAAATCTATCTTTGTGAAATATCTTGCTCGACTCAAACAATCCATGATATCATCCATTCTAGGTAAAGGAAATCTTTACTTAACTGTGATCTTGTTTATTGCTCTAGAGTCAGTACACATTCTCCATTCTCCATCTTTCTTCAGTGCTAACACTGCAGGTACTGTACAAGGACTCAAACATTCTCTGATCAAACCTTTCCTCAACAATTCTTGTATCTGTCTATTCAATTCTTCATTCTCTGTTGATGTCATTCTATGTGCTGCTTTGTGAGGCAAACTAGCTCCCGGTATAAGGTCCATGTCATGACTGATACTCCTTATAGGTGGCAATCCTTTAGGTACATTGTCTGATATGATGTCTTCGTACTCTGTTAGCAAATTTGTTATGTCTTCCGGTTGTGATTCTTCAGTCTCCTTCAATGTTTCAAGCTTCTTAGGAATCAAAGCATAACACACATTCTCATGTTTCAAACCATCCAGAAATTTCCTTCCATCTACCAAACAGATTCTAGCATTCCCACATACTTCACTCTTAGGATCATCCTCCAAATTAATCAAGGTAATTCTCTTCCCATTTGATGTTATAGTATATGTATTCTTTCTCCCATCATGTATAGTTTTTCTATCATACTGCCAAGGTCTACCCAACAAGATATGACATACATCCATAGGCATAATATCACACAAGACTTCATCATGATAAGATCCAATATGAAATTTCACCAAACATTGTTCACTCACTAGTACCTTATGATCATCTTGAATCCATGCTATCTAATAGGGCTTAGGGTGTTTCAATCTTTCCAACTTCGACTTAGTCACCATCTCCTCTGAAACTAGGTTATCTGAACTAACACTATCAATTACAACTTTAAAACATTTACCTCCTGATTTGCATCTTGTTCTGAACAAACTCTTCCTCTACGGTGGTTCTTCATTTGTCTCTGCTTGAAATAGTGTTCTCCTCATGATAAGTGATTCTCCTTTCTCCGGTTTACCAACTGAACTCAGTGATCCAACAGGTTCTTCAACATAAGTTGTTCTTCCATTGTTCTCTCTCTTCGTGCTTGTACTCCCTTGATTACATTCAAATGCTCTATGTCCTTCACCTCCACACTTGAAACAAGTGCCTCAGAATGTTCTCTTATCAAATCCTCTTCCCTCTCTTCTATGTCCTTCATTCCGATACGAATTATAGTTACCTCTGTGATGAAAATTTATGTCATTGCTCCAGTATGCATTGTTATCTTTGTCCTCCTTCTTGAATGAGTTGTCAAACTTATTTTGCCCCACAAATGATCTTTAACATCCGGAAAATGTTCTACCTTTCTAAAATTTACCTCCTCTTCCTCTCTGTCTCTGATCATGCCTCTTATTCAGCTTCTCTTCCACTTTCAGGGCAAACTGATATGCTTCCTCCAAAGATGTCATTCTTAACAAACTTAATTCTTCTTGAATGTTCAATCTCAATCCATTAATGTATCTAGCCGCTTTCTCCTTGCTTGCTTCACTATGTCATGTCCTTATAATCATCTTATGAAATTCTTCAGTATACTCCATAGATTTCTCCTTTTGTCTCAGGTTCTGCAATGTTTTCAATGGTTCTAACTCATAGTCAGCAGGTATAAACTGATTCTTCAATTTTGTCACCATCCTATCCCATTTTGTAATGTTTTATTTTCCTCTTCTGTTTCTATCCAACTAAACTTCTTTCCACCATATAGCGCATGTCCTTTCAACTTTATCTTTGCAAATTTCACTTTCTCTGAATCTTCAACTTCTTCGTATTCAAAGTATTCTTCCATGTCATTTATCCAGTCAATAAATTCTTTCCAATCTTTGAAATAGCTCACAACATCTTTACTTGATTTGATTCTTCTTCTTCATCACCTCCTAGGGTTTTGCCAATTTGTTCAACAGATTGAAATTCCTCTTCATCATCACTCTCAACATTAGGTCTCAGTGTTAATCATCTTCACATGTCTTCCTCAACAGCATCCAATTGAATTCGCATTGTTTTCATCATTTCCATCATCTCATCCATTCTACCAGCCATTGTTTCAACAGCAGTAACTCTCCTCGGTGGCATTCTTCCTAGGATCAAGTGCAAACTGCCTCAAATTTGGCGATCAAGCTACAAGATGACAACTCCCTCACAATCAACGATCGGTTGCGACACAAGTAACCTACCTCAATTTGGCGATCTGTCCACATCAAGATCTTACGGAATTCCCTCGCCAACTTCACTCAATTCCCTCCCAAATATTTGAACTTTCGCTCTGATACCACTTGGTGCAGTCACGGTAGGAGGGTTCACATAATGAATTGTCTAGATTGTGCAACAAGAGTAAACACAACATGGAAACAACTCAAAGATACACAATAAATGTAGATTCAGTCATTCAGTATATCATAGAATTCAAATGCAGATTGGTCGGCAACCATTGGGCTTAAACAACACACACTAAGCTTTGACTTGCTTAGGTGGTTGGTGGGCCCTTTCTCTTACTCTATTTTGTTAATGTGTCAATAAGAGAGGGGCCCACCAGCCACCTAAGCAAGTCAAAGCTTAGTGTGTGTTGTTTAAGCCCAGCCATTGAGAACAAACAAGTATTTTGTTTTGAGGTCTTGAGTATTTTATTTTATATTCTTAAATTAGTGCAATACATGAAGAATTCTTGTTGATGGTTTCAAGTTAGCTAATTTATGATTACATTCATTTCAGTCTCATCCAGAAATTACCTAAGGACCTATTTATAATGATTTTAAGGAAATTAATTTTATTTTACCAATTTAGAAGTAAAATGTAGTTTTCTAGTTCGAATAGTTGGAAATATACTTAGATAGCTTATTGGTGAAAACCTAAGATAGTTAGAGATTAACAGTATTGGTAATGATTTCCTTATTTCCAAATTTTGAGCCTCTCATGAAACTAATGATAGAATCAACTTTGTTTTCATCATTAACATTTTATTGTTACAAGACTAATTTATACAATTAAATGCTACCTTCATTTATCCCTTGAACTATCTATGGGTGCAAGTACTAGTTCTTAGAATGATTCTCTTGAAGTTGAATGTCATTTAGAAAGGCGATCTATATGATTGTTTACATCTCTAATTGATAATAGGATAGAAAGTATTTCTTCTTTTCAAGATCTTAGAATTAGTGTAAAGTAGTAGTTTATATTATAGATGATTGATTAACTTTATTTGTTTTTACCTTGATATGGAATAGATATCTTTAAGGGTTAAGTTCTTATTTTCTCTCTCTCAATAAATCTATATGCATGTAGTTATGAAAGTAAACAAAATGGATAGAAAAGAGTTATTTGTGACAAAGTAATTGGAAAATTGTGTGTTCTATAAAGATCTGTATGTATTAATATTCTTAATTTGTTTCGACCTCATTATGTAAACTTAATTATATTCTTGCCAAAGTGATTCTTAATTATAGGATAATAATATTGATCTTGATTAGTGGTTTACCTAGATGATATTTGTTTACTTGTTTCATGGTTCACCATTTGAATTTATATCTACTCGATAGTTACTGAGGCTATAACTATTTTGTACCTTGTTAGAATAATATATAATTATATTAGATTTCTTGGATTAAAGAAAATAAGTGTAGATCTTTTGAGTGGTGGATGAGTGAGTCTTATTTCCCTTAACTTATCAAGGAAATAATATATGTATTATGTTAAGATATCTTCACATTAACACACTTAGTCTGAATTATTTGTGTTAATATGTATTAGGAAATCTTAAATCTTGATTAAGGAATTGAATCTAATAGTTTAAGACATAATAATATAAATATGGAAATTAATGTTGTGCAAGGAATGGGAACAAGATAATAATGGTTAGAGATTTATTGTTTTATTGGAATTAGTTTTTCACCTTGTTTGAATATAAAAAAATAATATTTGGTGAATAATAATGACATATGCTTGTATCCTTTGAAATAGCAAAGTTATGTGCATAGTAAATTGAATATCTGGTTGAATTATGACTATTTTTGACATAAATAGATCACAAATCTTATCCTCTTCAATAAGGTTAATAACAAATGAGTAATGGAAATTATGTATGATTAATACTTTCTTGAGATGATGTATGTTTCATGCGGTCATGTATACCTCAATGAAGCAGGGAGTTACTGTAATTTCTAGAACTTGAATAATACTATAGAAAATATTATATAATGTACTAGGATCTCTTATGAGAAATTATATTTGGGTCAATTTATAGTCCCGAACTACGAAGTCTCTGCGCTACGCGTACGTAGGCAAGGCCATCATGGATGAGCCCCCGAGACATTAGGTCAGCCCCTAGGGCCTACGGCTTGTCATTTATGATATTTATTCTATTATTTGCTATTTGGGATGTTTGATGATCGATTTTACGGATCTAATGTTTATGATAAATGTGCAAACCCAGGTCTATTTGTTGTGCAGGTTACTGGAACTAAGAAAGTATCTTTTCACATTACGAAAGGATGATCTTAAGACAATTATTGAAAATATGTATATTTGAATATGAAGAAGTTTAATTTATATATTTGGATGATATTTAATTTTATGAGAAGAAAATTTTTCCCTGTAATTTTATTATATCTTAATTATTTTTCAATATTTTAATAAATTATTGTAATTTATTAATATATTCTTGAGTAGGCATTACACAGAATCTATCCAGTCTTACTGTAAACCCACACAGCCTAGGTTCTTTTGTTATGTTGTATAGAATGCCAAAGTCGTGTCCCTTTCACATATCTCAACTTTGCAATCTAATGGTCTACCTCTGATGTTGTCATGAATCTAAAATTCAAACTCATAGCATAGCTCAAATCAAGTCTAGTAGTTGTAAAACATATTAGGCTCCCCACTAGATGTATGTAGGCTCACCCATTAACTATCTTAGAGTCATTTTTAATTAAAAGCTTCAGCGCTTTCTCTATAGGTGTTGACAAGATTTTGCAATTTGTCATTTTGAATTTGTCGAGCAAACTCCTAATATATTTGGATTGTGAAACAAAAATGCTACCACTTATTTGCCAAACTTCTACACCTAGGCAGTAACGTAAGAGGTCAAGATCAGTCATGTCAAAATCCTTACTCGTATTAGATTTCATATGTTCAATTGCATGTGTCTCACTACCTATAATAATGATGTCATCTACATATATGACAAGTAGAATGATATCATTACCAATGCTTTTGACGTACAGATTTGGATCCAAAGGACTCCACTAGAATCCATGTTCAACCAAATACCTTTCAATTTTGATGTACCATGCCTTGGGTGCTTGCTTTAGGCCATATAAAGTTTTCTTCAATCGGCATACAAGATGTTCCTTCCCTATAACCTTAGAACCTTGCAGTTAAGACATACACTTCTTCCTTCAAATCTTCATTGAGAAAGCCACTCTTTACCTCCATTTGATGGATTGTCCAGTCGAACTGAGCTACCATTGCTACGACTAATTAGATGGTGCTCATCTTTGTTGTAGGAGCATAGATTTCCTCATAGTCAATGCCCTCTTTGTGAGAACCCTTTTGCAACCAATCGAGATTTGTACTTGTCTAGTGTACCATTTGTCTTGTACTTGACCTTGTACAACCATTTGTAGCCAATGGGTTTCTTCCTTGGTGGAAGATCTGAGAGATCCCAAGTCTTATTTCTCATAAGACTCGTGTTTGGTTTCCATGGCCTTTTCCCATCTAGGTTTTCCTTTTGCCTCCTCAGATACATGTTGCTCATAAACTCCCTGAATATTGACCATTAGAGCAAAGTTAACTGTGTTCTTCTTGCTCTTGCCTCTCGATGATCTACCCTCAATCATTTCACTTACCCGGACATCTCCAATGGTGATTTCCCACCACTTTGGTCTCTTCTTGAGAGTCTCTTCATCCAAATTAGTATTTTCACCATGACTTGGGCTACTTGTACCTATGTCACTAGAATGCTAATTCAAGTTATCACTAATAGAGTCTAGTACTGTTACTTGCCTAGGGGACTCCTCATGCTCAAAATCATCCCCCTTCAGGTGGAGCTAGCTAAAGCTGAACACATGAATCCTTAGCCACAATAGGTTGTTCTTCGGTAATCTTAAACTCTGGAGAAGTCTGAAAAGGCCCAACTTCTTCATCAATCATGACATCTCGATTGAAGGTCAAGCAATCAATGTCAACATACATCAATCTATTATTGTTGTACCACATAAGCAACAATTTCTTACTCTTAGGATCTAACTTGGCTCTCTTGTCATCTAGAGTCCAGGCATATGCAATGGAACCAAAGACCTTAATATGACTTACTTTGGGCTTTCTCCCAAACCATGCTTCATCTGGATTCTTTTTCTCCACTGTCTGTGTTGGAAATACGTTTAGCAAAAATATTGTTGTATATACTACCTCAGTTAAAAACCTCTTGGGAACATTCCTATTCTCCATCAAACATCAAGCCATCTCCGTGATAGTAGAGTTTTGCCTCTCAACTAGTCCATTATGTTATGGAGTGTAGGGTGTAGTAATATTGTCTTTGTATGTCGTGTATAGTACAAAATTTATTATATTCTCCTCCATTATCATATCTAAGAGTGGTTATCTCACAACCTAACTCTTTTTCGACTAATGCTTTTCTAGTAAAGCTTTGAACTTTTAAAATTCATTAAACATGCCTGATTTTAATTTCAGAAAATAAACCCACATTTTCCTACTAAAATCATCAATGAATAAAAGAAAATACCCGGCACCAGTGAAGGATGTCATGTTCATTGGTCCACAAATATTTGCATGAACCAACTATAAGACTCTCTTGGCTTTCCAAGCCTGTTCATCATCAAATGGATTTCTATGTTGTTTCCCTGCCTAGCAAGCTCCACAAACACCATGTATCTGTTGTTGAATGTCAAGAAGTCCATATACCAAATTCTCTCAAGCCAACTAAGAAAGATAGGATAAATTGAGGTGCCCATATCATTGATGTCAGTGGACTGATGTATACACTCTTGGCTACCAATGCACGCTTTTTGACTTGTCTAATGTCAACCAGTCTATATAGTCCATGATCTTCTATACCAAGAGCAAGTCTTCTTGGTCTCCTTGTCAACTATGTAGCATTTATGTTTACTAAAGATGACATCTAGATTGTGATGATGTCACATAATCTAACTTACTGAGAATAAATTAAGCTCCATTCCTAGCACATCGTATACATTGAGAAAAATTAAATTTTTGCCTCCAAAAGATATTTGTGCATTCCCTATGCCGACAATTGTGTACTCCCCACCACCAAAGATTACTAAATCAGAGCAAGATATGTACTCTGTGAACCAGTCTTGCCTATTGGTGAAATGACGTGATACTCTTGAATCTATGTACCATGCAAATGATTTGGATTGATCTGGTATTCTTTTGGCCTTGAATATATAAAAGGTTGATTCCTCTGAATGCTCTACGATATGAGCCTTTTGTTGAGGCCCTCCCTGGTTGGATTTTTATCAGCCAACATTTTTCTATAATGCTTCTTCATGACCCATCTTACCACAATAATGACGTGATTTTTTTAAAATTCTTTGTTGCATTCTCATTGTTGTCTTGTCCTTTCTTCTATGACCATTTGTCTTTGCCCTTGTCGTTGGCTACAAATGTATGTTCCACACCCTCTATCTCACTACTACTACTGAGTTGTTTCTTCTATTTGTCTTATTGTAAGAGCTTATCGCGCAGCTCTTGAAATTTTAAGTCAACACTCATAGAAGTGATATTCATAGTCTCAATAAAATGCTCATAAGCACATGGTAAGCATTTTAGCATGACTACCACCATGTCCTCTTCTTCCATCTTCTAACCAATGGCTGACAACTAATCTCAGATGTCCTTGATCTTGAGTAAATGCTCTTGCAAGGATGTTTTCTCATCCATCATGATTGAAAATTGCATATTCTTCAAGAAGAAGGCTTTGCCCATATCTGAAGTCTCATACAGATCTCGCAAATGCTTCCAAATTTCTGCTAAAGTCATCCCTGACTAGACTTCTAGAAGCATTTCATTTGTAACAAATAATTTGATCAACATGACCGCTTCTTTGTCACATTCATCAAACTTGTCCTGGTCTTTACCAACAATCGCTAGACAAAAATCTATAACCAAAATAATTTTTTCGAGGCATCTGTACTCAAATATTGTAAACATACAGTACTTCCATGTGTTATTATTTTACTAGAAAACCTCTAAATTCTTTCCAATATGATGTTGGGTAAAAAGGTCATTTTTTCCACAGAATAAATCCCCACTTGTTGCAAACCCTAATTTCTTTTAAAAACTTGTGAGAAATACCTGTGAATGTCTCAAAACCCTAGCCGCCACAGAACCATACACTGCTCTAAAAAAACCCTATTAAGATGGCAAAAAATCCGTTGCTCTAGAAAACCGTAGCTAGCGCAATTTTTAACAAAAGAATCCGTTGATTTTCAGATTAACAAACCAAATGAGTTTTAGACAATTCCTTGCACGATTTTCAAACAATACCAATCAAGATTTTTAGCAAGGGATTTTTTTTAAGTCGCAATTTATCACCTTTCTAGTGCAATTTCAACAGAAAAATCCACCCACAATTTCATACAAAAAAAACTAGCTCACGAATTTCAAATAAAAAAGTGACAATTTTGTAGAAAAAATTCATCCAAAACCCTATTCTTCACAAGCACGATTTTTTATCATATAAAATATCCGCAAATTTTTAAAAATCAAACCCTAATTATGCCAACGGCACCTTTTGGTCTTTTACTATGTTGCACAAATGATCGCTCAATCTATCACTACCGGCAACAACCCCTAGGTCTTCATGCTTTCACCAATCCCGAAGTTCTAATTGGGCTTTGATACCATATTCCAAAAACTGAGCACAAAAAAAATTATCAAGATATTCAATAATAAAATAAAAAATGAATGCATGCTTATATAGTTTTGCAATGAAGGGTGACAAGCCACTTTATGAATGTGGGATAACAGAATAAACTTATAAAGAATATTCTAAAGTCAAAACAACTTTATTGACTAAAAGCTAATTGACCATTACTAAATAATAATTGTTTTAACAATAACAAAGAATGAAACCATTTGTTAACTATTTCAGTTAAATAATTGACATCTTATTGAAATAAGATTGGTAACTAAACAACGTTTTGGCCTACAATTGGTAGGCAAAAAGTTTGTTATCATCTATATACTTAGTTAAGATCAGCATAATAGAATAAAATTAGCTTCAGTTCAGTTGTTCAGATTGAACAAGCAGAACCCTCTGAGCCTTTAATAGCTTATTCTGTGAACTATCTTGTGGGTTGCATTAAATCAAGGTGGTATGCCATGCTGTGACTACCTCCAGTTTGGCCTGTTGGTCTTGTCATTTCTGTTATTCTCTCTAGTTTCAGGCTCAGTTATATCTAGTTTAAAGCCTGTTCAAAATTAAAATGTTTCAGCTGTAAAAATTACTGAATATTAGACGTATACCACAGTTCTTTCCTACTGAAGATGTGTACTATTAACGTTTTGAGCATTTTTAATGTCAATGGTCCTTTGTTTTAATTTATGGATTTCTTAACTAGTTCTGGGTTTCTGGATAGCTATGCATAATTGTTTAGCCATTTATTTGGTGGCTCTCAGCCCTTATATCCATAAAATAAAAGAAAAATAAAAACTGACGGTTTTCCTCCATAGAACAACAATTGCAATTGCTAAGTTCAATATATATATTTTGTGTTGTTCCATCAAACATTTAATTATTTTTTGGATATTCGGATAAAAGGCTACTATGTGTAGAGTTAATATTGATGTTTGCAACCAAAATGGACCCAAAAAATGAAGCTCAAGGCTTTTTACTACCATATCATTTACAAAGAGGTTTATGTTATTATAAAGATAATAAATAACTTTCTTAGTTAAGCTGCAAAGACACTGAATAATACATGAAATTGATCAAGACTGCCCAGAAAGTAAAGTAAATATTTTTTTAGATCAAGCTATTAAGGATGTTTCCCTGTCATCAAAATTGATACATGCATTGAGCCCCCCATCATTGGGGAGGAAGAACTTTCATTGCATTTAATGCCGAAAGCTTTCAAAAATGTGCACAGCAGATTGGATAGTTTTAAGTTCCTCAGGCCCACAAGGCTTGAACGATCCATCACTAAATAATTGCCCAAGAATTGCCGAATGTGGCTGGAATCTCAAAAAATGAGAGGCACTCAGAGAACTACTTCCATCTGCAATTTTGTTTTGGTGTTCCTTTTTAAGTTTTTTTATGTTCTGCTGGTCAGGCACATCATAATAATTGTTTGCATTATCTTTATATTCACCTTCGCTGACATCAAATGCATGCTTATTATCACCTCTCACAAGCTTATCAGGAAATGCTACTTGGTCAGAGCATTTATTAGAATTTCTCAATTCATTTTCCTCCATCTTAGCATCAGGGCTCACAGTTGGAGATACACATTCTTTTGCTTCATTAATTTGATTGCATTGTAGATGTTGATGGAGTCCATACCTTTCGTCACTTACAAGTACTTCACTGCCTCCCAACTTCATCTGGGTACATTCAAGAACAGGCAAAACACCTCTCAAATTTGAGAGAGATGGCAGCATACCAATGGCACAGGGCTTCCAATTTTCCACAATGCTCCAAGGTCCTTCCAGGAGAGAAGGTTCCTCATCCAATTTTCTTTCATGAAAATCATTCTCAGAAATTGTTTTATCAATACTTTTCGCATGAAGCATTTTGAGAGAATCAAATTGCTGCTTTGCTTGCTCAAGGAAAGCAGTCTGACTTGCAAATGTTGCATGAATATCTCTCTTACGATGGTTATACATTGGATAACAGCATTTGTCTATATTACATAATCCAGTATCTGTTTCAACCAGAGAACTGTTGCAGCCCTTACTTTCAACAATTTCTTTGTTATGAATCAACTCTTGCCCCACAATATTGTGTGTATGACTTTGGTCTAGAGAGTCTGAAGCACAATATTGTCTTTCCTGGTCAAACTTCTGGAGGTTTACGAAATATCGTATTTTACATGTAAGAGACTTGCTTCCAAGCAATTCAGTAATAATCAGTACCACTTCTGAAAGAGCAGTACTGTAAGCTAAGCTCTTAAGACACTCAAAAAGTAGCTCTTGCAAAAATCCCTTACGTGCAAGCCTATGCCAGGGAAAAATATGGGCATCTACTGAATTACATGTCTTAGGCTCCGCTTTCCAGAAAATTTGCAGATCCTTCAGAAGCCAGGTTACCCAAAAAACAAGTTCTTCAGTGTGGGGATGCTTGATAGCAATCAAGTTTCTTGGTTCTAATGGTTCACTTAGATTGTTCAACGAATCCAATTTTCCTGTAAACAAGAATAAGATACTGTCAAGCTTCTTAGCAATTTTTAGAGATGCATAAATAAAATCCATAAAATGAAAAAGCTACCAGTAATCTAGTACCTTTTTTTTGCTCAATTTCATTGGCTTCAATAGCAGTTATTATTTCTACAGCAGCCCTAATTAGCATAGTTCGTATCTCCGGTTTCCTAAAGCATATTGCATCTATAACCGACTTCCAATTCTCCCTGTTAAGTTGGGATAAATTTAAATTATCTAAAAATATATCTTCCTTCATAGCATTTGAGAGCACTGGCATAAATTTGTCTCCCAGATCAACTTCCTTCAAAAGGCACTCTTCTAGCAGTACAGACACCACTTCTTCTGGATATGACGTACAAAACTTCACAAGCCTCCTCAAATTTGCTTTAGCCTGCTTTGTAACACCTGAAGGCAGATATTAGTACCATTTTAAAAACAGGGCCAGTCTTCACAATGCAAATAGAAACTCTTACAAGTAAAACTCCCGTAATGGAAGAATTCAAGAATCAAAGCATTTTTCTTTTGAAGAAGGCAAAATATTTATATTATCAACAGAGTTAACATAGAGAAATCAGCCATGAGGTAAAACCGTAAATCAAACTGACAGAGCAATCCCAGAACAGCTACAAATATACAGAAAGAGCAGCAGGCATAAACATGATTCAAAAGAAGCCTTTGCAAATCACTGTGGACCAGGGTGGCAGCTTTTATAAGCCATATATTTCATCATATATACACTAAACCGAAACTATAAAATCCATGGCAGCAGCAGGATACAGAAATTTAACAATGACTTCATAAAACTGCTTCTATATTTTATAATTTGTCTATAATGTAGCCAGGGAAGATTAAAAAATGAAAAAAAAAAATGCAAGCCCTCTTACATCCTGTTCAAAAGATTTAGACAAAAAGACATGTTGGAAAATTGAATTTCATCAGAATGGGTGTACCTAATCCACACAATAAGGAATCAGCATTACATCATTCCCACAATTTTGGCAATGTATTGCTTCTCTTGGAGAGAGATGCCTCTGGCAATATTTTGCAACATTATAAATTTCACATGTCTCCTATTCTTGGACTCAGATGATATTTGCACTAACTTGACTTTTTATGAATTATCAAAATGTTTTGTTATAGATTCAGCCTCATATGCAAGTCATTTCCTGGCCTTTTTATTCAGTGAATTTTGCCATATCAATTAACATTCGATCTGTAAGTATCATTATGTAAGAACCCTAGCTAAATCTGAACCAATTTTCTGATTTTGTTTCTTGTTTGTTTTCAATGGGTTTTATGAGTTTTCAATGTGGGAATGCATTTGATATGTTATGATGCCAATATAGAACCATTTTCATATGAAATATCAACAAATTAATGAACTGAAAACATACATCAGAGATCTAACATAACTCAGAACAGCAGGGTTTTCTTATTTCAAATTAAAAATTTGAAAAAGGAAATTGTTTACAACATACCCAATTGGGTTACACCTCTTCTTGGCAAAAAATGAAACCTTTCATGACAAATAGAAAACTGATTTTGATGTCTATTGTTCACACTGAGATCTGATATGAAATTGCTGATGAAGACAATGCTGGACAGCTCCGAAATAGGCCACAAAAACTTCTTCAAAGGTTAGCGCTACTCTCTCAATGTAGCTGCTCAAACCCTAGGTGTCAAATGGTTGATAGTAGATGCCAATGGAATGGTAAATATGCCTCAAAACCCTGATCTGCCAAATCAGAAATGTCTGATGCAAATTTCTGTTGCAACAATGACTGGAAATCTTCATTCATATGCCATGATTTTCCTCCTATGATGAACGCTAGACTCCAAATGATATTAGAAACACTAGGTGATGAGCTTAGATGTCTTTCTCCTCCAAACAAGCCCACGATCTGTGTATATAACTGCCCAGTCTACAAATTGCTCTCAATGATGTCAAATGCTCTAGAAACCCTAGTGGCCAGCAATGGTAATATCCAGATCTGCCTTCAAAAACCCACCGATTCCATCATAAAACCATGAGATATCAATGCCATCTCAATCCACATTGACCTGCAATCAATCATCCTTCAATCTCCATCATAACAAATTGACAGTTTGGCACAAATCATGTCAATTTGTCCTTCAAACCCTAGCTGATGTAACCTGCAAGAAATGATATGTTCTTGTAGCTCCAAAAAGATGTAAAACCCTACAAATATGTCCAATAGCAAACCCCGTATGAATTCACCTCTCAAAGTGGAGTGGGTTTTTGTCCAAACCATTAATTTTCTAAGGGTTTTCGTCCTCAGAAAATAGGATGAAACAAAGTTGCAGCTCAAAGAGAAAATCTCCAATATCAAATGACAAATACATAATGATGGAAAATGACCTCCAAATGTCCTTTTTATAATTCACAAGTTGGAAATTTGCCATAATTTATTTTGATTTCATGTCCACCTCCATAATAAAATAATATTTTATTCTAATTTTCCCATCTCCAATTGGGACGTCCAAGTCAAGGAATAAAATATTATTTTATTTTTTTCTTCTCCAAGTGGGATGCCACCCTTGGCATAAAATATTAATTTAATTTTTCATTTATTTTATTCTTATTTTCTCTTTATTTTTCCCACTTTCCATCCTCCAAGTGGATCACTCCTCTTCAAGGCAAATTATTTAATTAATCTTGACTTCACCATAATTACCACAAAATTACTCCAAGTCATAATCCAACATCATTTTGCCAAGGAAAAATAGTTAAATACATGATTTAACTACTCAAAGTATTCCCTTACTTCTTCGACCTAGCCTATGGGAACAAAATAAGCTAGCCAGACACATGGTAGGTAATCATGCCGGAAATGGGGACATTACACATTATCAAGTAAATTAACATTCTAAAAGGTTACATGCAATCAAATGTACCTAGCCCTACAACCTACCCAGCAATGTCAGTAAAACATTGAAACAACAATGTTCATTTACTCTTTTCAATAATCATACTCATCGTCAAGTGTTGAACAACACCAATAGACACCAAGTTTTAGTGTATCTCAAGAATCCTAATGGGGATGAAGATAAATGTTAACCAAAAGCACATGGCAGCCCCCACTATCATGAGAATAGTGTTTGTGAAGAGGAACGATTTGAAAGGAGTTGATGAAAACATGAGAACTGTGCAAATGGCTAGAAGAAATGTTGCAGTAGGCAAAAGCGATCAGGCACTCTTGACAGAAGCAATAATAAATACGTGGAACCTATAACCAACATTAAGGTAATGAGCAAACTTGCAATTGCATCAGGTCACTTGAAGAAATGTAACTTCTCACAAACAAATTCATATACACAATGGCAAGGTAGTCAATCCTTAATAGTAAAAGTTTATATCCCGATTTTTTGAAAAAATCTTATACTTTTGGTTTGCCGATTTTTCCCCAAAAGATTTTTGCTGCTACGAGTAAAACCTCTAGCAACAAAGCAAGAACAAGTGGAAAAAGATTAACACTGTAATAAAAGCAGTGTCAATGTTGACTCAATGAAAATTAAAAATCAGCTTTGTAGGACCTCATCAATGACCTGCACTAACATGAGAACCTGCATACATGTTGCCAATATAGAACATATAGTTTAATTACAATATAGTTGGGTAGAAGACCCTGGATTATAAAATGTAACTAAAATATTAATCCCCAAAAGAAATGTAAATGACACAAGAGGGAGTAAACTTAAGCAGTTGAACCCAGAACAATATGAACAAGTATAGGCCTGCATGTGAAGGACCCCTCCATTAAGCACAGATCTGATAAAGATCAATAAAGGAGAACACGATAGATACGAGCACTGCTATTGTTTATAGTGCGGCTAGGGCCAAAAGAACCAACTGCATCATCATTTATCACCACTAAAGGGCATATGCAAGAAGTCAAAATGCTTATAGGAGAATGTCCAAGTCTGAGGGGGATATTTCAGATGCTATGGGGGGAAGCCAGGAAGCCAGTTGTGCCACCTTTCTCTTCAAACATCAAAGGCCTATGAACCTCATGTGGAAGAGAAAAAACTAGAAATTTGTGCCTACCTCTGTCATCTGAACTCAAGGCAGGGAAAAGATGATAGTGAAACAAAACAGATTCATTCACCACCTAGAATGAGACTTAGGGGTTGGTACACTTTGGTAGTAATATGCAGATGCCCCCTCACTCATTTGTTCCCACGTGTGTGTAAATTGGTTGCTTCCAGCAAGCACTTAATCCCTCCCCAATATTTGTCATTGGCTGAAAAAGAAAGCAATCATCCTGACATCTATAGGAGTCCCATGGGGATATGGTTTTTGAATGGCAGTCTAACAAAGAAAAAGGGCCAGGCATCTCTCATCAGCGTATGGGAACAAAGTGGATAAAACACCTCTAGAGACTCGAGAGAGTGTTATCTTCCCATATCTTAATAGTACAGAGGACATCTAAATTTGAAGGGCTCCTCTATTAGAATAATATCTTTCTATTTATGTTTTTAATGGTCATCCAGTAGTTTCTAACTTCGTCTTGTGTTAACGATTGTTTCTTTTAGAAACATTGTCCTTGTAATTCTTTTTAAGGAGCCTTCGTCTCCTCTGTATAATGAACAACATCGATTCTTTGTAATATGGTATCAGAGCCAGGTTGAGTCGGACTCCCTCACGGGAGGGCTCAGGATCTTGGGAGGGCTCTTTGTTTTCTGATCATGTTTTCCTCAGCGGCTTTCTTCAGGGTTTCTGGAGATTCTGATCGCCGTTCGCAAGTCTGAAATCATGTTTTGTCTGCTTGGAGGTCGTGATTTGTTTCCTGGGGATCGCGTTTTTCCTCCCCAATCACGATTTTTCCTCTAATTCATTCGCGTTTTGCAAAAACCCTCAGTGCTTGCGTTTTTCCTTCATCGTTTTTCTACTGGGCGGAGGTTTCTGGTCGCGATTTCCTTTTTCGACGGTTTAATCCCCTTCACCAGTCGCGTGACCTTTGTTGAAAGGGTCTTTTGGCACGCGACTCATCTGAGACTCCCATGCTTCACCTTCGCGTTTTGTTCGCGCGTTTTTTTCTTTTACTCTGGATGGCGTCGGTATCTACTCGTGAAGAGCCACGCGACTGGGGTTTTTTTTGTGATCGCGTGTTTGTTCGAAGCTTGTGTTCGCGTTCCGTTTTCTGGCTGCGTTTTCCAGATTCGTAACTTTTGTGCCCTTGCTTCTGTGATTATCAAATGCGCGGTTTCTACTTGGAATCGCGATTCTGTAACAAAACCGACGTCTCCTAGTTTCTTCTTTCGGTTTTTTCTGTGCTTTCATGGCCGCCTAAGGTTTCTGAGAATTTCGGCCAAGGTTTTCATCCTCAGTTTCAAGCCGAAATTTTTTTCTGTTTACAGATTCTTTTTGGGTTTTTCGAGACTATTTCTGGGTACCTGTCGGATTTTTCTGGGTGTTTCGAAATCCGTGCTTTGGGATTTGTGCGGCCTGCATGCCTAATCGATGTTTCTGGGTTTTAATAATTTTTCTCCTTAAAAAAATCCGTATGGTTTTCTAATTTTTTGCCTGAAAAAATCATGGGAGGGTTTATAATTTTTTCCTCAAAAATTAAGGGTTTGCTCCTATTTGCCCTAGTCAGGGTTTTCGCATTTCAGGAGGGCTCTCTGGTTTCTGGGCAGGTTTTACCGTTTTTTCCTTAAAAACAATGATTTGTATTCTAATCCGTGTCTCGGATTTTCTGTCTGGTTTTGATCAATTTTTCAAAATCGTGTCCGGTTTTGATCGATTTTTATGCTCAAAAATCGTGTTTGGTTTTTACCATGCGTAAGCATCCTGGGTTTGGCGATTTTTTCCTCAAAAATTGTACTTTGTTGCAGTCTATTTTGGTCGCACCTGGAGTTGCTGGGGCGAACATCTGCACAGCTTATGCTCATCTGCAAAAGTTTGGAGGGTTTGCTGATTTTTCCTCAAAATCTTGGCAATTGTTCTCGGTGTGTCTCTGGTTACAGGGAGGGACAGTTCTCCAACATCAGGTTGGACGGTTGTTGTTATTTTTGGTTTTTTCCAGAAGTTCTGCAGTTTCTGGGATGGTTGGTGGCAGATTCATCTCAAGTGGCAGAGTCAGTGGCAGGTCTTGTCTTTTGTTGCAGAAGCGTTTTGAGAAGAAGGGGGCAACCTTCTCTGTTATCTTTGGGTAGTTAGAATGATGACCATTAAGGGAGGGTATTAGAATAATATCTTTCTATTTATGTTTTTAATGGTCATCCAGTAGTTTCTAACTTCGTCTTATGTTAACGATTGTTTCTTTTTAGAAACATCGTCCTTGTAATTCTTTTTAAGGAGCCTTCGTCTCCTCTGTATAATGAACATCGATTCTTTGTAATATCCTCACTATCCACCTCTTGGATGGGGTGGAGACACTACATTTGTCACCCAGTGAAATATGTAGATCAATCTCAATTTGTGACTGATGGGATTATACCCTTGGCTGGCCAAAGGGAATCCTAGGGTCAATGACTAAATTTCTCAAGACTAGGGGTATGCCAAAGTTCTAGACAAATACATAAGGTAGGTAAAGGTAGTTTTTAGGTCACTACTAAGCAAGACACCACTTGGTTTCCATTTCCCTTTTATATCGTTCACATTTGCAGCCCTTTAAGTTTCAACCTTTTGACCATGCTTTTGATAAATTGAACCTTGCTTACTCAACTAAAGGCTGAGATACATCAAGGAACTTTGTGTCTTCTCAACACATAAAACAGGTTTTTACTCTATCAAACAAGACAACAATAATATTAACATGTGGAGGGTGTGGAACAAGGCCATAAAATACAAAAAAAATAAAGCCTTTAAATCCAGAGATTTACAATCATCATTGTACCAACAATTCACATGGAAATAAATATGACAAAATATAAAGGTGTATCATGTGTGGACAAGAGTCAAAGGCTGCCTTAGAGAGAACATGAGATGGGAATGGCGAGCAGCATAATCAGAGGCATAACGAGCATGAAATAGATTGTCATATAGTGACTCTTAGAGAAATGTAGAGGGCAAGGACTGCTGATGGAGAAGCCACAGGAAGAGTAAAAGCATAGTATAATTACTCTTCAAAAGAACTTTAGTGATCACAAACCACTAATTTTCTAGTGCCATAGAATTAAGTGATCAAACCTAGGATTCACCTGGTCAAACACGACTTATTTCAGAAAAAAAAAGAGAGCTGTGTTTTAAACGCATGCAAACAAAAAAAAATGCAAATTATTCAAAAAAATGTGGTGACCACCTATAAAAGGCTTCCAAAAGAAATTATTATTGGCACTTGAAACATTGATAGTATTTAAAATTGAAATGTTTTGAGTCTTTTGATCAATTTAATTGCATTGCCATAATAGTTATAATTTTCATATTTTACTATATGCCATGTATATTTTCATATCTACCCACTATATTTAGCATGAATTATCGAAATCAAAATTTTCTGGTATTTTTATGATTACAATATGGTTTTTTTTTTATTTGTCATTTTTTGGTCATATTTTTCTAGTTTCAAACTTGTAAATATGTGCAAAAAGGTAGATAATTAAGAGTTTGAAGATGATCAAGGAGGGTCTTGAACTTCAGTATCACAGTGATACTCCAAATCATATCTTTTCCATTAGCTTCAACATCATCCCAAGCACATGTGGTTGAACCTAAGTCAACATACTAGATACCACACAACTTAACCTCGTTCCAAACAACTGCACAGTGGTATTTGCACAAACTAACGAGCATTTGCATTTGTTGTAACATGCAAGCAGTCTCTTCATCTTCTTTCGAATATTTTTTTAGATTATTTAGTGAGGGTTAGTAACGGGCACCCCACCCCTTACATTTTGCAAGGATATTGCAACCTAATGCTCTCTCAACAGAGATATCATTGGACTTACAATTTAACCTGTGGGGATACCTTCTCCTTGTGGAATTACCACACTTCTAGCTTCTCCTGTAGGACTACCACTTGACATCTTCACTCCATTGACAAGTAGGCATTTTTCCGCAATGCATCAAATTATGATATTTATATCAAGATTCAATTATGTAGATTTTGAGTCAAACTCATTGACCCATATTAGTGGGTCACACAAACCCATCTCTCATGAGAATGAATGGTCCACTTAGCGCTCATTGCATCTAGGTGATGCTCAGTCCACCTGCTCCTCCTGTGGGACTACCACTCTACTCCTCCAGCTCCCTCTTCTACTCCTCCTATGCTCCTCCATCTCTTGCAAGACTACTTCCTCCTCTCCATCATCTCCTTCCTATAAGACCACTGCTCTAGCTCTTTTTTTCCTACTCTACACTCCAACTTTTCTCTTGCACCACCTACAGGCCTACCACTTGCTTTCATCTATAGTGGGGATACTGCTCTAGCACACCCACTAGTAGTAAGATGTCACTTGGGGAGATTTGAACCTTGGTCTCCAACATGGGAAACAAGTGGCCCTACCACTTGACCACAACTCCTTTGACTTCTTCTCTTGAATATTAATGTAATGTAGCAATTCATCAAATAGTTGGCTAGATATGGTAGTTTTGTGGTTGATATATCTGATCTTTGAGATCATTGTACAGATCTTGCATGATATAATCTTGCATTGAAACTTTAGTTTCTTATTCTATTGTTCCCGCATTCTCTTTTATTCAGCAATCAAAATATTGTTGATGTTGCACTCAATTACGCGTAAATCGTGTAATAAATCCTCTCTACATAACAAATTTAATCTATTTAATGTGTTTTCCCCCAAGTCATCCTATTGGTAAATCAAGTGACTTGCCTAACTAACAAAGATATCTCCCATATGTCATGGTAGGGTTATACCATAGTTGAAAACATTGGCGATTACTCACAAAATTCACGAATCAATCTGGCTCACAAGTACTCACAAGTCAATATGACTTGCGAGTAACCCGTTCAAAAACTTGCAATGAATTTTTCTCAAAAACTCACTAAAATCTATGTTACCGGTTCGGCCCTACAGACCTGCCGGTGCGGGTCCGATCCGTCCTGGATCCGGATCTAAGTTTGGTTCTAGCGGGGGTTCGGACAGGGTTCGAAAAACGCACTGTGGGCTCAACCCGAATGAAGGTGAACAAACTTCTAACGAATTTGCTCTTGTTTTTTTGTTGCCGTGACAAATCCGAGGGTTTGGGCAAATGATTTCAATTTATATTCAAGGAATACACGGATAGGAATAACGCCGATAGGAATAACTGACGAGTTCAGAAATTTTCTGGCATGAGACGATTCCAGCGCTTTAATGCTCACATATAAAAGCCTATCGGGCAAAGGATTTTATATTTAGATTTATATTATTAATACTTTACATTAATACTAATATTATGAATACTTTATTTATATTATTCTTAATAATAAATATTATTAATACTTTACATTAATTTATATTATTTATATCTATATAATATATTATATAAATATTAGTCTTTAGATATTAATATTAATATATTTTTATTTCTATATATATAAACGATTTATATTTATATTAATATATTTTTATTTATGTATTTTATATTTCTTATATATTAATATATAATTACATTAATATATTAGTATATAATTATATTTTTTATTTTTTGTCTATATGTTAATATAAATTTATATTAATATATTTTTTATTTCTTATTTATATTTAAATATCTACATAATATATTTATAAATTATAATATATATAAATGGATATTAGATATGTTTCCTATTTTAGAAATATATATATATATATACACTTAATTACTATTTCAAATATGTATATATTTTTATTTTTATATGTTTTTGTATGGACGAACCCAAAACGAACCCACGCCCAAAAAAAAATTGACCAAACCCGCGAACCGAACCTGCAAACCCGAACCTAAACCCATACCAGGATCGGTAACTAAGCTGTAAAATAGAAGAAAGAATGTTCTGCTAATGCTGTGAATAAAAAGGACAAACTCTTTTTGAGCTGCAATGGCAAACAACATTCATATTGGCCTTGGACTCTTTCTTTGCGTGCCTTAAGACCCTGTTTTTTGCTTTGGTTCTATCACCTTTTAAAGCCTTAGGGGAATAAGCGCAAATCCATACAAAAAGTGTGCCTGACTGATTATTACCTAACCTAGGTGGAGGTCACTTAAGACAATGCCAACTTTCCTTATGTTTTGGGTGGAAATAACTTAGGTTTTAGCCCTACTTTCAGGCTGAGGCACAAATCACTTATCCATTTGCCATTTTATCATTGACTGTGTGGAGTTTCATGAGGGCTTGACCACTTAATATGTGCACCTCAATTCCACAACACCTAATCCATTTTGTCCAAGCGGAAATCACTTAAGGATGGGCCATTCATAAAGTGAATTGGAGGAAAAAATGAAGGGTTAAGCCAATGAATGTATGTGTCCCTTTATGCATTCATCCTCAAGCAAAACTCACTGCTGTTTTAGACAAGTTTTATGATGTTTGGCATTGAAAAGAGGTGGCTAAACCCTACAAAATATGCACCCAAGTATTGACTAAGTATTAGATGAATTTAATTAAGATTCAGCCATCAAATATGTGCATTGGAGGGAAAATGTGAAGAGTTTTGACTGTCAAAAATGTGCAACTCTTTTACTTGAAGCTTCTTTTTCTAACTTGGAGTGGATCACTCAAGTCTTTGCCATACTTTCTACTGTTGACAAGGAATTACTTTGGTTTAACCCACTCATATGCATGCCCAAGTGAATGTCAGTCTTTTACTTACTTAACCAAGGCAGAGTTTCATAATCACTTTACCCATTTTAGGATGTCAAGCGGAAAAAAGTATGGTTAAGCCCATTGAGAAGTGTGTCTGGCTTGATTTCACATCACTTTTATGTGCCTTGGCAGAAAACAAATCACTTACTGCCAAGCTTCACCATCCCAGGTGGAATTATTTCACGTTTAGGCCATAGACAAAATGTGTCATCCTTCAGGGGCAGAGTTTTTACTTGGTATTGCCTTCTTTATATGACCCAGGTAGAGATCTAAGGGGAAGTCTCCCTCACTGTTGCCACATCTCACTTGGCACCTAAGCACACTTGTATGTTGCTGATTTGCTCCCATCATTTTAATCATTCTCTGCTCTTTTGCTGCCCTTGAACATCATCATTTGTTTGATCAAATTCGTTGACAATCACTTTACCTTGCAAAAATCGTTAGAAAAAAGGACCGTGGCATGATGACCTTGCAAACTGACTGGGAAGACCACAATTGACTCAGACTAACACATATTGATGATAAATTTGATGACAAGTCAGACAAAAGGGAGTATGAAAGTTGAGTTTTGCATGGGTGCAACAAGGAACTCAATAATTCCTAATCTCTTGCCTCTGATCCTTATAGACAGAGCTACAAAACAGATAGCAAAGAAAACAACCAAACATTGGAGGAATGCTACAAGATTTGACAAAATAGAACAAACGTAGAAGTTGAAATGGAACTAAATCAAATTATAAAACAAACATTTGTTTCCAGTGTTCCACACACAACAAATTAGAACTTCTTTGGAATGGCCGTCATAGGGCATACTCTAATAAACTACTTTTGCACACACAATTTTTTGAGCTCAACCTAGATGGATCATGTGGTAGCCATTTTTGTAGAAAAATGAAAATGGAATAACTTTGTCGGTGCCAACCATAGTAGCCATATTTAAAAAAACTTATTTAAATTATGTCGATTTGTAAAGGTTGGGGATGGCTTATCACTTATCACTCACTCTAACAACATCTCAACTCAAGAGATTGAGTGGTATTTGTAGTTGGTCATAATTGTAGTCGGCCGTAGTCGGCCAAGTAAATAATCATGAATTAATTAATGTTGTGCACAGTTAAGTTTAGGAGTGTTATCGGGTTAACCCCGACGGTTGGATAGTTGTGGAGTTGTTGCCAACGGTTGGTATCTCAACCAACCTTGGCATAAGTTATATATTGAGTCGATACTTGTAATCGGGGCAGCATTGTGACATTGTAGTGTAATACTGATATATTCAATGAATGGAACAATGCTTTATCTTGTGCAATTCTGGTATGAATCATATGCTTTATAGTTATTGTTGTATATTTCCGTTTACTCCAAGTTTTGTCTGAAACACCATATTGCGGGTAAACATTTGGCGCCGTTGCCTAAGCGAATCCAGTGAAAATCCAGACGGGAGAATGGCATCGTGATGGGGCAGCCGACCGAAGAGCCAGTACAAGCAAATGAGGATCGTGAAGACGCTCTGATAGAAGACCTCTACAGTTTCTGGGAAATCTCATTGAAGGACCACGTATGGAGGGAGGCTCTCAGGCAAGAGATCCCTCAGTCGGTTATCTGGGATCGACTACACGTCAACCAAGAGGTCGACCATCTCCTCACTCGACTGCCAAGCCGAGATACAAGCCGAAGACGTACGTTTGGCAACTATGGCCCATACAACTCAATAAGGATAAGAACCGAGTACCAAGTGGGCAAGAAACAGCAGAGGAAAGAACACGAAGATCATTGAGATTAATGGAACAAGAAGAACGAAGAAAAAGACTGAGACAAATTGCCAATGAACATAGTCATGAAATAAATCAAGATACAGAGTTACACCAAAACCTCGTCGACGAAACCGACAAAGGAATTTTCAAGACACCGCTGACAAATAAAGAAAAAGGGAATGAAAATGAATTGACAGAAGAAATTGAAAACAGCATACGCCGCATCAGAGAGTTATCCATATCAGACAACGAAGGGCCGAGAGTTGGAAGATTTGAGCCTAAGACCCCAGGGCAGAGGGAGTACCGGAACGAACCCAAGGGGACTCGAGGTGTAGAGTACGCCGACAGAGGATGCGGGGAAGACTTGAACGTGGCCGAGGGTGCAAGTGACGCACCGGGACGTTGCGAGAGAACTAGTCCAGTCAGGTCCAACGCACAAGGAGGGCATTGGGGAAGGATGGTGACTCCGCCAGTCGAGAGGCAGAAGCTGCCAAAATTTACGGGGAATGGGTCAGAAGATCCAGTACGGCACTGCAAGACGTGCGAGACGATTTGGATAGCCAATGGGCAAGATGATGTGGGCTACTGGTTGAAAGCATTTGCAACGACACTGAGAGATAGTGCCATAGACTGGTACACAAATCTGGAAGTAGCACAGAAAGCCTCATGGCAAGAATTGAAGAAGGCATTCCAAAATGAATTCAAACTACTGAGAGATGACAATGAAATTGTAGCAGAGATATACAACACTAAACAAGGAAAACATGAGAACGTGAGAGCGTATAATCGCCGACTTAAGGAGTTATTGGGGAAACTAGAGACTCAACCAGCCGACGGACTGAAGAAGAGATGGTTCGTCGAAGGACTACTCCCGTCATTGAGGAAGAAAATGAAAGTCGTACCTCCGTCATCGTACGCTGAAGCGTACAATCGGGCGATGGATATAGAAAGTGAAAATAAGACATCCTCCCGAGGAAAAAAGAAGACCGACAATGAGGAGAGTACCGACGACAGCAACGATGGGGAATCAAAAACCATCCAAGCATTAAGAAGAGATATGTTACGCATGATGAAAGAATTCAAGGCCGACAAAGAAACAACAAAAGAGGGCCGAGAGTTGTGGTGCACTCACTGCAATAGAGGGCATATAAAAGCAAATTGTCCAAAGAAATTGTTTTGCGATATCTGCCAAGTAATGGAACATTCCATCAAGGAATGCCCATACAATCTGAAAGCAAGGGGTACGCAAGTACTCTTCACTCAAGGAGAACCGTCAACACAGCCGAACACACCACCAAAGCCCCAATACAATAGCCATGCATCCCCTGGAGGTTACCAAAGCAATAGAAGTCCGAGAAACAAAATACAGTATGACAGTAAGGGGAGACCCATGATACAATGCCGGAAGTGCAATGAATGGGGCCACTTTGCTAGGGAATGCCACAATGGTCAAAGTTCGGGGGGAAGATTGTGCACATGGTGTGGACCGGGTGATCATGAAGACGACTGCCCAAAGCAGAAAGGCATCAACATGCTGAATGTGGAAGAACAAAACCAAGAGGTACTGGCGGTCACCACTAGAGCCCAAGCAAAGAAGGCTGTCTACCCAGATCCATGTACAGAAAAGCAAAGAATGAAAGAAGCAAAAGCAGAAGTGGAACGGGCAATGACGAAGGAAGAGAAGACTCCTCTGGATATTCCAAGTACCTCTTGGCGATCAGAGGCGGAGAACAATATTGTTCGGCAAATACTACAAACCACCGTACCTATCAAGGTGACGGACCTTCTCCGAACTATGCCACAACTCAGAATGGCAATCACAAACGTAGTTGGTAATGACCAACAATAGCGACAGGAAGGTCGAAGGAAGGAATTAATAGTAGAGCCTCCACCACAAGGTGAACAAGTCATCGACCCAATGTTACTGTCGGTAAACATCAGGAAAAACCCAGCGATCATACAAATGGAGATTGAAGGGAAAATCCTAAACACGATCATCAACGCAAGAGCAGCAGTCAACGTACTACCAAAAAACACATGGAAGAGTCTCGGGAAACCTACACTCTAGCCACTGACATTCCAATTAGTGAGCGCCGACCAGCATGGCATTAAGCCGTTGGGAACATTGATGGCGCAGAAGGTGACGATCGGGACAGCCGTTCTTGCTGAACTTCGTAGTCATCCCGGTGCAAAAGAGAGGGTACGACGCATTGTTCAAAAGAGGATGGTTGGTGGCAGCCAAAGCGGATCATAATTGGAAAAGAAACGCACTTTCCATAGAAAGCAATAGAAGAAAATATGTGATCGACCTAGTAAATCAAGCAGTCAGTGAAGAGCTGGCATCATCAAATTCAGAATGTGAAGAAAGATGCGGAATGGAGGGAGAAAGGGGAACCATAGAGCCAAACGAGGAAGGTATTCTCGACCTCCATGAATGCTCGAAGGATGAGACAAATTCACTGAATGGGTTATTTCATTGGCAAATGGAAGACTATGAATTCTTCCAACCAGAGTGTAACATGATTTCAATAAGAGGAAGTGGCGAATGCTCTCGGGTGACTAGTGAAACACTCGACAACATTGGACCGAGTGAAACATTGTTGACGAAGGAAGCACTTGACAGATTGGCAGACACTCGACCACTTGCCAAGAAGGAACTGGTAAAGAGTGACAAAGGGGAGGAAAGTAATAATCAAGAGGAAGTAACGCTTTTCAAGAAGCATATGAAGAGTATAAGGAAGGAGAGGCTAGAATAGACAATACACTAGAGCAACTAGTGGCAAAGACAAGTCGACCAGAGCAGACAAGTCGACCAGGATAGGCACAGAAAAAATATACAGAGGGTGAAGCCAAGATAGATGATACACTTGCACATAAATTTGAACCAGACAAAATGATCAGGTATGAAGAGCCATTGGCAAGCAAGGTGAATTGGGGTGATGGAACTAACGACGGGAACCTAGCATTGAAAGCACCGACCAGAAAGAGACCATACAAAAGGAATAAGGATTATAGAGTATTTGCGTCGACTTGTGATTTTATTGAAGTTATGGCGATCGGTGAAAACCAACAGAGAAAAAATAATGTTAAAAAGTCAGATAGTTTATTTTTGCCGAATACAACAGTTCCCATCCCCAGAAAGGCACTCAACCTTGCCGACGAGGCACCTGACCCTGCCAACGAGGCACCCGACCCTGCCAACGAGGCACCCGACCCTGCCGACGATTACAAAATCAATAAAGGTACGTCTCCGAATAATGAAGTTAAAATATTGGAGGATATGGCTACTTGTCGTACTATGAAATCACCCTCGCAGCAAAATTCTAGAAAAGAGATAAATATTATGGGACAAATTATGCGACAAAAAATTGCTATAGTCAGACAGGCAGATAAAACGCGAGAAAAAAATAGAAAAGTTGGATTCAGTTTGCTAAGTATAGAAGATTGGAAAAAACAGAAAAAGAGAAACCCGAAAGAGAAAATAGAATAAGGGGAAAAATCCAAAAAAAAAAATTGAAAAAAAAAAAGAGAGAGATGTACGACCATACGACCAAAACCGTACGACCAAGTCGTACGCCCATTCCATCCTAATAAAACCCCGATGAAACAAGCAAAAGACACTTCAAAATTTTTTTCAAGCCGTACAAAAGGAGAAAAGAGTTGGAAGGACGACAGAAAGAAGAAATTGCAAAGCCAGCCGTACCAAGAGGAGGAAGGAGGAAGGAGTACGCCATACAAAATCTTTCCAATCCCTGACTGTACGTAGCTGCATCAGGAGAGACCAGCCATACCAATCAGCCAAAGGAGGAGAGCAAAGGGCCGTATAGAACAAAACAAGGTTGTACAAGTGATAGGAAATCGTAGGCCGTACGAAGGGTTGGGCCGTACAATTCAGAGTAACGACTACACAAAAGGGAAAGCCGTACAAATTGAAGTTTTCATGTTTTTCCTTTTGACTGACGAAGGAAAAGAGGGCATTGGCCACATACTCGACAGGTTTACTCATTGTCCGTATGATTGAGGGTGCGGAAATCAACTTCAATAATTCAGTAAAATGATGTGCGCCATGAAGGTCCGAATGGTTTTGAAGATGTTAATTTGGGCTTGGCGGCAGGGGCCCCGCCCCTCGACCTCGCCCTGTATCGCGACAGGGAGCGCGACAAGGGCGCTGCCCCCAGACCCCACGAGGGGCGCTGCCCCTCGACCCTGCTGGGGGCGCTGCCCCCAAACCCCCGCGAGGGGCACTGCCCCTCAACCCCATTGGGGGCGTTGCCCCCAAACCTCCATCAAATTAATACTATCTTGATTCAGTAAGCAATGGGGTTGAACATTTGCAGCATTCAATATGCTATCAGATTGGGTCCCTTGGTTGGTTGGTCTACTGGTAGGTGTTTTGAATGTGTTGGTTCTACTTTTGCACAGCTCCTACTTTGCATTGTCGTCAGTTTGGCAGAGCTTACTTAATGTCACTTGATACTTCATGGTTTTCTGTCGTCTGGAAGACGACTAATTTTGTGGGGGGGATGATGTAGTTGGTCATAATTGTAGTCGGCCAAGTAAATAATCATGAATTAATTAATGTTGTGCACAGTTAAGTTTAGGAGTGTTATCGGGTTAACCCCGATAGTTGGATAATTGTGGAGTTGTTGCCAATGGTTGGTATCTCAACCAACCTTGGCATAAGTTATATATTGAGTCGATACTTGTAATCGGGGCAGCATTGTGACATTGTAGTGTAATACTGATATATTCAATGAATGGAACAATGCTTTATCTTGTACAATTCTGGTATGAATCATATGCTTTATAGTTATTCCTATATATTTCCACTTACTCCAAGTTTTGTCTGAAACACCATATTGCGGGTAAACAGTATTGCTTGTATCGATGAAACCAATTGCTCCATAGAAACTATGTTGAGAGAGCACATGGTAGACATTAAATGTGAATGTATAAATAAATCAGCTCTAGCTGATCATTCCAGTTACACAAAACACCAATTTTGTATTTAAGATATTAAAGTTCTAGCGGTTAAAGACAACTTCTACAAAAGACACTAAAGGGAACAAAGGTTGCAGAGTTATCTACTCTTGATGCCCCATAATAAAATCCCAAAGAATACTAAGTCATCAATGCTTAGTTCACCGCTCCCCTCTTCTAAGTGCCCTTCTTGCCATTGCTGCTTGCTATGTCAATTTCCTTTCCATCAATCCAAATCAGCCATCTCTTTCCTTGACCACCTATCCTCCATCTTTCTCCCTAGATTTCCCCAGCCTGGGTGTTTTGTTTGTTCCTTGGCAGCCTTAAGACTCTTTTGCCTTTAATTTTTTCTAGGGTATCTAACCTTTGTTCAAGGATTCCTTCTTTTGCATTCACTTCCTATCTCCATCTCTCTATTGTCTCTTTTTCTGTACCCCATTTCCTTTCAATTTTTTCACCCAACATCTCCCCCTTGGTTTTTGCTCCCCCTTCATATTACATCTCAGCCTCAGCCTCTTTCGCCTTCTTAACTTTTTCCAAGGTCTTTGACCGTTATTCAAAGTACCCTTCTTTCTTTATGTTGCACTTCTTCACTTCATCTCTCTATTTTCTCATTTTTCTTCTACCTCATTTTCTTCCTTTCAATTTTTCATTTTTTCTTTTTTTCACCCAACATCTCCCCATTGGTTTTCGCTCCCCCTCTTCTTACATGTCTCACCTCTTGGCTTTGCTCGTGCTTTTAATTTTTACACTCTTTACTTTTGAACCTGGGCCTTTTTTCAGGTTTCCCTTACTCCTTTCTTCTTTCTCTCATCATCAACCCCATCTTTTCCCCTCTTCCATTTTTGCCTTCTTTTTCTCCTGCATTTTATCCTCCATTTGCCGATCTTTCCTCCATTTACTTCTTTCACCTTAGCTCTCAATCCCCACATCTTTATTTTATTTTTATTTATATAGTTTCTTTTTTTTTTTTACTTTTGTTTTTTCTCTTAATTTTGCATTCCTTCTTATCCCCCTTTTTATCTTTTACCTTTTGTCCTTTTTATATTTTATTTATTGATATTATTATTTGAATATTTTTTTATCTAATTGTTTAACCCCTTTTTAATTCTTTTCTAAGGCTTTTATTATTTTTCTTTATCTTCATAGTTTCTTTTTTGTACTTTTATTTTTTCTCCTAATTGTGCACTCTTTCTTATCTCCCTTTTTATCTTTTTAATATTTTAAGTGTTTAGGTTTATCCTTTTTATATATTATTTATTGATATTATTGTTTACATTTTTTTATCTAATTATTTATACTGTTTTTAATTCTTCCCATCCCGGTTAACCTTTCCATAACTAAGGCTTCTAGTTTGTTATCTACCCTCTCCATCAGTTCTGCAATTTGTTCTGTACTGCTTCCTGTCTCAGCCACATGAGGGTCACATTTAGGGGGTTACCTTGAGGAATCAAGTTAGATTTAATCCATCATCAGACTCAACAAGGCATTTTTTCTATTACCAAGTTGGGGACCAGACAAGTCTATCAATCTTCTCAGCAATTGTTGTGAAGCCTTTCCTTTGATTGCTCCAGGTAACTCTGATTTGGGGAAGACATTCCACAAACCAAAAGACCCAAGGCCATAAACAGCTGCATGCTGTAAATAATAAACATAGAAGACAAGTTGCAATACACTGCCATGACAAAAAGGTAGAAAAGTTGCAACAAGAACCTCATCATGGCTAACAAACTGGGTCACAGACTTACAACCCAAACCAAAGGAAAACCAAACAAGCTTATAGCAAAGTTGGGACATCATATATCAATCACCGACAGCTCCTTATCCTTTGCAGGAAGAGCATTCAGTTCAAGAGTATAAATCAGTGCCATCATCTTTGTCAAGGCCACGTCTGCCTCTGCATTCCAATGGAAAATGACTTCCTTAGATGCATGGTCATGACCCCTCTTGCTTGTGAATGGTGTAGGAATCATAAAAAGCAGCCACACTCCACTGAGCACATGCTCTAAGGCACTTAGGCTTTGGTGGAATAGTGTCTGTCTGCTGGATGGAATCCACCAACTTCACCCACATCTCATGACAAGTTGCTAGCTTTGCCTCTATTTCTGCCACCTTTGCCTGCAACCAAGAAAGATTTTTACTAAGACAACACCATTGGAAAAGACAGATAGGAGTTAGGCAGAAGAAGATGCATGTTGTTGTTGAATGCCTTTAGGTCCTTGACTCTGCAGTTGAGCCTTGAAGTAACATAGGTGCAGGGTAGGAGATGGTCCTATACACCTCTTCTCTTTGAACTACCCTCAGGAAGCTGATAAAATGGGTTACCTGAATCCAGAATTCCCATCTGACTTCAGTGACAAAAGCCCCAAAGTCACAACCCATTTTAGAAAAGAATAGCGAGCTTCCAACACTAAAGATAAGCCATACAAAGTAGAAAGACTTGAATGAGTCCCACTAGGAAATGCCCTCAATTTATAGCCTCAATGTGATGGGGAGAAGTGAAAACATGTTACAATTCAGACATAGTTAGGAGGTGGCACTGCACTGAAGATTGATTGAAAGGGGAGCTACAAATAATAGGCCAAACAAGTGTGAAACAAATAATATTTGTGTGACATGAATTTGAACTGCAATTTGCCATTTGGGCATCTCATAATACAATAATGTCAAAATCTTGCAATCTGACTGTTTTGGGAATACTTTTAAATCCAGTCAATTTATACATCAATTGGATAAATGATCCACAACTTTGTTCCCTTCTTGGAAAAAATGTTGCCACACTACTATCTCAAACTCTTGACAAGTGCCCAAGTTTTGCTCAGGATAATGACCAGCCACCAATACTTACATGCATTTCCTGTCATTGCTCCAATAAGAACAAGCTTTTCAAGCCCAGTGACTTACCTAATTTAAGGCCTTCTATTAGAGCTGCAAGTTCTGCTCTCTTATTTGTCTCCAGTTCTTGAAAGAGCAGGAAGGCACTATAATATGTCTCTGTACTGAATATTTCAGCATGCCCTAAATTATTTCTTGATGTGCCGTCAAAATTCTTCTTGAAGGCCAAAGCAGTATGTTCCCCACATTTGCCTTTCATATTATGCCTAACCCCTTTATTGGAGGAAGAACCTATCATCTTCCATCATGTCACAACCTGTTTTTCTAGGAAGAAAACTTTATGACCTCATTATTCAAAGTGGAATGAATCACTTTAGAAATACCAGCTACTAGCATGGAATGACCATCTCAATAGAATGGGATCCCTGAATAATCTGTAATTATTCTCCCTCCAGAAAATCTAGATAAGCAGTGCTAGAGATGCCTCCTACCAGAGGGCCACATGCCTGAGCTCCAAAGGGGGGATAAAAGAGAGCTGCCAAGGATATAATCAGGACTGACCCAAATAAAATGCAACTTTTAAATGAAATAACACCAAACCTGACTCCTGAATCAGCAGAATAGTATGTACACAATTGATTCCAAAGCCTCAAACAAAGAATGAAATCTTGTAAGGCCACGTCCACCTCTACAAACTATCAAAGTTAAGAATGTGGTCAAAAATCATAGTAACAATGCTCCACTAAACCTCTTTTTGTTTCCAAAAGGCCAAACCTAGTGAACCGAATCTAACAATGTCAAAGTCAACAAATTACTTGTGAGATTAAACTTCAATTATTGTCATGTAAACAATGTTTTCCAGCCTACATGCTTCAAGAAATATGACAGATACAGTGGATATTGTAGTGATAGTGCAGATGGATTGGTTTATTATGTAGGTATTAATTGTATCAATGATCATGAATTAGATCAGTAGTAAGTTTTTGAAATATTGTGACCTTGGCCATTGATATATTTATTTTATATCATTTTCATATCGTATTTCTACAACTGCATAACTTTGTATCTTATATTACTTTGGAACCCTTTTGAAATTCCAAACTTTAGCAAACCTTTTACCTTCTCATACCTACCAAACTTTTCAAACCTTATTAATCTGGTTAGCACAGGCCAGCGAAGCAACAGCATTGGCCTTTGGCAACCAGAGTATCATTTTTTGTCATTCCATTTGGCCAGGATAAGAGATCTAATATAAGTGATAAAAGTTCAAATGTATGAACTAGTAGGAAGGTCAAAAGTAGTGAAGGCTTGGTACGTGGCAAGTTATGTTCTTCATATTCTCTATAACTCTACTATCATCACCTCCAAATTGAGTAGCGCAATAGGCTTTTTAGTTTTTTGCACCTTCCGATGGGAAATGCAGCTTCTTGAAGCCCTCAAACATCCAAAGGGAATTAAACAGATAAACCAAATCATGCAAACCTTCCTATAGCTGGAAGTTTCCTATATTCCACCAAGTTTTCGAGATGGTGATGGCAGAGGGTAAGGGGATGCATTTCCTGGATGGCTTTCTAGGAGACAGTGTTTTAGGGGACGACAACCAAAAAAATATGGAAAATTTTAAAATATAGGAAACTTCAAGTATTCATATGATAAGAGATTCACCATATACATTATAGAACCGTATCACATAACATTAGAGCTAAATTGAGATTTCACATGTGAGTTCATAAGATCCTCACAAATAATAATGGAAATAAGAAATGTAGAAAATAGATCACACACCATCGAGTGATGTTCATGGGCCAAGATGCTCTACTATCCAATTTATGCAAAAATAAAATAAACCCTTGAGGTAGGGTAACACCATACAATACTCCTTATGGAAGATGTAACAACTGCCTTGCAATTGAGATTTCACATGTGAGTTCATAAGATCCTCACAAATAATAATGGAAATAAGAAATGTAGAAAATAGATCACACACCATCGAGTGATGTTCATGGGCCAAGATGCTCTACTATCCAATTTATGCAAAAATAAAATAAACCCTTGAGGTAGGGTAACACCATACAATACTCCTTATGGAAGATGTAACAACTGCCTTGCTGTGCTGGCGAGAACTGTTGGTAAGTACTATAATTGTTGCCTTTGTCTTGTGCGGCTGCTATAGTATAGTGAACTGCAGCTATATTGCAAATTACAACCAAAAATATCTAAGGCAACGTGGAGGAGGAGGAAATATCTACCAAGTTGAGCGTCGGTGACAAGATAAGGGTAAGTGGAGTTGGTGTGTTGTTTAATGCAAAAAAAATAAAAGATCTGAGTACAGGTCAGTCAACGTATTTTTGAGGATAAGACGGGACGGGGCTATCGGGGAGAAAGGAGCTAGGAGTTAAGTAGTTATCTGATCGACAGATGAGAAGGATAAGGAAAGAATGAAAGAGAGCTGAGGAAAAACGAAGGGGAATAACTCAGACAAGCATAGCAGATCGCAAGATAGGAGGTGCGTTGCAGGAGAGGGTGATCAGAGAGCTGAGGAGGGGAGTGCGATAGTTTTAGAGGTAGTTACCTCTGCGCTGTTAATTAGCCACAGAAAATACTGAAACCCAATTACTGTTCTTTTTAAACAGTATGCCAAAATTTATTTTGATGCAAATATTTACACTGCCTCTGTCCTTGAATTTATTTTATCCTGCAGAAGTCTGCCTTAATGTTGTAGTTAAAAAGGGTTTGCAAAGGAAGATTATGTGATTTTTGATTTACAAATGTTCTAGGAAATCAAAGGGTTTGATTTTATAGAGAATATAATGGGTGTAGCCTTATAAAACAACAACTACCGTCCTTGAGTTAGAGAATGTCACGGCACTAAAATACCTTTGAATTATCAACATGGTTTGTGCATTGAAATCTGGTCACATAATTTATAATAAACTGAATAAAAAAAAATAAGGGATGATAACCTATGTTAGAGGACAAATTTATAATTAAGTAGTGGTGTTATAATTTCAACGCTTCTTCCTCTTCATTTATGGTTAAATTTTGATGATGGATTACAAAACATGATGCCAAACAATACAAAAATTTATACAGAAATATTTATATTTTATTTTATAGATAAAATTTCAAAGTCATTACTCTCTATATATTCCATTATTTAGAAAAAGTAAATTATATATTGAACTAATTAAAAAAATAAAAACTGCAATTGTTAATTTATCCTATAAGTGTATCAACCCATTTTGAAGTGTTCATACATCATTTTTATTGACATTAGGGATTTTTTTGTTAAAATTCCTCCTTTCATTTTTCTTTGAATGACTTTCAAAAGCTATATGTACCACGCAAGATAAGAATTTATATTTACCTTTTATCTTGCTATGTAAAATATGGTAGACAATATGCAAAAATTTAGGCTGAAAGTAGACCTTTTGCTGTGTTTTCTTACATTATCCGTGTATGCCTTGTGAATCGTGACCAAATTGGGGTCACTGGAGTTCTGACGAAACTATCTTAGTGGCAAAGGGCTATTTTCAACAAACTACACTATTACTGCAAGCTTGTGTATTATAGATCATATTTTTCACCTTTACTATTTTAATTTTTAACTCAGTGTCTTTAGTCATTTTGGATTCCTCGTTGGTTACATGAGATGATCTAGGTCTAGGCATTAGAGTGGTCATCTGGAGTGGCTCTCTACGGGCCCGGGGCCCGCAAGTGGCTGCCAGGGGAACTAGTAGCAGAGTTTCATTAATAGGTGATAACTAAATGAAAACATTGGGGTAAAAACATTAATAAGATAATCTGTCCTCATGCATGGCCTTGAGCGCCTGTAAAGGCTAAGGATGCAACGAAAAGGCCTATCCGTCTGCGGGGCGTGGAGTCATCCGTCTGCGGGACGTGGATTCGGGCACGATTGAGTCTCCTCGTCTGTATGAGAGGTACTTGGTCTTGTGTGTGCCATCCCTTCGAGCACATATGATGACACTCCATATGATTACACTCTAGTATCTAGCACCTTAGCGGTCGTGAGTAGTACCCGACCTATGACTTAGATGAGTACACCTATTTTATGACTCTGACTGTAAGCACTGTTCTCCGTGTCTGCTCTGTGTCTGATGTGAGTGTTGATCATCTTGTACCCCCTTGTTGTTGTTCATCCGTTTGGGCCTAGTGACTATCTCCGAGTACGGTGGGGTGGTCTCTTAGGAGACCAGATGGTTGGGAGACGTTGCCACCACCATTGGGGACCGACGAACAGGTTTTGGAACACCAGTTGGAGATGATCTCTCTTTCCATTACTTCATTCAGCTACTGTAACCATTCAGTTCGTGTACCATACTCAGGACTCTGTATTATACTTGTATCCTATTCTGGAATATATCATTGTAATTGTATATGTAGTTATGCAATTGAACTCTCTTAGGAGAGAAGTTGTAATCGTTGTAATTAATGAGAAGAAATGTGATGTTCCTTTATTACTTTATGGATTCCGGTGTGGGTATCGGATCCACCTGTATTTTATGCTTATGTATCATGTTTTTATCATATGTGAATTGTAACATTTGTTTTGGTGTTTAAAATAAATGGTATCAATCTATCGAATTGACAGTTAAATCTGTGTATGTTGTTTACTTATGTTAAAAAAAAAATTATCTTGTTCCCTTTTGGTTCTCACCCTTCTGGGTTACGTAGCGGGATGTTACAGAAGAAACCACTCCACGCTATATCTCCAAGATATCCCAACCCAATATCATACTCAACACATATCCTTGCAATGATATTCACCTTCTTTATATAGACCTCGTCCTAATAATATAATGTAGGAGTACCATAATCCCAATGAAGACCTACTCATCACCTAATATAATTAATTGCACAAGTTCTCCACATGATCCAATATAACTAACTTAAGAGATGTGTGCTACATGTCGGCATCTCCATCCACCTAAATACATTATAATATCATATCCCTAGGTACATAACATGCCGTCTCTCCTTAACATGTTTTGTCCCTGAAACATGGGAAGAAGCTAAATAGTAAGACTGTCGCAAGTCATTACAAATATGATGTCGTGACCAATCATCCAACCATCTATAGTTGATCTTCACAATGGTTTTAGCTTGATGGTACCTAGACCCCATCCTTGATCCACATTTTGTTGCACCCATGTGATTCTATTAATTATCATTGTAAGTCCTCCATGAATAGCCATTACTTCTATTATGCCACTGATTGTTGTAGTTATTCCTTTGATTCCATGTAGATCCATATTGATTGTCTTGTTGATTCCATGTATTATCATTCCTCCATGGTTCTTGCCTCCCACAATGATGTGGATGCCTGTATATTGCACCATTTGCTATCATTGAAACCTTCTTTGATTCTTCACCATTTTTTGCCACTTGTTTTGTTGGCTCATGAAGAGATTTAGTTGTCTCCTCTTTTTTCTCTACATCTTGCTCTTGTTTGTACTCTAATTCATTGGTGCAATCTTTAGTAGATTCCTGAGCTTGCTCTTTCTTGACTTCCCTTTGGACTTCATTGTGTGTAATATCTTGTAATGTAGCTTTTTTCATCCTAATACCAAAGCTTCATGAACTTCTTTTGCACATTAATGTTTACTGTTCTCAAAGATTCTAAGGATAACCAACGACAATATCCAACTCATCCATATCCAAAGCATAAAAGTTTGAATGCAAAACATATTTATCTATGAAGACATTCAAATATTCAAAATTTTGAGTATCCCTACTAATGAAGTTATACTTGCCGCTAGGGTTTACAAAATCAATAACCTTTGCCTTTTGAATACATCCATAAAATTGAAGGATCGAAACTTCCTTCCATAGAGCTAAAGTGTATGTACCTCTATCCTTCGTCTTCTCTTCATCATCCACTTTTCCTTCTCTTCCTTCTTCTTCTACTTCTTCTTCTCCTTTTTCTTTTGTCTTCCCATTCTTGTTCTTGTTCTTCGTATTCTTGTTCTTGTTCTCCTCCTCCTCCTCGTCCTCCTCATCATCATCTTCTTCTTCTTCTTCTTCTTCTTCTTCTTCTTCTTGAACCCATCTATCTAAGAAAGCTTGTTCTAGTTCATCCAAGTAAGAGATATCCTTATGCAATGGTGCGTACCACCATTGTTTAGCTTCACCTTTTAAGGATAACACAAAATGTGTGTTCCATATCATACTTCTACCATAAGCTCTTTTATATTTGTGCCACCAATCTAATGCATCTCCACTTCCATCAAAATCAAGAAACCCCATTGAAACTAGAGTTTAAAGAAAAATGAAGTCTATAGATTACCAATCTACCAAATTCAATTGACCAAACTTTAATCCGACCAATTCATGATGTAGTCGGCCTCAAATCAAAAATGAAATTAATAGACCCCTAGTGAATATTGTCAAATTTTCCAAAAATATCAAAATATCAAAAAAAGTCCTTGATTTGTGGCCCAAAAAGTGAATTTATGAAAAAATCATAAAATTGCAATAATTCACTCAATATTGATGTTAAAAACCTGATTTTTGAATTGCAACTTCCTTATATGATCCTCCAACAAAAAAAAATTGCAAAAGAATTCATAGTCATTTAGAAGATTTAGGCAAATCTTCAAAAATTAGGGTTTTGTCCTCACCTTTGCCCAAATTGTAGCTCTGATACCACTTGATGAGATCCACACAAATAATAATGGCAATAAGACAATGTAGAAGATAGATCTCACACAACACAAGATGTTTGTGGGCCAAGATGCCCTAATATCCAATATATGCAGAAATAGAATAAACACCATAAAATACTCCTTATGGAGAGGCCACTCCACGCTATATTTCCAAGAGATTCCAAACACAATATCATACTTAACAAATATCCTTACAATGATATTCACCTTCTTTATATAGACCTCCTCCTAATAATATAATGAAGGGGTGCCATAATCCCAATGAAGGACTACACATCACCTAATATAATTAATTACACAAGTTCTCCACATTACCCAATATAACTTAAGAGATGTGTGCCACATGTCAACATCTCCATCCACCTAAATACATTATAATATCATATCCTTGGGTACTGTTACCTTTTGAGTCGCCCTTGTTTATTTATGTATTGGTAATATTTCTTGAACAAAAGCCGGTTTATCGTGCTATATTCCCGATCATCCTTTTTTTTTTTGTAAATCGGCTCTCATCCTTTAATTTTTACCCGTGCGTCGCCTTTGTAAACAAAGTCACTTAAGGTTTGAACCTTTGAACCCTAACCATTCTCGAAGTCTAAAGTTCAATGGTTCAATGTGTCTGAAGTGTCGTATAAAGCAAGTTGTTTTGTCTTTGCCTCAAGCGTCTTGGAAGTTTCGGGTTGAACTTGAACTTCCCGCTTGAACTCTTCCGCGGGGTTCAATGGTTCAAGGTTCAAGGTTCAATATTCATAGCCTTTTCATCTATCAGGTTGCGCAGTTGCCTTATGTCATGTGTCGTTGAACTTGAACTTCCCGCTTGAACTCTTCCGCGGGGTTCAAGGTTCAAGGTTCAAGGTTCAAATAGTTCAAAGTTCAAAGAGTTCGCTATTTCATAATTTGGGACCTTATACTAGAAGCCGCGTAACCTTCTGTTGGTCTATATAGCCCATGTGTCGTTGAACCTTCATATTGAACCATCGCGTTGAACCATGTTTCAAAGGTTCAATGGTGCGAAGATTTGGTAAGTTTGGTCCCATCTGCTCCCGCGGTTTTCCAAGCCCAATTTAGCGGGAAAGTTGGAGGAGATTTTGTCAGGAACTCATCATAAAAGCAAGAGCTCTAATTTAACGGAAGCTACGGATAATTATTATACCTCATGATGGCGCGACAACATTACTTGCTATTAATGGAAAAATCAGAGTTCACGTCCCTTCAAATACTTTTGGCACGTATTGATCTGAGCGATAGACATTCATTCTGGTAAGTGCCATTGTTAGCCAAAAACAACCCAATTTTAGCAAGTATTCACATTGTGCGACGCGGAGCAGAATAGCGCTGAAAGTGTAAGGCTCTTGTTTCTCAAGCTTTCGCAGTGCTTTCAAATTTCCTGAAGGTGAGTCCTATTTCCCCCTGTACTATTCCGAGTTCTTTTACTGGAAAGAAGAACCCCTAGAATTTCTGTTATTTTCGAGATTCGAATTGCTATATCATAGTCTTCCCAATATGTCTTTGAAGTCTACATGTTTGGGGGATGAACACGGCCCCAGTCTTAATTATTCCCACTCCGAGTTTGGAGACACCGCATTAGTTCAGTATGACTTGGAGGAATTCATAGAAAGAACAAAGAACCCTGTCCAAACCCCCACAATGAAGAAGATTGTAGACAGTGGTTTAGTGGAAGCTGCAGCCTTTCCTCAGGCCATTCTATGCCCTAAATTGGTTCAAGAATGTATAAACAGATATGACCCCCAGAACAGATGTGTCAAAAACGCCAACGGGGATGTGCTGTTTTCTGTCAACAGGCAAACCCTTATGTCTGTGATGAAGATACCGCATAAGGGGGCATATTCCAACCTCGACATTACCTCCTCCAATGGATATTTCTCAGAAAAGAAACCAACTTACAAGAGTGTGATAGCACGGAATTGGCTGCTAAAGTTTCAGAAAGGTGGTTCAAGGCTGCCCAGACCCCTCACTAGAGACCATTTAATACAGGAAGTAAGGGATATTGTGGTGTTATTGAACAGATTGAGAGGCAATCAACATGCCTATTACTGGGAAGACTGGATGTACTTTTTTATACAAGTCGTCCTCCAGGGTGAACAATACTTGGATTGGGCCGAGATAATAGCTGACTGTCTGCATCAGAGCTTAAATAATCGGCTGGGCAACAGGGATTTCTTTATGTCTTCTTATCTATTTTACTGTTTAGCCTCCACAAGAGATTGGTTTGACCTGCCTCATGAGCCTTTAGATGAAAGCAGCAAAGTTTATCAATATTACTCACAGTTGCAAAGAAAAAATTGTTATGAAAATTACAAGAGGATCAATGATGTCTTCACTGGGAAGATGACCTATGAATTGACAGGTAACCCAGGTAAGAGAATGACCAGTGAAGCAATGCAGCTAATCAGTATCTACGGTAGCTTTTTCATCCAATTCTCTGAGTTCACCTATATCAGAGTTGGGGGATTCGATGGCGAACCAATGAAGTTGCCCAGATATGTATTTGATCGTTTTGTACTAATAGAGGTATGTCGGCAATTGGCACATGTTCATAAAAAATTTCCATCAAAAAGGGGTTGTGGTATTTCTTTTCCTGTTGAACTCGGGCATTATTCATGCCTGTCAACTTCTGATGCTTTAAATCTGGGGGTGAACCTCAAGAGGTTCAATTTTCAATCCTTCACTGCTAGAGCCAAATTCGACAGTAAAAGTTTTGTTAAAGATAACTTAAATTCTGGAACAGGGCACTCGCACCTTCCTAAGCTGGAGGATTATTGGATGGATTGTCCAGATGAATTTGAAGTTAGGAGAAGGTTATGGTGCAGGTTTTCTTTAAGACAAATAATTACCTTTAACTTAGACATGGACATTTCTGGAGTTCTTGTTGATGATGAAGAAGTGGTTGATCCACAATTTGAGAAAGTGGAGCACTTACCCATTCCAGAGGTGGACTGGAGCAAGAAGGAGGAGGACAGGATTGAAATTAAGACCCTCCCAGTGATAAGGAGGACTGAAAAATGGTTGAGAGAAAAGAAACAACAGGGGTCTCAAGATAAAAATGTTCAACAATTATCTTCAGCGGTTGCATCACCACTTCCCCTGGATCCTTCTAATCAACCTCTTGCTATCTGTGGTGCAGGTGCTTCTGAGCCATCATCTGAAAAGAGCCTTGTCACCAAGAAATCCAGAAGGGTCCTCACAGATATTCTGCCTTCTCGTGTCACCAGGCTGAGAACCAAAGGTAAAAGGAAGAAGCCAGTTTCTGAGACAATAATTGTCGACTTAAATTCAGAAGAAGAAGCAGAGGACCCCATGGGGGACAGAGAAGCAAGCCCAACCAGAACAGAAGCAGTTGATACTGGTTCACAGTCAGAGGATGTTTTGGGTACTCCGGAAATGTTGATGATTTCAGATAAACCTTCTGATGGAGAAAAACTCAGGGAGACAACCCCGGCACCAAAGTGGCTAGAGAGCTCTATATCTGATAAAAAGAAGGTGGTTCCTTTCGTTCTCCCTCTGGAAGATATGGTAAGTAAATGTCTGGGGAAGACCCCCAAGTCCAAAAGACTTAAAACAGTATCCAGGATAGATATTGACCCAAGCACTGGTAACTGGAGCGCAGAAATAGCCAAACCAGTGACCGAGGAAGAGGTTCAAGATCCTACAGTGCATGATTTCACTGTGGAAAAGATAGACCTCGGTACTGCCTCCAGAGCTGCGGATGTACACCATCTCGAAGCTTCAACTAAAAGAATGGTCAATCGAACGATGAAAGATGAAAGGGACAAAAGAGAATTAAAACAAACTCTGCGTGCAATGGCAGAGTATATTGAAGCCATCAACAATCCTAACCCGCAGCCAATCTCACAAGTTCCCTTGTCTTTTGACCCAAAGTCACCCGTCAATCAGAAAATGTTAGATCAAGTTCATAGGAGCAAAATGGTCTCAAAAACATTTGATGGCTGGTTAGACAGCATTGAGCAAAGGGGAACTGAGTATATCCATGAACTCAAAGGCATATATGACCTGACTGCTACTACCATTGAAGATCTTAAAGCACAGGTTGCCGTCTGGGCTAAGGACGAAGGCAAGTGGACCAGTGTGACGAACCAAATAGAGGAAGTTCGGAAATATGGGCTGGAAAAGTTTTTGGCAGAGATGAAACTGACAGGTGTGGATGAGGATTTATTGTATGTGAACAAAAAGAATATCGAATGGAGGAACTCCATATCCCGACAAGCACGCTTTGAAGTCTCAAAGCTCATTAAGGAGATAACAGACTTCACTCAGTCATTGCAACGTGATTTACAGTGTATCGACGTAAAATACATGAAGGATGATGGAAAGCCTGAAGAAGATGTTGAAGCAGTAGCCCAATCCTTTAGGGATAAGATCCGTTTTGTTAAAGAGAATGATAATATTCTTATTGAGGATTTCTCCAGAATTTCTAAAGTCGAATCCCTGCTCTACCTCTGTATCGACGCACTCCCTGAACACAAGGAAAAATTCGGGAAAATGCGAAGGGAAAAGGAGGTCTGGAAATTGAGGATGAAGCATATAGGCATACCAAACTTTCCTAAAATTCAGGAGTTCGTGGCTGCCTTTCAGGAGTGGAGAACCCAGCATGCTTCCCAGGCTCTCGACAGCAAATCAGGGGATGCTGATTCATCGCCCCAGTCATAACCGCATCAGCTCTTTCTTTTTCAAGTCTTTAATTTATGTTATTTCTGGCAACTTTAATCTTTTACGATCAGTTGTTAAAACTAAATCCCGTATGGGTCAGAGTGATGTTAACTCTGAGTTTAATTTGCTCGAGGACATGGTTAAGACTTGGATATATATTTGTTTTTTTTTTTAGAATTTAAGGAGGAGAGAAAGTGAGGGAAAGAAAAGAGGAAAGGGGAATTTCAAAAAAAACTGTGTTTTATTTTTATATATGATGATTGTTTGAAAAAAATTTTCATCTGTGAATGAAAAGAGGAACGATTGCTGCTTATTTGGATCTGTGCGTCTAAATGTGTGAAATTTGATTTTCTGTGAGAAATCTTCTTTTACCTGGTAATTGCTCTTTGTTTGAACAACCCATCATATGTATTATCTTTCCTTTCGAGTTCAGCAAGTTTGTATAAACATATTCATGTATTCGAATGTACTAAAGTAGAATCTGTGCATTCTAACCTGCTGCTGTATAAATTAATCGCATTCATGACATGGCTATGTATGGATGTTAGTCAGCCTTAGGCGTTTTCTGGTTAAAAATGCAATTTAGTTAGTTGAATAGGCTAAAATTCATTGAAAATCATAAAGGGAGCTGTACCTGAATTCAGAGGGGAACTAATTCAAAAGGTTCACCCATTTGTTGATTAACTCATTTGTTCTTGGAAAAAGGGTATAGGGTCAGAGCAAGTAATTTTCAGAATAAGAGCAAATCTATTAACCAACAGTTTTTGGCGACTCTACTGGGGAAAATTAGACAAAATCATTAATTATTAATCGCCTGAATATGAAGCAACAATGGTGCTTCCACACGAAAACATAATTCCTGTTTTGCAACCCAATCTTGGATTTCAGGACGAACAGGAAGATATCATCGGTCAGTTGAATACTCTTGCTTGGCGTACTCGTTGAAATAGTGAAGATTACAGAAGAGCAAGCAGAGTGTTGGAACAAGAAGAAGAGTTGGCCGATAACCTGAGATTACTGTTACTCAGGCAAAGAAGAAGGCAGGCAAGAAACGCTGCAAGAAACCAAGCCCTTGAGGTACAAAGAAATCAAGAACAACAAAGAAATCAATAACTGCCTACCTAGTTCCAATATTATTTTAAGCTGGATTCTAGGCCCTACACCAGGTCTTCGAGAAGAGAGGGAGTTGAAGACCCTACCTTTCAAATATTGCAAAACCTTAATTTTCCTTATATCCCTACCCGTGCAAGAAAAGCAAGAAGTAGACCCCCTAGTCCTTCTAGGCCTGCTACTTCCCCTCTCTGCCAAGCTTTAACCCTTTCAGGCACTGCTATCCCCTTAGCTATAAATTTTCTACCCATGGCTCAACCTTGGGGAGCTGCCATAGGGCCTCTGAACCTAGGGGCCAACCTTAATCCATTACCTAAAAATGCAAGAGAGAATTTGCCTAGGTTCAATGGAGACGGTAAAACATCACCAGAAGAACATTTATGTGCCTTTGCAGCAGCATGCAGTGTACTGGGTGTTCAACACCAGGACGTTGCCATAAGACTCTTTGTACAGACTTTGACCGACACTGCTGCACAATGGTTCTACCACCTGACTGATGCCTCAATTACGAATTGGAATGAAATGAAAACTGCCTTTGAAAATAGGTTCAAGAGTGCAGAGGACGAACATTACCTCCTTGCACAGCTGACTCAACTTAAAAAGGAGATTCATGAACCTATGAGGGAGTTCGTGGCCAAATTTAATAGAATTGTGAATAAAATCTCTGCTACAAAAAGACCGTCTGGCGAAAATCAGAAATGTTTCTTTATTAATGCTATGCCTCCCGATATTAGCTTCCATCTCAGGAGAGGTGCAATTGCCGATTTGACAGCTGCACAAAACCTAGCAGTTGGATTGGAGGATGATCTCATCATGGCCGGCAAATGGAAGAGAGAGGTTCAGGTGCCAAATGCCCAATCCTCATCTTCTACGGACCCTATAGTACAGAGGTTGGTTAATGATATGATTGCCTTAAAGAGGCAATTACCTAAGGCTGGCGCCCCTTTCCAGCAACCGTACCAAGATATGAGCAGAAGAAATTTGAATCAGCAAGCAAATACTGGTAGAACTTTACCCTTAACGGCAGCACAACCAAGACTGGCTATTGAACCTGCTCCTGGAAGAGGAAACATGTGCATTTTTCACTTGACTACTGACCATGATGGGAATTCTTGCCCAGAAATGCTCAGGTACACTCAGATGACTGCTACTCAAGATATGCTAGGGGAAGCCACAGAAGATGAAAGGAACTACGAGGAACCTGGCGGCTCTGAGATACACTTCCTTGAATATGAGTCTGATTCAGAAAGGGGAGGTGAAATATTGGTAACCCTTGAAGACCCTTCATGCGCGGTGCTAACTAGGGGTCAGAGGAATATGAAATCTTCTAATACTCAAGAAATACCTGGCAAAGGTAAGGAGCCCTTAACTAGAACTCATGATGCTAATTTGAAAGCTCAAGAAAATAAATTGCTACATAGAAATGAGCTTGATGCTTCCTTTGATATTGTAGATTTTTGTAAATCTGCAAAAATTCAAATTTCTCCTATTGAATATCTCAAGTTGAAACCTACCGAACTTGACAAATTAGTTAAACATGTTAAAGGTAGTCCTGCACAAACCGAATTTGCGAATCAACTGGAAGTCGATGCTAAATCCCCTATTGCTAGATTATTTACTTCCTCATCTGAGTCACCTTTGTCTGCCCCTAGTACAACTCCCAATGCATCCAATAATATTCCCTATAATGATTTGAAACCTAATCCTTTTTATGTGTCCCTGTATATCAATGGTCATAAACTTAGCAACTGCATTATAGATTCAGGAGCCTCTGATAATATTATGCCCTCCTCTGTAGCTAAAGCCCTAGGATTATCACTTACGAAAACATTTGGAAGATGTTATTCTATGGACGGAAAACAGGTTTCCTTGCTTGGGCAAATTAAAGATGCACGAGTCGCACTTGCAGCTTACCCTGATAAGAGGGTGAAATTGACTATTCTGGTAGCAGATATCCCTGCCAGTTATGGAATGCTTTTGAGCAGGACATTTTGCAAGGATCTAGGTGGACAAATCAAGCTGGATTGGTCAGAGGCCACAATCTTAGTAGGAAAGCAGAGAGTGAAGTTGGAACCTGAGCCCAAGTGCAAGTTCACTGTCTATCCCTCTGATGATCCCAAGGCACAGATTTTGTTTGAGGAATGTGAATTCGGTAATTATTTCTTCTCTTCTGAACAAAGTTTCGAGGCAGAACCCAAGGAAGGATTAGTGCAAAAACCTGTACATTCTGATGATCTATGGGTTATGGAATTTGATGGCAGCTGTGCTACCGCTGGTTCAGGGGCTGGAGTCGTGTTAATCTCACCTGAAGGCGAATTGTTCTCTTACTCTTTTAAGTTAGAGTTCAAAAACACCAACAATACTGCAGAGTATGAAGCCCTACTGCTCGGATTGTTTGAAGCCAAAGAGAAAGGTGTGAAGGTACTTAAGGTAAAGGGTGATGCTGAACTAATTGTAAAGCAGGTAAGGGGAATCTTTTCTGTAAAGAATGAAAGACTAAGGCATTATAGAAATAGGGTATGGGATGAAATCGAATATTTTGATGCTTTCTCTATAGAAACAATTCCCAGGGATCTGAATTCCCGAGCAGATTCTCTGGCAGTGTCAGCTTCTCTCCTTTTACCACATCCAGATTTCAAGAAAGATTCTTATAGGGTAGAAATGATATATCGCCCAAATGTCCCTGACAATGCCGAGAACTGGCAGGTTTTTGAAAGTGATAATCAAATTAGAAAATTCTTAGAAAACGCTGAAATGTTCCTGGGGACCTATTTTGAAGGTTCCGAAGCAGAGTGCAAAGAATTCAGTCCTGACCCTGGGATTAATTCAAGAGATGATATGATTCAATTAAAGGGAAACAAAATCCCTAAAGGGCTGGTTTCTTTGGAACATCTATTTTCTAGAAGAGATGAATATGTTAAAGGCAAGCTTTCCTCTATTCCTGATAAAGCAGAGGATTATGAGAAAATAAATATTGGAGATAAAGCCGATCCTAAGTGGATATCCATTGGTAAATGCTGCTCTTCGGAGGAAAAAAACAAATTGATTAAATTGCTAATCAGATATAAGGATGTTTTCGCCTGGTGCTATGATGATCTCAAAAATTTTAGACATGGACAGTTTCACCACCATATCCCTCTGAAAGCAAACGCAGCTCCATTCAGACAGAAGCTGAGGAATTACAACCCAAAAGTTGCTGAAGCCATCTTTAAAGAGATAGATAAGATGTTGAAAGCCAGAATCATCTATCCAATCCATCACTCCACCTGGGTGGCAAATATTGTTCCGGTCCGAAAGAAAAATGGAGAAATAAGGATCTGTGTTGACTTCAGGAACTTAAATCAAGCCAGCCTGAAAGATAACTATCCTCTGCCTGTGATGGACCACATCTTGCAGACAGTTGCTGGGTCTGAAATGATGTCTATGCTGGATGGTTTTTCAGGTTACAATCAGATAGGTGTGGCTGCAGAGGATCAACATAAAACAGCTTTCACCACACCTCGGGGAACCTTTGCCTATAATCGAATGCCCTTTGGCTTGATCAATGCAGGAGTAACTTTTCAGCGAGCAATGGATTCGTCTTTCAGGGACCTGAAGAACAGAATCATCGTTATCTACCTTGATGATTTAACTGTCTTTTCCAAGAATAGAGAAGATCATTTGAGGGATCTGGAGTCTGTCTTGCAAAGGTGTCGGAGCCACGGCATCTCACTCAACCCCAAGAAGTCAGTTTTCTGTGTGACTGAGGGAAAATTGTTGGGACACCTAGTTTCAAAAGACGGAATCAAGATCGACCCAGAGAGAGTCAGGGCAATTTAACAGCTTAGTCTCCCCTCAAACAGGACTGGAGTCAAGTCCTTCTTCGGTCAAATCAATTTCCTCAGAAGGTTCATCCCTGACTTTGCTGAGATTACAAAATACATTGTCGGGATGATGAGTGAGAAACAACCTTTTAAATGGAACGAAGCTGCTAGGAAGGCGTTCGAGGATATCAAGGAGGCTATTGCGAACACTCCCACTTTGGTAAATCCTAATTTTCAGAAGGATTTTATTATTTATTGTTATGCTTCGGAACACACCATGTCGGGAATTTTGTTGCAAAAAAATGAATTAGATCAAGAGGCTCCCATAGCCTTTATGAGTGTTCCCCTAAAAAAGCATGAGCTAAAATATTCTCTAGTCGAAAAGCAAGCCTTTGCTGTGGTCAAAGCTGTCAAGCAATTCAGATATTATATACTCCATTCCCATTCAGCTGTATTTGTTCCAAATTCAGCTGTGAAAAGTATTTTGACTCAGCAGGAAGTGGGATTAAATAATAGAGCAACGTGGGTTGCTAAAATACAGGAGTATGATCTGGAAATTAGACCTACTAAGCTGATCAGGGGTCAAGGTTTATGTAAGCTGATTGCTGAGAATAAAGAACAAGAAGGGGAGGGGCTCCCCACAGTCTTATTGGTAAGTTTACAGGATCCATGGTTTCTGGATGTAGCACATTATCTTACATATGGTGACTGTCCTAATCACCTGACTCCTAAAGAGAAAAGAAACTTGAAGCTGAAAGCTGCAAAATATGTTATTTGGGGAGATGTTCTTTACAAGAAAGGGTTAGATGGGACCTTTCTGAGATGTGTGGATAAAGAACAGCAGGATAAACTCTTGGGAACTTTCCATAATGAAGCTTGTGGCGGACATTTTTCTTCTTCAGTTACAGCTTTCAAGATCCTCAGAAATTGTTATTACTGGCCAGGGATGTTCAAGGATGCGTATAGGTTCGTGGCTAATTGTGAGAAGTGTAAAATGTTCTCGGGAAGGCCACAACTTGCAGCTCTACCTTTAAGGCCTGTTGTTGTTGAAGAACCCTTCAAACAGTGGGGATTGGATTTTATTGGACCTATCTCACCCCCCTCAAGTGCAGGGCATACCCATATCTTAACAGCAACAGATTATTTCACGAAATGGGTTGAGGCAGCCCCTGTAAAAAGAACAACTTCCGAGGTGGTTTGTGATTTTCTCAAGGAGAATATCTTAGTTCGATTCGGTGTGCCCCAGAAGATTGTAGCTGATAATGCTACCAGTTTCTCCTCAGGTGAGATGACCTCCTTCTGCTATGAACATAGTATTTCTCTTTCTCATTCATCGGATTACTATCCCCAAGGGAATGGACAAGCTGAGTCCAGTAACAAAAACCTGATTGCTATCATGAAGAAATTGGTTAATGACAGCCCCAGGGATTGGCATAAGAAGTTATATGAAGCTCTCTGGGCTGACAGAGTAACCCCAAAGAGAGCGATTGGGATGGCACCATTTGAATTAGTTTATGGGATAGGAGCCCAATTATCATTGCCACTGGAGCTATCTACAGCCAAACTGCAAAACGTAATTGAGGATCAGTATTTCCAAGATTCCCTGGAGAAGAGGATCATGTATTTAACCAAAATTGAGGAAGAGAGAAATGAACTGGTTGACCGAATCACTGTACACCAGGCTAAGGTTAAGGAAATTTTTGATAGAAAAGCAAGACCCAGGAAGTTCATGGAGGGTGATGAAATACTACTTTGGGACAAAAGGAGAGAACCGAAGGGTGCGCACAGCAAATTTGATTCCCTCTGGAAAGGGCCTTTTAAGATTCACCAGGCGTTGGGTCCAAATTCTTTCAAACTGGAATATCCTGATGGAACTGTTTTACCCCTGTCCTATAATGGACAGGATCTCAAGCTGTATCGTCTGTAAACAGGTTCCCCAGTTTTGTACATAGTCTTCCCTTTGTTTCTTTCTGTGTTTCTTTTCCCGTTTTTGTTCGGTCCCGTCCTGTTTCTTTCTTTCTTTCTTTTGTTTTCCTTTTCTGCGAAACCGGAGCTTCTGAATTCTCTGCAATTTGCCATGAAATGCAGTCCCCAGTCAGAGCCAGTGTTACCTTTTGAGTCGCCCTTGTTTATTTATGTATTGGTAATATTTCTTGAACAAAAGCCGGTTTATCGTGCTATATTCCCGATCATCCTTTTTTTTTTTTGTAAATCGGCTCTCATCCTTTAATTTTTACCCGTGCGTCGCCTTTGTAAACAAAGTCACTTAAGGTTTGAACCTTTGAACCCTAACCATTCTCGAAGTCTAAAGTTCAATGGTTCAATGTGTCTGAAGTGTCGTATAAAGCAAGTTGTTTTGTCTTTGCCTCAAGCGTCTTGGAAGTTTCGGGTTGAACTTGAACTTCCCGCTTGAACTCTTCCGCGGGGTTCAATGGTTCAAGGTTCAAGGTTCAATATTCATAGCCTTTTCATCTATCAGGTTGCGCAGTTGCCTTATGTCATGTGTCGTTGAACTTGAACTTCCCGCTTGAACTCTTCCGCGGGGTTCAAGGTTCAAGGTTCAAGGTTCAAATAGTTCAAAGTTCAAAGAGTTCGCTATTTCATAATTTGGGACCTTATACTAGAAGCCGCGTAACCTTCTGTTGGTCTATATAGCCCATGTGTCGTTGAACCTTCATATTGAACCATCGCGTTGAACCATGTTTCAAAGGTTCAATGGTGCGAAGATTTGGTAAGTTTGGTCCCATCTGCTCCCGCGGTTTTCCAAGCCCAATTTAGCGGGAAAGTTGGAGGAGATTTTGTCAGGAACTCATCATAAAAGCAAGAGCTCTAATTTAACGGAAGCTACGGATAATTATTATACCTCATGATGGCGCGACAACATTACTTGCTATTAATGGAAAAATCAGAGTTCACGTCCCTTCAAATACTTTTGGCACGTATTGATCTGAGCGATAGACATTCATTCTGGTAAGTGCCATTGTTAGCCAAAAACAACCCAATTTTAGCAAGTATTCACATTGTGCGACGCGGAGCAGAATAGCGCTGAAAGTGTAAGGCTCTTGTTTCTCAAGCTTTCGCAGTGCTTTCAAATTTCCTGAAGGTGAGTCCTATTTCCCCCTGTACTATTCCGAGTTCTTTTACTGGAAAGAAGAACCCCTAGAATTTCTGTTATTTTCGAGATTCGAATTGCTATATCATAGTCTTCCCAATATGTCTTTGAAGTCTACATGTTTGGGGGATGAACACGGCCCCAGTCTTAATTATTCCCACTCCGAGTTTGGAGACACCGCATTAGTTCAGTATGACTTGGAGGAATTCATAGAAAGAACAAAGAACCCTGTCCAAACCCCCACAATGAAGAAGATTGTAGACAGTGGTTTAGTGGAAGCTGCAGCCTTTCCTCAGGCCATTCTATGCCCTAAATTGGTTCAAGAATGTATAAACAGATATGACCCCCAGAACAGATGTGTCAAAAACGCCAACGGGGATGTGCTGTTTTCTGTCAACAGGCAAACCCTTATGTCTGTGATGAAGATACCGCATAAGGGGGCATATTCCAACCTCGACATTACCTCCTCCAATGGATATTTCTCAGAAAAGAAACCAACTTACAAGAGTGTGATAGCACGGAATTGGCTGCTAAAGTTTCAGAAAGGTGGTTCAAGGCTGCCCAGACCCCTCACTAGAGACCATTTAATACAGGAAGTAAGGGATATTGTGGTGTTATTGAACAGATTGAGAGGCAATCAACATGCCTATTACTGGGAAGACTGGATGTACTTTTTTATACAATTCGTCCTCCAGGGTGAACAATACTTGGATTGGGCCGAGATAATAGCTGACTGTCTGCATCAGAGCTTAAATAATCGGCTGGGCAACAGGGATTTCTTTATGTCTTCTTATCTATTTTACTGTTTAGCCTCCACAAGAGATTGGTTTGACCTGCCTCATGAGCCTTTAGATGAAAGCAGCAAAGTTTATCAATATTACTCACAGTTGCAAAGAAAAAATTGTTATGAAAATTACAAGAGGATCAATGATGTCTTCACTGGGAAGATGACCTATGAATTGACAGGTAACCCAGGTAAGAGAATGACCAGTGAAGCAATGCAGCTAATCAGTATCTACGGTAGCTTTTTCATCCAATTCTCTGAGTTCACCTATATCAGAGTTGGGGGATTCGATGGCGAACCAATGAAGTTGCCCAGATATGTATTTGATCGTTTTGTACTAATAGAGGTATGTCGGCAATTGGCACATGTTCATAAAAAATTTCCATCAAAAAGGGGTTGTGGTATTTCTTTTCCTGTTGAACTCGGGCATTATTCATGCCTGTCAACTTCTGATGCTTTAAATCTGGGGGTGAACCTCAAGAGGTTCAATTTTCAATCCTTCACTGCTAGAGCCAAATTCGACAGTAAAAGTTTTGTTAAAGATAACTTAAATTCTGGAACAGGGCACTCGCACCTTCCTTAGCTGGAGGATTATTGGATGGATTGTCCAGATGAATTTGAAGTTAGGAGAAGGTTATGGTGCAGGTTTTCTTTAAGACAAATAATTACCTTTAACTTAGACATGGACATTTCTGGAGTTCTTGTTGATGATGAAGAAGTGGTTGATCCACAATTTGAGAAAGTGGAGCACTTACCCATTCCAGAGGTGGACTGGAGCAAGAAGGAGGAGGACAGGATTGAAATTAAGACCCTCCCAGTGATAAGGAGGACTGAAAAATGGTTGAGAGAAAAGAAACAACAGGGGTCTCAAGATAAAAATGTTCAACAATTATCTTCAGCGGTTGCATCACCACTTCCCCTGGATCCTTCTAATCAACCTCTTGCTATCTGTGGTGCAGGTGCTTCTGAGCCATCATCTGAAAAGAGCCTTGTCACCAAGAAATCCAGAAGGGTCCTCACAGATATTCTGCCTTCTCGTGTCACCAGGCTGAGAACCAAAGGTAAAAGGAAGAAGCCAGTTTCTGAGACAATAATTGTCGACTTAAATTCAGAAGAAGAAGCAGAGGACCCCATGGGGGACAGAGAAGCAAGCCCAACCAGAACAGAAGCAGTTGATACTGGTTCACAGTCAGAGGATGTTTTGGGTACTCCGGAAATGTTGATGATTTCAGATAAACCTTCTGATGGAGAAAAACTCAGGGAGACAACCCCGGCACCAAAGTGGCTAGAGAGCTCTATATCTGATAAAAAGAAGGTGGTTCCTTTCGTTCTCCCTCTGGAAGATATGGTAAGTAAATGTCTGGGGAAGACCCCCAAGTCCAAAAGACTTAAAACAGTATCCAGGATAGATATTGACCCAAGCACTGGTAACTGGAGCGCAGAAATAGCCAAACCAGTGACCGAGGAAGAGGTTCAAGATCCTACAGTGCATGATTTCACTGTGGAAAAGATAGACCTCGGTACTGCCTCCAGAGCTGCGGATGTACACCATCTCGAAGCTTCAACTAAAAGAATGGTCAATCGAACGATGAAAGATGAAAGGGACAAAAGAGAATTAAAACAAACTCTGCGTGCAATGGCAGAGTATATTGAAGCCATCAACAATCCTAACCCGCAGCCAATCTCACAAGTTCCCTTGTCTTTTGACCCAAAGTCACCCGTCAATCAGAAAATGTTAGATCAAGTTCATAGGAGCAAAATGGTCTCAAAAACATTTGATGGCTGGTTAGACAGCATTGAGCAAAGGGGAACTGAGTATATCCATGAACTCAAAGGCATATATGACCTGACTGCTACTACCATTGAAGATCTTAAAGCACAGGTTGCCGTCTGGGCTAAGGACGAAGGCAAGTGGACCAGTGTGACGAACCAAATAGAGGAAGTTCGGAAATATGGGCTGGAAAAGTTTTTGGCAGAGATGAAACTGACAGGTGTGGATGAGGATTTATTGTATGTGAACAAAAAGAATATCGAATGGAGGAACTCCATATCCCGACAAGCACGCTTTGAAGTCTCAAAGCTCATTAAGGAGATAACAGACTTCACTCAGTCATTGCAACGTGATTTACAGTGTATCGACGTAAAATACATGAAGGATGATGGAAAGCCTGAAGAAGATGTTGAAGCAGTAGCCCAATCCTTTAGGGATAAGATCCGTTTTGTTAAAGAGAATGATAATATTCTTATTGAGGATTTCTCCAGAATTTCTAAAGTCGAATCCCTGCTCTACCTCTGTATCGACGCACTCCCTGAACACAAGGAAAAATTCGGGAAAATGCGAAGGGAAAAGGAGGTCTGGAAATTGAGGATGAAGCATATAGGCATACCAAACTTTCCTAAAATTCAGGAGTTCGTGGCTGCCTTTCAGGAGTGGAGAACCCAGCATGCTTCCCAGGCTCTCGACAGCAAATCAGGGGATGCTGATTCATCGCCCCAGTCATAACCGCATCAGCTCTTTCTTTTTCAAGTCTTTAATTTATGTTATTTCTGGCAACTTTAATCTTTTACGATCAGTTGTTAAAACTAAATCCCGTATGGGTCAGAGTGATGTTAACTCTGAGTTTAATTTGCTCGAGGACATGGTTAAGACTTGGATATATATTTGTTTTTTTTTTTAGAATTTAAGGAGGAGAGAAAGTGAGGGAAAGAAAAGAGGAAAGGGGAATTTCAAAAAAAAACTGTGTTTTATTTTTATATATGATGATTGTTTGAAAAAAAATTTCATCTGTGAATGAAAAGAGGAACGATTGCTGCTTATTTGGATCTGTGCGTCTAAATGTGTGAAATTTGATTTTCTGTGAGAAATCTTCTTTTACCTGGTAATTGCTCTTTGTTTGAACAACCCATCATATGTATTATCTTTCCTTTCGAGTTCAGCAAGTTTGTATAAACATATTCATGTATTCGAATGTACTAAAGTAGAATCTGTGCATTCTAACCTGCTGCTGTATAAATTAATCGCATTCATGACATGGCTATGTATGGATGTTAGTCAGCCTTAGGCGTTTTCTGGTTAAAAATGCAATTTAGTTAGTTGAATAGGCTAAAATTCATTGAAAATCATAAAGGGAGCTGTACCTGAATTCAGAGGGGAACTAATTCAAAAGGTTCACCCATTTGTTGATTAACTCATTTGTTCTTGGAAAAAGGGTATAGGGTCAGAGCAAGTAATTTTCAGAATAAGAGCAAATCTGTTAACCAACAGGTACATAACAAGAGTCAACAAACAAATTAACATAATTTCATTGATTTCATTGTCAGTGTGCATATATTATTATAAAAATTACAACAAAATGCCCAAAGGCTACAAATTTCAACTACAAATGACAAAAACATAGAAAATCTACCACTGCCCCTAATCTTCATTTGTTAAAACTGCATCAAAATTGAAGTCTGAGTTTGAGTCACAACCAATATGAGGGACTATCTCATCCAATTAAACTCCAGCCAATCCCTTATGTGCCTCCTCATCAATCTATATAGCATCTTCAAGATTAACATCCCAACAATGTGTAACTCGAGTTTGACGATACTCTAGAGTCTATCGAACTTGAAGTCACAAGACACTTGCATGGCCAATAACTTCTTTGCTCTTTGAGAACTAAGCCTATTCCTCTTGACTGACTAAATGATGTATGTAGACCAATTCCTCTCTGCAACAAAGAAATGGCAACTTGTGAAAGAGGCAAATGACAAGCATCCTCAACTGTGTTGCATCCTTGTCATGCCATGTCCACCATCCAATAGGGTCAGTTTGAGCTAATGTAGTCCTATATGTTCTCACCTCTAGTTTACTAAATGTTGGACCCCAAAGATTGATAAAGGCTAGTGACTACATTCGAAATAAATTTCCCTTCTCATCACTAACATCTTTCGAAGAGCCTTCATGAACCCTTCTTTCAACTTTCCATTATCAAGAGGCACTCTCCCAAGCCTTAGTACATACCATTTGAAATTTAAAGCATAGGCTGCCATATGAAGTAGAGTGTTCATAGTGTTCCATTATCGCATCACAATGGACCTGGTATGCTCCAAATATAATCCTAAATCTGAATCCCTACTATGAATTACTTGCTTTGTCTACCCAAATATGCTATCAAATGTCTCGTAAATCTCTCCAAGACTAGGACTAACAAAATTTCAACCTGCAGCCCAAAATGATATGAAACAAAGGTGTTGTATGTCATGTAGGTCACCTACATCTTCCAAAACTATTTACTTTTTGCCTTGCAGCCAACGAGCAACATTGAGAACCAAAAACACCTCCAATTTTAAGATTATTACGAGTAACTAAAAATTAAAAAATTAAATTGACACATGTTATATTCTTTAAATTCATATTGCTCAAAGCGATATTTTTTGAGCTCATGCATTCTCTAAACTTTGACCTTACACTAGTTGATTTTTATCATGTCTACAAACCAAGTAAAATGCTTACCACAAAAAATGATTATTATGTCTCCATCTACCTCTATCACCACCTATAGGTTTAACGTGATTCTAAGAGTTGGTACATAATCCTCTAATACCAAGCGAGATATGGCTATGGAGATAGCCACCCAAGATCTAGGAGCTTCAATGAAAGCACAAGAGAGACCCAGCATGAAAGAATAATTCTATTCTATCAAAGGATGCAAATATACAATATAATTACATGAATCCATGAATATGAGATTACAATGAAAAACCATTGGTTGTATATAGGCCAAGGTGAAACATGGGACAAGATAAGATTATGACGTGTCTAATCTTATGACTTGAGACAAAGTGAAAATGCCCTAAGAATACCCTAAATAAACTTAAATAATAAGGTGTGAAAAGGACCCAAGAGGGAACCGGTTAGGTAATATACCCCGTTCACACCAACACCCCCCTTAAGTGCAACTTAGAGAGAATGTGAAAAGATGCAAAGATAGGTCCCGACAACAAGGCTTGATGAAGTTCCCGCGTACAAAACAATCTCTAACAAATGAAGAAAAGGAGAAAAACCCCTAGGAAAAAACCTTTCTCCATAAGAGAGAAAACACAAAATGCTCTCCAAAATATGAGAAGGATAAAACCCCATGTGAGGAAAACACCCCCATAAGAGAGAAGAAGAAAGACCATGCAACCCTCCCTCTCAATGAATAATCTCCTGCATTGATGGTAGATGCTTGACAATGAATGCTAAAGATGATCCAAAACTACTAAACAACATTTCTCCCCTTAGAAAGGAACAAAGCCAAGGATGTATGCAGGAAGCCTTCTCATTCCTAAAATGAATGAGGGAAGAAAACAAATAATATATGATGTCTCTATACTTTGCTCAAGTGTCGCCATATCGGTGCTAAGAGGTGCCACGATCAATTAGGAGTCCTAGGCCAAACTGAAGAAAGTGACAATCTAAAACCTAGTGGAAATGGATGTAGAACATGATCCGAGGATGAAGATGAATCCCCCAAATGCTGCTCAAAGATCTCCGAACCAATGCCAAACTATGACAAATGTATAGATGGAGAAAAAAGAAGAGGGTCTAAATGTGCCCTCATCACATTCCAAGAAGATGATGCAACTCCATAGGAGCTAACATCAAAGAGGAAATGAATGTCCTCAATGGTGTCCTCCAAGTCTACAAAATGGGACTCACAAAACAAACTTGATGTGTCTGTCAAGTACTCATCCCAAGTAGCTGTATCTGGAAGACGATGATATTACTGCACTAAATCACTAGAAGCCCCATCTAAGCAACATTGAACTTTGAAGAAGCAACAAGAGATAGAGATGAGATCTCAATGCAGGTCCTCTGACTAAACTACTCATCCCTAGATGATGTGTCCACACAAGATGCCTAAGTGTGAATATCAAATGTATATGCCAATGCTGGAGTGGTAGAATCCTCAACCTCGAGAAGTTGAGTCATAGATAAAGAAGATGAACCCTCTAAATCTATATTAGGAGTCATAGAAGCCAATGAATCAATTGGAGTCTCTAGAGGAGCAGTATTAGGAGAAGTCATTGTCATCACGACATTCACAACTTTCCCAACGATCAAGCACCATAGTTGTATTATGATTATATGGCAGATTATCATAATATTCTAGAGGAACAAGACCGTCCATGGCAACATCTCTATACATCTCCCAAATTTTGATACAAAGAGCACGAGGGCACTCAATATCAATTGTGACAATGATTGTGTAGTAATCAACATTACAGCCAATAAATCCAAGGGCACGATCAATCTTTTCTTTCCATACAAGTTGTCGATATAGTGTACTTTGTTTGAAGGCAAGTCCATAGAGATAGGGCAAGAGATTGCGCCATCTAAAATGCTTCAAAATTCCATCTTGCTAGGACTTATAGTTCTCTCTTTCCAAGTCAATGACAGAAGGATGAGCTGAAATACCCATGAATAACAAAGATATTCTCCTCAAATTTTAGTCACACTAGACCAATCAAGAGACTCGATCCAACAAAAGCACAAGATTACCCCCCCAAATTCACTTAATCAGGGATCCTCCCAGCAATATATGATTTTGGCACTTTATAATTAGTGCAATTACAATTGGCACTTGCCAAATCAATTAAGTGGTCCTGATCTTAGTACAGTGCAGATGCCAAATTAGACCATAAAGTTGAAAGTACAATTTTGATACAAAATAGAATAAATATAATTGCACCAATGAGAAGTACAAAAAAATTATGCACTTTCAAAAAAAAATTACACCCAAAAATGTTGTCATATGAGCCCGAATGGAGCCCCAAAAGTTACCAAAACAAGAACTACTCTGCAACAACTGTAAAAATCTGCAATTTCTAGAAATTCCAAACACCAAAATCAAAAACTATTTGCACCACTATGAAGCTCTCAAAATTCTGCCTCAAATCAAAAAAAATTTGCTTGCAAAAAGGAGCCAATATGATTGAGAACGAACCCTACAAAATCTAAGTGCAAAAATCAAAATACAAACCATGATGGGAGAGCTGATTGGGGGAGAAAATGATGATGTCATGCTGACATCAGCAAACCCCAAGTAATGGAATATGCTCTTTCAACAAAATATTCTCTGCAAAGTCCAAAACTGCCATTGGTTTTGTGTGAAACTACTCCGAGGACCCAAGAACATTGTTTTGAAAGTCAAAACCACTTGTCATCCATGAAAGGTGGTTTTAGAGGGTTACAAAGCGGTTTTAGCAAAATATTCCATGAATGTGGCAATTAAGATTACCGCCACAATTCATATAGCAGCGAACAATTATCTACTAACAACAACTAGCTATGGCAGGTAATGCATGTTAGATTCTACGAGAACCGAGAACTGAGCCAGGATCTGATGTCGATCGTAGATCACATGCACTCCAGTCGACAGATGATCGAAGATCAAAATAGCAGAATGGAGAGAGAATCTGAAAAGAGAAAAAATAGAGACAATGCAAGAGAATTTGAGAATACTCTCAATACTCTCACAGAGCTTCCACCGAACTGATATTCGAACTAGTGAAAGGGAGAGTAGAGAGTTGTATATATAGAAAAAATAGGCCATATACATCCAAGAGGTGTAATAACTCCAACTACCCGAAACAGGTGGGAGGTTTTCCTTAGTAAATGACAAAACATGTGGCATAACCTCCTTGAGTGAAGACAGAAAGGAGGTGGCACATAAAGCCAAAAGAGTGTGAGAAACTCTAACTACCCTGTAACCTACTCAGGTAAAGACAGAATAGTGGTTATGAGAGGTGGCACAAAAAGCCAAAAGAGGATGTGTAACTCAACTACCCATGTGTGGGAGAGAGTTACACATGTAGCTGATGTATTTGGCCACGTGTTCTCATATTAACCACATATAATAAACCTAAGCAAGCTTAATAATGTGTAGGAAAAGAAATATCCCTACGGAAAATAAAAAACCTACACTAACACCCCCCTTAAGCATAGCTTAGGTGGGTGAAAAGATGTGGGTCCCGGCAAGTGAAGCCTGGTGAGGTACCCATGTACAAAGAAAAATCTCTCACAAACGGAGAAAAGGAGAAAACCTAGTGGGAAAAAACTCCTCCCCAAAAGAGAGAAAAGAAAACACCCCCCAAAGTAGAGAGAGTGAAGCAAACTTAGCAAAGGACTAAGAAGCCCCTCCAGAAGTAGACATTGGCCGCACCCCTAGCAAAGCTCGCAGATGAACTTGCTCTCAGTGAAAGGTTTGGTGAAGATGTCTGTGATCTGCTCCGATGTCTGAATGTACTTGAGATCGATGATGTTTCCATGAATCAGTGCCCGAATGTAGTGCATATGCATCTCAATGTGTTTGGTCCGCTGGTGATGGACTGGATTCCTTGAGATCTGTATTGCACTCTGATTATCACATGATGACTGTGGGTTTTCTAAATGAAATGCCAAACTCAGTGAGAATATTCTGAAGCCAGATGGCCTCAGTGGTGGCATTGACTACCCCTCGATACTCAGCCTCTGTAGATGAAAGAACAATTGCAGACTGCTTCTTGCTCGTCCAACAAACTAGACCAGAACCAAGTGAGAAGCAATACCCTGAGGTAGACTTGCGATCCTGAGAATCGCCTGCCCAATTTGAATCTGTGTATCCCACCAAATCAAATCCCACACCTGCTGCATAATGAATCCCATAGTTGTGAGTTCCCTGAACATAGTGGAGAATCTGCTAGCTACTTTCCAATGCAACTCATGTGGCTCTTGCATAAACCGAGAGACCATGCCCACGGCATATGAAATGTCAGGTCTCGTGTGAGTCAAGTAGATGAGACTCCCAACAAGCTGTCAGTATAAAGTGCCATCAACTAAGGGTGAAGAACACTTAGCCTCAAGTTTGACCCCGGACAGAAATGGAGTTGATGCAGGCTTACAGTCAGCCATGCAAAATCTGGAGAGCATGTCAAGTGCATACTTGGGTTTTGCCATGAAGATACCTGAAGAAGACTGAGTGATCTCAATCCCTAGGAAGTAGTGCAAAAGACCCAAGTCTGACATCAGAAATCGATCATGTAGAGCAATTTTCACTGCCTTAATGGTGGATGAGTGACTCCCAGTGATCAACAAGTCATTAACATAAAGAACCAGAAATGTCAAAGTATCATCTTGCTGCAAAATGTATATGTTCGGATCAGAATGGCATCGAGTGAACCCAACTGACAGAAGGAAGGAGTCCATCTTGGCATACCAGGCCCGAGGAGCCTGTTTGAGGCCATAGAGAGACTTCCAAAGTCGACAACCAATGAAGGATCCTGAACAAACCCTTGTGGCTGCTCCATGTAAATTTCCTCCTGAAGGTCACCATGAAGAAAAGCACTCTTCACATTCATTTGATGAAATACACAATCATAGCCAAGTCGGATGGAATTCATTTTGGCTACTGGCACAAAAGTCTCATAGTAGTCAATCCTGGGCACCTGAGAGAATCCTTTGGCGACCAAGCGAGCCTTATGCTTGTCAACTGACCCATCTACTGCAAATTTTGTCCGATAGATCCACTTGCATCGAACAAGTTTTCTTCCCTTAGGAAGAGGGACTAAATCCCACGTAAGATTCCATTCCAAGGAATTGATCTCTTCCTGCATTGCTGCATCCCACTCAAGGACACCAGAAGCTTCCCGAAAAGTCTGTGGATCAGAAGCTGAAGCAACGAAGAGATGTGGATCCTTCTAAAATTGTGACCTTGTTCTTCTTGTATCTGAAGGATCACCAACCCAATCACCTATTGACTGCAAAGGTTGACGAGCCCAAAGAGGCCCTGTGGCAGGAGAATCTGGAGGAGAATCATCAACCTCTGAATGATGACTGGGAGAAGAGATGGATCCTCATCATCACTATCGCCATCTGAAGTGGAGGAAGAAGACTCCTTATGTGGATCAAGAGGATTAAGATCCTCTGAAGAATTGTCATCATGTTGCAATGTCTCCAATGTAATTGTTGATGGAGAAGTGGTAGGAGAAGAACTGGAAGAGTCCTCAAAACGAACACTCCTCTCAATGAACAACTCATGAGTTGTAGGGTAGATAAGCCAGTAACCCTTGACACCGTCTGGGTATCCAACAAATATGCAAGGCTTGCTCTGCGGATCCATAGCCTTGCATTTCTCTGCTGGAATGTGGGTCATGTTGTGACCAAATCACACATCACCCCATCAGACTGGGGACCCCCTGTTTTGGCTAGGGTATCTCGAGGCAGTGAAGACGATAGGAAGGAGATGATCGTTTGGATGGTTTTGAATGCTTTATCACGTCAATCAGGTTGCTAGGGCCATTAGGAAGATGAACGCCTTTCAGAAGACTTTCCAGAGGGCACCAAGTGTAATCTGGCAGGTAAGTCCAATGGAGCGCCTTGTCTTAGAATGGTTGAATCTGGAAGTAGATTTTAGCGCCTATACTGAGGGGTAAGCTCCTTAATAGGGAATAGATATAAAGGTGCCCCTGGAGATGTTTGAAGTACTTTTTGCGCCTAGAAACAAGATATGATTACCTTGAGTGACTTTGGCGCCTTGGAGTGCCTCAATAAGTGACTTTGGCACCTTGGAGTGCCTCAATAAGTGACTTTAGCGCCTTGGAGAGTCCTCTGAGTGATCTGGCGCCTTTGTGGGGCTAGGAGCGCCCTGAGGATGGAAGAGCTCCTTGGTGACTTAGGAAATGCACCCTAGGAGGAATAGCGCCTTAGCAAAAGGTGAAGCAGAGTGGATAGAGGAGGTCATATTGGCGCCTAGGGTGAAAGTAGAGCTTGTCAGAAGATTTAGAGGTTCTACGCCTTGAGTTAGGACACCTTGATTGATGAAGTGCGCCTAGGGTGTTATGAGCGCCTAGCACCTTGGTGAATATGCGCCTCATGATGATATGCGCCCTGTGGTGAAGTAGGGTTTTTGAGCGCCTTCATTTAGAGCACCTTGGAAGGAGAGAACAAAATAAGCGAATTGGCGCCTTAGGCCTTAAAGTGCGCCCTAGCCTAGAAGTGCGCCTAGAATGGGATGAAGCCTACAGAGATAGTGGTGAAAATGCGCCTAGATCTTGTCAAAGAGTTGAAACATATGCGCCTTATAGTAAGATGTGCGCCCAGTGTTGAAGTGAGCGCCCTTTTCCAAAGGCTGATGCGCCTCTTGAAAGATGGATTAGCGCCCTGAACATGTCAATACACCTTTGCACCTAGATTGTAAGTGTTGAAATGGCACCTAAAATTAAAGTGCGCCTTGAGGCGCCTAAAGGAACCAAGGCCATCAGAAAATGCGCCTAGGAAGAGGAGTAAGTGCCTTCACAAGGAGTTTGTATGTTTTAGCGCCTCAGATACATCCTAGCGCCTTAGGAATATTTGTGCCTTAGAGGAGTTTGAGCGCCTAAAAGGTAGATGTGCGCCTTAGTGAGACAAAGAGTTTTAGCGCCCTTTGATGGAAGTTGATTAAACGCCTTAGGAGAAACAATGAAGGAAGTCAGAATGAGCGCCTAGACAAGAGGTTCTACGCCCTGAGTTGGGATAAAGCGCCTAAGTAACCTTAAAGTTGCAGAGGAAACACCTTTCTAAAAGGTCATATCAAATCCAACATGTTGATACTCTTCATTACTGACATCACGATTGATTACATTAAGTTCAAGGTATCTATCTATTCAAGCTTTCCGAGGAACATCTTGCAAGTGCACTACATCTTCGTCCTATCATCAAGTAAGGTACTTCTTCCAAGCTTCGAGTCAAGATCTCTCAGTTTTCAAGCTTCAAAGTCTACTTCCAAAGAAGGTGTTATTGTCTACATTGCAAACGGGGCTACTCCAAAGATCATCATGAAGGGCATTCATCCATTGTTTCGTTCAACCTTCAAGGCCTAAAGACATCATAACACCATCATATCATATCATGGCAACATTGTATCCTTCTTGTTACTCAAAGGAGATTCGAGAGAAGAGTTTCATGAGGTTTAGCGCCTTGAGGACAGGAAGAGGACTTAGGCGCTCATTTATGCTAAAATCTTCCCTTTTGGCGCCCAAGGCATGGTCTTAAATTTTAAAAAAATTAAAAATAAAAAAAAACTCAAAAGAGGCCGACCTAGTTAGCCAGCCGACTTCATTTAATAAAGAAGAGAATGCCTATTTAAGGTGAGCGCCCATCTTCTTTTTTCTCATTCATTTTCAATTTGCAAGTTGGGAGCAGCGAATTTCCTTGTAGGAGGGAGCAGATTTTACCTTTAAGGCAGCGAATTTCCTTGAGAAAAACAGCAATTCATTTTAAGAGCAGAAATTTGCAAGGAGAAGGTTCATTTTTATAGGCAGATCTGAGTTTGAAAAGGCTAAGTTGCTTCCCAAATTCTGCCATTTTTTGCATTAAATTCCAGAAAATAATATTTTCTAAGGCAGAAAATTGAGTAAGAGGTATGTTTGATCACTTTTACTTCATCAAATTTCCTTGTACTTGTTTAATTTTGCAAATTTGTATTCAGAAAATCAGATGATGCTTTAATGAAATGACTTAGGAAATCTCCTTGTACTTGAAAAATTGAATTAAAACATGATAACATGATAGTTGTGATGTAGAAGACTCATAAATCTACTCTTTCAATTTACTTATTCGAGTCTATTCTTGCAGATAGATGGGAATGACGGCCAAAGAAAGACAAGTACTTATCAAGATGGATTCTAAGTCCAGCATACCGGAGTCCAAGCTAGAAACGTAGTGGAAGGACGTCGGCGACACTAACATGGGACACGTCAACTTAGATGAAGTGAAAGACTTCTTGCTCGCGATCACTAGGAACGAAGATATCAAAGCCATCGCGAAGAGCGGGATTGTACAAGCGGCTTGCTTTCCACCGGCTCTGCCAAGCACCGAGCTCGTGTTGGAATGTGTTCAACACTACGACAAGGAGAAAAGACAAATCATAGCCAAGGATGGAACTGTTCTTGCTTACCTGCAGAGGGAGGCTATCCAAGAGATCTTCAACATCCCGAAGGCGAAAGGAGTTTTCATATGCCCTACAACAGCTCAGAAAACATTCGAAGGCAACTCAAAGGTCTACATGCAAGAGATCGGGAAGAAGTGGATGAATGATTCGTCTATGAAGATATACAATTCAAAAGATCCCAAGTATCACAAAGCTGATTTCAAGCAGGAGATAAGTTACTTGATCATGTTCCTGAATCGGGTAACAGGTAGGCCACAATCATCTACTTTCGAAGGATGGATGTATACTTATTTTGATCACATGTTTACAAAAAACAAGATGATTGATTGGGCTGGCCTTATAAGCCACTGCCTAGATGAACAGTTGGAAAACTTTGATGAGACGAAGTCTTTCTTCATGACTTCATACCTTGTATATATCTTGGCGAGAAATGTAGTTTATAAAGGGCTGACAGCTAAAGGGCAGGTTGGAACAAAGCCAGGACAAATTCTCTCCTATCAGTGTTATCCTCAGCTCCACCTGAAAAATATCAATCACTACAAGAGATTCAATGATGCCTTCGCTATGTTTATAGTGAGGAGGTTAAGAGGTGAGTTGCATCGGAGACTAACAGGTGCTGCCAAGAACTTCATCAAACAGTATGGAAGGTATTATATCCAGTATGATAAGTTCACTTACATCAGGATTCAAGGATTCACATCATTCCCATATAGGCTGCCTAGATATCCTTCAAACAGGATGGTATTGTTAGAGGTTTCCAGACAGTTGATTGAGTTTCATAAGATGCAAAAAGCAAGGAAGAAAGCAGGAGTTCAGTTTCCCCTTCAGCTAGGAAGATACTATTCTTGTCCATCATTAAAGGCAGCTGAGCATTCAGAAGTTGAGCTTCAGGCTTATCATCTGCATCCTCATGATTCGAGGAGAGAAAACTTTGATCCACATGGAGCTATCAAACAGTCTTACTCTTCTTATAGGCATAAAGAGCAACTAGAAGATCACTGGGCTGATGCTATAGATGATGACGACATCCGGATGCAGAAGTGTTCAAGATTAAAATGGGACTTGATAAGAGCCACAAAGGTACTTAGAATTCCTGATCAGATAGAAGGTGATAGAACTCTTCTTGGAGATGAATATGATAAAATTCGCAATTTGCCTTATGAAGTCAACTGGTCAGACAGAGAGAAGGTCGATGATGAAGGATTGATAAGACCTGTTATTGCTATCACTGAAGAGCAAATAAACATACAAGTACAAGCCCTGCTGGATGAAGGTAAGAAACTCACTTATATTAAGATGGGAGAAGTGGATCAGCAAGAACAACATAAGGCACTTAGTAAGGATTCACGGAGCAGAGGAAGTGAGAAAGATTCAGGACAGGGAAAGAAAAGGAAACAGCTTGAGATCGTTCAAGGGGAATCCAGTAGAAAGAAGAAAAGGATAAGCATTGAGACTGCTTCTTCTAGACAGTTGGGTGATATTCCACCAGATCCAGACTTGGTGATTCCTATTGAGAATGTAGTTCCAGAAGCTCCGATGGAAGAAGTACCTTCTAGCCCACATGACACTGAAATCATTGATGAAGCTAACACTGAGGAGAAGGATGATGCTGAAGAGGAATCACTGCCTGCACAAGGAAGACAATTACAGTGGCAGCAAGATCTTTCATCACTTCCAGAATGGCTACAAGAAAGAATTAAAGAGAACTATGAACTTGAAAGTTGTCCTCCTCTTCCAGTAGATGAGTTACTCTTGGATATGTCGAAGGAGAAACCGAAGAAGGCCAATATCCTTTCCAAGATCACTAAGGATGAAACAGGAGTAAGAAAAGTACATGTAGCAGTTCCTAGGCTTGAGAAGAACATAGAAGATGTAACCCCTGATGATTATGACATCAATACAATCAATCTGGGTCCTTTGACTGGAATGCAAGTTGAAGAAGAACTTCAGGATTCGATTGATAATGCTCGAGCTATCATAAGGCAAGAAACAGAAGGCAGAATCAAGGCTGAGCAAAGATGTCGTGCCTTGGAGCAGTACATTCAGCATTTAGCACGTCCTATTCATTCGCAGGAAAGGGTTGCTGCACCTCCATCTCTCCTTCCTCCTGAAACAGTTGGACACTTGGAAGAGTTGAAGTCTTCATCTCACAGATTGAAGGATTGGATGAAAAGATCTAAGGAGACTACATTCAGGTATCTGGGAGATATTATGCAAGTAAATGATAAAATTATTAGCCTAAAGGACAGGGTACTTGCATTAATGACAGCCTGTGTTGAATTCAAAGACTTCAAGGATCAACATCTACCACACCTAAAGAGCTTGATGGAAACCTCAGTGGATGATTTGTTACATGCTGAAGTTATTGAAGAAGGTAGAATATACAACTTTTCCTCATGGTATTTCAGTCTTCGCATCAAAGGACAATTGCTGGATAAGATTGAACTAGATATGTCAAGAATTAGAAGTGTGCTTCAGAGGATTCAGGATGGAATACATGCTTCTTTGATGGAGATTTGCAATCCTTTTGGGGAGATGACCTTTGAGAATATGAAAGAGCAAGTTCAAGTTTTCTATTTTCAGGAAAATGATATTACAGATGACTGACTTGATAGTATATTCTCACTTGCTGTCCACCTTGGCGACAACAAAGCAAGAATAACTGATTGGGAAAGGACACTTGGCCTTTATTCAGTTGATGTGCTTGAAGCTGAAGGAACCATTCAAAATTCGCCAAGTGTACCTATAGAAGAAGTCAAGCAAATAGTGTCCAAGTTCATTGAATGCCAAACTTCTAGTGATGGATATTCACATGGGGATTCTTCATGAAATAATGATATATCATTTTTATCTTCTTGCGAGGCGTGCTTTTGTTCCTTTCTTTATGGCCTCCGTCATTTAATAAAGATAGCATCTTTTATTTAATATAGACAGTCTCCTGTATTTAATAAAGTTGACCTCTTTCATTTAATAAAGAGAAGTTTGTTATAACTACTTGTGATGTGGCTTGATCTGGTCCGCTGACTTCGCCGATCGATCTTGACCCTTCTTTCTTTTGAGGTCTATAAAAGAGCTCTTGTTGCTCTCATTTGTACGATTGGAAATTCTGAAATTGTTGCAAGAGCTCTCTGAGATAATAAAAGATTCATTGCCTTGGTGATTCTATTTGTGTTTCCGAGTGTTGCATGGTTTCAATTTTCAAGCGAATATTAGATTAGACTAAGTTTCTCTTTAAGTTTATGTTAGTTGATGAAAGGTTTCTTTATTGCTTTTTGGTGAAATCTATAAGTTCATACCATTTCCAGTTTGCGGCTCGTAGATTGCAGTGCATGGTTAGCCTGAACAATTGAACATCAATTTGATCTTTATGCTTGTTGAGTCGTTCATGAGCATAACTGATTTAAACATCTGGTATACCCCAGAAGATTGCACCTATCTTGCGTAGCTGTTTGTTTTGGCGAAGCAAGATTTGGTTGGATTTCACCTAAGTAGTAAATTTCCTTGCATCTAGGATTAGTTTAGTGTTTCTGAACCTTATATCTTTTGCCTTTTGTTTATCTATTCAGTTAGAATCAGGATCAAGAACATCCACTGTTAAATCATACGCTATTAATTGCAGTACTTAGATACTCCAGTGTCCACTCCCGTAGTCCTTGAAGCAATAAGTCAACTTGAACAATTGCGTAAGTCCCTTTGCAGGTTAACAGCAAAATCATACTTAGTCGCTGAGCATTCTCTTTTCAAAATCATCCGAAGGAACCTTGGAGTCATCTCGTTTGATCACCTAGTTCAGCATTCGAGAGACTTTGCTCAAGAGGGAGTCAGATACTTAGTATCTCACTCTAATTGTTGAGTTGTCAAAAAACAAACATCAACAGGTCCATGCAGGAGAACCAAACACTCGAAAGTGCTTAACTGTGGGTTTCCGACTAGTCCAAGCTTGGAAAGGAGTTACCCCCTTCACAGCTTTGTGAGGAACGCGGTTCTGGATGTAACACGCACAGTTGATGGCCTTCGCCCAGTACTGAGATGCCATAGACCTGGAGTGAATCATACAATTGGCCATCTCTTTCAAGGACCTATTCTTGCGTTCTGTGACACTATTCTGTTGTGGACTGTAGGGAACTGTTTGCTGAAGATCAATGCCCTTAGAGGCACAAAACTGCTCAAACCTATGGTTGACATATTCTCCCCCATTATCTGTACGTAGAACCTTGATGGCCTTCCCAGACTGTTTCTCTGCAAAAGCTTTGAAGTCCAGAAAAGATTCAAAGACCTCACACTTCTATTTGAGAAAATATACCCAAGTATATCTAGAAAGATCATCAATGAATGTCAGAACATGTCGAGCCCTACTAAAAGATGGGTGTGGAAATGGTCTAGCCAAGTCATTGTGTACCAACTCCAGAAGTTGTGTGGCCCTTCAAGCTTTGCCTTTGTCATACTTCTCCTCAAGATGCTTACCAAGAATGCATCCCTAGCAAACTCCATCAGAAAATCGAATTGAAGGCAACCCTGAAACCATGTCCTGTAGACTGAGCTGCTGCAAGTAATGGTAATTCAAGTGTCCAAACCGTTGATGCCACAAATGACTCGCCTCATCTAAATGAGTGAGTAAAACGGTCAAAGGAGAGTCAAGAACAAAGTGAGAAAACTGATAAAATTTGGACTGATGATCTACTTTTCCCACAGCAACTATAGACCCATCAGGCAACTCACTGATTACCACATTATCTGGTGTGAACTCAACCCGCTTGCCAAAGCCAATGTCAGTGATCTGATACACAGATAAGAGATTAGTTGACAAAGATGGAACGCAGAGAACATCCTAAAATGTTCCTTCACCCACGTCAACAGACCCTCTCCCATGCACTTCAACAAGAGTGTCATCACCCATAAGTATGGCAGGCATAGAACATGGCTCTAAGGAGGCAAACCTATCTTGTGAAGAAGCCATGTGGTGCGAAGCACCCGAGTCGATGATCTAGGTATCAGGTTGTGAAGCAACTGCAACTAGGGCCTTGCCCTTTCTTTTCCCCTTACTCTTTTATGTGTCCTTAGAAGAACCTTCTGATGAACTCTGTTTGACAGAATCAGGCACCTTAATGTTGTTCTTTTCAAGAAGATGTGACAAGTGATCAATCTACTTTAAACAATTGTGCTCATCATGTCCTGGTCTTTTACAGTAAGAACACTTGACATTCTCCTTCTTAGGTTGATCACCTTTTGATGAAGAGGTCTAATTAGCTGCATTTGGAGCAGCAAGTTTCTGATCTTTCTTCTTCTCTCCTTGGTTCTTTTGTTTGTTTTCCTGTTTGCTAGACCCCTTCGGTTCTTTTGTGCCTTGATTTGCAGCCAAAGCATGTGACTTCGAGGGTTTAATTGTACCCATGTGAACCAGTTTATCTTGCTCCTGGGTGATCAAAATAGCATAATGGAGAGAGAATCTTGGCATACCAAGCCCGAGGAGCCTATTTGAGGCCACAGAGAGACTTCCGAAGTCGACAAACCAATGAAGGATCCTAAACGAACCCCTGTGGCTGCTCTATGTAAATTTCCTCCTGAAGGTCACCATGAAGAAAAGCACTCTTCACATCCATTTGACGAACTTCCCAATGATGGGCTGCAGCTATAGCAAGTACAAGTCGGATGGAATTCATTTTGGCTACTGGCGCAAAAGTCTTAGAGTAGTCAATCCCGGGCACCTGGGAGAATCCTTTGGCGACCAAGCGAGCCGTATGCTTATCAACTGACCCATCTACTGCAAATTTTGTCCGATAGATACACTTGCATCAAACAAGTTTTCTTCCCTTAGGAAGAGGGACTAAATCCCACGTAAGATTCCTTTCCAAGGAATTGATCTCTTCCTGCATTGTTGCATCCCACTCAGGGACACCAGAAGCTTCCCGAAAAGTCTGTGGATTAGAAGCTGAAGCAACGAAGAGATGTGGATCCTTCTGAAATTGTGACCTTGTTCTTCTTGTATCTGAAGGATCACCGACCCAATCACCTGTTGACTGCAAAGTTTGACGAGCCCAAAGAGGCCCTGTGGCAGGAGAATCTGGAGGAGAATCATCAACCTTTGAATGATGACTAGGAGAAGAGTGGATCCTCATCATCACTATCGCCATCTGAAGTGGGGGAAGAAGACTCCTCATGTGGATCAGGAGGATTAAGATCCTCTGAAGAATTGTCATCATGCTGCAATGTCTCCAATGTAATTGTTGATGGAGAAGTGGTAGGAGAAGAACTGGAAGAGTCCTAAAAACGAACACTCCTCTCAATGAACAACTCATGAGTTGTAAGGTGGAGAACCCTGTAACCCTTTACACCGTCTGGGTATCCAACAAATATGCAAGGCTTGCTCTGTGGATCCATAGCCTTGCGTTTCTCTATTGGAATGTGGGCCCATGCAAGAGAACCAAACACTCGAAAGTGCTTAACTGTGGGTTTCCAACCAATCCAGGCTTGGAAAGGAGTTACCCCCTTCACAGCTTTGTGAGGAATGCGGTTCTGGATGTAACACGCACAGTTGATGGCCTCCGCCCAGTACTGAGATGCCATAGACTTGGAGTGAATCATACAATTGGCCATCTCTTTCAAGGACCTATTCTTGCGTTCTGTGACACCATTCTATTGTGGACTGTAGGGAACTATGTGCTGAAGATCAATGCCCTCAGAGGCACAAAATTGCTCAAACCTATGGTTGACATATTCTCCCCCATTATTTGTACGTAGAACCTTGATGGCCTTCCCAGACTGTTTCTCTGCAAAAGCTTTGAAGTCCAGAAAAGATTTAAAGACCTCATACTTCTGTTTGAGAAAATATACCCAAGTATATCTAGAAAGATCATCAATGAATGTCAGAACATATCGAGCCCTGCTGAAAGATGGGTGTGGAAATGGTCCAGCCAAGTCACTGTGTACCAACTCCAGAAGTTGTGTGGCCCTCCAAGCTTTGCCTTTGTCATACTTCTCAAGATGCTTACCAAGAATGCATCCCTAGCACACTCCATCAGAAAATCGAATTGAAGGCAACCCTGAAACAATGTCCTGTAGACTGAGCTGCTGCAAGTAACGGTAATTCAAGTGGCCAAACCGTTGATGCCACAAATGACTCGCTTCATCTGAATGAGTGAATAAAACGATCAAAGGAGAGTCAAGAACAAAGTGAGAAAACTGATACAATCTGGACTAATGATCTACTTTTCCCACAGCAACTGTAGACCCATCATGCAACTCACTGATTACCACATTATCTGGTATGAACTCAACCCGCTTGACAGAGCCAGTGTGAGTGATCTGATAGACAGATAAGAGATTAGTTGACAAAGATGGAACGCAGAGAACATCCTGAAATGTTCCTTCACCCACGTCAACAGACCCTCTCCCATGCACTTCAACAGGAGTGTCATCACCCATAAGTATGGCAGGAATAGAACATGGCTCTAAGGAGGCAAACCTATCTTGTGAAGAAGCCATGTGGTGCGAAGCACCCGAGTCAATGATCTAGGTATCAGTTTGTGAAGCAACTGCAACTAGGGCCTTGCCCTTTCCTTTCCCCTTACTCTTTTCTGTGTCCTTAGAAGAACCTTCCAATGAACTCTGTTTGACAGAATCAGGCACCTTGATGTTGTTCTTTTCAAGATGTGAGAGATGATCAATCTACTTTAAACACTTGTGCTCATCATGTCTTGGTCTTTTACAGTAAGAACACTTGACCTTCTCCTTCTTAGGTTGATCACCTTTTGATGAAGAGGTCTGATTAGCTGCATTTGGAGCAGCAGGTTTCTGATCGTTCTTCTTCTCTCTTTGGTTCTTTTGTTTGTTTTCCTGTTTGCCAGACCCCTTCGGTTCTTTTGTGCCTTGATTTGCAGCCAAAGCATGTGACTTCGAGGGTTTAATTGTACCCATGTGAACCAGTTTATCTTGCTCCTGGGTGAGTCCTGCAGCAAACTCATCTAGAGAAGGCATTTTGTAGTTCGTACTTAGGGCACTTTTTGTGGCATAAAAGGTAGAAACAAAGACAGAATAATTCGAACCAAGCTTAGAAAGAATGCTTAAGATCAGTTGTTTATCATCTTTCTTGATTCCACACTGTTCCAATTGCAATCTAACAGCTTTGAATTTTGTGAAGAAGTCATGTATGGTGTCAAAATTTGAAGGACTTAACCCTATGAGTTCGTTCTCCAATTGATGACCTCTTAACTTATCCTGCTTACCAAAGAGTTTTTCCAATGTGGTCCACACATCATTTGGTGTAGTGCAAGATTCAATGTGAAAAAGAAGGTCAGGAGAGACTGACATACACAGAGTACCAAAGGCTTCATCACATTTATTAAACCATTTTGTCTTTTCTGCAGCCTCTTGACGTTTTGTCTCAAGTCCCATTGTAACCCGATGATATCCATGTCCTTTCAGATATATTACCATCGTAGATTTCCATTCAAAATAATTATATGGAGTTAAAACTAGAACTGTAGATGCATCCATAAGAGCAGAAAAGAAGATTGCAAAGAAAAAGGAAAAGTGCAAAGAAAGAAGACACACGAGACACCCCCCTTTCCACTAGTCTCAAAAATCACCCCCCCAGATATTACAATGTTGGCACTTTATGATTAGTGCTTTTACAAGGCTTTTCTAGATTACAAGGCTTTTAAGGCTCTTAATAACCAAAATTACAATATTTGATACAAGTTAATTTTCAAATAAAAATCTGAAAAAAAATAACCTTGTAGCTGTTTTTTTACTCTTCAATATCTCTCCAACACTTTTTTGTTTTTGCAAAATGGATTACAAAAGTGAAAGATATGACTTATTGAAGATAAAAAAATGCAACAGATTCAACCTGCAATATCTGATTGAAAAAGGCAGAAATTTTTACTCAAACCTTCGTGGATGGAAAGTTCTCGATTCCAACTTTCCGTCAAGTACTCGTTTGCAAAAATCTGACACCCAAGGCAAAAGTTATGCAATTTTGAAAAAAGTGCAAATGAAAAACGACTCACGCCATTTTCTGATTTGATTTCTGCAAAATTTATCAACTTTTTGCAAAATGTAACGACTACCCAGATGGTTTTTCAATGCTGGGAATAAAACCCAGAAATCTTTTTTCTTGAAAACGAGTGGAAGCTGAATTTCTGAAACAAAAATGAAAACGGCTCTAGTAAAAAGATTTCAAATTTTTACTCTAAATTATTACTGTGTCCTCCAATATCTGATTTTGGTGAAATAAAAGCCAATCTTGACTTTTCTCAGACCTTCTGGACACTCTGGAAAGGCTGATAATACCTCCAATATTACCAGAATTTTGCAATCACCCAGATCTCACAGGAACAGAATATGCAAAATAGAGTATAAAGATGCTTATTTTCCCTTCAACTATTCTGATTCTCCAGATCATCTGAGGATGCGAGAGAAGAGCATACTGGATTTTTGAGAAAATATTAGCAATCTAATAGTCTCAAATCTCTCAAATATCAAGATTACAAAAATGAACTAAACCAAACAAACAGGCTCTGATACCATGTTAGATTCTGCAAGAACCGAGAATCGAGCCAGGATCTGATGTCAGTCGTAGATCACATGCACTCCAATCGACAGATGATCGAAGATCAAAATAGCAAAATGGAGAGAGAATCTGAAAAGAGAAAAAATAAAGACAATGCAAAAGAATTTGAGAATACTCTCCAATACTCTCACAGAGCTTTCACCGAACTGATATTCGAACTAGTGAAAGGGAGAGTAGAGAGCTGTATATATAGCAAAAATAGGCCATATACATCCAAGAGGTGTAATAACTCCAACTACCCGAAATAGGCGAGAAGTTTTACCTACTTGGTAAATGACAAAACATGTGGCATAACCTCCTCAAGTGAAGACAAAAAGGAGGTGGCACATAAAGCCAAAAGAGTGTGAGAACTCTAACTACCCCGTAACCTACTCAGGTAAAGACAGAATAGTGGTTATGAGAGGTGGCACAAAAAGCCAAAAGAGGATGTGTAACTCAACTACCCATGTGTGGGAGAGAGTTACACATGTAGCTGATGTATTTCGCCACGTGTCCTCATATTAACCACATACTAGACTTAAGCAAGCTTAATAATGTGTAGGAAAAAGAAATATCCCTAAGGAAAATAAAAAACCTACACTAACAATGCACCACATGGCACTTTCTGTGCAGGGCTCATACCCTGTCAATAGTATCTGATAGAGCAAGCATGCGCAGTACCTTGCGGAGTATAGAGAGGTCTGCAAACCAATAAAAAAATTTATTTTGAAAATTCTGAAAAAATTAAAATAAAAAAAATAGAATATACCCATATGATGTAGACCTACAGCAGGTTCACCTGTGCAGTCAAGATCCCCAAGATACCATAGAATATTCCTCAATCAATACGGCCGGAAATTTTTTGAGGGCTTCAAATCAAGTGCTCCAAATTTAATGAAATGACAATCAATCTATAGGTTCTTGGGCCTTCTAGACACAATGGCAAAGTCATATTTAACCCAAAATGATCCAAAGATCAAGTACCCATTGGATCTAGCTAGCACCTCCCAACTTCAAACCCTTGTAAATCTAGTCTCGAATGTCCAATTTGGACAAAATAAAAGACTAAACTTTCTTTAACACCATAAAATCAATGATTAGCTCAGATTTACTCCAGGAATCTTCTAAAGCAACCTGCAATACAATGCCACAAAGAATAAACCCTCCCAAATCTGGTATTTCTATCAAGTTTTTATGATTCTCCAAGTCATCATCTAATCCAAAAGAAGAAGCATGCTCAACTTTTCAAGAGCAACCAAGATTTGCAACCTAGATCTCTTAAAAGACTAGCATAAAGCAATCTTACAATCTTTGATACCATGTAAGAGTTGGTATAGAATCCTCTAATACCAAGCAAGATTTGGCTATGGAGATAGCCACCCAAGATCTAGAAGCTTCAACGAAAGCGCAAGAGATACCCAGCATGAAAGAATAATTCTATTCTATCAAAGGATGCAAATATACAATATGATTACATGAACCGATGAATATGAGATTACAATGAGAAACCTTTGGTTATATAGGCCAAGGTGAAACATATGACAACATAAGATTATGACATGTATCTTAATCTTATGACTTGAGACAAAGTGAAAATGCCCCAAGAATGCCCTAAGTAAACTTAAGTAATAAGGTGTGAAAAGGACCCAAGAGGAAAACCGGTTAGGTAATATACCTCGTTCAAACCAACAACATGCATATATGGTATAAGCGTTATCATCATTCTAAATGCTTCCTTCACCTCACGTGCCTATACTTCAACATGACTAGTTTATCATGAAATTGTATCTCTATATATGCTGTAAACAGTAATATCATCATATCCAATTCTGTAAATAGACAATTCTAGAGAGATAAACTATCTGTTCACCGAAAATGGCTAACACGCTTACACATCATTCCATGTGTTATATCATTTTTGTAGTTTTACATATAATGCTTAACAATGTGCATGTCAGTCACACATTTACATATAAGGTTGTCATATTGCCCATAAAGATACAAAGCTATAAATACTGGTCTAGATTATTTTAATTAGATATTATTATAATACAACATTACCCTAGAAAACAACGTACAAGGAAGTATATTTTCAAGAAGCTTATTTTTTAGGTCATTGTTGAATAAAACATCAAATACAAATTCAAAATTCAAACAGTGAATCCCTTTATGCTTGGTAAATTCTAGATACAGATGTACTCACTGTGCATTTCTTCTTGTAGACCAGCTGTTCTTGTTGGTTGCTTTCTTTGGGTATTCAGTGCAAACACATAAAGCCTAGACTTGATTTCAGGTCGAATATTAGGAAAAATATCTTTCTGAGGTTCCCAGTAATTGGAATTCAACCAGTTAAGAGCCTGCAAACAAAGAAGGAAATTTCAGCACAAGTTTGACAATGGAAAACAGCTCTTCAATTACTCATGCAGATTCTAGGTACTAATTCTTCTAAGAACAGGACTTCCAAAGTCCTACTATATTAAAGTTTTAAACCATACAATTATCGCTCTCTTTTTAATAAATGAAATATTCATATGATATCACAATTACATTATTTACCACACTTCTAAATAAAAGAAACAAATGAACTTCCAACATCTCACCACTCAATTTAATGCAACACAATATAAAATTGACAACACCCCAATAATATTAAAAAGCAGTATGGCTCTACAGTTAGAAAATATACATCTTTTTACCTTTGAGCATTGACTAAGCAAAGGTTTTCACAGAGAACAAGGTCACAAGGATTCATTCCATCAACCCTGTTGGTTGCAGTTAGTCAGGACTCAGAATAATGCCCTCCCTAATTAACTGTACCATGATTCTAGTAACACTATATGACCAATAAGAAAATTGTTCTTGACATAAGCTGCAACTAGTTTTTCAGGATACACAGGTTGTTGTTATGAATACATTTATATGTGCTAGTATATTGATGAAACCTACTAATGGAGAGAACATAAACTCATATCAATATTGCAGCAAATAATAGAAATATGATTCGGTGGAATTGATATGCTAAGCACATTTTCCTAGTTTGATCCTTTGATGTGAATTCAAATATATATTAGGAAAATGAAAACATCTTTGTGCCACAAATATTCTTAAGGTAATTGAACCACTTAATTGTTAATTACCATATTAATCAGTATCTTGATCACATGTCTAAAACAAATTGTGACCTCTCACCTATTTAAATGTTATCTTTTTCACACTGGGGCATGTACCTAAAGTTCTGAGGACCTACCTAGATCTCCTGGCAATTTGGGGAGCAGGGATGGGTACAAAATGTCCCACAAACAGCCTTGATTTGTAATCATGTATTTCCCTATCTCAGATCACATCCCCACGATGGTTATTGTTTTTTAATTTCAATGTCTGCATAAAAGAACAAAATTGTTCTTTTCTAGTTCTTTGTTCTAAATTTTGTAAACATATACACTATTTTTTTATTGTCAGCCTTCATTGTCCCCTAAATCTGGGCGTAAAATTTGCCATTCTGAAAACTCATATTGCTGTTTCCTACCATCCCTGTCCTGAAACTCTATTTAACAAGAAAAAAATATTGCAGTGCCCCATAATACAGAGTTTCAATCATGTTTACATACATAAATTTGGACCGAAATTGTCCTTAAGTTTTCAAGTCTTCCATCATGTCATCAGTTTCATCTTCACTATGTTACCAGCTTTAAAGCTGCACCAAGCTCTGTATTCAAACAGGCTGTCATTGCCACTAAACATGGTAGAGGTGGCGTCCTCTCCCAGTAAGTCCCCTGGACACCCTTCCAGTGCTCCATCAATTACCATCACTTCTATAGAGGTAGAATCCTACTAATGTAGGCAACCATCTAAGTTAAGCCAACCAATCAATCTTTGGTAAAATATGCAAACACAAGTCTTCCATGCCTCAGTAAATTGCATGCCTGAATATTGCACTTACTGTTCTTTCTCAGTTATTATTATCTTCCTCAGCTCATCCACTGGAGTTTAGAATATTATTTCATGCTATTTTTAGTTATTGGTCAATGGTGTAACTGTTTGTAATTATTTAGTAAGATCGTGTTTACGATCTTCTGCAAGTTTCTATTTTAGAAACTTGCCTTTCTTGTATATTTGTAAATCTATTTATCTGAGCTTTTGCTCGTTGTTAATACAATCATATTTTACCAATTACTCAGCGTAATATGGTATCAGAGTTAGAACCTGGAAATTAAAAATTTGTCTTCTAAATTTTCGAAAGAAATTTTTTAAGTGTTTGAAGATCGATTTTTTTTTCTCCGAGTTCTTGGTCGCGAAATACCTCTAGCGAGTTCTGTATGCGTTTTTTTTAGAGACGTCGGCCACCAAGGTTTTCTGGTTTTGTTTCTTCGTGCCTTAAGATTTATGATCTTCGCACTCCGTTTGCGGTTCCTATAGGGTTCCTGTTCTTTCTGAGTGCCGTTTAGGGTTTCGTCTCCTTCTCTGTTCACGATTTCACCTCCCTCCGCTCACGTTTTTCAATCTCAGTCGCGGTTTTCTGCGTTTTGGAGGACGCGATTCTTCCAAAGTCGCGGTTTTCTGAGTTTTGGAGGACACGATTCTTCCAAAGTCGCGGTTTTCTGAGTTTTGGAGGATGCGATTCTTCTGTGCTTTATTCACTGGACGCAATTTCTTCCAAATCCCTTAGTTGCAGATTTCTACACGATTCTTTGAAAGGGTTTTCTGCATTTCGTCCAAGTATTTGGTGCCAGACCCTTTTCTGGACACCTGCAAATCGCGATTTTCTGCAAGGAGACATAAACCCTCTGTTTGAAGTCATTTTTTTCTGTGTTTCCATGGCCGCCTAGGGTTCTGCAAGTTTCGGCTAGGGTTTTGACCCTCATTTTTGTTAGGCGTACTTTACATAGTTTATTACTTTTGGCAAAATATGTTTTGTTAGTGGTTTCGGGCAGTATGTTTATGTTTTAGTTTCGGCGAGTAGTTACTCCCGATCGGTACAATGGTTGGCAACGGTTGGCAACCGTCGGCCAAAACTATATATGTACTTGTTACGCCATTGTATGGGCATGGAGTTTTTGGGGATTGTATTTGGACTTACTCTTCTGAGTTAATATATGCAGTTGATCTTTTGAGTACCAATTCTGGTTGTTATTCTTTCTAGTTATTATTCTCGTACAATGTAATTTATTTCAGTGCACTGTGATAATGCAAATATCCCTCTCGGTTACTCTGTCTGAAACCAATTAGACCACTTAGGCAGCAAACATTTTGGCGCCGTTGCCTAAGCGAATCCGGTGAACATCCAGACGGGAGAATGGCAGCATAATGGGGCAACCGGTCGATACCGACGAAGAAGTACGAGACAGAAAGCACGTAGAAGAAATAATACAAGAAATCCAAGAAGAACGCGAGGAAAGCGATAGAGAAGAGAATGAACCCAGAAGTCGGGAAGATGAAGTAACTCAGGAATTAGTCCAACTATGGTTATTATCAGTCGGACAATACATGCGAGACGAGTCTATCCGCAGAGAGGTTCCACAGGAGGTTATTTCAGAGAACCTGCGTGTTAATAGCGAAGTGGATAATCTTCTGGACCGCATTCCTCGACTTCTGGCAAGGAACTTGATAGCCTTCCAAGCTATTCGAGAAGAAAGAGAGAGGGAAGTACGACGACAACAAATTCTCAGAAGATATGAAGAACGTCTGAAACAAGAAGAGGAGGAACGGGACGGTGATCGCCATCGCACACCGTACAATTGAGAAAGGGTAAGCATAATTAATGCCCATACAACTGAATAAGGACAAGAATAAATTACCAGTGGGGCACGCAACACCAGAAGAAATAGTAAGAAGATCATTAAGACTAAAGGAACAAGAACGTAGAAAAAGATTGAAACAGATTGTTGAAAAAGAAAATGAACATGAAGAGGTAGATCAAGAAGGTGATGAACATAGTTTTAGAACGCCAATAACCAATAAAGGAAAAGAAAATAATCTGACAGAAGAACTAGAGAATAGTATACGTCGGATTGTGGCATTGTCCATTTCAGACGAAAGGCCGCGGAACAGAGGACCTGAGCCCGAGACCCCTGCCCAGAGGGAAAACCAAGGAGAGCCAGAGGTAACTCGAAGTGTAGAGGACGCCGGAACCAGAAGTGGGAAGGAACCGTACGTGGCCGACAGTGTCAGGGAGACACCAGAACGACACGGTAGAACCAGTCCAGTCGGGTCAAAAACACAAAGAGGGTACCTCGGGAAAAAGATGGTGACCCCACCGGCAAGTGAAAGGCAGAAGTTGCCGAAATTCATGGGGAACGGGTCAGAGGATCCTGTCCAACATTGTAAGACGTGTGAAACCATTTGGGTGGCAAACGGACAAGAGGACGAAGATTACTGGGTAAAAGCGTTTCCAACGACGCTAAGAGGTATTGCCATTGACTGGTACACAGAACTAGAGGCAGCACAAAAGACCTCATGGGATGAACTAAGGAAAGCCTTCGAGAACGAATTTAAACTTCTCAGAGACGACAATGAGATTGTCACTGAAATCTACAATACCAAACAAGGGAAGAATGAAAACGTAAGGGCATATAATAGAAGGCTCAAAGAGTTACTCGGGAAACTGGAAACACAGCCAGCCGATGGACTGAAGAAAAGATGGTTCATTGAAGGGCTAGTCTCGTCATTAAGAAAAAAAATGAAAGTGGTGCCCCCATTGTCGTACGCAGAAGCATACAATCAGGCAATGGACATAGAAAGCGAAAGCAAAACATCATCCCGAAGTAAAAGAAGAACTGAAGATGATGACAGTACGAGGGATGACAGCAGTGAGAACGAGTCGAAAACCATTCAGGCACTGAAGAGGGACATGATCCGCATGATGAAGGAAATGAAAACAGATAAAGAGACAACGAGAGAAGTTTGAGAGTTATGGTGCACAGAGTGCAATGGCGAAGGACACATAAAGGCAAATTGCCCGAGAAAATTATTTTGTGACATCTATCAGGTAATGGGACATTCAATCAAGGAATGTCCATTCAACTTGAAAGCAAGAAGTACCCAAGTGTTGTTCACCCAAGGAGAATCATCAACTCCGCCGACCACACCACCGAAACCTCAAAATAGTCCGAATGCATCTCCGGGAGGATACAGGAATAACAGAAGGTTTAACAATAACAGCCCCAGAAATAGATTGCAATACGACAACAAAGGACGACCGATGATACAGTGCCGACAGTGCAACGAGTGGGGACACTTTGCAAGAGAATGCCCCAACAACAACCAGAACATAATAAATGCACTATGCAAGTGGTGTGGGCCTGGCGATCACGAGGAAAAAGACTGTCCGAAGCAGAAAGGGGTGAACCTTATCAATCTCAAGGAAACTGAAGAAGAAGTCCTGGCTATCACCCGAGCACAGTGGAAAAAGGCCACTTATCCAGATCCCCGTACGGAAAAAGAAAGACTCCGAGAGGCGCGGAAGGAAGTGGAAGCTGCCATGAGAACCGAACGGAGGAACCCAGACAAAAAGGCAGTACAATCGGAATCGGACAAGAACATAACAAGTCAAGTACTGCAAACTACCGTACCAATTAAATTGGCAGACCTTCTCCAGAGCTTGCCTCAGTTAAAAGTAGCAATATCCAAGGTAATGGAGGACAACTCGCACGAAAACCAAAACCTCACGACGGAAGATGTTATAGTAGAACCACCGCCAACGGGAGAACAAGTACTCGATCCGAGGTTACTAGCGATTGATACGGGAAAGAAACCGGCTGTAGTACACATGGAAATCCTTGGACGGAATTTGACGAATACTATAGTCGACGGTGGATCCGGAGTAAACGTACTACCAGAAGCAACTTGGAAGAGCCTCGGGAAGCCTACTCTATGGCCACAAAACTTCCAGTTAGTGGGAGCCGACCAGCACGGGATCAAGGCGCTGGGAGTGCTAATGGCTCAAAAGGTAAGAATCGGTACCCAACAATTCTTGTTAAATTTTGTAGTCATAACAGCACAAAATGCATCATATGATGCATTACTCGGCCGAGGATGGCTAATAGCCGCCAAGGCCAACCACAACTGGAAGAAAAACACCCTGTCCATAGAAAATGGACGAAGGAAGTTCGTCATTGATTTGAAGACACAAACCGTCAGTGAAGAGTTGGCGTCAGATTCTGACTCGGATGGAGGGGACTTGACGGAAAGTAGGAAAGGGCCGATGGAGCCCGATGATGAAGGGGTGCTGAAATTACAGGAATGCTCAGAAAATGAGACAAATTCATTCAGTAGGCTATTCCATTGACAGATGGAAGACTACGAGTTTTTTCCGCCACAGTGCAATATGATTTCAATAAAAGAAATCGGTGAAAACTCGGGAACGACGAGTGAACAGAAAGACGACGGTGAAACAGTGAAACGAACAAGTGAGAAGGAGAAGGAAGTAACCCACATGTTCCCAGCGACGTACGGGGAATACAAGGAAGGGAATGCAGAAGTAGACAGTACGCCGGCACATCAGTTTGAACCGGAAAAGAAGATTATGTACGAGGAGCCGATAACAAAGAAAGTTAATCTCGGCGAGGAAAGTAACCCGAAAATAATTCTGGCCGGCGACGACTGGAATCCTGTACTCAAGGCAGTAGCATTCAGAATCTTCCTAGAGTACAAAGATGTATTTGCCTAGACCTATAAGGACCTGAAGGGGATACCACCAGAACTGTGCGTCCACAGAATTCCACTCATACCAGGAGCACGTCCAGTACGGAAAAGGCCATACCGCATGAATAAGAACTATGCGGCAAAAGTACAAGAGGAAATTGAAAAAATGCTTGAGGCAAGAATAATATTCGAGGTGGAAACGAGTGAGTGGGTGTCACCGATTGTGATATCACTTAAAAAGGAAGGGGGACAAATCAGGATTTGCGTAGATTTCAGATGCCTCAATGCGGTAACAATCAAAGACCCCTTCCCCATCCCATTCACAGACTCCATTTTGGAAGAAGTGGCCGGTCACGAAATATATTCCTTTATGGATGGATTTTCGGGATATAACCAGATTAGCATCGCCGAGGAAGACAAACTAAAAACAACATTTGTGATTGAAAATGGAGTATATGCATACAACCGGATGCCGTTCGGTCTGTGCAATGCACCAGCCACCTTTCAGAGGATTATCCTACACATATTTGATAAAATGTCGGTGGGAAACTTCAAGGCATTCCTCGATGACTGGTCAATTTACAGCGACCAACAGACACACCTTAAAGCCCTCACCGAATGCATGGAGCGTTGCAGAGCCGCAAGGTTGGCCTTAAACCCGAAGAAGTGTCGGTTCATGGTGTCCCAAGGGAAACTTCTGGGCCATATTGTATGCCAAGCAGGATTAAAAGCAAACCCGGACAAGATTCGAGTAATTGTAGAAATGGAGGCTCCAGAAGATGTCACCGGAGTAAAGTCCTTTCTCGGCCATGTCGGTTATTACCGGAGATTTATCAAAAATTTTGCTCAGGTATCACACCCACTGGACATGTTGACAAGGAAAGGGGTGCAGTTTGTCTGGTTGGAGGAACAACAGAAAGCTTTTGAAGAACTAAAGACAAGGCTCATCAGTGCACCTATCCTAGCCTATCCAAACTGGGACAAGGAATTCCATGTGCACGTAGACGCATCAAACTTTGCAATTGGTGCCACTCTTGCACAGGTCGGATCCCATGGGTTGGATCATCCAGTATACTTTGCCAGTCGGTTGCTCTCCAAAGCAGAACGGAACTACAGTACTACAGAAAGGGAGGCTCTGGGAATGGTGTACTCTGTACAGAAATTCAGGCATTACCTCTTGGCAACACCATTCACTTTTTATGTGGATCATCAAGCTCTAATGTATCTAGTCAACAAACCGATTATTCAAGGCAGAATCAGTAGGTGGTTGTTGCTTCTGCAAGAATTTACTTTCACCATTATTGTACGACCGGGAAAAAGCCATGTAATTGCCAACCAGCTCTCAAGGATCAAATCCGGAGAACCAGGAGATGGAGTCAATGAGGACTTTCCGGATGCACACCTATTCCACATTGCAGCCTTACCGCCATGGTACGAGAAAATTGGTGAGTACTTGTCCACTTCAACGTTTCCTCCAGAAATGTCTACAAGTGAACGACGGAAGATTGCACTGAAGAGTAAGACATTTCAACTGATAAACGGGCTGCTCTACAAAATGGGCCCCGATCAAATCCTCCGGAATGTGTGATGGAAGAAGAGATAAGGGGTGTATTGGCAGAAGCCCATGAGGGACTGGCAGGGGGACATATGGGTCCTGACGCCACGGCACGAAAAGTCCTACTCGCCGGCCTATGGTGGCCGACGTTACACACAGATGCCCGGGAATGGGTAATTCAATGTGACACTTGTCAGAGGGTAGGAAAACCCTTGAAGAGGGATTATATGCCACTCTGGCCATCACAACCTCAAGAACTTTTCGAAAGATGGGGGCTGGATTTTGTAGGACCCTTGAAGGTCAGCCAACTACACCGATGTCGGTACATAATAGTGGCTACAGAGTACTTAACGAAGTGGGCTGAAGCAAAGGCACTGGAGGATAATACTGCATTAAGCACGGCAAAGTTCCTATACGAACAGATTGTGACGAGATATGGAATTCCGATTCAATTGACGAGTGACCGTGGGGGACATTTCGTCAACCACGTCATCCGACTCATGACTACGGAATTCAAAATCCTGCACACCCTATCAAGTCCATTCTATCCAAGGGCGAATGGGCAGGCAGAGTCAACAAATAAGGTGCTCGTTTCGGTAATCCACAAGTCATGCGGAATCGAAGGATCGGACTGGGAAAAAAGGTTACCAGCGGTGTTATGGGCTTACCGAACCACTTATAAGGTAACGACTGGACACACACCTTTCCAGTTGATGTATGGGCAAGAAGCGATAGTACCAGCAGAGTACCTTGTCCCAAGTCTGAGAATTGCAGTGGAAAACAGACTAGGAGATACTGAGAGCTTGGAGGAAAGACTGTTTCAGTTGACTAAATTGGACGAGAAAAGAATTTTGGCTCAATGGTTGACGGAAATCATGCAGAAACGCCGGAAGTATTGGCACGACAAACACCTACGGAAAATGGAGTTCCGGCCCGGGCAGTTAGTCCTGAAATATAACGGCCGTAACGAAATCAAACCTGGGAAGTTCAAAATTCGGTGGTTAGGACCGTTCAGAATACGGGAATTGATGGACAATGGAGCTATAAAGTTAGATAATCTCGATGGAAGTCCAATCAACAAAGCAGTGAACGGGTCGAAACTGAAGATTTACAAAGAGAGAAAAAGAGAAACAATACAAATCAATATGCTGGGATTCGCATTAACAAACCACGGCGTGAAGGAGGAAAGAGGCAAACAACATGAGGAGACAGGAAACAAAGTTGACGGAATGGTATTTGCAAGTACTCAGTTTGAACCAGTCACGGGATTCTTTGCACCAAAGCCAGTGCGGATGGAAACCCGTGAGGGCCAAATCGACGAAAACTATGGTGGTAAATGGATCAATGAGAACTACCCCAAAGAAGAGGAAGAAGAAGAAGAGAACTGGAACAACTGGATAAAAGAATGCAACCAACTACGGGACAAATTTGAGTTTCTACTACCAAAGGAGGTCCGGGACCCGCCAAGAAAGAAGTACTTAGCAGAAGCAATGTTCATTGTGGAAAGATCACCCTACTGTGACGAAGTTTGGGAGTTGAGGAGGAAAAATTGGCCAGTCGAACTACCTCACATACAGCTTCCAAGGAGTCGGCTCTGGAAAGCGAAATATAGATGCAGGAACGTGAATGTAAAGATGAACGAAGACGGAAAAACATTCCAGTGGGTCCAGGAGCCAATGGGGTGGAATTTGACATGGGTAAGAGATCCATCAACGATCTTCGACCAGATATGGGAGTTAGAGGAAATTGATAAATGTTGCTCGAACGATTGTCTGAGACAGAAAGGCTACATAAACTGTATCTTCCGTCAGCTGACAGAAATCGAGATTTTGGAGAACTGGGAGGACAAATGGGAGCTGGCAAAGTTCGAGAAATCTGGAATCGACGAGTCAAGTAAGGGAAAAAGCAAAATAGAATAAAAAAATTAAAAAATTAAAAATTAATTTTTTTTTTTTTTAAAAAAAGTATAAGAGGCAGACCGTACGGCATTTCAACAAAACCGTACGGAAGAAACTGTACGATCAGCAAAGAAGGAGAAACGTACGGAAGAAGGCCGTACGATCAGCAAAGAAGGAGAACCGTACGGAAGAAGGCCGTACGATCAGCAAAGGGGGGAGAGCCATATGGAAGAAGGCCGTACGAACGGCAGAGGAGGAAGACCGTACGGAAAAATCGTACGAACAGTTAAGAAGACCGTACGAAAGGACAGAAGAAGTTGCCGTACGGAATTTTGAGAAGTTGCCGTATGTCGTACAAATTGAAGGAGAAGTTGCTGCCGTACGCCACACACAGCCCGTACGGTCCTGTCGTACATCTATCATGCCAGCCGTACCAAAGTGTTAATTGCCGGCCGTATGGAAGGGTTCATTGCTGTCCGTACGAAGAAAAATTGTCAGGAAAAGGGTCTGCCGTACGAATTTCTACCGTACCATTCTCTTCCATACGAATTTTGTTCTGTCTGGTCTCTCGGCTGTGGTGGCCGTACGGACTCTCCTGTATCGACAGTGCAAGTGGAAGGAAAGAAGAAATAACGGTCCCAAAGAAGTATAAAAGAACATAGAAATGTCAAACAGGGTTACTAGAGCACTGGACAGGGGAAAGCAACTTCAGAGATCAGGTCGGGCCGAAGATAAAAAGATGGCGGCCAAGGTAATCGTGGAAGAAAAACCAGCACAAACACCACAAATTGATGTGGGTTCATCAGCACAGAAGAAACAGTCAAAAGGGAAAGGGAAAGACAAGGAAAAAAATCACAGTGGATTCCTTGCAGTGGAAAAGTCTTACGGCAAGCGAGTGCAAACAGTGGTGGAACAGCCATGCTGACGATCATCCTCTCAAGAAGGCACTGCAGAAGGCACAAGTAGACAAGGTAATACAAATGCCCTATTTCAATTTCAGAGAGTTTGAGGCAATATTGAAGAACATGGTGGCGAATTACAATCCCCGAGCAAAACACACGATCATCAGGTTCATGAATGTATCGGTCAAAATTACATTCTCGCCACAGGACTTCGAGAGAGTGATGGGTGTACCGCGCCAAGGATTTACAGTCGGCAAACAGAAAATGACCGGAAGACACAAGGACAGCATTATGGCAAAGGTTTGCAGACCAGACCTGAATGAGAAAGAAAAGAATCAAATAAAGGTTGCAGGAAATAGAGGACTTCGCCAAGATCACTTGGCGAATGAGGAATGGCGGTGCATAATGGATGTCATCCGGGGGTGGCTGACGGGAGCGTCACGCTCGTCAGACATTCCATTTTGGATGTCAGATTATATGATTGGCCTTAGCCAGGGTGCAATGTACAATTGGGCAGCAGTTCTCTCCGACAAGATTCACGAGTTCATGAAAATGACTCACAAGTCATTCTACATGACTCAGCAGGCCATTGCGTTGTTCCTGGACGCCATCTGCACTCACGTCCCCTCTTTGGCGCGAGCTCCGTTTCAGCCAGATGCGCAGTACGACCCCACATGGCCGACCGTCTTCAGATGGACAAACCTAAAGGCTCCTGCACAAGGTGGGAAGGGAGAAGAGTCTCGGAGCAGCAAAAAGAGAAAGCAGCGGGAGTTACCTGAGACTTCGTCGGAAGCTTCGTATAGTGCACAAGGTGCCGAGGAGGATTGCATTGAGGCCTCATCAGCCTCAGCCACTCCTGGCAACCCTGCCAGCCCCAGTCTTATAGTACTAGTAGGGGAGAACAGATGGAATTTTTCACTGGCAAAGAAGCATGCACACTTACACTTGGACACACGCACTCAAGCAGAGATTCCAGTTCGGCCTAGTACCACACACGTCTCTTGGGGGCAGGTCATGAGGATGAAGGGAGATAACACCATACCAGTTCCTCTCCCATCAGGGCAGATTACTCCATTCGAGACTAGATCTCCAGAGAGCATAGCACATGCAGACAGCTCATTACAGGTAGATGCTTGGCTTCAGCTACTAGGCATGCCTTCAGAGTTGGCAGACATTCCTCCTCTAAGCCCCGCTCGATCTCTCTTACCGCCACCTACACTTGAAGGTGAGATGGTACAGTCCGAGGAGGAGAAAGCAGTTGATGTTGCCATCACGATTAGTGACTCGGAAGCCAAGGAGGAAGGCACAGCCACAGGCAGCTCCGAGGAGGAAGGCACGAGTAGGACAGATAGTGCTGATGATACAAAGGATACTTCTCGCTCGGTTGAGCCAGCTGGGTTGACAGTACATATGGGTGCGCCAGATGAGAGTGACCCACTCAGCACCATTCTCCGGTATGCACAGGATTTGGGGTCTATGGGAACCATCCTTCAGAGGGTATCTGATATTGCTGCTAGGGTCAACCCCCAATACTCTTCGCCAGTAATACGTGCAGAGGTACAAAGAATTGAACATTTTGTCAAGAATGCTGAGACGGAGTTTGTACGGGTATTTTGGAATAAGGGTTGGCCAGAAGTAATTACCGAGGAGATGCAGAGGGCATGGAAACCAGAGAGACCAGACTTGGGAGTGGGAGATGCAGACAGTGAGCTACTGGCAGCCCTTCATAGCATTGAGGACCAGTTCAGAGCTTTGTACTATGCTCGACAGGAGGATTTTCAAAAGACAGAACGGTGCAACAAACGGCTGGAGGAGGCTGCAACTATGAGTAAGCAGCTGAGGGAAAAAAATGATGAGCAACAGGTGCACTTCCAACGGCAGTTGGCACAGGAAGCCGAGCTCACACAGTCGGAGAGGAACAAGGCTGAGGCACTCAGAGTCGAACTAGAAACCACAAGGAAGGCGTTGGCCGAATCTCAGGCGACGCAGGAGAAAACCAAACAGCAGTTGGCCGAGGCTGTCCAGATGGTACGTCTCACCAGAGACAAGCATATCATTGCCTCAACACATCTAAAACAAAGGACTGAGGAGGTTTACAGACTTCGGCGGTTAGTTCAACCTCAGCAGGGGACTCCTGGATCAGCACGGACAGCATCCACACCTCTAGGGACGTCCACTGACCCTCCTACTTCCTAGTTCATTTGGGCTCTTGTTTGTAGTCGTCTGGAAGACGACAAGTTTTTTTTGGGGGGGATGATGTTAGGCGTACTTTACATAGTTTATTACTTTTGGCAAAATATGTTTTGTTAGTGGTTTCGGGCAGTATGTTTATGTTTTAGTTTCGGCGAGTAGTTACTCCTGATCGGTACAATGGTTGGCAACAGTTGGCAACCGTCGGCCAAAACTATATATGTACTTGTTACGCCATTGTATGGGCATGGAGTTTTTGGGGATTGTATTTGGACTTACTGTTCTGAGTTAATATATGCAGTTGATCTTTTGAGTACCAATTCTGGTTGTTATTCTTTCTGGTTATTATTCTCATACAATGTAATTTATTTCAGTGCACTGTGATAATGCAAATATCCCTCTTGGTTACTCTGTCTGAAACCAATTAGACCACTTAGGCAGCAAACAATTTTCAAGTTGAAATTTTTTTCGATTGCAGATTCCTTTTGGGTTTTTCGAGATCTTTTCTGGGTTGGCTCCAGATTTTTCCGGTTATCTCGAAGTCTGTGCCTCAATATTTGTGCCAGTAGTTTTGTCTTGAATTTTGTTCCTATACCTGCCTCAGTGCATTGAAATTTGTGCCTCAAGCCTCTTCTCAGTTCATCATTTTTTCGTGCATCAAAAAGCGTGCAAGATGGCGAGTTTGACCAACATCATGTTGGAAGGCAGTCAGCGATTTAATGGCAAAAACTATAATACCTGGAAGCAAAAATGATGACCATCTTTGAATATCGCTGCCTCGCTCAGATCATTCTAGGCAATACTACTCGTCCAGCAACAGCGGGTAAAGACCAGGATAAGTTTGACGAACAAACCCGTGAAGCAGTCATGCTTATTAAGCTGTCAGTCACAGATGATCAGCTACCTCAGATTCCGGCTGGAAAAACAGCAAAGGAGATTTGGGACCATCTGAAGGGTTTGCATGAAACCTCCGACAACAGCCGTGCGTTCTTGAAAAATATACTATTTTCTGTCATGATGGATGAGAAGACATCTTTGCAGACGCACCTAAACAAGATCCAGGAAATCAGAGATCAGCTAGAGGCTATTGGTCGAAAAATGGAGGAAGAGGACATGGTGGTGATCACTTTGAAAAGTCTACCTAAGTCCTATGAACATTTCATTGAAACTCTCAACATTACGTCTGCTAATGTTGATCTGAAGTTTCCAGAACTTTGTAATATCCTCTTACAGCAGGATCTCTGGAAACAACAGTTTGGTAGTAGTGCTTATTCGTCCTCTTCAGAGCAGGCTTTTGCAGCCAAGTTTCAGGCTCAGAATAAAGGCAAAGGTCAGCCTCCACAACAGAAAGGCTCAGGTCCACCTCAGGACAACACCAAGAAAAAGAACATTCAGTGTAATTATTGTCACAAATATGGTCACATCAAAAAGGATTGTCGTCAGCGTTTGGCTTCTGAACAAAAGAAGCAAGGAGAGTCTCAGCAGAAAGCAAATATTGCCGAGCACACTGCGCAGAAGGAATCTGCCTTTTACGCTTTTATGGCTAAAAGACCTGCAGATCACGTGAAGTCCTCTGCCTGGTACATTGATTCAGGTGCTTCGCTTCACTTCACTCATCGACGTGATTGGTTTACAAACTTTACTCCCTTCAGTCTGGTGGGAGGAATCTCATATTCCTCAATGTCTACTATGTTCCAGGCATGGAACTTAATCTTCTTTCTGTCAGTCAGATCATGCGGCACTCTCCTCAGTTGGATGTGGTTTTCAGTACACACAAATGTTCTATTGTTGATCGGGAGACTCGTAGCACTGCGGCTATTGGTATTGAGGATCATGGTCTATACAGACTTGTGGATACAGGTGATTCTCCAGAGTTAGCCATGGCAGCCCGAAATTCTTCCATCACCAGTCTTTGGCATCAGCGTTATGGGCACTTAAATGTGCACTATCTTTCTCAACTATCTCGGGCGGGCCTTGTAGCCGGTTTACCTGAGATTCAGACCCAGCATCATGGTGTTTGTGGAGCTTGTCAGGCTGGGAAGCAGCATCGGACACCGTTCCCGATTGGTGACTCATGGCGAGCCTCCAAGGTACTACAGTTGGTTCACGCTGATGTATGTGGACCAATGAATACACCTTCTGTTACTGGTTGCAGGTATTTCTTACTTTTTGTTGATGATTTCAGTCATAAAATGTGGGTGTACTTTCTCAGACAGAAATCAGATGTGTTTACTGTATTTCAGAAGTTTAAGGCCTTAGTAGAAAAAGAGTCTGGCTATTCCATAGTCACTCTTAGGTCAGATAATGGGGGGGGATTTTGTTCTAATGACTTCTCCAACTTCTGTGACATACACGGCATCAAACGCTAATTAACCACACCCTATACTCAGCAAAACAGTGTTGTAGAGCGGCGCAACCGCACAATCACTGAGATGGCCCGTTCCATGTTAGAACACAGGAGTGTTCCTAAGAAGTACTGGGCAGAAGCAATCTACACTGCAGTCTATCTCCATAATCGATCTCCGACTTATGCTGTTAAGGAGAAGACTCCTGAAGAAGCTTGGACTGGCCGCAAACCTCAGATCAGTCATTTGAAAATATTTGGCTCTTTAGCTTATGTATGGATTCCAGATGCCAAGCGCTCCAAGTTGGATTCCAAGAGTCAAAAGCTTATGTTCACAGGGTACAGTGACAACCATAAGGCTTACCGGTTGATTGATATTGATACTAACCGTCTTACCTTCAGCCGAGATGTTGTCTTTGATGAAGAACGAGGACCTTTTCTTTCTTCCTCATCTGTGCAGCACTTTGAGGATCAGCCTTTGCAGGCTGATGATTTGGGTGTTCATCTTCCGTTAGGTCCACCTGATGGGAGGGATGATGATGCAGATTCTGATTTTGATGATGCTCAACCCGAATTTCCTCCGGATGATGTTGATCTTCCACCTGTTGCACCTATTTCGGCTCCTCCTGTTACATCCGATGTTGGCACTTCTACTCTCCGGCCTAAATGGTGGGCTAAGACTATTGGAGATCTTCATGACGATGAGCTCATTGAGGGTAGATCATCCAGAAACAAGAGCAAACAACAGCCTACAATTAACTTTGCTCTCATGGCCAACATTCACAGTGTCTATGAGCCTCAGACACATTCAGAGGCTAAAAGAATTCCTGAGTGGGAAAAGGCTATGGAGTCTGAATACCAGAGTCTTCAGAAAAATCACACTTGGGTCCTTTCTGATCTTCCTCCAGGGAAGAAGCCCATTAGCTCCAAATGGGTGTACAAGGTGAAATACAAAGCTGACGGAACCCTTGATAAGTACAAAGCTCGTCTCGTTGCTAGGGGGTTCTCATAGAAGGAAGGCATTGACTATGAGGAGACTTTTGCTCCTACAGCCAAGATGAGTACAATTCGGCTTGTCCTTGCCTTAGCAGCCCAGTTTGGTTGGAAAGTCCATCAGATGGACGTTAAGAGTGCCTTCCTCAACAGTGAGTTGAAGGAAGAAGTCTACATGGCACAGCGTCCAGGGTTCAAGGTTGCTAGTCAAGAACATAAGGTGTGTAGATTGGTCAAAGCACTCTATGGCCTGAAACAGGCTCCTCGAGCTTGGTACATCAAGATTGATAAGTACCTCACAGATCATAGCTTTCAGAGGAGTCCATTTGACTCTAATTTGTATGTCAAACGCACTGGCAGTGATATTCTGATTCTTGTTGTCTATGTGGATGACCTGATCATTACTGGTAGCTCGGCACATTTGATCGCTGAGATCAAACAGGATTTGTGCAGCACATGTGACATGACAGATTTGGGACTCTTGCATTACTGTTTAGGTGTTGAGGTTTGGAAGACCGAGCGCAGTATCTTCATTTCCCAGTCCAAGTATGCTCGCAGTCTTCTGGATAAGTTCCGTATGCAGGATTGCAAACCTGCCTCCACACCCATGGAAAAAAGGCTTAAGTTGTCAGCCAAGTCAGACTCACCTGTAGTAGATGAATCATTGTTCAGGCAACTAGTGGGCAGCCTCATCTATCTCACTACCACTAGACCTAACCTCAGTTTTGCAATGAGCTACATTTCACGCTTCATGACAGCCCCCAAGGCTGATCATTGGGTAGCAGCGAAGCGTGTGCTGCGTTATGTGAAGGGCACTTCTAATTATGGACTTCTTTACTCAAGGAGCCACGATCCTAAACTCAGTGGTTTCACAGACTCAGATTGGGCAGGTTCAGTTGATGACAAGAAATCCACCTCTAGGTATGTGTTCAGTTTGGGATCCGGTGCAGTCACATGGACTAGTAAGAAGCAGCAGGCGGTGGCTCTCTCCTCGACAGAAGCAGAGTATCAGGAAGCAGTTAAGGCAGCTTGTGAGGCAGTTTGGCTTCGCCAGATGCTTGCTGATATGCAAATATCTCAAGCAAGTCCGACTCCCTTGTTCTGTGATAATCAGGGAGTTCTCAAACTTGCCAAAAATCCAGTCTTCCATGAAAGAACCAAGCATGTAGAAACTCATTGTCATTTCATCAGAAAGCTTGTTGAAGACGGATCAGTTCAGTTGCTGTATGTTCCGACGAAGGACCAGACAGTCGATATCCTCACCAAGTCCCTTGGTCCAGATAAGTTTGTAAAATTCAGGGGGTCTCTTGGTGTAGTTGATAGATTGACCATTAAAGGAGGGTATTAGAATATTATTTCATGCTATTTTTAGTTAATGGTCAATGGTGTAACTGTTTGTAATTATTTAGTAAGATCGTGTTTACGATCTTCTGCAAGTTTCTATTTAGAAACTTGCCTTTCTTGTATATTTGTAAATCTATTTATCTGAGCTTTTGCTCATCGTTAATACAATCATATTTTACCAATTACTCAGCGTAATATAGAGATCCTCCCTACTCAATTTTTTAGCAGCAAGATATTTCTTTTTGTGTCACTCTCTTGACAAAAATAAGCAACATTAACTTGAAAAAAGGTACTTATTGCACGCATTCTATCCACAATGAGATAAATATACACCTATCCTCTAAATGTGGGTGCAGTTTGGGCCCTTGTTCCATCTCAATCATCAACCTATCTTCTTAAATTCCCATATTTTTGAAATACATCTGGAGACATTATTTGCCCGACTAAAATGTATCATGAAACATCAAATGTCCCTTTACATGGCAGACCTTGAAAAAAAAAAATATTTAAATAGTTCCCTGAGATCATGTATGTTCTGAACAACATATCATAGTTTAGAGAATAACCCTTTAGGCAGATGATCAAAATCCTGCAACCACACTGTTGGGACCCAAAAGAATAAGATTTGCCTGGTCCCCGAACTGCATGCTCCAAATATTTAGGTGTTCAGTATTTCTCTGTCAAAGTCCTTGAACAGCCTTGTCAAAGGTGACGGCACCCTATAAATAATTTAATAATTGTATCTGTAAAGCCCTTCTGTTCTCCGTTGACATCATCACTTGTCTTAGCAGACTATGAAACCCCCCACACAGATATCTTCTATTGGTGTCTTTTATGCTTCTATTTCACTAGAAAATGAATCATCAGCTTTTATTTTGGTTCTGCTGTTGAAATAGTCAATGTAAGTGTAAGCTTCTGCCCTCCATCTTGTCATAAATCAAAAACACAATATATGCTCATTTACCTCTTCCTCCTTGCTATGATGGTAGTGAAAAGGTGCCTTGAAGAGAAGTTTTTATTATTGAGTCAGAGTAGTCTAACTTGCAAGAAACCAACACAAACCCAAAACAGCCCAACCAACATCACATTAGTGAACAGAAAACAAAATGTATTTCTGCAAATTCAATGACTATTTTTCACAATTGTATGCATAATATTTTATATTGCACCTCTTTTATTTAAGTTTACTTAGGCAAATAAGTTTTATCCTAGGTAGCTAATAAACATGTGTGCTTCCTTGATTGAAGTCAATCAGTTGCCAACACTGCCTTTCAAGGCCCGCCACTGCCTCTAGTTGTTAAGTTAGCACCTCCCTTTGTTTGGTTAACTCAACCCCTCTTGGACACTTGTCCCCATAACTCATGCATCCAAGAGGCTATATATGTGTGTGTATTTTCTTTTGAAAGAAGAATGAGGAATGATTAAGCCAACTTCTATTCACATGCAATTGTCAGTGTTTTAAACTTAAGCCATAATTTGCACAAAATATACAAAATTAAATAAAGAAGACAACTGATAATTGATATTTAAATGCCAAATGTTAAAGTTTAATCAAAATTATCTATATATGTTCAAAATATACTAATAGTCAGTGGTCAAACATGCAGCTACACATGGAAACTCATTACAAACCATTATATTGCTCTTCAATGAAATATCAACATTATCAATTGGTTCATTAGAACCACAATCGGTGCCAATGCAACTCCCACTAGTTGCACAATGCATGTCCACTGTAGCAGCCTCTTGCCCTCATCATCAATAAAGACTCAGGAAAATTATGCAGCAAAAACATCCAAGTCAAAATGCTTTGGTGCTACATCCCAATGTCTCATCATCCCCTTCTTGTACTCGACTTGCTTGTGTGAGTGAGGTGCAGAATGGAATGCACATACACCAACAACTCTCTGATGCAGGAGCATGGACTTCTCAGGGTCTTTTCATTGCATTTGTTTTCTTTTCGGGTCATTGTACCCAAGTTTTGGTGTGATAAGTTGTAAGTCATCTTTTGTTGTGCTTTAAGAAGCCGTGGGATGCTCATCATTGTGGTCATGTAGCCTTGGGGCTTGGAACAAAGTTTCCCGCCAAAATACACTTTTGAAAATTTGTTAAAACTAAAAAAAAATAGATCCTGCCTTTTCTAGCTATCTGATGCAAAGTTTACAAGGTGTCCCCAAGGTAGAAAGTTGAAGTGTGTATTTTGAAGCCTTTAGACCATCAAAACTAGGGACTTCATATCACTTCCACCGAAGTCCACAAGAAGAGGCAGTTAGGGATCCTTGGAGAGTTAGTTCCACGGGTCTTTGGATTTTTTTGGAACAGCTTTCTTCAAGCAAAAACCATCGGGAAAACACAGAAGGCAGAGCATTGGCAGATAATGAAGGTGCAGATAGTAAGAACAGGGCAGACGAAAGGGATGCAGAGGAAGACTGCAACACTGCAGTGATAGGGAACAGTGAGAACAACCATTGAAGGCTCGGGTTTGGGATGAGATCAGTCCCTCTACATTGTTTTGTAGCCTTCTCCAGGCTTTGTGAAAGGAGCGTTTGGCAGGGGAAAACCAAATCTTCCCATAATTCTGTAGGTCGAAAACCCTCCACGAGGGTATGAAGTGTAACATCTATCATTCCATTGTCTTCAGATAATAAGGTCGAGGTATTTTCAATAGAGAAACAGTTTAGTATGGTGTTTATCTCTGTGTAGGAGAGATATTAAGTGTTTACCCCTGTGTAAGGCATTGTACACCAATGTTTATCTTTATTTAGAAGGTATACTCTATGTATAACCACTGATGCAACTGTTCTTATAGCAAAAAGAAGCCAAATCTGGTATATAACCATTGATAGAACTGTTTTAAAGGCAGAAAGAACTCAAAGTTGGAGTGTATTGGGTCCCCAACGCACCCATACCAGACTGTCCTGCGGTTTTAAGCTGTTTTCAATGATCTTTTTTGTGTATTTGGATCCTCTGTATACACACTTACCTATTGCAAGAGTCTAAACACTAGACTGAGAGCTCTATAAACCGGTGAGTACCTCTGTTGAGAGGCATAAAATCGTTGGTTACCTCTGCTGTGTGACATGAAAGAGATTTGTTTTGACACTTAAGACTATTTGTTATCTTTGTAATCACAGTTGCAGTGAATCAGAAGTCAGTTTTGATCTTGCCAACGGATGTTTGAGACTATTTGTTATCTTTGTAATCACAGTTGCAGTGAATCAGAAGTCAGTTTTGATATTGCCAACGGATGTTTGTTCACTTGTTAACACATTGTCAACAAATAGGACAGTCTTGATTGTGTTGTGTTACCTCTATGCCATCTAAGACAGAGCCTTGTGTCTTTTTTTTTAGCCTTTTACCACCACATTGGACAGTAACTCGGCTTATCTTTGTTTAATTGCTGTCACCACTCTTCTTTTTGCTGCCAAACAATTGCATTAAACTAAGTGCATAAAGAAGTATGTTCTCCAATTCTACTCGGCTAAGGAGAAACTCACAACATATTGAGAGTTGAGACAAAGTCAATATAAAAATTATAGTTGTTAATACGAATTTACAAAATAATAAACTTATAAATTATTAAAGTAAAGGTTGCCCAAAAAAGTAAACGAGTTAAAAAATTAAAAGTGTGTACCTGTAATAGAACATCGATGGCAACAAGCTGCAAGTAAATAGATCATTTCTATGGAGGTACCACCATATATGAGTACCTCGTACTTGCCTCAAAGAGCACAAAGAATGAGACCGATTGAAGCTATAAACTTCCCAAACTTGCCTGCGACTATGTCCTCTATATATAGATCAGGAAAGAGTCTAGTGAATGCCACCTTGTACTCATCACTAACTTCAAAGTCTTTGCATGATGACAACCTCTTGGGCAGGGAAAGTGTCTCCATCTCGTTCCACCATTCAATTATTATTCTTTCCACCTCCTTCAAAAATGTTTCAAAAGGGTCTTGATCCTTAGCTACTGTTATGCCCTTTATTTTTTTATCATGGAGTCAATGCCATCAATATTCGACCTAAACATGGCTGTTCTATATCAGTGAATCTAATCATACTCATTATGGGTTCAGTCAAAATTAACACATACTCCCCATGAGCCCACCAATCCTCATCTAGGATCAATACTTTGAACTTTTGGGTCCTCTCTGCATTTGACTGCCATCTTACACCCCAAATGTTGTTGATTACCATGGCACACAAAGCCTCTCACACCTTTACAAGTTAACTCAAGACTATTGTATGAGGCGAATTGAGACTCAATAACTTAATATTGTTTTAAACAAAATTTAAATTATTATTTAAATTTTATAACTAAAGTACATAAACAATAAAGTATTCAAATTTTAGAATGTTACCTTCAACAACTCCAACTTCTAGAAGAACCTAAAGATGGCTTGTAGTTGTGACATATGATGATTAGTCACAAACTTCTGAATTACATTAGCCTCGATGTAGAAATGTTCCATCCACTCAATCTACGTGCCCAGCATTTGCATCATCAAGTTGAGTGAGTGAACAATACATCGTATCCAAAATATGTGCATATATCTCACTTCAACCAACAACCCCATGACTAACATTTTTAGTGTTGTCCATTATGATTTGGACAATGTTTTGAGGCCCCCTCACCTCAATGGATTCTGTGAGGATGTTGGCAATGAAATTTAGATACTTCCCTAGCCCCTCACAATCAAGTGCCCTAGAAAATAATGTCCCTTTAAAGTATATCATAATGACAATAATTAGGGACATGTTTATGCAATCTTTCCCTCCATAAAAACAATGGAAACAATGTTTCAGCCTATGAATCCCTAATGGGCAACAATTATCTACAAAATTTCTTTCCTTGGCCAATGAGGTGGTCTATACCTATTAAGAGCCAAGACCTATATACCTTTAGGGGCCTTATTGATCTCCCTCATCATTTCCTACAAATGTGGTGATCTTACAAGTTGAAAGGAAACCCATTGGTATAAATACAATGCACAATGAGCTCATCGACATTGTCCCTGACATCATTTTGAAATGCCCTTTCGAATGAGCTGTTGGGACAGGAAAATTTCGAAATTTTCCTATACTCCTACCCACCCCATGTCCAACCAAATCAGAAAATCATACGCCCAAAATCATAGTAGCAGCTGATAAATTCCATAAATATCACATGATTTTCACCACAAATAATTGTCTCACCCCTCAAACTGTAATATAATAAGGGGCCTCAGTTCCTTAATTTCGGCAAGACCTCGGTGTTTTCTTTATACCAATCCATGTTCTATTTGAAACGAGCTAGATGTGTATCGACATGAGGATTATGGTCGCAGAGAAAGCTCCAGAGATCTCCGATGAAAGGAGTAACATCGATGACCCTTCATCGAAGAGACAATTCCCAGTCACGCCGAGTTAATCAAAGGTGAGGACTATCGGAACGAGAAAACAATATCGGAGAATACTCTGAACACTCCCTCGACAGTATAGATCACACCGACGAGAGAATTCGATAGGACTCTTGCCGAACAACCCATGGAACAGGTGGAGCTAGTGACTCATTGGGAAGAAATGCACATCGGGGCAAGAGATTAAAGTGTCTCCGACCTCATGATGTCTCAGCGACCAAAAGGCATTTTCGGCCTAAGTCACACCGATGAATATAGAGGATATAACTCATCGGCAGAAGGGAACAGATCGGAATAAAGTTTACAAGTCTTGCCGAATCTATAGTCACAACGACGAAGGATTTCGGTGACATATGATCATGATCATCCCGATGAAGGATAGAAAGAAAGGCATCGAGGAAACAATCAGGATCGGATAGTTTGAATAAAGTTATCCCGATATCATATGTTGTTCCGATGATGGTGATGGCCACACTAATCGATAAGACTCTTTCCGACAAATTATAAAGACAAGCGATACCGGTATTAATTACCTGGGTCTTGCCGATTCCACTCACCTGCCCTGTAAAGAGAAGCCAATAAGCATGTCGACAGACTCATGCCGATATTCATATCGGAGATTTTTTGAAATATCGGAGTACGATGTTCTCACAACGATAATGTAAGTCAGGCCGACAACAGCTACTATGCTCATTTCTATATCGGGTAGGCCTTGAAATGTCTTGCCGATACAGACATATATATGTTTTTATAAAAGATGACATCGAGGAGACAAAACAAAAAAGTAACAGCGATTGAGACATCTGCAAATGTTCGCGCCATAAGAAGTTATTAGATCGCCCTAACATTACAAAAGTCCCACCGAGGAAGGAGGTTATGACGATGTGACATCTCACAACGATTATGAAATTAATGCACTGGAACTATTAATTACAGACCGAGAAGAAATCCCCTAAAGAGCCATTCGAAATCATTGCAATTTGGTTCAGAAGAATTGTCTGAGAGGAGCACACAAGCGAAAACTTGGAGGAGAGAACAAAAGAGTTCAATAATCATCTCAGATAACAGGTACATATATAAAAAACCTCTGTGTGGTAGCTTGCAATTTGAATTTGCTATCCAGAATTATAATGGAGACTCTAGTAAAAGGCAAGGGTAGAAAACAGCAAGGTGAAACTAGCAGAACTAAGAAACAGAAATTTGACAAAAGCCCTGACAAAAAAATGAAAGAAAGGAAACTAAATCAGGGTTTAATTGACCAATTGCCTGGGTCTACCCCTAAAGCCCGAAGGTCTGCACAACTCAGGGTAGATGTAGAGAAATTAGAGGACAAATGCAAATACCTGGGCAATATATGGACACCAATCAGAGGATATGAGTTGTTCAAATTTCATTACGATAGAAGATTCAGGAATGTCCCGATGTCTAATCCTTGGCATTTGAATTTAGGCAAATTGGTCGTCCCTGATGTGTTTGTGAATGTGGAACTCCTGAAACTCTTGGCTAAACATTACAATCCCAGCCTCAAAGCCATATGCAATCCACAAGGAGAACCTGTTATCCACTTGTCCAAAAATGCCATTTGTGAAGTATTTGATTTAGATGATTTGTGTACTCTTCCAATAGTATATGAAGATTTGGACAAAGAATACTGGAGGATGGATACCACATACAATGGATGGAGATTGCTTCTCCACAGGCCTAGGGCAGAGGGAAAAACAGTGCCTTTTGATGATAATGATGGACTTCCATTCCATGTGTCTTTGTTTGAAGCATATATGCAATACACGTATTATTCCATTGGCCAAGTCCTAGTGTCAGAGGTTCCTGATTTTATGTCAATTCCATTAATGGTGATAGCAACAGATATTCAGTGTCACAATGCTGGGCAGTTTGACTATGCTGCTTATGTCTTCAGAAAGATTGATTCCAATTTAATTGCAATTAAGAACAATGCCCCAACAGTCTCTTTTGAGCATTATTTGCTCCGCATGCATATGGTGTTATTTTATGGCCAGGAAATTGGAATATGGTCAAGTGAACTTAGAATTGCTCAACTAGACAAAAGGGGACAAAAGTCACCTGTGCAAATGTGGACGATGATATGGGACAGTAGGTTTGCCCATTCCAGTTATATTCATTTTGAAGAGTACTGTGTAAAAGTGTTGTATAGATATTTCAATCATCCTTGTGAATATTCACTGTCAGATGAAATAAAGAGGTTTCTCAGACCAAAAGATTTTGGTGGTCCTCCAATTGTCACCCACAACTGGGGAGATTGGTATTGTTTTGAGGATTCAACCATGGTCAGAATTTATGGTTTTGAAGATACCCCATTTATATTGCCCACGACAGTTCCTGATAGGATTGCCTACTTAGAGATAGTCAGGCAAATGAACTGCTCTAATGTGATGAACTTGAGTGCCTATGACAAGCAATCCTTCATGCCTAGTACTCTATGCTTCGGGGATTTTACTGTGGTGTCTAAAGAAGGTTATGGTCTCATCAGGGACAAATTAATGCACTACAACATGAGGTGTGCAAAAGCAAGAAAAGGATTTGATCCCGAGGGATTTATTGATTTTGCCAGAAGAAAACAAAACCTCAGTGGATATACGCATATTCCATATCCACATGATGATATCATTAGGAACATGGAAGAAGCTAAAGTTGAACTGGTAATTGAGAAGTACAACAGAGAACTAGAAGAAAAGAGAAAACAGCTTGCAGAGATAGACTCGTTGTCTTCTGGTGATGAGGAATCTGCAGGAGAAGAAGAGCTACATGAACAGGCAACTAGAATATCTAAACGAAAAATGGAATGTTACCAATCTCCTAATAGAGAGCAGGATGAAGAGGGGCCTGGTGATTATATGATTCTTTCATTGCAGATGATCAATTTATTCATTCTCAAGAATTTAAATCGTTTTTGTATAAATGCAAGGGAAAGGAACTCAGGGAATCAGTCGAAGATGTCACGGCTGACAATGAAAGACAATTAATTGATATGTTAAAAACAACAGTGGACAATGAATTGAAAGCTATGACTCCTAATAGAGGTAGACAGTTGCTCAGAGAAACAGGTGTCATGATATTTCCTGGACTTGATATAAATTCTGCCTTGGTGTTTGATAGTTTTTTGCACAATACTGATGACAAGTATAAGCTCACTCCTGAGGGTGTCACAGAGGTATACATGGGTACCAAATATAACAATGATGAAAACTCACTCATGATATGGGCCTTGTACCCTCCTCATAAGAAAACAGCCATTATAGATACTGAGAAAACTTTTGGGCATGTTATGACTTTGAAAGCAGGGGAAACTGATCCTTTGATTACTGCAGACATTGGCATAAATGTTGCAAAGTTAAATAAAGCACAGGCTCAGATGCTGATCAAGGAACGAGATGCATATAAACTCAGTTGTGAAAGATTAACAAAAGAAAATGATTTCTTGAAAGATACTGTCAAGAATGCCTTCGGAGGATCAGTTAAAAGGTTAACCCAAGGAGAGAGTTCACAAAGCACCCAGTCACCATCTGTTAATCAGATAGCCCAGGTTCAGATTGACACACTTGCAGCAGTACTCCAGAATAGACATATTAATATGATGCATTGGATGAACAAATTTTGGGATGTCTATTCTGAAAACCATAAGGTGATCCAAGAGCACGAAAGGTTAAACAATAGGCTTCATGGGAAACTCCATGAGATACAGAGTAAGGATGTTTCTGACACTACAGGTACCTCTAGTGCAAAAGACTTGATCGAACAACATCAAAAATATCATGACCAGCTTAAAAATGATGCCAGGGAATACGTTGAGGCTTCAAAGGTAGGTATACCCATGTTGTTCAGAAACGACGAGGAGCTGAAGAGCAAAGATGAATGGAATAAAGAATGCCAGGTGATATTACATGAAGCTTTGGAGGCTCTCAAAGATAAAGACTCTGCATTTGGGGAAGCCTGCAAGCATCTGGAGAAGATGGTGACAATGGACGTGATCACAAGAAATGCAATTGAGTTTACTGATACACATTGTAGCCAAGAATACATGGATCATGTTGCTCAGATATATCTGTGGCTTAGCAGGGCTTAGAGTCATCATCTTTAATTGTTAAGTTAATCATTTTAATTCCCAAAAGACCTTTTGAAGAGTTATGTCTCTTCATAAATACTTCTATACAAGTTGAACATATGGTGATCAAGTATCATCAGCAGTAGGAGATAATATGAGAAGTTCATAATATTTTAAAAGACCATGTTGCAAGTATTATATTAAGAAATTAATAGAAGATCGCTGATTCTGTGGTTTTATACTAGCATCCAATTGTTCGTTGAAACTATTCAATTATTTGGTTGTCTCCAATTCTGTATTTCCTCACTATTCAAATTAATATATCAAGTATATATTTAATTTGTCAATGCACATTTGTTGTATTTGTGTGATTTGATTAATTGGTTTCCTCAAAAGGAATTAAAATCCTTCTAGTCAGTCACAATAATCTGGAAGTGTTGAATTGGATCATTAAGAAGAACCATATAATTAGGATTGTCATTCTGTCTCCAAGTTGATATTATCTGTTGTTCTTGTATATTTCATTCAATTGGTTCCTTCAAGAAAGGATTAAATTTCCTTCTAGTGAATAACAAGAAACCTGATTGTGTCAGTTGGATATTAAGAAGAGTTTGTCAATCATTTCCCTGCACGTTTATACAAGTTGTAAACCAAAGTATTGTGCCAAACAGTTAGAGTTATCACCCAATATAAGCCACTGGTCTCAGTTTTTTCATTTGACTCCGTTCACCCAACAAGGCACTGGTCTTATCTAAATTCGTCATTTAGTTTTATCCAAAACCATCCATTAGTTGAGCATAGTTATAAAATTTACCTTGATATTGCTTATACAATTTATACCAATCATTTCCAAATATTAGCTATAGAACTAGTTAGCAAACTTTCATCTATTCCACACCATTTGCCACTGTGGGTAGATCCATTAACTTAGTCTAAGCACTTACACTCATCTGATCTGCTTCAACTTTCAAGGTCCACCCGCCTAGGTATAGCAGTGCCTAAAGCGCAGGGAGTCATCAACCCTATAGGTTAAACTCCATCGCGTTAGTTCAAAAACGTTGCCAATCTGATCATAGAGTCTGGCATCCTCTTAGGATTTGCAACCTGCATTTTTGAGACCTAACATGAGCATCTTTTGTTCTTTTGCAAGTAAGAAGATACTATCGTCCTATTTTGAAGACAATGTCACAAAATGGATGCATGGCAGCCACTATTAGAGTAGAGGATGGCCATGTAAGTGGCTTTTGAGATCCTTGCTTGAACAAAGGATGAGACTTCAATTAAGAAAAGATTTGTTGGCCGCATTGTCTACCTCCTCTTGTTTTTGGATATACACAACAATTTGTACCTTTGCTAACCAATGTTTGGTTGGCCCACCACAGCATATGATTCCTTGGCTAGGAATCACAAACAATTGGACTTTCACCATAGGAGCTCTAGCACTCATTATAGCACAAAAGATAACCCCTGCCTCTAGGAAGTTTCTCAATCATCATGATGTGTCTCCAAAACAACAAAAAATGATCATTTTTGAAAAATTATTTACTAGTATTTTAATGTCATTTTTTTTAAATTAATAGTCATTTGTCATATTTATTAATGTGAGTGTTTATATTTTAAATAGTCATGTTATTAAATGTCTTATAAAACATGCAGATTGTAACTCAATGGAACCCCAAAAATCAAATGTTAAGGAATGGAAACATGTGAAATGTGACCTGTGACAATAATATCAAATGTCACTTCGATGGACATCCTTTTACTGGAAGTTTAACAAGGGTTTGTGTACCACCTACTTGACATTTCAGGGGGTTGAGGAGGGTGTGCTGTTGCATGTAATGATGTGACTCCAAAGATGAGAGCTGTTCTAGACAAAGAAACAAATAATCCGTGAGAAGACTAGGTTCATGACATCTTTTATGTCTTCCTCTTCCAATATGCCCAAGGCCACAACAAGTGGATCAACTATGTTTAAGAAGAGGAACATTGCACAACTTTTGGATACTAGTAGAGAAACATGTGAATGATGCATTAGCTGATTTGTTTTATTCAAGTGTCACTCCATTCAATTTAATTAGGAATACACATTTAAAAAATGCAATTCAGAAAGTTGCAAAGTTTGGCAAAGGGTACACAACTCCCACTTTATAGGGCTTTCAGAATAATTATTTTAAAGAGGTATATAAAAAGGGTGATTGAGAAATTAGTTGTGGTCAAAGCCTTTAGGAGAGCAAAAAGTTGCACTATATTGAGTGATGGATGGTTGGATATGTGTCAGGGGCCATTGATTAATGTTTTAGTGGCTTGCCCTCAAGGTATTGTGTTCTTGAAGGTGATCAATGCCATGAACCATAAGAAAAACTTGAGTATATTTCAAAATACTAGAAGTCATTCTTGTAGTAGGTGCAGAGAATGCAGTTCAAGTGGTTACTAATGGTGCTGAAAATTGTATGGGAGCTAGGAAGCTAGTTGCAAAAAAGTACCTGCAAATCATTTGCAGTTCATTGTCTAGATTGTTGCTTCAGACTTGACTAAATTCCCATGGGTACATGAAGCAATTCACAAAGGGAGAGCAAATGCAAATTTTATAAGAAACCACCATCTCACATTGAATGTTTACATGCAACATGCATTTAGGGAATTATTGAGGCATTGTGAAACAAGATTTATCTCATTTTATATTGTTGGGAATTAAGGTGTCTCAACCTTTGCAAATGTTTGTATTTATTTATTTATGTAATTTTTGCCTACTATTGTAATTATTCATGTAAATTCTATTTTGTCACTTTGTGGGAGTTGGCACAATGAAGTGTCATCCTACATGGAAGGTGACTAGATGTATTTTTGTCCTCATATGAGGAGGTAGGCATCCCATGTTGACTTGGCATAGTTTTGCCATGTGTTGGCACCTTGTGGTCTTGTGTCATGAGTTATGACAAATTTTATGACGCGTAAGTTATGACAAATTCCTGTGACAGAATCTATGACATGTAAGAGCTGAAAATAAAAATTCTATGACAAGTGTGACATGTGTCATGTGGCATCTTTGCATGGAGAAAGTAGGCGCCCAAGTTTGACTGACAGAGTTGTAAGAGGAATATGCTATTGTTAGTCTGTTATGACAAATTCTCTTACAACTGTAAGAGTTGTCATATATGACAGATTCTATGACATTGTAAGGTGTGTAAGAGCATTTGTCATACCTATTTTGGGCAAATTTGGGGCACCCAAGTATGGAGGGTTGTAAGGGATGAAAGGGAATCTTAGACAAGTGTCATTTGCATGCTTTATGGCCTCGGAATTTGGGCCATGTGGATTTGGACGAAAATCCTCTGTGGCTTGTTCTAGAAGCTACCTCCATCCTTGATATTTCTTTATATATCAGGTGCTTGGAGTTGAAGTGGTATGGTTCATTTGCAAGTACCGTTATGCTGCTGGAATTACTCCAGTATTCGACATTTGTGTACTCCTAGAAGAACTTGCATTGCAAGTGTGTTGTAACCATCCTTTGATTTGATAATACATTGTGCAGGTTTTGGAGTGTGGGGGTTTTTCACCCGAAAGGGTTTTTCCCACGTATATCTTGTGTTATGAGCTTTGTATTTGCATTTGGGCGTTGTTATTACCTTTATGTTAATGTACATCTTAATCTGTAATTGTAAAAGATAAAAATCTACATAAACCTTTCCTGATTAGATCAATGTAGGAAGTTGTTTCCGCGTACCTTGCTTCCTTTCATGTATCACTTTGAAAAGATTGGTTGAAGAGCAAGCAGCTCTAAGGTCTGTTATTTGTTTTAGCAAGTGGGAAAATTTTGTTCTTTCCAAATATCTTAAAGGAAAAATCATAAGAGCATATTATTCTAAACAGCAATTTCTAGGAAAGTGCAATACAAGACATGTACTGTTGTAAGGAAGCCATTCAAAATACACTATAGAAGCAAACTACACTGAGATATGGGATACAATTGATTCCAAATGGTAAATGATGCACACACCTTTAAACACAGCAGCTTGCTATTTGGACCCTAGCCTATTTCACATTAATAGACAAAGGGATAGCTAACTTGTAGCTAGGCTTTATGAAGCCACTGGGAGGCTTGACCTGTATCCAACAATTGCAAGTCAAATTAGGTACCAATGTTGGAAATATTGGGCAAAAGAAGGGATATTTGGAATCCCACCAACCAAATATGGCATGTCATGTGTTGACTTGTGGATACAAATGGTGGAGTTTCTATAGAGTGAATCCTCTAGAACTACAACTCCTTGCAATTTGAATATTGAGTCAAGGCACAAGTTCAACTTGTGAGAGCAACTAGAGCTACTTTGATTACATTCATTCTGAAAAAGGAACAAGTTGTCTTAAAGGCTGGAAGATCATGTCTATAAACACAGTAATTTACACTTGTGTATGAACAAAGCAACCAAAGACTCCATATCTTCTTCACAACTGCAACACATTCTAGAAGACATAGCCAATGCAAATGATCCTATCATTTTTGGTGATGAATTGAGTGATGTGTCTAGTGATGATAATGTTGTGTCAACTCAACCAAGTGCTCTTGATGACTTCAATCTTTTTCGAATCTTTAGAGCCTTGATTCTTGATTGTCACTTCTTGACAAGAAAACCATTTTTAAAATCATGATTTTATATGTTTCTTATAGTTTAACTTTAATAATCATGTCATGTCCAAGGGGTTGAGCTTAATTGGTTAAAACATTGGGTTCTCGTTATGGAGACCCAAGGTCAAATCCCCATAGGGACATCTAATGTGGAATTCTAACTTGTGACTCTCGGTCTTCCATAGTTGGCTTCTAATGTGAGTGTGGTTTCTAAATAAAGTGAATTTCTAAGTAGTGACTCTTGGTCTTCCATAGGTGATTTCTAGTGTGTTTGCTCCTAAAGAGCTTGTATTAGTCTCTAGTAAGTGCTCGCAAGAGCTTATATTGGTCTCATGTCAATGCTCGTATGAGTAGAATATTTGTAAAGGATATGCAATATAATAATCATATCATTGTTTATAAGTGCAGGCATCTTTTTATGTAGATTTCAAATCTATTTAGTAATGTTTACCTATTTTGACGATCTTGTGGATTTATTTCTTATAGTTAAAATAAAAATTGCAGATTTATATTATTTGAATTTAATCGTGAATTTTTTTCTTGGATTTTATCAATTGACGAACTTGTTCCAAACTTTTTCTTCACCAAACTCGAACACAAACACGAACCTTGTGATTTAGTCATCTATGAGAGGTTAGATCAGCCAAACTTTCTCCAACTCTAATCACAGTCCTTCTCAGTCTTTAGTTAGCATAGAGACAAGTGAATGTATGGCACTTACAATTCCATGAGCCCAGTTTCTAATATTTGTGCAAAGGACAGTTGGGAGTCTGCCTCCACAAGTAGGCGGCCAAGTACCTCAGCAACATTATTTGATGCCAAACCAATTTATTTGAAAAACTACTACCAAACATTTGCATCGATATTGTGGATCATGCACCCATATCTTGCTTGTCTTAGGTTGTCTCTAGGAGCACCACCATGTTGAGATTGGCAAAGGGAGTGTTAGGAGAGTCCTTCAACTTATACTCTGCTTAGCCCACCCCGCATTGGAGTACAGTTGTGTCAAACTTTAATATGTTAAAGTGACTAATGGTGAGGAAAAAGAGATTAGAATGTCATTAGCAGCATCCATACAACGACACGAGTTCCATGCTGCTTAAACTTCCAGTGAACATGATCTACAGACACCTTGAATTTCTGGTCACCAAATGTTCACAAGAAAAGACTAAAAAGAATTTTACTAAATTAAGGATATGCCCACAAGCCAAGATAAAAAAGAATCAGTTAAGCAGAACAATTGCTTATGAAAGTATATCTCAAAAAAATCACCTTCTTACTTGCAAGACGAAGTAACGGTAGGGCAGGAAGCCGATTATGTGCAGACTCTACACAAGATAAAACACAAATAATCAATAGTGAGCAATAAGAAAAGTTGTTCAAACATATTTTCTCAACAAAATAAACTACTGGGGAATGGTAAGGGACATAGCCAAGTTTTTAACAAGTCAAAAGGTTACAAACAACAAATTACAGGTTTAAGAAATGGTTTGAATACTGAAATTAGTTAAGGTGAAAATTTAGGAGAGTACAATGCCGGTACCATGACGAATGTCAACCAACAACCGAGGAAGTCCAATTTCTTCAGCAGAGTCATTAATGGATCGTTTTTGCCTCTTATCTGATTGATCCACCACACCATTGAGTAGCCTGCATATCCAGGGCTCAGATAAGTGGAACTGAGTAAACTTCATCAGATCCAATCACTGTAGTTCTTCATTTACATAAATGAATAAGAACAGATGCATGCCTCTATTCAATTGGGAGCATAGAAGAAAACATACAAAACAGATAGTAAGATATTACTACACAACAGAAAATAAGATATTGCAACTAAGTTCACATGAAACGTCAATCATGGTAAGTTTTAAATGCTTTTTGAAAAAAGAAATAAGTGATATTCAGGTATAAAGATATCCAAAGCAATTAGAAAATAGGTCAAATACATTATGGAATTCTTGTATTGTTTCCAAAGTACATACAAAAGTAAAACATTAGCATGAAGAATAAGCGTTATCACATTTTATAATTGGTTGATAGAAAGTCACTAGTACTGACAAACAATTAACTGTAATAGTAACTAAACCCAGTGAAACTATTGCCACTGCTGTCCTAAAATCATTCTTCTATTTAATAAAGAAAACAGATCAGCATGATCCTATCAGTCATAGTTGTATATTCTTTCCACCTAAATTGCAATATAAATAGATAATAAGTCCACAGCTTAAAAAGAAAAATGAGTGTCCTACTTCCAATACTGGAGTGGACAATGGTCAGCAATAGTCGATAATCTATGTGCCAAGAAAGCAAGATTACCACCCACATTATTATTATCTCTTCTTAAGATAAACTTAGGGGGTGTTGGTGTAATATTTATAATTCACATCGGATAGCACCTTTGTTGACTTTGGTTGTTGGTTGTCTTGTAATTGATGTCAAAAGAGCAGGTGCACATGGTGTTGGTGTTGACAGTAGTTGTTCGTGTTCATGTTGATGTCAAAGGTGTTTGGGTTGGTTGATTCCGAGTTGATGATCATGCTAATGGAGTTGATTCTAAGTGGAAGGTTTGAGTTGCTGACCATCTTGATTATGACATCTTGATAATATGTTGGCACTTTGAGTCTTGAACATCAGTATGATCTTGTCTTGTAAGTGTGATCTTAGGATTTCTTGGCAGAATTGAGTTGATCAGGTTCAATTTGAGAAATGATCCAAGGTTCATGCTAATGAATGCATCAAAATAGGATGCAGGATGAGAAGAGAATGGTCACCATGGCTCTAAGGACTTCATGCAATGTTCATGTTATTATTCATGCTCATGTTGGTACTCTGTTTGGAGCTCAAGTTATGATGACAGTGCAGTGCCTTGTCATTGATGATAGACCTCTTCATGTGGCTGTTTGAAGTTGGAAATGTTCTCAGTATGTTCTCATCATTCTTCCTAGTTCATCATGTCTGCTTGGGTTAGGTTGGCTCATCATTCTTCATGCATCATGCTCTTTATTACAGAGTTGAACAATGCAGATAGGGAATGATGTTGATGTCATTATTGTCTAGCTCTTGTTGAACATTCATTCAAAGTTGCAAGGATGAGGTTGCTTTATCATGTCAGTATGTTGTCTTCAGGGATCTTCATTGTGTCAGGATGTTGTTTGGAGTTTGATTACCTTGATGTTTTGATGTTGCACCACAGAGTTCAGTGATTGGATGATATTCATGATGAGCTGTCATGTGCTTACAGAGTTCATGTTCTTCTATGTTGCTTATCATGATGTTGCCCAGGACAAATATTATGTTCAGGTTGATATGTTGTTGAAGTGCTTCTCAAGGTGCTATCATGAGATGTTTGTGTCTTAAGATCATTAGTTGGAGTTCTAAGTGTTTTGGTTCCAGTTGGAAGTTGGAGTTGATATCTTCATTCATGATATGTTGGTGCAAGCAGGGCTTTCTATTGATGTTGAGTGGTTTCATAAGGAGTTGGTTTACATCAAGGACATCAAAGATTTGATGATTGGTGTTGACATGTTTCAAGGACTTGGTCTTGAACTTCAGTTGCTATCAGGGTTTTTGTCTCAGTCAGTATTCCTTTATTTATGGGCAGATTGATCTCCTCTAAGGTGTTGCCTGTATTCTTTCATCTCACTGTGTCTATACTTCATGTTTGTTTTGCTGGCAATGATCACTGTTTGGATTGTTGTGTGTACTTCTCTTGAGAATATCAATATGTGTCGTAGACATATTAGGGTTGGCAAAAGTTTTTATCTTATCCTATCTAGGGTTTCTATGAGTAGAGGCTCTTAATAAATCCTAAAACCCTGTTGTGACCTTTTTACAACATCACCCCATTTGCAGATGGGGCCCCCCTTTCTTTTTGCCCGGCTGGTAGTTTTTGCTCTGATCCTGCAGTTTCTAGCATGATTCAGACCAGAGGATGAAGTCAATAGTGAAGTTGGCTCACAGGGGCTCGAAGAAGTGAACATGAAGGATCCCTCCTGCATAAGTTTGAAACCCTAACTGGCAGACTTGGCCAATCCTTGGGAAGGATCTATCTTTCCATCTTAGGATATGAACCCTCTCACTCCCAGCATGGAGCCCCGTTCCAAGCCTACAGCCCTACTCCGGTAAGTCCAGTCCAAAGGATGTCCATTTTCGATCCTGCTCTGGGACTCATCACAAAATCCTAAGGCCATGACTCGGAAAAATTTCAGTGAATAGAGTTTTCAAGACTTAGAAGAATTTCGAAAGATGACTCTCATTCATATCCGAGATCCATCCGGAAGGAACTGCAATTTTGGTCCTGGAACATATCCTGGTCGAGCTGGATTATGCGCCCAGGAAGAAAGTTGTCCCGGTCGCATATTCCTGTTCCAGCTGAAATTTGCGCTCCAGGAGGAAAATTGTCCTGGTCGTACATTCCTGACCCAGGTGGATTTTGCGACCTTGGAGGAGGTTCCTGATCCAATCTGTATGTGACCTGCATGAAATGTTCCCTGTCTGTTGAAAAATCTCACCTTGGAATCTGGAATTCCCTAAGGGGATAGAGAGATGCTCCTTGTTTTGGATCCCATTTCAATGATTGAGTCTCTGATCAAACACCTAAAAGTCCACCCTTTGCAAAAAAACTAAACAGAAGGATAAGTCCTTAGTCAAAATTGAACAAATTTGTCAAGGTAGCATAATCCTGTAGGTCAGGGAATTTGCGCCCAGGGAGAGAAATTGTCCTAGTCGCAAAATCCAGTACCTACTGGATTATGCGCCCAGGAAGAAAATCATTCCAGGTCGCACATTCCTAACCCAGGCGGATTTTGCGACCTAGACAACAGGACTCCAGGACCTACAAGAAAAGGCGCCATATGTGGATTTTACACCTCAGTAGATCAGGAATCCTGTTCCTTCTGAAATGTGCGAACATGAAAAGATCCCTGTTCAAACACAAGAATACAACCTTCCGTTGGAGAGAGATTCCACAGGAGCAAAATTTCAAGGACTCAGCCAAATTTCAAGATCATTCCAAGGAGGAATTTATCCTAGTCGCAAAATCCTGTCAGAGGTGGATTATGCGCTCTAGGAAGAATTTTCTCCTGGTCGCAAAAATCCAGTTGCATCTGGAATTTGCGCTTCAGGACAAGTGGAATTCCTCCACAAGCCAGAATCCCCGACTACCCCTGAAATGCGCCCCACCGCCTAGGAAGAAAAGACAAAACACTATGGCGGCTATCTAGATCGGCCAAGTGGATTTTTTTTTTTTATATATATTATTCCTCCTATCTAGGTCGGCCAAGTGGCATAAGGGAGTCTAAACGCCTATATAAGAGGATTCCCCCAAGACATTTCTCTCATTCCAACTCAATTCCAAAGCAAAAAGCAGGTTTCAGCTCTCCAAGGCAGATTTTAGCATTCTAGGAAGGGATTTCACCATTGGAGAGGCAAATTTCATCAAGGAGAATTCAGATTTTAGCATTTCCAAAGCCAAATTCTTCATTAGGGCAGATTTTTCTACAGATTCAAGGCAGATTTCTGCATTCCTAGAGCAGAAATTCATCCTCCAAGGGTAGATTCCTTCATCCCAAGACAAGTTTCTTCACAAAGACTGAAAATTTCTGAAGATTGGAGGGCAGGAATCCATTAGAAGTTCAGAAATCCCTGCACAAAATTCAGAAATCCATACAAAAATCAGAAATCTTATTGAAAATCAGAAATTTGTTGTTCAAGAATAAGTTTGGGCAAGTAAGGAATAAATTTCTTTTTCTTATGCCTTCATTTCTATGCATTTGCTTTAACATGATTTTAGTCCCACATGCATGAATTCGTTATACTTACATCTTATATTGGGAATAAAGTCCCTCATCCCGCCTCCACTCTTACTCCTCAAATCTTATCCTTGGCATTTATTTCCTTCATTCCACAAGTGAATGGCAAGTGCCAAGGCAAGCTCTTCCAGACAAACTCAAATGAAGGATGCCCTCAAAGGAACACTTCCGGAGTCCAGAATCATCTCAAAGTGGGCGAACGTGGGAGACACCAACATCCATCCCTCAAGCATGGAGGAAATTAGGAAGTGAATGTACGGAATAGACGGACGTCCTCCATCCCAGCTTGTAGCTAAGATCGTTCGAAATGGAATTGCCTCTGCTGCATGTTTCCCGCCCGCCATTCCTTGTCCCGAGCTAATTGTGGAATGTTTCATGCACTATGATCCCGAACAACGGATGATTGTCGGTTGCGACAACACAGTGGTAGCCTACTTCTCCAAGGAGAAGATCGCGGAGGCATTCAACATTCCTGTCTATAGCCCCACCGAGTACACAAGCAAGGAGGAAGCCTCCGACATGTTCAAGGCTGATCCGGCAACCTGTTTGGGGATCATCAACAAGTCTTGGATGCCGAAGAAGAGGTCTCACCATTCCAAGTTACCTAAGGGACTCCTTAAAACCAACTTCAAGCAGGCGCATGGAGACCTTGTCGTCATGCTGAACAGAATCATGGTAAGTCCTCAATCCTCAACCTTCAAGCCATGGATGTTCTACTACATCGAGGAGGTCACCGTCGGGACGAAGATGATTGACTGGGCTCGAATCCTCAGCGACAGCATTGATGCGCAATTCCAAAATCTGGAGGAATCAAAGGCCTTTTACATGAGTTCCTATGTGATATATATGCTCGCAAGGAATAATAAATACCGAGGACTATCATGGAAGGGACGTGTCGGGAATCAAGAAGGGCAAGTCAGAGTCTATGACTGCTATCCGCAACTCCATCTCCAGAGCATAAACCATTTCAAAGGTATAATGATGCATTCGCCATGCATATCACAAGGACCCTTCAAGGAGGTACTCACCAAAGGTTGTCACCCGAGTCCAAGCAGCTGATCAAGACTTATGGCTCCTGGTTCATCTAGTTTCCGAAGTTCACATACATTCGGGTGCAAGGATTCTCTGCCTTCCCGTATAGACTGTCGAGGTATCCTTCGGACAAGATGGTCCTGTTGGAATTAACAAGACAACTCTCAGCATATGACAAAGTTCAGAAGAAGAAGAAGAAGGCCGGGGTAGCTTACCCAGTCCAGACGGAAGATGCAGTCGAAGTGTGCCCATCTCTCCAAGAGGCAAAAAGATCCGAAGAGGAGCTGCAGTTCTACAACTTGGTGACCCATTCCGCACGAGGAAACTTCGACCGTTCAATACCACCCTGGTTGCATGTGGAAGGAAGCATAGGCATAAGGTACACCTGGAGGACCACTGGGCAAATGTTGAAGATGACTTCGAAGTTCGTAGGAGGATGTGTTCCCAGCTATCCGTTGACATGATCAAGGCCACCAAGATCTTTTCAGTCCCGGATCAGGTTAAGGAGGATGGAAGGCAAGTCCAACCGTTCTTCGAATAGGAGAAGGATAAACCTCGTCCACCCTTGGTTTGGTCGGATCCTAAGGTCACCCACTTAGATGAGCTAATGGCACCCGTGCTAACAAGAACACAAAAGTGGATAAACCAGCAAACGGAGAGATTACACAAGAGGGGCATCCACCCGACTTATGACCTGATGGGAGACTTGGATTCTCAGTCTTCTGAAGAGGACATGACCGAAGGAACTCCCGCAAAAGAACAAGGAATAGGGAGACAAGAAGCAAGGAACAGAACTGCAGAAGATCCACCGGCAAAAAAAGTAAAGGCTCGGAAGGAATCTATCAGAAGACCTGACGAGGAGGAGCAGAATGCAAGTAGGCCTCATTCTGCCAGCACTTCTTCCGTCCAGGAGATTGATCTTTTCTCTGACGACAATATGCAAACAGCTAAGGATAAGGGGCCTGTGAAGGAAGAGATGGTCCAGAATGAGCAAGCAGAACAGGGAGATAATGAGTCCATGGATTCTGCCCGGGAACGGACTCCCAGCCTGGTGGTGGGAAATCAGCCTAACCCTCCATCACGGAATCTGGGAGAGGTCCGACTTGAGGACATGCTCCATCACCCTAATTTGGAATTCCTCGACGAGGAGTTCAATTCCGGCAAAGTACCGATTATCCACACCACAAGTTGATCAAGAGCCGCAGGAACCACAAAGGGAAGTCAATCCATCCGCAAAACCCAAATGGTTATAGGACAGGTTGAAGAAAAAGATAGTCAAGAAGAATGATCCTTCCGCCGAGCTTGGGGACTTCCTAGCCAGAATAGGAAAAGCTGCAGACTCGAAGAAGACAAAAAAGTTTTCCAGGATCCCTAGGAATGAGTCAGGGTCTCGCCAAGTGTAAATAGCAGTTCCCAGGGTGAACGAGGCGAAAGAAGACATCAGTCCCGAGGATTTTGACGTAGTGAAGGTCGACCTTGGACCAACTACGAAGGATCAGGAAATGGAGGAGTTGGAGGATTCCGTTGCCGCCATCAGAGAAAGGTTGAGGAAGGAGGAAGAAAAGAAGAACCAGCTGAAGAGGGAGAATGAAGAATTGAGGCAGTACAACCAGCAGCTCATGGGCCCATTGCAGTCTGCCCAAGGGACGACAGCCCAACCTCCAAGCATAACCAAGGATTCATTAGCTGAGGTCGAAGTTTTGAGATCGGCTGGTCATGTAGCGAAGGAATGGATGGAGGTGGTCTCGGATAGAGCTCATAAGTTTATGGAGGATCTCGTCCAAGTGAACGGGAGAGTTTCAGCACTCATGGATAGGACGCAAGCGATTTTGGAAGCCTGTCAACAATTCACAGTCATCCGGGAAGAAACCATCCCTAGACTCAAGGCATTGATGAACACTCCGAAGCAGGATTTGGTGAGAGACAAGGTGATACAGGCTAATGCAGCTTATGATTTCCTCGATTGGTACTCTGCCTTGGTTATGAAGAGAGATAATATGGAGAAGATTGAGGGTGACACTACTCAGGCCCACGCCATGTTGAGGGAAATCCAAGACAAAATTCTTGTATCCATGGAAACCTAGTTCGATCTGGAGGTAGCACCTGATGGAGTCATTGACTTGGAAGAGTTGAAAGGCAAGATGCGAAGCATATACTTCAAAGCTGATTATCCTACCTAGGAATCCCATCTTGAGGATGCATCCTCATTCCTGATCTTAATCAACGGTATCCAGGAGCTAACGGCGGATTGGGAGAATATCCTTACTGCCTGTGCCACTACTTCGTCAGTCATGGAATTCAAGATGGAGAACATGCCCAGTATTCCTATGGAGGAGTTGGAAGTCGTCCTGACCAGGTTCCTGGAGGCAGAAACTAAGGAGCAGGAGGAGGTTCCAGAAGGACAGGACTGTCCTGTCCAGGAGTCCTAGTCAGCTTGGATGCCCAGGACAGGGGGCAGTCACCAACTTGCTATTTCTGACGACCCCACCTACCACTTCTAGGGTTTCAGGCCTGGGCACATGTTTCAAGGAAATCTGATTTCCTTTTTGACCTAATGTATTTTGCTTGCCTATAAAAAGGGGAGGGGCGCCTCATTTGAAGGGTCCTCTTTTCTCTGATATTTTCATGCTCCTAGAGCAACCTGATAGCTAGCTTCACTTCTGTACTACCTGTTTGAGCTGGAAACTTCAAAGATCAGCAAGATTGTTGTCTACAAACTTTCCAAAGCAATAACATAAGCATTGTGAATTGGTGTTTATAAAATTCTTTGGATTTTGGCATGGTTTTCCTGATTTCTTTGGAGCATATTTTCTGAAGTTATTTCATTTCTTCTACTTTTCAAGCTTTCATTAGATAGTGTGATGGAAAATATTGTTGTTGGTAAATGATTGAAGCTGTTAGTTCATACCATTTGTGATCTGTGGCTTGCAAATCACAGTGCATGGTTAGTCTGAACTCGTTCCAAGCTTAACTTCGATTGTTCTACAGGTTCTAGTTCCGTATTCCATGCCAAAGCAGTCTGAAAATCCTTACTTCCTCCCCAAAAGATAGCACCATCTCTGCCTCGTTGTTGCCTCATGACGAAGCAGGGGCCTGGTTCCAGTTTCCATCTCCAACAATAGTTCTTTCCATCATTTAGTTCCTTGAACCCTTCTTCATCTTTTTCATTTTCTTTTGAATATGTGTTAGGAATAGATTATCAAGAACTTACTCAAAAATCATTCCCTGTCTGCATAGATCAGGCTAGTTGAACTTAAGACTCCTCCTCTGCCATAGATTGAGAAATCCAAGTCCAAGGTTGAAGAATCCGAGCCTAGCCTCTAGAACTCGTAGTGAAATCCAAATCTTTCCTTCCATGAGCATAGAAACCACCAAGTCCGGTACGTAAGCCCCCCTCGTGATTATCAACAAATCACATCATTCCACAGAGCTTTTCCTATGCCCGTCAAGACCTGACACAAAAGGACCTTGGAGCAGTCTCATTCGATCACCTAGTTCAGCGTCTGAGAAGCTTTCTTCAAGAGAGGATAGATACACTCCGTGCCTCTATCCTAATGTTTGTTGCAGTCATAAAACACGCATCAACAAACCCTAAATGCCTTTCAAACCCTAAGCAAAGTCTACCTTTTATGCCCGTTGGTGCTTTTGTTTTATTTGTTCATTGACCTGTAATTAAAGGTCTGTTGTAACTTAAGTTACAACTTATGTGTTCTTTCCCCGTATGGAGACCGGCCCCTTTACCTAGGGTAACCGGATGCATCAGTCAGTATATATAACTTGGGCGGTAAAAAGCAAATCTACGAATGATATTTAAAGAAGCTCGGGCGCGAAAAGAAGATCAAAAGGCAGAAATTCAAACAGTTTTATAATTCCAACGGTTCATCTTCTCTGATAGAAATTGACAGGCAGTTAGAATATATGAAGCCCTTAACCGTTTTTCATAGCATCTATCTGAACCAGGAGGGCCAGGAAATTGTATAACTCTCAGTATGAATGTTCAGTGAATGCTCGATGGTGATATGTAATGTAGAGAACTATACCTATACATTGATGTGCAGATTGTTGTGGATGCAGGTATAAACTGTTTTTTTTTTTTTTGAATGGTTCAAAGTTAAAATATGCTTTCAAATGTATCAAAGACAGATGAATGAGTGAATCCTGATGAAAAGATGATGAGCCCTGGGTGTATGAGATGTACAAAGAGAAACCTATCTATCCATGTAAAACAGAGAAAGATCATGGGTTTGTCTTGTTGAATCAGAGTTTTGTATTGATGGGAAAGATCAGTGAACAAGTGCTTGTATTCATCTCACAGCGATGGTGTTACTTGACAAAGCAATCAGTGCTACATACAAGGTTTCAAGGATGTTCTCAGAGATTGCAGAGCAAGAGCATGTATACAGAGGAAGACATTGAGGATATACACACAGAGGCATCATACCTGATTTTTGGAGACAAGTACACATCAAGATGTTTGTATTAAAGGTATAGATGTATGCTATGATTTATTGAAAGGGTGTGTTGAATTAGGTGAGTGAGTAAAGGAGACATAAGTTATTTGTAGAGGTCTTGGTTTGTCAGAGGGTTATGGAAGAGAATATAATCATGATTGCTTATGAGACATGTCAAAAAGGGGAGAGTAAACAACAAGGGCAAAGTATGATGAATAAAGTATTTGCTGATGTCCTGCTTGTGACAGAGATAAGTGTGATGATAAGGGTAAGGCACATGTGTGAGTTTGATTGATATGTGATAGAGTTTGTTTGTAGAGTGATTATCAAATGTATACAAGGAGAGATAAGAGGTTGTACGAGCATTGGAGTTCTATATATGTTGATGTGTAGTAGTGAATCAGGATATCCCCCTGAATTGATTTTTTCATTCTCATGTTCACATTCAGCCAGTGAGGCTTGTATGGTCAGTGAGACCTGTTTGTTGCCAGTGAGGCATGATTTTGTACTTGTCAGTGAGACATTTTGTTTAAGCCAGTGAGGCATTTTTAGAGTGGTTTTTCATCCCTATGAGGGTTTTCCACTCATCAAATCAGGTGTTATGTTTCTCGTTTGTCTTCATATGTTCATGTGCCCTAATGATTTGTTCTTAAGGTCCTGATTCATACTTTTCATTATCATACTTGTGCATATGTGTTTAACAGATCATTGAAGTCTTCCTCTCTCTGTCTTGTAAGTTAAAAGGTGCAAAAAGTTTTAAAAGTTTATACAACACTGATTCACCCCCCCTCTCAGTGTTGACCTGTACTCCAACAACCTTATCCTAGGTATGATATTGCAACTGTTTAATAAATTACTTAGAATAACAGGATTATTTATTTATCCTCACCTAGGTAGCGAATAATGACATGTGTACAGCTTGATTTGAGGTTCACAAGTGCCACAACTTTCTCATCAATTCTTGATTGATGGAAGTTAGGTGCTACCTTTGTCTAATCAAGGCCACCTCTATCTTAGTTGACTGAGTTAACTCACCTTTTGATTAGGAGTGACTGAGAGGTAACTTATGACCTCTTGGACATGTCACATCCTTGACTCATGCATCCAAGAGGCATATATATTTGTGATCCATCTAGTGTATTGCATCTTTTCTACATCCTCTATATTGGAATAATTGTTTTATTTGCATTCTGCAATCTATTGTCTGTGTGCTTACAACCAATGTAACTTGTCTCTTCTCAGTTAGATCTTGGTTCTTGTGTTTGCATTTTCATTGAATCTTACATGGTATCAAAGCCACCAAGTGGCCTGAAGCTTGTTCATGCCCACTGAGAATCAAGGGTTTCATTTAGGGGCATCATGGTGAAAGCTCTATTTTGGTGGTTCTTGGGTCAAATTAGAGCCAACCATTGCATTCAGAGCCACCGAAACACTAAAGGTTTGCCCTTCGTTTCATCCATTTTGGATACTCGAAGGTCATTTTTTTCAATTTGTGATTGCTTGCATTTTTGGTGATTCTTGTAGATTGCTCAATTTTCTACACTTTGGTGCATATCCAAATGTGCCATTGTGTTTGGAAGGCATCAAAACCCTAGGCACTATCAAATCATCCAATTCTACAAAATTGATTGAAAAGGCCAAAAACAAGTTGGTCCCAAACATGCAACCGAAAGTCGTACAAGTGCCTACACAAGCATAGGTACTTTACGTCAAGTTTTATTTTTTCGAAAAGTTCTTTTTTAAAAAATAAATAAATATAATTTTAAATTTTAAAAAATTAGAAGTAAGCACTATTTTTATAGAGCTTCATAAAGCACTTAGGCCCTATATTCAATAGGGTTCGAGGAGGGTACCCTATACCCCCTATACCAACCCTTGTGACACTAGGGGTGGCAAGGGCAAGGGGAAGCCTACCACTACCAAGCGGTAGCCCCTTGTTACCTCAAGCTCTGCTCTATTTTATATGCTCGCTGGTCAAACAAAAAACTGGACACCTTATTAACAATTCTAAGCCAACAACAACAAAATTTCTTCTCTACAAGCAGCACCAGCACTTCCAACCACATAGCGGGAGGTCCATTGTTCATCTTGCTATTGGGGCACCACCTCAACCGGTGGTGGCACTTGCTAGCCACTAGTGAGCCGCCAACCTACCACCAAACCTAATAAATGCTCTCCATTGACAATTTTAGATTTGATGATCATCTTTGAAGGCCCTTTTTCTTGGTCATACAAGGCCTTTCTCAAGAAAATTCTTTTTGAAATGGGCTTTTTTTGTGTTGGCTACATAGTGGTGCATATGGTTTTTCAATTCTACAATTTGTTTGCTCAGAATTTGTAGTTTCTCAAAGATTTAGTTGTTTAATCCTTGGTTTGCAACTTCAAACACCTTTAACTTTCTCATACAGACTCCTTTCAACAAAGCCGTTATTATTGAAATTGATGAGCATACAGCTATATTGAGGGGGGCGTGAATCAATATAAGACAATCTATTACTTTTCAAAACTTAATCAACCACAGCAATAACACACATGCAAGATCTAGTAATTAAGAACACAAGAAGAACACAGATTTACGTGGAAACCCTTGTGAGAGAAAACCACGACAAAATATTGCTTATATATTGATCTTCTTTGTAGGCACCAACCTACTTTTACAAGTCTTCTTTTGTAGGCACCAACCCATTGGAGACACCAATCCCCACTTACAAAATTTGTAGGCACCAACCCACTGGAGACGACAATCCCCACAACTAAGCACCAACTCAACAAGAGACACCAATCTCTTCTTTGGCAAGCACCAACCTTCAAATTCTTCAAAGAGTGATATTGTTTTCACAAGATCTATATAGATACTCCTTCCCTCACAAATCTGATCATAACTCTTGCAATATCCTTCCTTCACAAATCTGAAATCATGCACTATCTTCTTTCACAAATCTGATCACAAATATTGCAATGTTTTCCTTCACAAATCTGCTCTTCAATGATGTGTATCCTTCCTTCAATAATACAATTTCTTCTTTCACAAATCTGCTCTCAACTATTGCAATGCTGCTGAAAATGGAATGAATATATTTTGCATTGATTGTCTTCCACTCACACCTTCTCTCCTTTTATTCTTTCTCAAGGGAGGCAACTTTCTTTTATACACCTCTTCATAACAATTTTTGTCCTTCTGTGTGGAAAGCTTCATGTAGAAGGTCAGCCACATACATATTATATTTATTTGAATTTATCAAGGCGCCAAACTTAAGGGGTCGGCCTCTACCATAAACAATTAACTTTAAATCTTCAAACCTTAGCGCCAAAGGATAAGTCGGCCTATTTACACAACCAAGTTTAAATCTTTCATTTAAACATAAACAATCGCCCTTGGAGGAGTCAGCCTTGATGGAGATTGGCCTTATCATTTTTTTATTCTTCACCAAATTTCTTCTAAGGAGACGTCACTACAAGGGACTGTTTTTATCCTCTCATTTTTTACATCAATGATATTACTTTATTTGACATCAATGACAACAATTTCAACAGAAAGTGCTAGATTTTATGTGTACTACACGGTGGTGCCACTAATTTGATCTAGTTTTGCACTAGGATTGTCCTTTCAGCTCTTTCTCACCTTCGTGGAACTATAAAACACTTGTAAACACATTATTTTATAAAATGTCATCTTGTAATAGCTTGGGGGGTGGTCAATTATTATGCACTTTTTTTAATGCCCATTAAATAATTTTGAGCGTGTGTTATGCAAAAAAGCATTAATTGAGCTCATTATAAACACTCTCAACTATAAAGTTTCATTTCATTACTTGTCTTTTGGGGTTTTGAAATTCATTATTGCGCATTTTGTAATCAAACGAGACAAAGTTCCAAATCTAGGGGGATTCTTTGATTTGTCCTTTAATTGACTGATCTGGCTAGAGTTTCATCATGTGTTCTAAACATTGTGCACACTATTTTGGCATCACTCTAGACCAGCTATTTGTCCTAGAACAAAGCGCTTAAGACTCATTGCCACATGCATGGTCTATTACCCTATCTCCATGGACTCATTCCTAAACCAAGTGACATATATCAAAAGGTTGAATAGTTTGACAATAATGAACAAATCCTTGGCATCATTGAGTTTACTGTTTTTGAGGACATTATGCATCGTATACAACACACAGAGTGCCCTTTTAGCACTTTGACCATCATTCAGCAGCTGCATGAAGATCCTAAATCACCATCTCAAACTGATCCTTCAGTGGGCAAACCTGCACATCTGGATGATACTGAGACACATCTGACCCCTCCTAGAGTTGTTCATACTCGAGCATCACATGACATGCCCTAAGATTCCACCTACACCTATTACTTCTTTGGCACCTATTCTACATTAGTTTCCACATGGTTTTGAACAATCATTTTCTTTAGTTAGACTTGGGATTCCTGATATGATCTTGGCACTACTCAACACCAACATGGGGACTGCTACACAACTTCCAAAGACATACATTTTGTGTTTTGTTACCTCATTTTCCTTCTTAGATTGGGAAGACCTTCTACATGCACCTATGGATCTACTTCTTCTTAAGGGAAGGAATGTTGTTTGGTGCACACGGATCTTCATCAACCTTCAATTTCATCCTTCCATCTCTAATGCAAGAGGCATCACATCTTGGGGAAAACTAGACTCTCTTCATACTCTCTTCTGGAAGGGGTTCTCTTTCTCTTCCTTTTGGAGGGCTTCTTCTCTTCTTTTAGGGGCAACATTTTGAACATCAGTACCTAACATGCCTACACATTTGTCGGGACCCATTTCTCATTCCTCCTAAGTTGCACTTACAAGGAGGTGTTGGTATAATATTCATACTTCAGATAGGATATGTCTTATCCTAAGTATGACATTACACCTCTTCAATATGCTTACTTCGAATAATAGGATTACTGATTTATCCTCACCTAGGTAGCTAATAATGACATCTATAGACCTTGATTCGAGGTTTACAAGTGCCACCACTTCCTCATTAATTCTTTATTGATAAAAGTTGCATGCCACCTCTATCTTACTTGACTAAGTTGCCTCACCTCTTGATTAGGAGTGATTGAGAGTTAACTCATGACCTCTTGGACTTGTCATATCCTTGACTCATGCGTCAAAGAGATCTATATATTTCCAATCCATCTATTGTATTACATCTTTTCCACATCCTCTATATTGGAATAGTTGTTTTATTTGCATTTTGCAATCTATTGTCTGTGTGCTTACAGCTAGTGTACCTTGTCTCTACTCACCTAGATGTTGGTTCTTGTGTTTGCATTCTCATCAGTTCTTGCAAAGGGGAAAAAGCAAGGGAGATACAAGTACATCCTCACCTCTTAATTAAAATTTTCCTCAGTCCAAACTGAAATTTGAATTTTGCAAACTCTAATTCCTCAGTTTTGGGAAAATGTTGAGGATCTCATCCTTACAAAGACAATACTCCAGCTAAACAACTATACTGTTTTGAAGTATTGAAGAAGATCAGTTAGGTTGGTATTGGTATGGTACTCTAGATTACAAGCAATCTAAATGGCACGATGATTACCATACTGAGTAGATTAGGTTGTAACTAATTAATTCCAATCTCATACAACACTATATATATCCAAACTGCATCCTGCACTATATTGATATGGTGAGGCTAAGGTCTCCAGAACTACTCCACACTTATTAGGACACCCCAATTCATAGCTTGGTTGAGGAAAATTTCTGACCAGCAAATATGAGGGCATAAAATGCTAAATATACAAGTTCAAATCAGACTGGCAACACATGAAATCATTCTCAGCAAAGTAATGATTACATTCTCATGCAATGCCTAAGTGCATGCTTCAGTCTATATAGAAATGTCATCATTATAGAAGAAAAAAGAAGAATCATTTAGCTGTTCCAGCATATAAATCTGCTCATGCAAGCCATAATTAAGAAAACAGCATTGGACATCCCTTTAGAAAACCTCCCAATGAAAACTAGCAGCCAGTGAAACTCCAATCCAAATGGCTTCCATCTTATCTATGGGGGCAAAGTTCTCAATATAGTGTAACATACACCCCTGGTATATGTTTGTTCTGAATGTGTGTTCTGATGGGTTTTTTGTTTAGGGTTTTAATGCATGTTTTTGCATGTATGATTTTTGCAACATTTACATAGAAAATGCAACATGTATGGAAAACCCAGAAAAACTAGAATAGATATCAACAAAATAACACCAACCCAGATTGTATTTTGCGAAGATATGAATTATAAGTACATACCCAGATGGAGATTAGAAACTTCATACGGATGCTGACGGAAGGCCAGCCATACAAGGCATAGAAAATAACTCAACTTCTGGGAATGCAACAATTTGTTTCTGCAAACAAAGGGGACTCAATACCTAGTCCAAATCGCCCACTTTGGTGAATAGGATTGGTACAAAATGCCGCTGTTTATTTTATTCAGAGAACCCAAACTATCTCAGCTGGTACGGCCCATGTAGCAGCATTAATCAGCAGATAACTCACTGGAAACTTCCTTAAATGCTTCTGTTTCCTATCAGCACCTTCCTCCTCCTGATGGCGACCCCTTCCCAGCCACTAAGCTCCACAAACAAGTATAAAATCTGCCTTCAACAAGGAGTACGGCCCTTAGACTGTATGGCCTGTATGTAGAGGGGTACGACCAGCATTAAACCACACTGCAGCAGCAAAACACAGTCACAAACATTAATATTTCTGCTCCACAAAACTCTTCTAATGGCAGCAGCAACAAACTCTTCATAAGATCTCCATTGTATGCCCAAACAACTCTGAAATGTACTCCATGAATGCACAAATGAATCCTCTAGATGAAGATTCCAATAACCCCTTCCTAATGCACTCTTTCATACACGAGGAACGGCGAATCTGCAAAGGTTTTCGTCTCTGCAAATCGATGATCAAAACCAAAGAGCCAAGCTCAAGCCCTATGCACGGGCAAAACTCAATATGAGAGCAAAATATCATAAACCAGGCATATGCAAATAAAGTCTCTTTTGGTCTTTTATTTGCCTTCCTCTTCCAACACCCAAGGGAGGGATTTTTTATTTGTTTTTAATTCTAAAACATCACCTTGCACCACCATGAGGGCGCCCATCCCTAGGAGTGTCACTTTTCAAGTTATAACTTAATATATAAAGTGACTTTATAATATAACTTAAAGTTATATTATATCTCATAAAACCATAAGTTAAATCTTTAATTTAACTTATCTTATATCCACTAGTGCTCTCGACATCTCGAACCATGATTTATGTGCCAAGGACCATCCATGACTACCCTGCCAGAAATAGTAACTGCTCGGCTCACGATAGTAAGTCCCTGGAATGACTCCCTAATCACATCCATTAGCCTACAGAAGTTGAATTATAGGCTAACCTGATCCCCTAGAGTGATGAGCTAAGTGGGGGACATTACAGTCCGCCCTTCCCAAGATTGCTTGTCCTCAAGCAACCTCAACTTGGATGCCGTAATATCGGCTCACTCTCCTAGGTGACATCCTCAACTGGCAGATTCTTCCACTTGACCAAGTACTCTCTGATAACCCGTTTCCTCAAATGTCTTTCCTGGGTGTCAATGATAGCCTCTGGTACTAGGATCAACTTACCGTCCTCATCCAATGGTGGAAGCTCTGCAGAAGGAACTATATTGTGGCCAAGAGCTTTCTTCAACCTAGAAACATGGAACACATTATGCACCCTGCTATCTGATGGAAGCTCAAGCTCATAAGCCACCTCGCCCACTCGTCTGACAATCCTGAATGGACCATAAAATCTGGGCTTAAGTTTCTCGGCTCGACTCTTCTTGAGAGTTGACTGTATGTAGGGTTGGAGTCTCAAGTACACCATGTCTCCAACCTCAAAACTTCTCTCTACCCGGTGTTGATCAACATACAACTTCTGTTGATTTTGGGCATGTTGTATATTCTCCTTAAGCTCTCTGAGAATGTCCTGGATATCCTGCAAAAGATCCTTAGCCTTAGGCACTCGACTGTCACCAAGCAAGAGATCTGTACAGCATGGGGCATCATAGCCATATAGTGCCCTGAAAGGAGTCATCTGAATAGACATGTGATGTGTAGTATTGTAACAATACTCCCCTAGATGCAACCATCTGATCCAGGCCTTCTGCTGCCCCGAAACATAATTACGCAGGTACCCTTCTAACCATTTGTTCACCACCTCTGATTGCCCATTTGTCTGTGGGTGGTAGCTGGTGCTAGGAGTTAACTCTGTACCACATAATATGAACAACTCCTGCCAAAATATACTCAGGAACTTGTTGTCCCTGTCACTGACAATGCTCTTGGGTACCCCATGCAACCTGAATATCTCCTTGAAAAACAAATCAGCCACCTGAGCAGCTGTAAAGGTTATTGAAATTGTAAAGAAATGTGCAAATTTGGTGAGTCTGTCGACCACCACATAAATACAATCCTTTTCCTGCACCTTAGGCAACCCTATAATAAAGTCCATGGAGATACATTCCCACTTCTGGTTGGGAATAAGTAATGGCTGTAGTAAACCTGCAGGGAAGGTATGCTCATGCTTGTTTTGTTGGCAAATAGGACACTCACGAACATACTTCTGCACTTCATTCTTCAATCCTTTCCATGTGAACCTCTCCCGAATTTGTTTGTATGTCTTAAAGAATCCAGGATGGCCAGCCATTGGTGTATCATGGAAAGTTTTGATTACCTTATGCTTAAACTGTGAGTTGGGCACCAAAAATATCCTGTCTTTGTACATGATCAAATCACTCACCACAGAATATCTCTCATCTCTGATTGTGCCCTCAATGACTCCTAGTCCTTAACATACTCTGCTACAATCATCTCTCTCCAATCAGCAGAGATCTCCCCAACTAAACACAAGTGCGGTCGTCATGACAAGGCATTTGCAACTATGTTCCTCTTACCCTTGACATACTCAATGTCAAAATCATATGCCTATAATCTGCTGACCCACTTTTGTTGTCTGTCATTCAGGTCCTTCTGGTTCATGAAATATTTGATGTTGTTATGATCAGTCTTAATTATGAACTTACCCCCAACCAAATATGGCCTGAATTTGGCCAATGCATGCATAATGGCCAACATCTCTCGGCCATAAACCGAGTAACTCCTCTCCACACCTCGAAGCTTCCTACTCTCAAAAGCTATCAGCTGCTTCTCCTGCATGAGAACTACTCCTATCCCCTCTCTAGAAGCATCACACTATAACTCAAACGACTTGGTGAAATCTGGGATAGCAAGCACTGGGCATGTAGACATCAAGTGCTTGAAGTGATCAAAACACTTCTGAGTCTTGTCGTTCCATTCAAAGGCTCCCTTCTTTGTTAAGTCTGTCAATGGTGCAGCTGTCTGAGAGAAACCTTTCACGAACCGTCTGTAGAATCCACAAAGCCCAAAAAAACCCTTAAGCTGTGTGAGGTTTGTGGGTGGAGGCTAGTCAACAATCGCCTTTATCTTCTCTGGATCCACTCTAACCCCATCAGCACTGATGATATGGCCAAGGTAGAGTAATTCTGTCATACCAAAATCACATTTTGACTCCTTGGTGTAAAGTGAGTTACTCTCCAAAATGCTTAGCACCTCCTCAAGGTGTCTCATGTGGTCCTCCCAAGTCCTGCTGAAAATCAATATGTCATCAAAGAAAATCAGAACAAACTCCCTGAGCTACTGTCTAAAAATCCGGTTCATACAACTCTGGAAAGTCGCGGGTGCATTGGTCAAACCAAAGGGCATCACTAGGAACTCGAAGTGACCATAATGACATCTGAAAGCCGTTTTTTCTATGTCCTCGGCCCTCAATGCGGATTTGATGATACCCGGATCTCAAGTCAATTTTAGAGAAGTAGCAGGCACCATGTAACTCATCTATCCTCGGAATGGGGTACCTATTATTAATAGTTTTCTTGTTCAAGGCCCTGTAATCTATACACATCCTGATTGTCCCATCCTTCTTTTTTACAAGTACAACTGCAGAAGCAAATGGGCTCTTGTTGGACCGAATATGTCCCATCTCCAGTAGTTCCTTAATCGTTTTTTCAATTTCATCCTCGAGCCTTTTAGGATGACGGTATGGAGTGATCATGATGGGCTTGGTCCAATCCTCTAGCTCAATAACATGCTCTATGCCTCTATCAGGAGGCACTCCAGGTGGTATATCCCCAAACACCTTACTGTGCTTGGATAGGAGCTTCTGTATATTAGGGTGATAGCTGCCCTTCTGTTGTGGTGGGGATTCTTGCATAAAAAGGCACTCTGCTGCCCACTCAACCTGGTCATGTCTCAAAAGTCTCTCCATCCTCTTCAATGATACCACTCAAGGTCCACCATCTGATATACCTCTCAAACATATTTTCTTTCCATTACATTCAAACCTCATCTCCATTTTCTTAACATTAATGCTGAACTCCTCTAACTGGCTCATCCAATGCATGCCAAGTACCACGTCTGTATCCCCAATGCCAACCACATAAAAGTCATCAACCAACTCATAATCACCCATAATGATCTTCAATCCTGTTATTTTCCTGTTGCACTGCATTTTGAATCTGTCAGCTACCATCACCTTGAAGCCTTTGAATTCCTCTATTTTCAACCCCCTATGAGCTACCAATCCCTCGTCAATAAAAATGAGTAGCTCCAGTGTCGATGAGGGTAATAATGCGTTGTCCACCAAGCACACCATGCACCCTGAAAGAACCAACCTTCTGGAAACTAGATAGCTGAGCAATAATACCTCCACTACCAGTACTGTGATGTGAAGCTCTCTCATCTCCACTATCTCCATGATCGGAAGGATGATCAGAATCTGAATCGGATGCATCAAATTGAGTCTCCTCAGCTAAGTAGTACTCAATCAATTTGGCCTTAGCCTTGTGTGAGCACTTATGCGAGGGATCCCATGGTTCTTTGCAGTGAAAGCAAAGCTTCTTTCTCCGATACTCGTTGACCTGATCATCAGTCAACCTGTTTGACCTATCCTTGTGCTACTCAACATCTCTATGAAAGGGTTTCTTCTCCTTCTCCTTGTCCCTCCTGTGTGGAAACCCCTTGGACTGAAATTTACTCCTCCACACTAATGACTCCATGTCTCGGGCCTTTTTCATGGCCTCCTGGAGTGTAACAGGGTCAAAACCCTTAACCCAACCACAAAGTGGGTCTGACAATCCATCAATGATGAGAATAACCAATCTGCACTCAGAAATATCGAGGACCATAACAGATAGGTCCTGAAACTCAAAAATGTAGGAGTCTAATGATCCACTCTAAACTCAGCTGTGCCAACTCCTTAAACTGTAGCTCTGGGTCCTTCTTATCGAATCTGTCGATCAGTCTAGCTGTAAACTCCACGTATGAAGTAATCTGATCATGACCCAGTGTGACCTTCCCGTTACTCCACTTATGTGCTACCCCCTCCAAATGCAAAGCTACGTAAGTAATGGCGCCCTCCTCAGGCATAGGACTAATCTGCAGGTAGCTGTCCAATTTCTGGACCTAGGCTCTAGCGGTGGTCTTACCCGATCCATTAAAATAGGGAAGTATTATTTTACTTACCTTTTTCTGTCTCCTAGTTCTGAGGTCTACCTCCTCTGCAAGGTCTGTTCCTCATCCTAACATCAGAGTACTCCGCAAAGGTCATCTCTGCCTTGAACTCTACACTAGAAGCTCTCCAATCCCTCAGAATCTCCTCTTGAAACTCTGCCTGTGTGGGATCCTGCTCAGGTACTTGGTTCCTGGGAGCGAAAGTGGGTATACCAAGTATGTCACCTGTTGTAAGCTGTGAAGCCCTCCTATGAGTCACTGAGGCCTCATCCTCATCATCTCTGAACCTGTATCTATCACCCTGGTTCCTGTCCCCATTATTCTTGTCTCCCTGGTTCCTATCACCATTATGTCTATCACCCACATTATGCCTGTTTCTATCCCCGTCATTGTTTCTATGTCTATCATCGTCATTGTTTCTATTCCTGTCTCCTCCATTGTACCTGTTTTTGTCACGATAATTATCCCTGTTATTTCTTCCGTCTCGCAATTGCTCGAGGGTATGTGCTATCTCTGCCAGTGATTCCCTCAACTCTTGTCTAGACTCCCTCAACTCTCTCTCTAGGGCTACCAAGCTCCTGATGAACACATTCAGGATCTCTCGCAGGCTAGGCTCCTCAACCTCCCTGTCACCCATCTCTTTTGTAGGTTCTAGAACTGGTGGTAACTCTCTTGAAAATGGGTCGGTTCATGAAACTGGGGAATCGTCCTCAGTAGCGACAACCTCTATCTCTGACTCGAATGGATATATTATAGGTACTGGATTCTCAGGTTCTTCTCTCTGTGGTACCTCACTTCCCTGTGTTCTCTGTGGGTTTTGTGTCCCTAGTCTTGGTCTGAAATTATATCTGTCTATAGGCCGCATATCTCAGTTCCAACTTTTGCATGTCATGTTTAACACCACAGGATAGCAAGATTTTATGCTCTGATACCACTATAACATACACCCCTGGTATATGTTTGTTCTGAATGTGTTCTGATGTCGTTCTGATGGGTTTTTTGTTTAGGGTTTTAATGCATGTTTTTGCATGTATGATTTTTGCAACATTTACATAGAAAATGCAACATGTATGGAAAACCCAGAAAAACTAGAATAGATATCAACAAAATAACACCAACCCAGATTGTATTTTGCTAAGATATGAATTATAAGTACATACCCAGATGGACATTGGAAACTTCATACGGATGCTGACGGAAGGCCAGCCATACAAGGCATAGAAAATCACTGACAACTTCCGAGAATACAACAATTTGTTTCTACAAACAAAAGGGACTCAATACCTGGTCCAAATCGCCCACTTTGGTGAATAGGATTGGTACAAAATGCAGCTGTTTACTTTATTCAGAGAACCCAAACTATCTCAGCTGGTACAACCCATGTAGCAGCATTAATCAGCAGATAACTCACTGGAAACTTCCTTAAATGCTTCTATTTCCTATCAGCAACTTCCTCCTCCTGATGGCGACCCCTTCCCAGCCACTAAGCTCCACAAACAAGTATAAAATCTGCCTTCAACAATGAGTACGACCCTTAGACTGTACGGCCTGTATGTAGAGGGGTACGGCCAGCATTAAACCACACTGCAGCAGCAAAACTCAGTCACAAACATTAATATTTCTGCTCCACAAAACTCTTCTAATGGCAGCAGCAACAAACTCTTCATAAGATCTCCATTGTATGCCCAAACAACTCTGAAATGTACTTCTTGGATGCACAAATGAATCCTCTGGATGAAGATTCCAATAACCCCTTCCTGATGCACTCTTTCATACAAGAGGAACGGTGAATCTGCAAAGGTTTTCGTCTCTACAAATCGATGATCAAAACCAAAGAGCCAAGCTCAAGCCCTATGCACGGACAAAACTCAATATGAGAGCAAAATATCATAAACCAAGCATATGCAAATGAAGTCTCTTTTGGTCTTTTATTTGCCTTCCTCTTCCAACACCCAAGGGAGGGATTTTTTATTTGTTTTTAATTTTAAAACATCACCTTGCACCACCATGAGGGCGCCCATCCCTAGGAGTGTCACTTTTCAAGTTATAACTTAATATATAAAGTGACTTTATAATATAACTTAAAGTTATATTATATCTCATAAAACCATAAGTTAAATCTTTAATTTAACTTATCTTATATCCACTAGTGCTCTTGACATCTCAAACCATGATTTATGTGCCAAGGACCATCCATAACTGCCCTACCAGAAATAGTAACTACTCGGCTCACGACTTACTATAAATAGTAAGTCCCTGGAATGACTCCCTAATCACATCCATTAGCCTACGGAAGTCGAATTATAGGCTAACCCTGATCCCCTGGAGTGATGAGCTAAGTGGGGGACATTACATATAGTGAATACCTTCAGTTTGAAAAGCCTTTGGTGACCAACCAACCCTTGTGGTTTCCAACACAACCATACGAAGAAATTGATTTTCTGCACCCAATTTTAACTCCCAAATAAAAGGCCATATAGGACAGAACAAATAGAGTTATGTTCTTGAATCATAAACCATAGTGTCTCTCACTCCTACTTGCATTGAGCGTATTTATAATTATAACTTATAAGGATCACAAGAGCAAATTGGACCTATGAATTTCATTCTTGTATCCTCCAAGTGTTGAACATATCACCGATAGTATGTCCTGCAATCAATTATGGCATCAAAAATTGACAGGATTAGCTATGGAGGTACCTATCCCAAGATAAACATGCCTAAGAGCTAATCACAAGAATCCCAAAAAAAATCAACATGATAGAATAACAATAATCTATATGAAGGATGCAATATATTGTAAAAGTATATAGAGGACCCTTGTATATATAGGCAAGGGTGAGACATAGGACAACAAAGGATCATGACATTTATCATACTAATATGATTTAAGACACAAAAAGTAAATGCTCTAAATAAACTTAACTGACTCTAAAGCTTCTAACTTTGAATCTCCCCTTTGTCCAAACTATAAATAACCACCATAAAATCAACTTCCACAATCAAATTCATACACCCCAACAAAATAGCCAAGCAGCACAGCACAGCCCATTCAGCCTCATTATTAGTTTCCACTGTAACTGTCTGTCAATTACCCCATTAATGGGGCAATTAACTAAACAATGTTGAAAACACTAAGGGAAACAATAATCACCCACTTACTAAAAATAATGATAGAATAATGTATAAGATATCATAGAAACAAAAGAAACAGAGAAATAAGGTAAAAGGTAAAGGTCCTTTTTAGGTCACCACCAAGCAAGAAATTTAGAGTCTGAGAGCCCCCCTTAGGCAAGCATGCCCACAAATGACAAGTATGTCAATGGGACTTGAAGTATAAAAACACAAGTATAAAAAGCCGTGTGAGAGGACCTCGTAATGTTACAAGTAGCAGAGAAAATCACAAACAGCATCCAAAGCTTGGAACCAATGAATTAGTTTGTAGCAGGTTTCAAGCTACACGAATTAATGCCATCATTGACATCCACCTCAAGATAGCCATTGCATGATCTGATGATGTCCAACAGGGAATGTCCATGGCTAAGTGGGACATGACTGTACAATATGAGGAGAAACCAGAGTACTCCCACTACAACCTCTCTTAACACCCAAGGTCAATGAACCTCTAGAGGTACCAAAGAAACTAGAACCGAGCATCACTCCCCATGACCCTAGCTGAGGTCAGGAATTTAGAAGACACTCAATGCTGGAACAGACGAACAAAGCCTGAAATCTGAGTGAGAGGGTTGGCACGCCCTAGTCATAATAGATAAAAACTTTGCTTCTAATGTCAATGTGTCACAAATTTTACAACCTTGAAAATCATAACACTGTGATAGGATTAATCTCAAAATTATGCAGCAATTAATATTGCTCTTAAAGCATAAGGAGATTCAAATTGAGATTACTCAATAAATGACTAAATGTTCAAGAGAAACACAGGGAATGCTAATAATCATTTCAAAATAACCTATGCCGAGTATTAAAAATACTCCACCAAGGAAAAAAAAATGATAGATATAAATAATATCAGTAAACATTAATTACATCCCAAAATTGCACATTTAATAATTCAAACTACACATACATTTAAATTGCTAGCCAACACCTTATATGAGTTTCCCTTTGCAAGAACATTAGCAATAACCTTAATGCAAAAGAATAACTCAAGAACATATAAGCCCGCATTAACCACGTGTTTATAATCTCAGGAAAAAAAAATCAGTAGGGCAACAACAGAGCAAGAACACATCTGTTGGAAGAAAGACTCTGTAATCACCACTTAACCATTATGATTAGCCCCTTGTTATATGAAATAAATATCATATTCACTGTAATAACATGACATAATTCAAATTGGATGTGTAAACATTTATACTCAATGAATGTTTGGAAGTTAACATGATGGAAAGCAATTGATCAGAATAATGTAAAATGTGAATAATCTAAAATTTTAAAAAGTAAACATAACAACAAAAAACTGATATCCCCTTCAGAGTCCTCCTAAAACAACAAAGTCAAGCTTTTGAGTAGTATATCGCACCTCGTAATTGCCATAGAGTAAGCCATGCGAAGAACCTCCTCAGACAGGGCACACTCTGCTCGAAGGTCATTCCTAAAGCATCACAAATAACCAAAAGATAAGTTCACTTCAATAATGAATCAATCTAGAATAAAGGTGGTAATTATCAAGAAGACAAGAACACAAATCTTTTAAATAAATGAATTTCACAGAGTTTCTTATGACCATAAGATGATTTATGAATAGTAATCAATTTCAAGCACCTTTGGTTTTTGAATTTTTTCTTTTATATGCCAATATAAACTATTTCTCAGTACTGCTTATCAGATGGTGCTGCTATATTTTCTTCCTCAAAACTTTGATTGCCTACATCAACTTAGGTGAATACAAAATTACATGGACCTGATAAAAATACAGCAGGAAAGCCTGCATGACTCCCACTGTGAAAGCACAACTATGCCCAATTCCAATGCCCAAGCTATTCGCAATATTAGCTTTGCAAGATAGAGATAATATCAAATGGAGGACCATATAGTAATTAAGCTTTCCTTTCATCATGACAAATGGGAGGAAGATAGGCAGGCTTGATAAGGAAGAAATCTAAGCTCCTCTAACACAACTCTATAGCTTTTACCTAACATTCAACTTGACCACTAAGATTAATAAAGTTCTTTTTATTGCAAAGCCAATAAGTGCAATTTGGATTTGGTCTGTGACTATGTTGTCTTTAGAATCCTATATATCAGAAAGTTTTACCTCCACAACCTGAGGAAAGATTGTGGTCCATTACTTCAAATGGAACAGACATTTCAGAAGGCATGAATGTCAGTTATGAGCAATATAGCATCCTCTTGTAGCAAACCTACTCCACACTACAGTCTGGTTAGAAAAATTCTTAGATGAGCATAATTTTGTTGAAGATAAATGCTATTTCAAAGTCATGAAAAGCTCATAAAAGCAAGCTTAACATTTGTCTTTCAATTTCACCCATTGCTTCTGAGGAAAACCCAGTGAATCAATATGTAAATGGTGGCCTAGTTTTTTCCTCAATATGAAATGTTATTTACTACAAAAAAGAAGTGCAATTTAAAGGTGCACTAGACAATGTAAGATTATCTAGTAAATAAAGTACAACTTAAAGAAAAAACAGCATACCTAAAAAAAGGGTCTCTCTGTTGAGTATCCTTGATTGCTGCTGTAATTTCCACAGACACAGGGAGGCAACCTCTGCTTTGCCATGCTGTAATCTTAACATCAACAAAATATTAGTTGTAATTTGGTAACTATATGATCAAGCTGAGGACAAGTTACTATACTAAAGTCGTGTAAAAAGCAAGTAGTTCTTACTCTGTTTAACCCCATAGAAATGTATTCTGATGAAGAAGAGAATATAGCTTCTCGCACAAAATTCCATTCCTCCCAGCTCAACCAAGGCACCAGTCGGTAACCCAATAAGCTAAAATGGTCCTTGCAATCATTAAGCTCCATTTCCATTCCTTAACACATGTATTAGATAGAGTGATGAACCCTAGACTATTATATCATTCTTTCATTAGAATATAGTCCTAGTAACTGCACAAAAGAACAAAAGAATTGGTATAGTAAGAAAAAATGATATGCTAGCTTGACTTTGGATGCAACATCAAGTAAAACTAAGACCTAGGTCCTAAACAAAACATTAACATTTGACATGAAATACAGGATTGCTAGTAAAATTGTATTTATTGATGAATGCTCGGACATTCAAAATATCAGCAGTTCCAGAAAATATTTAAACTTGTTATATACTTTAATGCTTACAATGACTAAGTTAGTAATTATTATACTGAATAGATAACCAAATGAATTATAACATCAACTTATAATCAACACTGGCCAAGAGATTTTAAGGTTACCATGTCTTGGCCATTGTACACTGCAACAATTAATGTTCTAACGTTTCACTGATCTGATTTCAAATGGTAGGATCCCTGAACTTTTATGATGTCAACACAAGAAATTGCTAATATTTTGGCCTGTCTACATTAACACATTATATTTTTCATTTATTAATTAACTCATTCAGAGTTTGCTATTAACTCATTTATTAATTAACTCTGTCCGGTTTGGTACTGGGTCCTGAATTTAATATATCCATTCATTAGGTAGGTCAGACATAAGATCCAGAAATTTGAATCATTTTTTACATCCGGTCAACTTAGCTGAAGTTGGCATACAGAGCACCTACTAACAGTGAGAAATGAAGTAACAATTGGAACTGTTCCCATGATTGGGAAAGAATTGCAGGAAAACAACTAATTTGTTACAGCATTGTCCACAATGCAGACCAATTTATCCAAGAGTATGACAGTCAGTGGCTCAAAACAATTGGAATAAACTTCCCGATATCTTTATACTCTGACCCTTGGTATGGTCAAATGACAACCTCAGCAAGCTTTTTTGAATGATACAGCAGTTATGATTGCTGATGTGATGCCCCCGTCAAACAGAAAGAAGAAAAACTGAGGCTGACTCCCTTAATAAAAAGTGGTCGACTCCATCTAAAGGCTGACCACCTTAACATTAACATTGACCGGTCATCTTATGGTAAGGAGCGGCAAATAAGACAAAGAATGCGATTTGTTTGGGAGGTGTTTTATTAATCAAAAGACATGACTATTCATTGGGACACGTCCTTGCAAGACATATGAAGTATAAAAGGAAATCAACAAAAGATGGAGAGGCATCGAATCATCACAGAAACATTAATATCTTCTGATCAAATAATCAGCAGCAAAGATCATCAGTAAATACCCAAGTCACAATGTTCAAGTTCGTGTTCGGTAACTATAAAATTTGGATGATGTTTGGCAAGGGGAAAAAAATTCGCCATTAAATTCGCCTATATAAATTTGACTTTTTTTAAAATATAAGTAGTTTAAACTTTAACATTACTAAATATTATTAAATTTATATTTTAACTTTAAATAAATAAACAATAAAATAAAAAAATTAATAAGTTTATTATAAAATAGATAAAAATTATATATTATATTTTTATTTTTTATTTATGAAAATATTATTAATATTAAATTTTATTTAAAATCCATTGATATATAATATCAGAACTCTTTGTCATCATGGCAGAGGCAATGGGGAGATATTTCAAATTCTTAAGGGGCAAAGAAATTTGGAGAGGCATCTTGGTGGGTGAGGGACTTAGTCCTGTCACTCACAGTCAATTCGCAGACGATACTACTCTGTTCGGAAATGCAACTGTCAGAGAAGCCGAAGTCATTAAGGAAGCTCTCAACATATACTCCAGCTGCTCAAGACAAGTCTTCAATCTGGAGAAATCAGAGATCTTTTTCTTCCATACAAAGAAAACTCTGCAAAGGAAAATAGCCAAAATTCTGGGCTTCTCAATCGGCACTCTCCCAGCGAAATATCTTGGAGTTCCCCTCTTTACTGGAGTGTGCAGATCGAGCCATTGGGAAGAGGTACTAAATAACTGCCTTTAGAAATTTGAGGCCTGGAGAAATAAATGGCTTTCTCTGGCTGGGAGGATCTTGATGATTAAAACGATGCTCCCAGTTGTTCCGGTATATGTCATGTCATGTCTTAAAATGACAAGCAAAGCAGTTGCCGATCTGGAGAGCAAGTTAAAAAGGTTCCTTTGGGATGGGGCCAAAGACGAAAAGAGGATTCCCCTTCTGAACTGGGAAACAGTGTGTCTACCCAAAGACTCAGGTGGCGCTGGGATTAGAAGAATGCTACCCCAGAATCTTGCTCTGGGAGCAAAATTAGTATGGAAAATATATAAGCAACCCGAAAAACTCTAGTGTAAAATTTTACAGAGGAAGTATTTGTACAAATGGGGTGTCGAATAGAATTCTAACAGCTGCAAACTCTGGAGGCGGCTCCGTTGTTTGGAAATTTATTTGGGACTCGAGAACGATCATAATGGATCACCTGTCTTGGAGGATTGGGATCGACAGATCGGCAAGGTTCTGGTATGACTCATGGAATGGGGATGAACCTATTGCCAAACTTTTAAACTTTCCATCGTGGCTAAATGAGGTGGAGATGGAAGCAAATTGAAGACTGCAGAATCCCCGTGGAAGATAAACTAAGTATTGTTAACATCTTAAAACAAAGAAGAATTTTCTTATCGCCACATGATGACGAAATCATTTGGAGTGGTTCCAAATTTGGTAATTATACAGTTAAGCTTGGATATGAAATCCAAAACATTAGGAGGGATGATATCGAATGGCCAAAATATCTGTGTTGGAATAAATGTCTCCTGCCCAAAGCTGGTGCGTTTTTATGGACTGCCATACACAAAAGAATTTTAACTGGAGACAGACTTTGGTCCATTGGATTTGAAGGACCTAGCAAATGCCCGATGTGTGAAAAGGAGGAGGAATCGACGAACCATCTTCTATTAAATTGTAGTGAGGCCACAAAATGTTGGGATTGGCTAATGTCATCGATTGGCCTGTCCTCGGCCAGACAGAATGATCTAAAGAGGTTTTTGCTTAGTTGGCCGAGATTTGGGGTCAAGTCGACTTGGGGTGACGTATGGACAATTGCACACTCAATGGTTGTGTGGCATATTTGGAAAGAGAGGAACAGGGGCATCTTCTATGATTAAAGGCTTAATATTGAGGAAGTCATAAAGAAGATTCGGGAAGGCATTTGTGAGGTGGTCAACTCCAAAGCCCGCCCTAAGAAGAACTGTGCTTTTACACAATGGGATGAGCGTCTAAAGAAGTGCTGGCCTGAACTGAAATGCCCTACAATTGAAACAACAAATGTAGAGAATAAAAGAAAATGGGCCAAATGGACAAAGCCTCCCTCGGGACGTTTCAAATTAAACTTTGATGGCTCTGCAAAAGGGAATCCAGGGGTTGCTGGTGGAGGCTGCATAATAAGGGATGATACTGGCAGGTGTGTGGGGGCTCTCTCCTGTCACTTTGGAACTGACTAACAATAAGGCTGAAATGGAAGCCCTCCTTCATGGCCTATGGTTTAGTGAGAGCCTGAATCTTAAGAACCTGGATATTGAAGGAGATTTTCTCTTGTGCATTAATGCGATAAAAACCAAGCAAGTTTGTAATTGGAAACTTAGAGGATGGTTGGAGAAGATATGCACTACTCTAGGAAACTTGGAATACTACACCATTTCCCATAATTATAGAGAGGCTAACGGAGTGGCCGATTTATTGGCCAACATTGGAATACAGGAAGAAGAATCTGATGTGGAGTATAGCTCAGCTAACCTAGATGACAGGGTAGTAGAATTGGTTGACCTGGAAAGATCTTAACGGAGAGCAAGAACATTGAAATATGAAAAGACTAATGGTACCACACTTTGTGGTCTATGAAGATTGTGTTCAGATTTGTAAAGTTCGGGCACTGTATTGTCCTTTCTAGACATTCGGGATGCTCAAACTTCATGCCTAGATTGACGGTAGGAAATCCCCAAAAAGGATTGGAAGGACAAATTGACTGCACTTCGATACAGGAAAGCTCATTTTTGAGGACGAATACAGGCAAGTAGGTCCGATCCCAGAGCAGGGAATGGTATTAGCATGTTGTTTCCCCGCTGGCCCGTATCTCTTGTGGTGGATCCCGAGAAGACCCCGAGGGGGAGCGGGGATTGGTAGAGTACAATCAAAGCGTTGTTTGATGGAGTATGTTGATGACTTGGTATGTAATAAAGTCGTCGATGTAACGTTGGAAGCTTGGGGAGAGTTTGGTTGGTGTCTCCTCGATGATTCGATGTGTCTTTGACAGTTAAACCGAATTGTGACGTGTCTATGTAATATTTTTTGTTTTGATATATGAAATGGGATCTACCCCCACTGGTAGAACTTACCAAAAAAAAATTATGATATATCATATATCATATAATTATTATAATATATTTGTATCATATAATATATATTATATAATGTAAAAAACAAAATATATGATAATCATTTAATATTATATTATATATCATATACTAGCACTTGCACCCATAGGAGGTTCAAGGAATACACTGATAGGTACAACCGACAAGTTTAAAAAAATTTCCGGCGTGATTTTTATTTACAACGTGAGACAATCCCGAGCACTATAATGCTCACATATAAATGATTAAATAAAAAAAAACTTTAAAAAAACCTTAAAAAAAAACAAAAACCCCTTTTCGCGACTCGTAGAAGCCAACGCTGCGGAAGAAGACGTCGCAGAAACCACGTAGGGTTATTTCAGACACAGCAGAGAAAAACCAATCGATGCAGGGGACGCAAGAGAGTTTATTTCCGGAAAAAAAAAAATACCTTTAAAAGTTGCGAATATTATGACGGATTTTTACGAATTTTATAACCTGATAAAAAGTTCGTCGAATTTCGAACCTCGTGGCTGAAATTCGGCAAACCCTGTGACTTAGGTAAATACCTTATATTCTACACCAGGGGATCTGCAAGATAGTGATACTAATCAGACTTAAGTGCAACAACAAAAAGGGGTCTGGTACGAATTTAAGGAATAATATGCAGTGATTATTTTATAAGTTTTGAATCCTCTCATAATACTGCTATTATAAATTGATACTTAGATCATTTAAAATGAATAAATGATATACATATATGTCTTTATCCTATAACCAATCAAAGGTTGAAGGTGGCAATATAGGGTAATGTTGTTTACGGGCCCTCATGTTAAGCACACCACTCCGAGGGTGGAATTGGATATTCCTGTCGCTCGGGGCCAAGAGGTGGGTTGTTTTAAGACACTGGTGCTCTTGGGCTTAGGTGGGTGTAGTTTACAAGCACCCCTTTCAAGGCTTTCCTTTCAAGCCAAACTATGACTGGTTGTTAGGATGGATTTAAGGAGTTTTAAGAGGGATGGATAAGGTAACATGGATAAAGAAAGCAGATACAAGTTTATCTGCCAAGTACACCAACCCAAGGGTGGAATTGTCTTCGTTTGGACGTTCCTGCACCATGGGTCAAGGGGTTGTCTGAGACGCTCGTGCTCTTGGGCTTGGTATGGATAGCTTCGGGCGGACTTATCATGTTCCTCATCCAAACCCTATTATGATTAAGACTTCCACTATGCATTATGGACATTGGTAGTTTATATGGTTTTGAAATAGACCTAAACCAAGATTTATCTTGAATAAAGCATTTAATTAGTAAGTTTTAAACCCTAACTATATTAAACTTGTGATTCTAGGGCAAGATTTAGGGTCATCCCAAAAGGAGACATTACAGCTGAAAATTCCTTTGAGTGTAATGCTGAGAAAATCTTCAATGAAAGCAGATAAGCATGCAGAATCAATAGACTAAAACTCAGTAAGCAATCCGTGGTACCATAAAAATTTGTTTATAAATATAGCTCACAAATAATATCCAATAGCTCAAGTTATCCTTCCAAGAAAACCATATTTGAGTCGCAGAAAAGGAAATGTGAAAACTTTGCCCAACAGTCTGTACACTAGCAGTAAAGTAGAGCACCTACCGCCATGATGACCCACGTCCAAATCTGGAGAGCTTGCCGATAATTTAGGTCCAATTCAGTTCAGTGCACCATATTTCTATTTATCCCAATTCTGGCAAAAGGTTAAAGGGTGCTGCATGTCCCTAGGATGTTGTGTCAGCAACCTCCTCTTCCCCAGTACTACCAGAGCTTATAGACACCCATAGTGCTTTATGAATTCACATTGCCTTTGGATTGTTATCATTGTGACGCATTCTTAATTACAAGCTACTGATCTACATGTGACATACTCCTATCATGGGATTTCCTGTTCAAGACCTGCTAGGCATGTTCCCCATGTTGAGTGATCTTTTGCTGTGCCCCTTCCCATTTCCACGAGGCAATGGTCTAGTTGTAAGTAGAGGCACTTATCATGGTCACAAACCATGTTCAAGACCTGCCAGGCACATCCCCTATGCTAAGTGGTCTCTGTGTTAAAGCAGATTGGTGTATTTAGTAAAGGAGTTGAATATCAAGGATTCCTGTATCCCAGGGTAACTGATTTCTAAGCTACAGTGGAATGTCATATTCTCTGGAAGACTCTGAACTGTAAGGGCAGCCTGCTTGTAGAAAATTAACAGATAATAATAAAGGAATTTTCAGGATCTCGCAATCATCTGTTTTGCATTATAATAGTTCATTAGTTCTTGTTATAGACTCTCCACATTGGGATTCCAGAATGCTGCAAGATAATACAGCTCACAATTACAATGATATTTACCATTGATTTTTCCAACCCAACATTGCTAGTAATTAAGATAATATGACACTTACACAGCTAGACATGGCATCATCCAAGTGTAAGTGTTTTTGATTAATAAGGCTTCAAACAGGTAATTCTTTGCAATTTGAAATGAGAGAAAATATTAAAAATGCTAGCAAAAAAACATGTTTTTCCTCTTCTTTTGCTTTTTCAATTGCACGTGTTTAATTTGTATTTTTTACAACTACATGGCATTTTTGTTTGGAAGTGCATGGGTTTAGCCAAGTAAATATGCCTGGTTTGAGTGCCATATCTTAACAAGACAGTTTACATTTGAGGCAAGTTTACAAGGTCTGTTCTGCTAAAAACTTAAGTATGCATACTTTAACACTGGTTAAATTAAAAAAGAATACACCTAACCAGAGACAGTATAGATGCTGGTCTCTCAACATCATCCAGTTTAAGCCCCAAATTGTCCATCTCAAATTATCATTTTTCCTTCTACTCTTACAATTAAACTAGTTTCACACCATCATGGATGGGTTGTAAACCTCTCTGACTTGACCTAACTTAAAGCAGCATAAACTCTAAACTATTTTATGCATGCAATTGGGTCGGAAATGTCTGCAATTAATGGAAGACATTATTATGGGCAGGCTGGCAACATAAGGGGTGCAAATTAAAAATGAGCTGCCTAAAGCCTGCTTTTATGCTTGGATGGCTGCCTAAGGAAAGAGTTTAAAGTTTAACCAAAGAAAAAATACTTATAAAGCTGCTGCAAGGGCATTTCAATATGTGTCATATGCAAAAAAGCAATGAAAACTCCATTCAACCTTCTCCGTTGCAGTCAAGGCTCAGTATTAGTACCTGAGAAGATTGGGCTGGTGTAAGGTTTGTCCTAAGAACCCTTTTGAGTTACTTTCTTCATGGGGATCTCTAGTATGACCAATGTACCAGATTGTGTGGAGAGCTTCCCCAAGCATTTTGATTTTGGGAACTATAGAAAGAGCAGAACTAATGTATTTTCAGGGAAAGAGTCTGTGCCTCTCAATTAATAAACAGAATTGAAGTGGCCATCTCAGAACTTGCAAATACTCAAATTAGCTGTAGTTAGAAAAAGCTCTCTGCATGGGAAAGGCCTCTCATTGCTAAAATAAAGACGAAAATAAAGCTGAGACCAGAAGGCCTTTGGTCAAGTGGGTGGCTCTGTCTTAAGGATAATGGAAACTGAATTATTATGGGGCCTCTAAGAAAATTATTATAAGGTTTCTAAGGGCAACCCTGCAGGGCTGGTACTGGAGGCCTCATTTGGAATGCTTGGGGATGCTATATCACTAAACATTCCTTTTGGAACTAACAATGAGGCCAAAACCATGGTGTTGGTTGATAGCCTAAATTTGGCCATGTCTCTTGGCATCACCAAACTGTTAGTAGACGGAGACTCCCTCATTAAGAGTCAATCAAAAAAGAATAGTTCTTTCTCTATCTGATAACCATGTGTGCAAAATATGGATGCATAAGACTGGCATACAAAATGTTTTACAAAATGCCCCAATGAAATTGGGTCCCATTGACTAGAATAAAGATTGGATATGCCCAAATAATATATTATATTATCAATGTGACTTGGACATGATCAAGCAAATGCAGATAGAGGTGTACATTTAGGTCGTGAACATATGGCTGCATTTTCTGAAAAATATATCTGTGATTGATTTTAAATGTGGTTGTGAATGCTTCAAAAACTTATTCGGATGTATGTACATTGGCAAGGTTCATCTACCATCCAAGTTTGATCATAAGGTCAAAACCCAAGGTACAAAATTTGAATAATATATAAGGTGAATGGAATAAAATACCTTGTGGGTTTCTACAAGAGACAACCAGTATACCAAATTGCCATCTTGCTTAGATCTAAAAAGAAGAAGTATAGCAACATTCAGACAGCTGGTGATTTGTTTGACAATGACTTGCGTTTTGGCATAAAATGAGTGCAGGTTTTGTAAAATAATATCAAATATACTTCAGCAAGTATTTTTGAGAGTGACCTCACTGATTTCAGTTTTCCCCTCTCTAGTCTTAGTTTTGAGTTTTAGAGATGGTAGGGCCAGTGACGGGTTCCAGTTCAAAACCCCTACAAAAATCCTGGACCACCTTTTTACATTACTTCATCCAGACATTTTGTTACACACTTAGCAAGCAATTTGTATAATACAGTGTACCCATAAATGAAAAAAAAAGTGGTCAAAACCCAATCTTTATCTATTAGCAAAAAATAGTCACTAATCATTCTTATAATCTTATTCATTGTTTCAGTTGAATATTTGTTAAACACTTGGCATGCACTGTTGATGGTACAAACATCAGGGCATCAGTAAATAAAACGAAAAACAAGATGTTCACACACAACTTATATAATTAAAAGACAAAGTCTCAGACCAGCTTTCTTCTCATTACTCCAATCAGACATTTTGTTGAACACTTTTTGTGCATTGTTCAGTGATACAAATTGTCCTTGAATTTTATATTTTAAAAAAGGAGTTTGCATGGCATGTACAAACAACCAAAAGCAGATTGCAGATGATAGAATACCAAAAAAAAAGAGCCATGGAGTGACTGAGTTCTTGCTTGACATTTGCTATTGAAGTTTTCGCAGTTATTTAGAAGACACAAATAGTTGATTGTTTGGTGCCGAACTCAATTACCGGATTCACTGAAAACCTAGCTGAATCAAGGTCCGACTCGAACCCAGTCCAGATTCAGAACCAATCCGTCTAGGGTTCCAAATATCCTCTGTGGGTTTATCCAGGATGAACCCGGGCAAACCCGTCGTGAATTTTGAGCCATTTCAGGCTGCTCCAACAAATCCAGGCATTTTCCATTATTTTGTTTCTGCTTTTCATGAATTTTGACGCATTTTTTAATTGATTCACAATGGTGTAAGCATAAGGATGCAGACGTTAACTAAGAAAGAGAACTGAAATCTTTCAAATCACAAACCTGGTGCATAGAAATCATTCAACAATGGCGGCTGATGGCAGAATGAAATAGCACGATAAAATATTATGATCTTCATATTCTTTCGAAAAATATTATGGCTGATGTTTTAGTGATCTTCGTATTCTTTTGAAAAATCATACGGGACAAATATTATAACATTTTCAAAAGAATTTTAGGGTTTTCTTAAATCGGCGACCTTTTGCACGTGTATATATATATATATAGGATTCTATATAGTATAATATTATAATATAACAATTATATTATTAATATTTGTATATTATAATAATGTATTATTATTTATATATTACAATATTATATGTAATATACACCCAGTTTTCTGTATAGTTTGTAACCAAGTTTTTTTTCTGTTTTGTCGATGCTCACTGCTGATGTGTTTTTTGATTTGTTTCTGTGATTTGCGTATAATATTCATAAACAGTAATGAAATGCATGACATGCAAACATACCCAGATGGAAATATAGCAAAAACAACAAAAACTATGAATACCCAGATAATTAAATAGCTCAAATATCAATACAGTAACATACCCATTTTTATTTCTTCAATGTTGCAGGTCTGTTATACAAAAACCAGCTAAGGTTTGTTACAAAAAGGCTCCAAACGCATCAAACTCTGAATGTTCCACTTGACCAATGAAGGTTCTGCACTTCTAGGCCCCAAACGCCCTTGTCTCATGTAGAAACAACACCAAATGGGAGGTGATTCACCCTAAGAAGGTCCCACGCCCCTGTATGGGCCTGTACGGCCTGGCTGATGGCTGTAGCAGCAAATAAAACCCTTCACAAACTCTTTTTTCGGTATGATATTTCAGTCCCTATCAATATGCATAGAAACTCAACCTCAAACGCCCCTCAATGAGTAAATTTGAATGCTAAATCACAAAACTGCTGGTCCTGATGATGGTACGGCCCCTGCAGAGGTACAGCCAGCACAGAAGGTGCACACAAAATACCAGAAATAACTTCAATAACTCAGAAATATGCAACTATATTATTTATCATTGGCTGCTTACAAAATCTGAGGATGGAAATCTATAAAAACTCCATGAAAATGCTTCCAGTGAACACAAGCGTAGTCTCTAAGTGAAACTACCAGCAAACTCTCCTGATGATGTCTTTCAACCACGAAGAGAGTGTGATCTACAGAGGTCTTCGTCTCTGCAAACCCTTGTTTCCAGCTCAAAGCCAAAGCTCCAAAACTTGTATGACAAAAGATGATTGAATGAATGAATCCAAAGAATGAGTTCTCTTTTTTTTTTGTTCTCTCATTTCCCAACGCCCCAAGAAAGTATTTTATTATTTTTTAATATTTAATAACTTAACATCCCCTTATACCTCCATGAGTTGGGCGCCCCCACATAAACCTAGCACATTCACTTTAAAACAACTTATGACTCCCTTTACATAAGTTTACTTTATAAAATAAAGCAACTCATATTAAAATAATATAAGTTAAATCCTTAATTTAACTTATTATCTCGACATTTAATATATCATTCCTCGGTCATTTCGAATGCCATGTGACAAGTGCTAGAGACTCCAACCGGCGATACTAAATATGAAAATGTCGAACAAACTCCACCGGTGACACCCTGCCTAACTTACTATAAATAGTAAGTCCTAGAAAATGTGTCCAAGACACCCTCGGGAAGGAAAGATGAACTCAACCCATCATCCCATTGTACTAGAGCTGCTGGAAATCCTCCACAATAGTTCCCTAACCAACCTCCATTAGCCTACAGGAACCCTAGAATAGGCTAACTACTCCCACCTATCGAACTGGCTAAGAAGGGGACATTACTTTATACTATTAATATATATTTATATTTATGTTTTTAATATTTATTATTATATTATTAATTATAATATATATAAATTATAATTAATAATATAATAATAAATATTGAATTTTAATAACACTAATATAATAATTATACAAATATTAATAATATATTATCGTAATATATAAATATTATTATTACATGTATATTGTACGAACAAACCCAAAACGAATCCAGCCCCAAAAATTTTTGGCCAAATCTACAAACTGAAGCCACAAGCCCGAACCAAGATTCAACCCAGAACTGCAACTTAGGTGCCAAATAAAGAGGAGTGTTATTTGAAGGTGTTGGGCCCATTGTAGATAAACATGGCCTAAGCATTTTTCTTTTAGAAAGAATGAAGATACAAAGGACTGTTGATGATGGCTATCTACTAGTATATTTATATTTATAAAAATATATCTCTAGTATGCCGAGAGATATCTTCTTGTGTTTTCTATAGCTTTTGTGATTTTCTCCACCTTCTTTTCCTTCAACCATTTCCTTTTTTTTTTGGTTTTTATTTTTATTTTCTCTATTTTTTTGCATTTTCCATGGTTTATGTGATTTTATCCACCTTTTTTCCAATTTCTTTTTTGTTTCCATAGTTCTTCTAATTTTCTCCACCTTTTTTTCCTTCAACATTTCCAATTTCATTTTTGGCTTTTATTTTTTATTTTTTCCAATTTCTTTTTTGATTTTTATTTTTTATTTTTTGGCTATATATTTACACAGAAAAAATGAGTGCTCTCATCTCCACCTCGCTATCATTGTAGAATGCCTCTCGCATAATAATGTCCTCTTTCAGGATATTCCTGATTTATTTACCTGCACATAATAATAATCACTAGAAAAGGCATTAAAAATATTAAAGATCAATAAATTAAGATAATATTCAATTCATAGCATCATTCCTATTAAATTCATCTATCATTCATATTAAACTCATCTATCATAGCATAATTAACAATTAGATCAATACTTCATAACATAAATAATGAGATCAAATCATCATAGCATAATCAATATTTAGTTCAATCCATCATCGCACAATTCCTCAACCCAATCACATATTGAATCTCCCAAGAGTGTTAGTAAGTAACAATATTGTCGAGAGCATGAAAGGGATCAGTCCACCTAACATCTCCCAGTACACCTTAGAGGTTGGTTGTCCTCCTTGATCAAGCTTAGGAGCACTTAGTTGCCTCCCAGCCCATGAGTGTCTCATCTCAAGGTGGTGTGCTTGATAAGATGCATGAAGACCGCTATTCAACAAGCCTGGGAGCACTCATATGTAATGTCCCTTTCCTAGGTAGTCAATTTATGGGGTTAGTCTACTATCCGGGTTCTCATAGACTAACGGGGATGGTTAGAGAACCCATGTTAGTAACCATTATGGGGGTCTAGTCAGCTCGGGTGGCATGGAGATTTGTTTCTACCCTGACGAGTTTTTCGTTCTGACTCTTTCTGGAGCATTTTTGGGGCTGTTAGGCCAAACTTACTATTTTTAGTAAGTACATCAGGATCAATTGCGAGTTGGTTGGTTCGACTTGGGATGTGTTTGTTTTTAATTGGTGATCACGGTGGTGCTTTGAGACCCCAGTTCGGAGTACGTTCAGACATTAATTTTAATGTCTCGATAATTGGCTTAAGTTAAATTAAATATTTAACTTAAGTATAATGTATTAAAGTGACTTTATAAAAATGTGAAGACATGAAATATGTTAATTCTTATTAAAGTCACATATTTTTCCAAAGTGGGCGCCCAAGTCATAGTAATGAAAGTAATATTAAAATATTGATCTCTCAAATGAGGCGTGTGGTGCAGGAGCACCTTGGTTCAATAGGTTGTCGGGGGTCAAGTTTGCATTTTGGGTTTGTTGGAGTTGAATACTTGTAATAAGGTCATTTAAGACCATTTTGGATATGTTAGAGTCCATATTAGGTCGCTAGGTGTGTTGAAGTGTCAAGTTGCTTAAAGTTGTCAATTTTGCAAAATGTTGTCAATGTGGCAAATGTTGCAAAACATGGAATATGAAAAGACAAGTGTAAATGAAGGAATTAAAACGGTTGTAGTTGGAAAATCAGTTGTAAATGGTTGGTACATGTTTAAATAGCCTTGGGGAGGTCGAAACCAAGGTTGGTGGTTACATTTTTGAAGTGAAATCAATAAAAGACATCCTTGTTTCTGCATTTCTGAACATTAAATTGTTGTTTTAGAGCTTGGTACGGCCTTGTACGGTTGTTTCATGGCGTGAGACCAATTGGAAATGAAAGATAATTGAGTCTACTTCCTTATGTTTTTTATTGCATCCAATTTTATTGTGTTTCAAGCAAGTTATGCCCATTTTACTGCAAACAGGTCTGAAACCCTAGTTAGGGTAATAGTGAGCAAACAAATCAATTTTTGAAGGTTTTCGTACAAAGTAACCTGCCTTGATTCTGAGATATGTTGTATAAAGTCCAAATGGGTGTCTGAAACTATGTTTACATTCTTGATATCATGTCTGCACTGAAAATTATGGCCCGAAAAACCCAATTTGCTGCTACCAAGTTTGTTCAAGCAATTAGACCTAGGGACTAGGACAGTCAAGATTTGAACTTGTCCTTTCAAACCAACCCTATCTGATTTCTTGGTATATTGAGTAAGGCCAAAAAGGGTACTCAAATTTGTGCTTGTCTTCTGGAGATCAAACTTTCCTGGGAAATTGTGCCAAGTTTTGCCAATTTGAAGTACTACTAGAAATTGACCCTGTTTACAAGAGAATGTCAAGAAAATTGAAGAGCCTGAGTTCTTGTGAGCCATCTTTGGTCTGAATATGTCATTTCCATTATGTTTAAGGTGTTCCATGTGTTGATTAAGGAATTTGTGGCGTTGATGCCTTATTTGTGCTTTGTAGCCCTTGAGGAGCATGTGTCATTTTGGGAAGAGTTTTGAATTTGTGAAAGAAACCCAGTGTGCACCAATGGAGTCTATAACCATGGAGACTACGATCACTGTCCTATTTTGTTAAAAACCTTTGTGTCTGCCCCTACTCTGCATCAGCGTGGGAGGAAAAAAGAAAGGAAAGAATAAAAAGAAGACTTTCACGCTCATTGGCATTATTGGATATTTTGTGAATGAACTTTGTTGTGGAGCAAAAACTAGGGTTTGATGAAGAATCCAGCCATTGTGAAGACAAAAACCTTCGCATTTGGAGAATGCTTGTAGGAGTGAAAGATCTCCCAAGGGCATTGTGAGAGCATTCTCATTCAGAGGGTGCAGACTGTGCTTCAATTTCAGTTTTGTGGGGTTGTCGCCGAGAATATCCCTTTGATGAAACCTCAGTTTTTGGGCATGGTAATTATAGGTGCATATTGGAGAAGACATTAAAGGTGTAGTTCTGATTTTATCTGCCATTTGTGGAGGGTTTTACACCCCAGGTCTGGTTGTACCAGCCCCAGTCAGGCCATACCATCTCAAGGGTTTTTTGGACTGATTTTTGTGGAGAAATAACCCTTCATCTTGGGCGTAGTGGACCTTCATGGGAATATCAGCATTCAGCTACAAATTGAAGCAGTTGTGAGGTTTTTAAAGTTTTTATTACTGCTGTTATAGTTTGTTCTGGGCCGTCCCAGCTGTAGGAGAGGACGTGGATCACCAGTCAGCCATTGTCTGAGCATTTTGGCGTTACTTGGACCTACAAACAGGGCGTCACATTCACAAATTTGTTGTTGTTCTTGTATTTTAATGTCACAGTTCAGATTTAATGAATATGGCATAAAGCTAAGGGTTGTAATCTGCTGTCACAGACCTGTACCTACATATCAGCACATGGGTATGTTTGTATTTTGATGTATTTTCTATTTGTTCATATAGGTATTGATAATTCATGATAAACTCTATATTTTGTTCACTTTATAGCATCTGGGTATTGTTCATTTTGCTATTTCTGAGTTGTACTTGTATGCAAAGAAATTCCATGTTATGCACAAAAACACAAAACACAACAAGTTCAACTAAACCACAGAGAACCGAGAAAAATTTGGGTCTCAGAAAAGGGGTGGGACATTACATCATACGCCTCCTGGCCCACGAGCAACTAACTCAGGGTGGCGTGCTTGATGAAGGGGCCTATCTGTACATCACCATCTCGTGAACCCCAAAAGGGCCATCATTTCCTACTTACTAGCATCACCTTATTTCAATTGTATTGTTTGGGAATTGGTATGTACCTCTTGATGGATTCCAATCTGTTGTTATAAATATTACATATATAAATATATCATTGCTGATATATTCCTTTCTGCCTTTTATATATATATATTCTTCCTTTATTTATGCTTTTATAGTCCAATGATCATTCTTGTTCGATGCCCTCAAATGTCTTATGATTTCTCTTTTTATATCCCCTTGGTTGAAGGAGTCACACTTCTTCAGATGCACCTCTTGCCTCTTTGAAGGGATCATACCTATTCACATACAACCGCTGCCCCTTGAATAATTATAATTTAATTTTAACTAATTTTTATTCCCAATCCCTAGTAATAAACTAGCACCACTTTCCCTTAAGAAATATCACCGTCATTTTATGTGAGATTGGCGTAGAAGTTCCAATCACGGTCTTGGAAAATGATCGTAGCTTAGACTTTGCTGCTGGGTATTTCTTTTAAAGCAGCTGCTTAACTTAATTTTATAAATCGCAGCCTTCAAATTATTATTTTATACATGGCCAAGGATTGCTTAATACTTAGGAAAGTCTAAATTGGTTTATGGGACCCGCCACCAACCAATATTGGTGTTAGATAAGTTTGGAGTATTGTTGCATCTTTATTAATATTATGTGGGGACCACCGTGGGAGTTTGCAAAGCCAGCTTGTGACATTCACCTCATATCTTTCCACCGCATCCTTTGGAAGGTTGTAAGGACTGTTTGTAATTCGTAATTACTTAGTAAAACTCATTTGGCACTTTCAATTGCTTTTGCAGTCTACTTGAGAACGATTTGATATTCAATATTAAATAAGTTTAGTAAACTGATTTAATAAATCATCTAAGTTATTGCTACAGTGGTTTTATTTTGAAAGGGGACATCACAGTCCACCCTGCCCAAGTTTGCTTGTCCTCAAGCAATTTTAATTTGAGATGATAAAACATTTCTACTCCTAGGGTTGCCTGTTATGTCTGATTGTTTAAGATTTGAATGCCACTACAACTCTGCATTTGGGCATTTATATGCAAGGAATGGTGACTCGTTTTTAAGATCAGACTTAGTTTGGTATCCGTTTTGATTAGAGGCTAGGGTTTTAATCCATATATGAAAATCTAATATGTCTCTGTCCAGTTGTGGTTGTAGGGGCTAGGCAATATGATACTTGCTGATCTTACTCATGGATATGCGACACTAAAAGACCTCTCATCAAAAGGATAGGAGAATGATTCATAGAGGGGTCTCCCTCATGACAAGACAATGTCATAGGACTGTTACAAGATCATATGGGCAGACATATTTGTGAATGCTTTTAAGGACTGTCATAAAACTAGCTAGCCTTGAGGATTATCATGGAACAAGGTAAAGATTGACATGGTTGTTAGGGCATAGGATTCATATCACTTGAGGTGATATCCTAGTCAAAGCCATGTTTCAAGTAAGAGATCTAGTGTTGAAATAAGGATTTGATTGCTTAGCAAGAATGGCTGGTTAGGTTAGCAAGCATACTCCAAGTTACGGTTAGGAGTATTAAGACTGCAAGGCTAAGATGCTAGGTCTTAGGTTGTGAATGAAAGGGTTGTCCCATCTTTCTGGACCTGATTATGAGTCAATTGTCCTTAAATAAAATAATAGTGATCTTAATCTAAGATTCATACCAGTCATGAAGCTGTCATGATAATCCAAACAGGAAGAGGATTGTTGGACTGGTCAGTCACTGTCATGACAGGGTAAACAGTGGGATTTGTTGAGGGAACAATCAAGGCATTTGAAATCCTATTATTCAAGGTACTCACCAAGGAAACTACAATGTTGTTATCTCCTTCAAGGACTGTCTTAGGACTGTCATAGGAAGTCTGTGATAAGGCTGTCATGTTGCAAACCCAAGGATAATCATGAGTAGTTGGCATCTTATCACCTTATGCGAGGTATATTTGCAAGGGTTGCCTCGATTGCCATATTTCCTGGGGTTTGAAATCATGAGGAAACACTGGCATTACAGCCATGTTAATTGTCATCCAAGGAGTTAAAGGGCTTTTGACTGTCTCTAACACACAGAATAAGGCAAGACCACCACATTATTCAAATACTGTCTTAATCAACTTCAGGGATATCTTAGTGAATAACAGGGTTGTTATGGACAGTAGAAAGAACCAAACATCATATAAAGTGGTCATGGAGTATTTAGGGAAGCATCATTAGTTACCAAGGGACTGTTGGTAATGATAGGCCATCATGCCTCCTAGGATCTCCTCAATGTACCCACATTTTATGATAAGACAGTAAAAAACTGCAAATAGGACAGATATGACCTAGCATTTTCATGATGCTTTGCAGCGGTAAGGAGGTCTTGTTGTCATGATTAAATGGTGACTTGTTAGGGGATGACATTTTGTTGCAAGATCACCATAATAGTAGACATACCATGACCTGTACTATATGGGAATGATTAAAGGAGCTGTCTTATTTCAATGTGTATAAGAATTTATTTGTGTGTAGTTCTACTGTGTTTCAAGACTCTAGTTTATGGGCCAAGTATTTCAAAAAGAAGAATGTTACTTCTAGTAGATCGTGTGGAAACCTTTGTTGATCTCTGTGATGCCAAGGAATATCAAAAAATGAATTGATCTTGGACTGTTTACTGAAAAGGGAGTGATCATGCCTCCTTGAAAATATTATGATCATATTTGAGTATATATGTTGACACTGCTGCATTTGTATGATTACACTTAGTTGTTGGGCAGAAAAGTATGGCTCTGGTTTTTTTTTTTAGGGTAACAAGTTTCATGTCAGGCTTGCAGTGGGTTTTCCATGTGGAACATGGTGAACTTGACAGTTAGGAAATGATTTGACTGCTATATTGCCATTTTGTTGTTAGTTGCCTTTAGTTTCTTTTTCTCTTTCCAAGCTTTTTGAGCTCTTTGGCTCAATTGCATAAATTATTTTCAGATCCTCAGGCTGGCAGGATCAATGCTTTGATACCACTTGTAATGTCCCCTTTCAGGATATTCTTGATTTCTTTACCTGTATACAATAATAATCACTAAAAAAGATATTAGAAATATTAAAGATCAATAAATTAAGATAATATTCAATTCATAACATCATTCCTATTAAATTCATCTATCATTCATATTAAACTCATCTATCATAGGATAATTAATAATTAAATAAATACTTCATAACATAAATAATGAGATCAAATCATCATAACATAATCAATATTTAGTTCAATTCATCATCAAACAATTCCTCAAGCCAGTTACATATTGAATCTCCCAGGAGTGTTAGTAACAATATTGTCGAGAGCATGAAAGGGGTCAGTCCACCTAACATCTCCCAGTCCACCAGTGTCTCATCTCAGCCAACGAGTGTCTCATCTCGAGGTGGCGTGCTTGATAAGATCCATGAAGACTACTATTCAACAATCCCGGGAGCACTCATAAGCCTCCCGGCCCATGAGCAACTAACTCGGGGTGGCGTGCTTGATGAAGGGGCCTATCAGTATTTCACCATCTCATGAACCTTGAAAGGGCCATCATTTCCTACTTACTAACATCACCTTATTTCAATTGTATTGCTTGGAAATTGGTATGATTGATATATGTACCTCTTGATGGATTCTAATCTGCTGTTATAAATATTACATAAATAAATATATCACTGCTGATATATTCCTTTCTGCCTTATATATATATATATATATATATATATATATATATATATATATATATATATATATATATATATATATATATGTTCTTCCTTTATTTCTGCTTTTATAGTCCAATGATCATTCTCGTTCAATGCCCTCAAATGTCTTATGATTTCTCTTTTTATATCCCCTTGGTTGAAGGAGTCACACTTCTTCATATGCACCTCTTGCCTCTTTGAAGGGGTCATACATGTTCACATACAAACGCTGCCCCTTGAATAATTATAATTTAATTTTAACTAATCTTTATTACCAATCGCTAGTAATAAACTAGCGCCACTTTCCCTTAAGAATTATCACCATCATTTTATGTGAGATTGGTGCTGAAGTTCCAGTCACGGTCTTGGAAAATGATCGTAGCTTAGACTTTGCTGCTGGGTATTTCTTTTAAAGCAGCTGCTTAACTTAATTTTATAAATTGCAGCCTCCAAATTATTATTTTATACATGGCCACGGATTGCTTAATACTTAAGAAAGTCTGAATTGGTGTATGGAACCCGCCACCAACCAATATTGGTGTTAGATAAGTTTGGAGTATTTTTGCATCTTTATTAATATTATGTGGGGACCACCGTGGGAGTTTGCAAAGCCAGCTTGTGATATTCACCTCATATCTTTCCACCGCAGCCTTTGGAAGGTTGTAAGGACTGTTTGTAATTTGTAATTACTTAGTAAATCTCATTTCGCACTTTCAATTGGCCTTGCAGTCTACTTGAGAACAATTTGATATTCAATATTAAATAAGTTTGGTGAACCGATCTAATAAATCATCTAAGTTATTGCTACGGTGGTTTTATTTTGGAAGGGGGCATCACACTATCAGAGTTACAACAGTTTTTCCTAAAATTTGGTCCTACAAAATCTTTTAAAACTAGCACTTGCACAATTAATGAGTGCAATGGGACTGGGTCCGCCAATAGGTAAAGGCAAGTGGAAGTATTTTAGCATCACTTTGCTATTTGTCTTAACTTCTTGTCTTGAAACTTTATCACAACCTGTAAAATACATAGATTAAGCGAAAAAAATACAAATTAATATCTAAAACGAGTGGCAGGCTAAAGGTTGGAAGTTAACTCTCAACAATTTCAAAGTTTGTATACAGCTTGAACTAAACCTAGCCCGACCCAATCTCCACAGTGAAGCCATGACACTGAAAATTAATTCTGAGGGCAACTGAGAGATCCCAGTATTTTGTTGGCAAATTGTAGAGTCTACCCCACATTGATGTTTTCTCTAAGAAGCAGTTTGTTGGGTAAAAATTTGGTTGCCAATACTGCAAGAAGAGACCTGCACTCTCCATCATCCCAGGACCCCCTTCAAAATAGAATCATTTATCTGCACATACAGGCAGAAGGTCATGGAAAATCCTTTTGTCAAGGATATTAGGTCAATGTTAGCCCCCCAATTTTATAACATCCATCTTTCAAGACCTGGTAGCACCAACCAATCTGCTAATAACAACCATTTCTTTTAGATCAAAGATCTTAGATCAACACAACTAAAAATTGTACATCCCAAACAGTGAAGCTAATATTCTTGTGTTCCACCATCTCTACCTAAATTGAATGTTGCTCATTAAAAGCAAAGGAAATGTAAAGCTAGAGTTTGTTTTTAAGAAAACATTGATTCATGCTTCAATTTTTTCAATGCCTGCTTATAATTTGATTATTTGGCAGTGCTAATACAACAGGTCAGGAAAACAATATACAAATGACAATAATGAAAACACAAGCTCAATTTCTTGGACCAAAAGGTAATTTCTTGACAGGAGGTTAGAGCCTAAGTTACTAGGTTCTGTAGTTTTGCCCCCTCGTAACCGTATGGGTCTGGTTTGGGGTCGGGCTCAGAGCCAAGATGACCTAGGGTTCGCCCAAGGTTCACCCCGAGCACCCCGAGTTCACTGTGGGTTCTTCTATGAGTACCCATAGAAGGACCCAACGTGAACCCAAGGTGCCTGGGCCGGACATAGACCAAATCTAGGAGAACTTGAGTGTATCCAAGTGAAAGTCAATGAAAAAAACATCAAAGGGGTACTATTATCCAAGTATTGAAAGCTACGTTCCCCGGGGACGCGTCCCCTGTGTTTTTGACCCCGTACCCATCCCAGAGACGTTCCGGGGATGTGAGGACGCCCAGGAAACGTCCCCTGACCGTCCCCATTTCCCCGGGGACGTCCCCTTTTTTTAGGGGACACCGGGGACGGCTAGCCGTCCTGGACGGCCCAGCGCCCAAATGCCACTTAAAAAACAAAAGAAAAACACATTTTTAAAAAAGGATGGGGGGCCCACAAGGACCCCCTCATCCCTCTTAAACAAACCTAAACCTAAAACACAAGTTATATCATCCAAAACAAAAAACAAAAACTCATTGCCTCATTTTCACATTGTTGAACAGCAACTTGAAGAGGAGCAACAGCAGTTGGAAGAGGGTAACAGCAGTGAAGAGAAGGCATTAGGGCATCAAATCATCATCATTTGAGGTAAGATTGACATTCTTTATATTGTTGTTCATATTCCTTTGTATTTTTTTTAGTTTTTTTTTTAATTTCAAACACATGGAGAGGGTTTTTTTGTTTATTTTTTGTTTTATGTTTGCTTGCAGCTGTCTATTATCATTTTTCAATCTATTATCATTATTCAAACAAAAAAACAATGAGCAGCAGTGAGAGTAGTGAAAGTTCTGAAAATGAGATTGAAATTCAAGTGCAACCAAGTAGAACTAGTACTAAAGGCCGTAAAAAGAGTGGGGGTTGTGCTAGTGGCAGTGGTACAGCAGGGAATGTGAGTTCATCCAAATCTAATCCATTTGAATGCCCCTCCAAAACACTTGCCACTTATTCAAAAGGCCCATTTAATCCTAAAAAACCTCTCTTACAATTTGTAACCCGCATAGACACTGACAAGAAAAAGAATACTGGGGGGACTAGAGTATGGCTTTGTCGTATTTGCAATGAAACCTACAAGGGCAGCTATACAAGAGTTTATTCTCACCTTTTGCATTTGGGTGGAATAGGGGTAAAAGGTTGTAGAACTATCACCCTAGCTGAGAAGGTTGAGGCAACTAGGTTGCACATGGAGGGGGAGGCAAGATCTAAGGGATTGTCAATGGAGAGTATGCCTAGTGTGTCATTGCCTACACAAAGCCAAATGGAAGAGGTTTCAATTTCTAGTAAGGGAAAGAAAAGAACTACTGTTGCAGGGTTGTTCAATGCACAAACACGAGAGGTGGCCGATTCTTCCATTGCTAGATTTTTCTATACCCATGCCATACCATTTCATGTGGCATGCTCTCCCTATTTCAAACAAATGTTTAGAGATGTTACAGCCGTTGGTCCTTCATATGTCCCCCCTGGAGAATATAAGCTATGCACCACCTTACTTGAGAAGGAATATTCTCAGGTGAGTATCTTGATGGAGGACATGAGACAAACTTGGATTAGGGATGGCTACTCTATTGTCACAGATGGGTGGACCGACATCAAACGTCAGCCACTCATCAATATCATTGTCACATGTCCAGCTAGCTCTTACTTTCTTAGAGCTATTGATTGTACAGGGAAGAAGAAGGATGCTCACTTCCAATTTCAGATTTTGAAGGATGCCATAGAAGAGGTTGGGGCATCTAATGTTGTCCAAGTGGTAAAAGATTCAGCCCGTGTATGTAAGTCAGCTGGTTTGATGGTGGAGGGTGCTTATAAGCACATTTTCTGGACCCCATGTTGTGTTCATGCGTTAAACAACGCATTGAAAGACATTGGAAAGATTGCTTAGGTGAAGGAAGTGGTGGCAGAAGCTAGAGATATACAGATGTTCATTTGCAACCATCAAACCTCACTTGCATTGTTTAGGACTTTTTCGAAGAAGGAATTCTTCAAGCCCGTGGAAACTAGATATGCCAGCTATTTCATTTTGTTAGAGAGGATGGTTGAGGTGAAGGAGCCTCTACAATTATTGGTGGTTAATGCAGAATGGAGTAGATGGCCAAAGTCAAATTCAACCAATGGAAAAAGTGTGAGGCAAAGGTCCTTGACAATGAATGGTGGTCCACAATAAGGTAAATTGAAATTTCAAATTGCTGATTTTCATTTTATTTATATTATGATATTATCAATTTATTAAAAATTTAAATCTTGTTTTTAAATTGCTGATTTTTGTAACTTGTTTTCACTTGCAGCTATGTTTGCTCCTGCATTGCACCTGTTGTGGATGTCATAAGATATGCTGACACAAACTCTCCTAGTCTTGGAGAGATTTATGAGACATTTGATAGCATGCTTGGGAAAATGAAGCAAGCCATTCAGAGCAAGGATCCTACTTTGGGATTTTATGAGGAGCATCTTAGGCCCATTGTGATGCGGAGGTGGGACACTATGAACACCCCACTTCATATGCAGCATATGCTCTAAATCCCAAATGGTATGTAGCTAGACCTGGAAGAGTGCCTCCATCTCATGATGATGAGGTGAAACATGCGTTCACGAGGGCCCTTGAAAAAATGTGTACCGAGGAGGAGGCTTCTATACTTCGCTCACAATGGGTGGCCTTTGTCAATCTACGTGGTCCAAACTTTAGCAAAAAAGAGGCGAGGATGGATAGAGCTACATTAGCTCAAACCGACCCTATTGGATGGTGGATGTGGCATAGCACGGATGCACCAGAATTGAGGACACTTGCCACTCGCCTCCTTTCACAGATTGCCAGTTCCTCTGCTGCAGAGAGGAATTGGTCCACATATAGCTTCATTCAGTCGATGAAGAGGAACAACCTTACCTCTAGACGGTCAGAGAAGTTGGTGGCAATGCATAGTGCCTTGCGGCTACAAGATCGACAGAGACTTGAGTATTGTCAGACTCCAGCTGCACATTGGGATGTTGATCCCGAAGATGTTCTATAGATTGATGAGGAGGCACGGGAGGGATTAGTTGGGGTTCCATTGGATGAGGCAGACCCTCATGGTGGCAGTGATTCAGACTCAGATTCCGATTTTGATGCAATCTTAGAAGAGGCTGATTAGGGACAGCCATATATTGATATTCTCTATGTTTTTGTCATTTTGTTGTTGAAACTTGAAACTTGTAGCCTTTGGGCATTTTGATATAATTTTGATATAATATATATGCAGATTGTTGTTGAAAACAATTAAATTTTGTTTATTTGTTTGCCAATTCTCATGTGACAAGTTGAAAACTAAGTTCATGTGTAATGTTATGGTTATGTATTCATGTTTTAAAGTTCTATAATGTCTATAATGAATGCCTTATCAATATTATCATATAAATATTTGAATTTTCCTTATATTTTTAAAAAAATCTTATTTTTTTAGTAGCCATCCCCTAAAAAATGGCCAAAAAAATATGCCTTCCCCGAAACTCGTCCCCACCCGTCCCCGTCCCCGTCCCCGAAACTTGGGGGAGCATAGGTTGAAAGCTCATTTTGCCATTAGTCATCACTCTTTCTATGTGAGAATTATTATTGTGGTTGAAGGTTGACGTATAATAAAACCTTATTCTGCCCTGTTGAGGGGACACACCATGTTCATTTCAAATGGCGGTGTCCATTTTGTGTGTTTTTTTAATACACTTGTCACCCTAGGGATTTCTCACAGCCTACTTCCGATTAAAAAACTCAGAAGCTTTTGCTGTTAGAATCTGAACCATAGAGATTGAGCTAATGAATTGTTTAGAACAAGGGTGAGGAGAATGGGTGGCTACTAAGCTAGTGGGCTGTTGGTAGACCACAATAATATGGCGCCATGATTACGAAATAAGCATTGTCCTTTTCCTTTCACCAAATGTTTTGCTCCCTCACAAGTCAACTATGTTTTGCTCCATCGTAAATCTATTTATGAGTTTATACAAAGTTGCATCTCATGGTCTAATTCTTTTTGGCTATGTTCATTTAACGTTTTAATTCATTTTTTAAAATTGTGAAAATGGCATGGGCCATGAAGGTTTGTGTGGTTTCAAAGGCCTTAATTTGGGCTTGGTGGTGGGGCTTCTCCCCTCAACCCTGCCCTGTTATCCAAGTGTACACTCAAACCCTGTGAGGGGCACAACCTCTCGACCCCAATAGGGGTTCCACCCCCAAACGCCCGCTAGTCACCATCCTCAAATCTAGGCCCTTGGTCCCCTCGTCCCTAAATCCCCCCGTCTCAAGACTTTATTGAACATAGCTTATTTTGCTTAAAGTTATACATTTCAATAGGTTGTGAGTTCTTCAGTTGATTGTAATTTTCATTTTGTATAGACATTTGACAAATCATTGAATTATGAATATTTTTCTTTTTGCAAATTATGAGGTATTTAAATATTTTGTTTATTGACAATTGTGAGTATTATTGTTTTTATAGTTTTTAATATATGTAAAATTATAAATCACAGTTATATTGAGTATTATTGTATTTAGTATTGTGTGTATATATATACATAGAGTAATACTCAATATAACTATAATATATATACACACACACAAACCCGTACCTGTACCCATCCTCAAGGAAAAAAATTGTCCTAACAGTGTACCCAAACCCCAAACCTATACTCATCCCAATACCAGGACTGACAACTTAGGTTAGAACAGATAATGAGTTTGAAGCTCCCCAACTTCAACAAGTGGCATCTCCACATCACATATCATTTACACGTGTTAAATAGTTGTTGTTGAAATGAGAAGATTGAATTTTGTGGGTGTCAGCCAAGGAGGATGTCCCCATGCAATGAAATTTCCACTCCACACTACATTTCTTTGACTTCACTACCATTTTATCTTTTTCTTGGTGCGGATGCATGCTACTCAATTATCTGATATATTTGTTTAAGCCTGTCCTTAGCAATTTCAGACACATGTGAACTAGTTTAGCATGTTTCATTAAAAAAATTAGCCCTGTGATCTGCTTTGTAATTTAAAGTTATTACTGAATATAAAAAATTAACATTGTTTATTAAAAATCTAGTTTCCCAATAGTAATTACGTCTAGAGGAATTCTACAATGGCAGCAGGGTATGGAGTCTCCTGTCATGATCATGTACATAAAAACTATTTAGAGCTGACATTTATTTTTTAAATATCAACACATCAACAATTTTAAATATATATTATACTTCCAAATGAAAATATTATAAAGTAACATTAAGTATATAAGATTTACTACACTTTTCAAAGTAAAACAAAACAAAAAAATTACTGAAATAATGAATGGTAGATTTTTCAAAAGTAAAACTAAAAGTCACATAGAAAAGTAAAACAAGTGTATTCAGTATTACCAAAAAATAGCAATGTAGATACAATAAAATAATTCTTAAATAAAAATTAAGAATTATGCCTCCATGTATGTATATAATAAATAAAATAGTTCTAAAGTAAAATAATATAACTCTAAAGTAAAATAGCTTTGTCTTTTTTTGCCATCTATTTACTTATCTATTTGTGTATTTGTCGTAGTTTAAATAGATATTAACATTTAATATTCATATAAAAAAATTAATAATTTGGTATATACATCATCTAACTTATGTTATAAATTTAATACAGGCACCTTCAAAGTGATATCTCACAACATTTTTAGATAGATGTATTTAAGATATCTATACTAATTTATTGTCAAGCCAGAAAGAAGGCACATGGCAGCTGAAGCTGCCACTTGCCATAAAACTGCTTGTAAAATTGACAATATTTTATAACTTGAGCTTTCATATACATCATTTCCAAATATGTGAGACATCTTCATTGCAGTTTATGCGCATCTGTGTGTATAGTGTTGTTTCTAAAAGTTTTCCTAAAATCACATACAGATATGGCACAAATCAGGAACAAAATTTGTATAGCCAATAAGAGAGTGTCCAAACATGCAATATAACAAACATGCGGATTGTTGCTTGGTAGTTGGTAGCATTTCCTTTTGCTATGATTATGTGGTATTGCTTTGTAGTTTATTCCATACATAATTTCTGGTAGTGTAATATTTTAGAAACTTTGCATACATTTTTTTGCAATATTTTGCCCTAAAATAAAATCAAATATTTTTAAAAATATATCACCTGAAAGGCTAGATTTTTGAAACACCTTCAGAAATTTCGAACGATTGTAATTGCATATGAATGGGGCAGGCTTTTGAGACTACCATCAAAGAGGCCCACTCCAAAGACAAAATTCGCCAGAAACTTGAAAGACAAAATTTGTGGAAAGCTGGCCACAGATTAGGATCCACAAGAAATTTTAAATAACAGAGATTTTTTCTATTATGTTGCTCTACTACGAAATTTCACTGGCATTTGTATGGAGTGAATGGAATTTTCAAATAGGAATTTAAACACAAGAATATTACATAGTTGACTATCTTTATCAAGAAAAAGCAACTTGAAGATTCCAGAGCTGGCTTATTTCAACAGAAAAAAGCATTCATCTTGGATTGATGCGTACCTTCTTCTGAAGTATATTGGACTTCTGGTTCTCAAAATGGAGATTTGAGTCTAAAGTAGTATGAAGTGCCATTATTTGAGGCCCCTGACATGGATGGATATGGAGGTCAAATGTTAAGTACCAATAGGATCTATTTTGGCAGCATGATGAAGACAAAAGAATGCTCAATTAGTGATGAAACTGGCTTCTGAATCCAACAATATAAACTGTTCTTAAAAGAAGTTTAAATCTCTTTGAGATCCTGGAGCTTTTTTTCAGCCTATAGAATTTAAATCAAAAAATACATATGCTCCAAGGTTCCTCACCTTCACTGGACTCTTCATCTCCATCATGTTTTCTGACTGCATTGCAATGCCTTGGAGAACACGATAGCAAGTACTTATTAAGTACCAAGCACTTGGAGGACACGATAGCAAGTACTTGACATGGATGGATATGGAGGTCAAATGTTGAGTACCAATAGGATCCATATTGGTTGCAGGATGAAGACAAAAGAATGTTCAATTAGTGATGAAATTGGCTTCTGAATCCAACGACATAGACTGTCCTTAAAAGAAGTTTAAATCCCTTTGAGACTCTTTAGCCTTTTGTTATGCCAATTTAGACTTCAAGATTATAGTTTTCCTTTTTACTTCCATAGTTTAGCTTTATTCCAAGGATCAAATAAGGGGATAGAATTTGCAAGATTTTGCATTTGAGAGCCCACTAAGAGTTGATATCTTTCTATTGAAACTGAATTCAATTAGAGTCTAAAAAAGGAAATAAGGGAAGCTGCAAAAGAAGAGGGCCAACATGACAATATATGTGCTCCAAGGTTCCTCGCCTTCACTGGATTCTCCATCTCCATCACTGTTTTCTGAATGCAGTACAATGCCTTGGAGGACACAATAGCAAGTACTTTTTAAATTACATTGCATATTTCACTAATTAGCTCTTGCTCTTGGTTTTTTCTGTTATTCTTTATATCTCATTTCATATTGATTAGAAATTAGAGATTTATAAATAGAAGCGCATAGAGATTATATAGATCAATGACTCTGGCCTTTGTTTGTGCCATGTGGCCTCTGATCAGGAAGAAGAATGGGAAGGGTTATAGATGGGAGCTTCTTCTATAGATTCTATTATTTAGGCCATTTCTATCATTAGAAATGTCTTTCACACTTTTGCAGAGGCAACTCTACAGCCAGTCCTCCAGATGTTGAAAATATTTTCCTTAAGCTTTGGATGCAAGATGCACGATAGCATTTGAGTATTTTTAATGTATTTTAGGGCTGTGATTTTGACATAATGGCTTAGGCAAAAAACATTAATAAGGTTGAAGGTAATCACTGCTGGTTGTTTGTATTAATTAAATATTCAAATAAACAAAAATTTATATACATAAACCAAGCAGCTGAAATAGTCATTATTATATTTCTTTTACTTTCACCAAAGACAAAATTTCTTTTATATTTGTTCTTATACATCTATACCAAAAAATCGTTTTCCTATTTATAAAAGTTTGTGTGTTTTTATTGAAAGAGAGGAGAGAACAGTTCATAGATTTGTACGGTTGCACAGTATACAAGTAGGGCAAATTTTTAATAGAAAATAAAAATCCTTTTGAAATGCAGGAAAGAAAATATATATGTTTAGGCAGCATAATAAGGACTATATCATTGAAGAGGATGCGGGAAAGCACAAGTATTGAAGCGTATTATTTGTTTTCCTGAACCAGATTTACAAAATTAAATTTACAAGAGTAATATTAATCAATAAATATGACAAAGACAAGATATCTGGTGGACTAAGAAATAAATTTACTAAGCCCATTTACCTGGAGGTGAAATTGGTCCGTGTACTGTAGAAACGGTCACATTAAAACCAGCAAAATCTTTGTATGTGAAGGTGGAAGTAATGCCTGTTATGAGCGACTGAGAAGCGGCGGTAGGTGGCGTGGGTTTATCTAACACGCCTTTCTTTGCAATGGTGATGTATTGGACAGTATTTGCACAACTTCGATTGTTGTTTAATGCTGTTATATTTATTAAATTCGTCAATCTCTCTTTGATCAATATGAAGGCCTTAATCAGAACTCCAGTTTGCTGAAATTTTATTATTATGTGTTAACAGGCATACATTTCTGGGCATACATTTCTGGGCATAATCGGCAATGTTGAAAATCAGAACAAACAGTAATAATGAACATCATTGATCGGAAGGTAATCACCAATTACTTAGCAAGCGAGAACTAAAAACTATACAACAGTATTATAAAATACCTTGATTTTTTAGCTTCGGATCTTCTACGATGAAAACTTTCAGCGCGACTTACAACATGCAATTGAACAGGTATTCTCAATCAGAATTCATTGCAAGCTCATTTTAAGCATAAAATTGAAGGGTTTGATAAACATTCGGATAAATAACAGAAGCAACATGAAGGTATAGACTAGAATTCATCCAATCCTTCGTGGTCGGATGTTTAACAGTTAAAACCCTAAAACCCTGAACTTCTTAGTTGCAACGAAATTCTTAATAGGTTATTTGTATGCAATAGTTTGGCTATCCTCTTTACGAGGCTATCTAATGATTCAATTAATTTTTATTTATTTGGACATGGTCCCCCATTAAGGGGATTTTAGATCTATAGCTAGCGATTGCACTCAAGTGTAATGGGGATGCTCATAGGAGCTCATAATGCAAGGTTCTAATTATTTTGAAATAAAAAAATTAATGTAGACAATATGTTTTGCAAGCAAAGTAGTGTAACAAGAAAATGTATTTGAACTTTTGACATTCTAATCGTACCTTGAATATAGTGAGGAATACCTAATAGTATGAAGGGAAGGATGTACAAATTTGTAATTGGTATCATTCCTAATCTATCATTTTTTGTCTTTCAAAGGGTCATGTGCACTATCCTATATGTGTGCATAATATTGGTAGGTGAAGATACAGTAGACACAAAGATCAATAACTCATAGTACCTATGAGACTACCCCTAAGTTTATGGATTGTCAAGGTCCATGACATCTTAAGGGGTAGCTAGTGGCACCCGCCACAAGTAACCATAATGATTGGCATGAATTGTGAGTCATCCAAGTCCCAAGCTAGACCTACATAACATCATAAACTTCATAGCAAAGAGTGGAAGATCAAATGGATTGCTCTCTTTTGTTCATAGTGGCAAGAACTTTACCCAGTGTGCCACTAATAAGACCTATTGCGATCCATAAATTTAAAGTGAGCATAGCTCAGTATCCAATGCAGAAGGGCACCCTAGCATCTAGTTGTTCATCCTCAAGATTTGAACACAATTGAACTCGTGCTTGCTTTGCATTGCATCATCCTATACAAAACCCTTAGGACTTAAGCATATGTTTATTAAGCAATGCAACCAAGTCATCCATGGCAAAAAAAATATTGAAGACTAATTTACACAAGTTGGGATGGCTCTTTGTCGTGTTTATAGAAGATTGTGTTTAATGTAACAACTGTGTGGAAGCTACACCAATGTGTTGTCCCAATATACATAGTAATGTCTTTATAATGGGTTAGTTAACCCAAATCACTAATAAGGGTGATGGAGCAAGCACTAAAGGGAGTTTGATTGTGGTTGTGTTTAAAATGTAATTATTGAAATGGTGAGCACAATACCTTGATATGTAGATTAAACCATTTAAACATTAATATCTAAAACATAAAATAATATATTGATGTCTTTAGGATCCATTTTATATTGCTTTGCATTGGCTTTTATAGCCTTACATATTCCTGTGTCAAACCAACAAACCTACTGATGGAATATAACTTCCCAGAACTAATTACTAACTTATATTTTATGACTAACATAAAACTAGCATTCTAACTATTGATTTATTAATTTAATATCTAAACTATATACTAATAAGATGTAATAATCCAACATTCCCCCCCTTTGAACAAAAGGTGGAACACAACAAGGACTGAACACAGTAGCCCTTCTGGGAACTTTGATGGATCGAGACTTACTCAATTATCCACCAATTCTCCTCACTCACCCAGGAAACACCAAACTAAATCTGTCGGTGGATCTCCTAACTGTTAAACCTGTAGAATATCTGGGAATCAAGATATACTCAACTATTCACAAGCAAATCACCAATTGATTGTGAATCAAGACTTACTCAACTATCCATAGTACAAATACCAACCAACTATGGATTGAGACTAACTCAACTATCCATAGTAACTTTCCTCCATTTGTGGATTGAGACTAACTTCAAAATCCACAAAAACAAACCTGCAAAACTATGGATCAAGACAAACTCAACTATCCATAGATACCACTCATCAAGTTTGTGGATCGAGACATACTCAACTATCCACAAACCAACAAATCACTGTCATGCCCCCTTTTGCTTTTGAAGGGACACAATCTAAAAAGTGGTGCTTCTCATGTAATGTATCATCTTTGAGCGAGAAGCTAGCTCGAGATGATGAAGATCCGCCTGCCTCTAATACGATGTGCTTACACTTTATTCATCTAATGTTACATGTGAGCCTTTGAAAGTCCTATTAGGTGTAGCACAGATGGCCTCGAGAATACAAGCAATATTTGACATGGCCATAATAACAAAATTAACAAGGTGTCAGCTTCGACCAAAAATGCATCTTTTGCAATATAATTGTTAACACAGACCGGCTACCACTACACCAAAAGCTCGAACTGTTAGTGAGGGCACCACCGGAAAGGTTAGCCAGAGACCTCTAGGGTCCGAAGGAGGGGTTGAGGGTCCCGCATGATAACAGCTTAGCCCCCCCGAGCCGAGAGGTCCGTACTGGACACAGGCGACCACGAGGCGAGTCAAGTGTTATCAGCGGGAATCGAACCCCTCCCTAGTAGAGTCGCCATTTTGTTAACACAGACCGGCTACCACTACACCAAAAGCTCGAACTGTTAGTGAAGGTGCCACCGAAGAGGTTAGCCAGAGACCACTAGGGTCCGAAGGAGGGGTTGAGGGTCCCGCGTGATAACAATAATTTTGTCCAACACTTTTTCAAAAATTCCTTATAATACCTTATTTTCATTTACAAAACACATTAACCTTATCGCTCCAAAGTATGCAAATTCAACTTTAACAAAAAAATCCTTATATCTCTATTTACAAACTATTACAAAAAATACCAAAATTACTTGTATATTTTTTATATCTTACAAACTCCACACTTCAACAGAAAAATTAGATATCTTAAAATTCCTTCAATTTTGCCCAAAAATAGCTCTATGAACTCTTAAATCTTCCCAACAGCGAGTGCCTAAACCCACAAGCACCTTTCCAAAAGCAAATTATGATTCCACAAACCAATCCTACTCTCCCGAAATACAAATAGTAGTCTTTTCTTTATATGAGTGCCTTATGCAAAAATTAGAAATTTCATACCTCCAAAAACTCTTAACAAAATATTTTAGAATAATTGCTTCATTTTGGGTAAATCACATAGAAGACTAAATCATATACATCTAGTCAAGTGCTTCTTTGGGACCGATGATCAAATTTTTAGAACTTCTCTTGTACTCCCTCCCTTTTCTTATCTTCTTATATTATTTTACAAAATTAGGAATAGATAGAGTGGCATCAAACTTGTGTGGATAAGGATTCAATCCAGTGCTCTTTAGTGAAGCCAAAACTTTTATTCCGATCGTGTTGCCTACATAAACTCCATGCGAAGCAACTCTTGTATAAGACAGTTTGCTCTGCAATAATAACATTGTATGCTTCTTGTGATGACTCTGTGAATTATTCCCAGAATAAATAATGCACAACTGACTCCTTACACCCTTGTGGGATCACAATTGCTTAAGAGACTGCATGATAAAGAAGGCACCCTACGGCCAATGTAGAAGTAGGAGGGACTGGTGAAAATCCCCAAGCCCGCACTGCTTGATATTCCATGCACACTAAACTGAATAGTGAAGACTGGATGAAGATAGTATTAAATATATCTTACGCATCCTTAATCACCTCCTACGCGCAACATTGGTGGTAGTCTTATCCACTATCTCACAACATTGGATATGGCTCTCCTTCCAATATTTGAACAACAGGGCACAATACTCTCCTTTAATCCACTTCCTTTCAAACTTCAACAAAAGCAATACATCTCAAAATGTACATAGGATGATATGTATACTAGGCGGCAAAACTATACATTTTTCACATATTCCAATACCTTCATAATATCTTCACACCACTCTCCCATCATAGCACTATCACAAGCACAAAGATATTACATGCTCTAATACCATATTGAAATGGTGAGAATAATACCAATATGCAAATTAAATCATTTAAACAATATCTAAAACATAAATAATATATTGATGTCTTCGGGATCCATTTTACATTGCTTTATATTGACTTTTATAGTCTTGAATATTCCCGTGTCAAACCAACTAACCTATTTACGAGAATATAACTTCCCAAGAACTAATTACTAACTTATATTTTATTACTAACATAAAACTAACATTCTAACTAGATTGATTTATTTATTTAATATCTAAATTATATATTAATAAGATGTAATAATCCAACAATGATTATATGGAGGTTATGTTATAGTGTTGTCCCATAAAATACTCGAACATACATAGGAATGCCTTTTATAAGGTTTAGTTGGCCCAAATCATTATGAGGATGATGGAGTGAGCACCAAAGAGAACTTGAAAGTGTTTTCTTACATAGTATCAATTGTCTATTCACTATGAAAGGTTTTATCCTTGTATACTTTTGTAAGAAATTTGGTAACTATAGATAAATACCTTAATGCAATGCAAGTCTACAAGAGAATAATGATAAACTTTTACCATTTGGGCTTTAATTGTTAACTAATTAGGTTATCAATGACACAAATATCCCAACCATAATAAATTACTAGTACCTTAACTATACAAAATAAATAATGCCCCAAGTATACAAGCTTAAGGTTTATAGACAAAATATGTTTGGTTCAAACCTTATTCAAGGAAATTTTTTATATTGACAAAAAAACTCACTAAAAGTTCAACAATATGAACGTAAAAGTGTATAAACATAATTCAATACAATCCAAGTATTGAAGACTATATAAAGCCCAAAACACTCACATTAATAAGAGATACTTAAAGGTAGTCATGTCTAATTAATTCCATTTACCTTATAATAAAAATATTCACAAGTACTTATTGATTAATCAAACCCCTTTATTTTATAATAAATATGATAATCATTAAAAATATATTTTGTGAAGGTCCTCTCGAGATCAATTTAAAGTACCTAAATAAAATCACACATAAAACAAAACATGCGCAAAAATATTTGTCTCAACCTTCACTAGTAAATCTACTATAAATTGTTAATGAAATGAAATATTCATGAATAAGTGTAACATCCTATAACATGTAAAGGCCAAAGTAACATCCTATACATTTTTGTCCACTCCCTGATGATGAATCATAGAGTGTGATCCAAAATATTGATTCAAAAATTTGCAAACAACATTTACTAGAAGAATTCTAAATTACCAAGAGCTATACTTAAATATATATAATTATGTGAATTCAAAGTTTAACAAAAAGGCAAATCATTCAAAAATTATAAATTTAACATATATTAATAAATCAATCATTTCATGATTTGACTTTCAGATTCTCTTTAAAAGTGTAGATTGCAATTTCCAACATCCCAACAACAAATGCCTAGGTAACTATCACCTTCTATCTAATTTCCTCTTAGTTTTCCCTATAAAAGTTAAAGTTGACTTTTAGGTCGCCACCGAGGGAGGTGTCAATTTGACATATGAAAATGGCCTTATTGAAGACCATAAAGAATTAAATTAAATTTTGTACCCCAAAGGTTTAATCGCATGACCAATTTCAAGAATAAACTAGAGCTTGTCAATCCACCTATAGTGGCATGTTGAGCTCAGGTTTATATGTGTTTGAGCTAGTTTTATTTGCACTTAACAAACATGACCTAGATTTATATATGTTTAACATGGTTTTATTTACACTATCAAATATGACATTTCTCACAAGCACAAGATTCTTCAAGCATAAATACAGCAAAAAAATTGAATAATTGAATCTTGACTTCGTTCTTGGTCTTTAAATTTGATACAACTTGTTTCTATCATTTATCCACTACAAATATTAGTTTGTCACTCGTTGGTCAACCTATAATAATCCCTTCATGCAAATTAGCTCTTAGGTTCTCTCAACCTACTAAGCGAAATCTAATTACAATCAACACCTCTTCTCTAATGTCCTTGTTAGTTGTCTTTAATTCCAGTTCGTCCTCCATGAACCACCTATCTTATTCCCTCCAAAAGATACATATTCTAAATATGGTATGGCATATACAAATAACGTAGATGTGATAACATATACACACTATGTTAATATCCTCCTATTTTATGGGTCTAGTGTATAACCTTAACTCTTTCCATGTTTTGCATCTCACACCCATTCAACTACTAGGTACCCCCTTTGGTGGCTTCCCTACACATAAACATTATGTATATATCTCACTTACCAAGCTGGAAGTGATGGAAAAAATACAATCTAGAATATCTGAACAAATAAGGTAAAAAATAGAATACCCACCACAATAGACCCACACAAAATACTTCTTCCTTTGACTCAACTACCACTTGACTTTACCCTATAAATACATACACATTCAACATAGAATATATCCCCATTACTTGTTTATTAACTAATTCAACACAAATTTTCTTCTTTAAATCATTTAAAGAAAAACAGTCAGAAGCTCCAAAAAAACACCTCTAGCACCCACATTTCTTAATTCTCTTATGAGCAAGTTGTTGGGCTACATCCAAATTCTTGATTAATTATGGTGCTTTATTCATTGAGGTATCTTTATGTTGGCCCTTCCATATGTTATAGGCCTTATTTTTTGCTATGTTGCACACTGCATGTCCTACAAGTGTTATCTTTTAATTTTAATGTTGTCTTGTGTTGTTTTGTGGTCTCCCATTTAGTCCCTCGATTGTGTGGTGCCTTGTTTTATGCCACAATGTCTCCCCATACCTTGTTCTACCCCCTAGCACTTGTTTTTCTTGTAAGTTATTTGATGCAAGAGCATCCAGTGGTGTAAGGGCAATCTTACATCACCCAAAAACAATGATGATTCAAAATTGTTGAATTTGTTTTCATTTCTTTTCAAAATTTGTATTTCGAGTTCCATAATCGCCTAAATAATGATGTAGAAGCTTCAGTTTTTCCAAAATGCTAAAAATAGCAAACTGCTATTTTTGAAAAGTTTGCATTTGGGCACACATGGAAGTGAAAATTTACAGGAAGCTTCGTAAATGAACAATAAGACCTTTGGTGAAGGAATCAGGCAAAGATCATTTGTGGCCTGAAAGATATTAAAGTTTCTGTTTCCTGAAAAACCCTTGAAAATTATTCAAAGTCAAGTTTGAGGCACTTAGAGGCCCCGTACAAGCCCAAAAATGGGCAGAATTGGTAGAGCGGATCCTTAGCGCATAGAGCACTCCAAAAGATTTTCAACGCTTCAAACGATTCGTCAATCGGACACTTGGATCAAAAGTTATGGCTCTTGGAAGTTGACCTATTTTTGGAGGGAGATGCAAATTTCAAAATTTTGCTGGAGGCTGCCAAAAAGGGCTATTTATGACCATTTTTGGGGAACCCTTGGCAGTAGCAGAGATAAGGGGGAAAGTGTAGAGTCAAGAAAAGGCGGGAAAATAGAAACCCTAGCAAATTTGGGGCTACAGAAGGCAGAAGGTTCCAGAGTCTGGAGATAGGAAGCTGTAATGTGTTGCAGCCTGTGGAGTATTCATCCTCTGATTGTATTTGAGCTTCTGTAATGTAATGTGTTATCCAAATCAATAAAAGAATATTCCTATTTTTCTGTGTGCAATTGGTGTTATTGTGTGTTTTGTGATTTACCCCTTCATCAAGTGGTATTAGAGAAAGTGTTCCTAAGTGTGTAAACAGATTGCTGACTGTGAGGCAGTTTGCACCAGGACCAGAGGTTGTGGGTTTGCTGCAGAGATCAAAATGCCTTCATGAAGAAACTGTGGTGGGAGAAATGCTTTGACAAAAGAGGGTTTTAGATCCCTGCAAAGGCAAATCAATACATTGTAAGAGGAGTTGTGAAGAGGGTTTGAGTTGAGAACAAGAGAAGAAAGTGAAGATGAAGCTGAAGAAGAGCTATCTGAGGAAGAACAAGAAGCTGCAGGAGATCCTACAGAAGTTAGGTTGTTGAGGGCCATCTCAAAGATTGGAAAGAGACCAAGGATTGAAGTCTCTACCTATTCTGGGAATCTGAACCCAGAAGAGCTTATTGATTGGATCAATGATATGGAAGAATATTTCAAGTATGAAGATGTAGAGGATCTAGATTGGGTCAAGTTTGCAAAAACAAAGTTGAAGGGCCATGCCAGTATTTGGTGGAAGGAGGTCCAATTAGAGAGAAATAGAAGAGGAAAAGGAAAGATTACCAGATGGGATCGGATGGTGGACAAGCTAAAGAAATAATTTATTCCTATGGACTATGAGTTGGAGTTGTTAAAGAAACTGTAAGGATTGAAGCAAGGTAACAAGTTTTTTAAGGAGTATACAGAGGATTTTTATAAGATTACTATTAGGACAGGCCATGCAAAGGCCAACAAGGAAAAGGTAGCCCGTTACATTAATGGGTTGAGGCCAAGTATTCAAGAGGAGTTGAGTCTGGTCAGAATGACCACCATAGAATATGCGTACTCGTTTTCCTTGAAGGTGGAAGAGAAGCTGAATAAAAGATTCAAAAGGAATCAAAGGGGAAGAGGTCAAGGTGGAAGGACTGGTGGAAGATCCTATGGAGGGCGAAATGAAGATCCAAAAAAAAGTGAAGTTGGCACCAGTCTAAATCAGAGAGGAGATAATGCCTACCACCCTCGTGACCAAAATAATGGTGAGCAAAGAGGAATAGGAAGAGGCCGACTTGGGCAAGGACCTGGAAGAGGAGGTTTTAGAGGAACCTGTTTCCAATGTGGAGAAAGGAGGGCATCAAGCATATGAGTGTCTGCAACATCAATGAAAGACAAATAGAAGACCTGAAGGTAATGCATGAGTTGCACATGTAGATGAAGATGCACAGTTTGAGCATTCTAAAGATGCTGAAAGGGGAGAAATCCTAGTTGTCAAAAGAACCTTGTTGAATGAGGAGAAAGACCTAGATCAGAGGAAGAGTTTATTCCACACAAGGTGCAAATGTGAAGGTAAGTGTTGTGATATTATTATTGATAGTGGAAGTACTGACAATCTTATTTCAGAGGAGATGGTTAACAAGTTGAAGTTGACAAGAAGAAGGCATCGACATCCATATCGGATTGCATGGTTGCAGAAGGACCATAGAGCTTTGGTCAATGAGCAGTGTTTAGTCAAGTTCAAGATTGGAAATTATCATGATGAGGTGTTGTGTGACATCATACCAGAGGATGCATGCCATATGCTATTGGGAAGGTCGTGGCAGTATGATAGGTGTGTTGTCCATGATGGTCATGCAAACACCTATTCCCTAACGAAGGATGGAGTTCGTCATAAGTTGAAGCCCTTGAAGGAGGTGGAAGAAAAGGTATGTAGTACTACCAGAATTTGCTTGGTAGATGGTAGGAAATTTTTGGAGGGTATGAAGTACGAGCGTCATTGCTTTGCATTGATTCCTAAGATCAACCAGGAGAAATGTGAAGATGTACCAGTAGAAGTCTCAGATCTGTTAGAAGAATTTTAGGACATTGTCTCTGATAATGTACCAGAAGGTTTACCATTGGTGAGGAAGATAAGTCATCAAATGGATTTGATACCAAGAGCTAGTTTGTCGAATAAGACAGTCCATAGAATGACTCCAACAGAGAATGAAGAGCTAAACAAACAAGTTGATGAGTTGTTCAGGAAGGGACTAATAAGGGAAAGCCTAAGTCCATGTGTGGTACCTGCAGTACTAGCACCAAAGAAGGATGGAGAGTGGAGAATGTGTATAGATTCTTGAGCCATCAACAAGATCATGATCAAGTACAGATTTCCATTGCCTAGAATGGATGACATAATGGATTATTTGAGTGGAGCTAAGTACTTCATGAAGATTGACCTAAAGAGTGGGTATCACCAAATCTGAATCAGAGAAGGAGATGAATGGAAGACAACCTTCAAGACAAAGGAAGGTTTGTATGAATGGTTAGTCATTCCATTTGGGCTAACTGATGCACCAAGCACATTCATGCGGCTCATGAATGAGGTATTGAAAGAGTTTTTGGGAAATTTTGTTATCGTTTATTTAGATGACATTTTAATTTTCAGTAAGACTTGGGATGAGCATCTGATGCATATTAGAAGAGTTTTAGAAAAGTTGAGGGAGGAAAAATTGTTGATTAATCTGAAGCAATGTAGTTTTGCAAAGAAGGAGTTGGTATACTTGGGATTTGTTGTCTTAGAGGAAGGTCTTCAGATGCACCCAGAGAAGATGAGGGCTATCATTGAATGGCCTACACCAAGGAGTTCTACAGAGGTACGATCTTTTCATGGTTTGGCAATTTTTTATAGAAAATTTATCATGAATTTTAGTAGCATTTGTGCACCCCTAACTGAGACAATGGGAGGGGATAGAAAAAAGTTTAAATGGACTATAGGAGCAACCAAGAGTTTTGATACATTGAAGAAGAAAGTCACAGAGCAACCTATTTTGGCACTTCCATATTTCAATAAGGTATTTTAGGTAGATTGAGATGCTAGTGACAGTTGCATAGGAGTTGTTTTGAGTCAAGAAGGTAAGCCCATTGCCTATTTCAGTGAGAAGCTTAATGATGCCAAGAAAAAATATTATGTTTATGATCAGGAGTTTTATGCAATAGTTCAGGCTTTGAAGAAATGGAGACATTGTTTGCTGCCAAAAGAGTTTGTTTTATATATTGATCATCAGGCTTTACAATATCTTAATAGTCAAGGAAAGTTGAACCAGAGGCACTTAAAATGGGTTGAGTTTTTGCAGAGTTATACCTTCTTTTTTTTTCCTGAAACACATGAGTGGAAGATCAAACAAGGTTGTAGATGCCTTAAGCAGAAAGCAAAATTTATTGATAGAAATGAAGATAGAGGTTGTTGGGTTCGATGAGCTCAAAAGTTTGTACCCTGAAGATCTAGATTTTGTATAGGCTTGGAAAGCTTGTTTGAAACCTGTTACTTTGGATAGGACAAAATGGTTGGATTTCATAATCCAAGATGGCATGTTGTTTAGAGGAAGCCAGCTGTGCATTCTAAGGAGTTCCATGAGAGAGAACCTAATTAAGGAGAAGCATAGGGGAGGATAAGCTGGACACTTTGGTCGAGATAAGACCATTGCTATTGTTGGTGAGCATTATTATTGGCCACAATTGCAGTAGGATGTGAAGAAATTTGTGTAGAGTTGCAGAGTGTGTTAGATGGGAAAAGGAACAAGTCAGAATACATGGCTATATCAACCATTACCTATACCAGAGAGGCCATGGGATGATATTAGTATGGATTTTGTTCTTGGTTTACCAAGGACACAAAGAAGACATGATTCCATTTTTGTGGTGGAGGAAAGATTATTGAAGACGACACATTTTATTCCTTGTAAGAAGACTAATGATGATGTTCATATTGCAGAGTTATTTTTCAGAGAGGTGGTGAGACTACATGGTCTACCTAAGAGCATAGCTTCAGAACAAGATACCAAGTTTGTTGGTTATTTCTAGAGGACATTATGGAAGAATTTGAAGATAGATTTGAAGTTCAGTTTTGCACACCATCCACAGACTGATGGACAGACAAAAGTGGTGAATAGGAGTTTAGGTAACCTTCTACAATGCTTAGTAGGAGATAAGCCCAAGGAATGGGATTTGATTTTACTGTAGACAAAATTTGCTTACAACAATTCTGTCAACAGGTAAATCACCATTCCAGATTGTATATGGGAGTAGTCCAAGAAATGCTTCAGAGTTAAGGAAGATGGACAAAAGATAAAAGACAAGTGTTGAAGCTGAAGACTTCGCAGAACACCTAAAGAATTTGCATGAAGAGCTGAGACAAGACATTAATAAGATGAATATTTAGTACAAGGCTAGGGCAAATCAGAAAAGAAGATATAAGGAATTCCATGTAGGAGATGAAGTCATGGTTCACTTGAGAAAAGAAAGTTTCCAGTTGGAAGATATAATAAGTTGAAAATGAAGAAACTTGGCCCATGCAAAATCATGAAGAAGCATGATTTAGGAAATGCATATGAGGTAGAGTTGCCGAATGGGATCAACATTTCCCCGATGTTCAACATTATTGATTTAATAGAATATCGTGAAGGTGGAACATAGGATGGACCAACAGAAGAACAGTGGAGTATTCTGACATCTATTTCAAGGGAGGAGATAGAAGAGATCTTAGATAGCCATGTGGGAAGAAATACTCAGAGCAAGCAATATGAGGAATATCTGGTGAAGCTGAAAGGAAGGCTTGTTGAAGATTCTTCCCAGTTGTCAAAGGCAGAGGTTGACCGTTTGGGTTTTCCTCAAACAAACACCTAAGATATGGCAAAGGTCACTTCTCAAATTACCTTGGGTGTCTGATGCATGAGCATCTAGTGGTGTAAGGGTAATCTTGCATCACCCAAAAATAATGATGATTCAAAATTGTTGACTTTGTTTTTATTTCTTTTCAAAATTTGTATTTCTAGTTCCATAATCGCTTGAATAATGATGTAGAACCTTTAGTTTTTCCAAACTACTAAAAATACCAAACTGCTAGTTTTAAAAAGTTTGCATTTGGGCACGTATGGAAGTGAAAATTTACAGGAAGCTTTGTAAATGAAAAATACAACCTTTGGCTAAGGAATCAGGCAAAGATCATTTGTGTGCTGAAAGATATTAAAGTTTTTGTTTCCTGAAAAACCCCTAAAAATTATTCAAAGTCAGGTTTGAGGCACTTAGAGGCCCCGTATGACCCTAAAAATGGGTAGAATCAGCAAAGCAAATTCTTAGCGCGTAGAGAAATCTGTGATCTTTCCAACACTTTAAACGGTTCGTCAATTAGACACCCATATCAAAAGTTATGGCTCCTGGAAGTTGACCTATTTTTAGAGGGAGATGCAAATGGAGGCTGCCAAAAAGGGCTATTTATGACCATTTTTGGGAAACCCTTAGTAGTAGTAGAGATAAGGAGGAAAGTGTAGAGTCAATAAAAGGTGGGAAAATAGAAACCCTAGCAAATTTGGGGCTACAAAAGATAGAAGGTTCCAAAGTCTGAAGATAGGAAGTTGTAATGTGTTGCAGCCTGTGGAGGATTCATCCTTGATTGTATTTGAGCTTCTGTAATGTAATGTGTTGTCCAAATCAATAAAATAACATTCCTATTTTTCTATGTGTAATTGGTGTTATTGTGTGTTTTGTGATTTACCCCCTTCATCGTTATAATTGCATGATATTTTCATGTTGTTATTGTTACCGCAGGGGTTGGTTCCTTCACTGTTAGCTTTATTTTTCCTTTTGTGGTGGTTAATCCTTTGTGCTAAGTGTTTTTTATTTGTGGTGAGTGCCCTTTTTGTTATGAGCATGGTTTTTGGACTTGTGGTGGATTGTGCCCATCTTAATAGTTGTTTCACTCTACGATTGTTGCAGCTGTCTTAGTTCATCTTGCAATGGTATTTCCTCACCCTAATGGTGCACTCTTTCCTGCAATGGTCCATTTTTGGTTTCTTGTAATCTTGTGGGAATTTGATGGTTGAGATGGCTTGTGGTTTCTCACACTCTTGACTCTGTATTTATCTAGGTGATTTATGACTTTGCATTGGACTTTCAACTTTCCATAATGATCTTGTGTTTGTGAAAAAATTCATCTTAATTTGAAGTGGTTTTGTTGGGATTGCCAAGATCAAAAAGCAAGAATCAAGATATACTTCTATAAGCTATGAGCACACAAAAAGCCAAAATTATATATTTAAGAGTTGATTAAAATGTACAAAAAGCCTTGCATAAATAGGCAAGGAAGAGGAGGTAGGAAGGTAGTACATGATGGTTGATTACCCCTCCAAAGGTGCAACACTTGTGAGCTCAAATGACATGTGTTTGAGCAAGTGGAAAGTATGCATGCACTAGGTGTCTCAAAAAGTGAGGACACGTGTATCAACCATATGAGACGAGAAAAAATATTAAAAGTCCCTAAGTGGAGACTTAACTAGTGTGAAAATGACTCTCCTAGGTAGGCTAAAAGATAACTAGTTTGATAATATTCCTATTTACACTAACACCCCCCTTAAGTGAATCTTAGGGAGAAGTGATACAATAATGATGGGTCCTAGCAGCTACTAGGCCATGTTAGGTATCCATGTACAAAAAAATTCTCATAAGTGGAGTAAAGGAGAAAACCTAATGGGAAAAACCCCTCTCCAAAAGATGCATGATAAAATTGTACAAGTGAAGAAGGAGATAGAAGGAGGATTCAACAGGACCCCCTAAGGACTACTTCAATCACAAAGTACAAGAAATGTTCCCTCAAAAGGAGAGAAAAAGAGAGATGGTCTATGCGACTAATGAGGTCGTTGTAATTGTTGTTAATTCGTCATCATTTAATTATCAATCCGGAGGTGTCTGGAGTGATCTCCGATAAGACTCTTAGTGTGGGGGTTGGAGTGGAGTTCGAATCTTGTGCTTGGACGGTTTGTGTTGGTTGTTGGGATCTAACTTAACTTGATTGTTGGAATAAACACTCATGTGGGAAATGGAAACTTATTCTAATTGCTTTTAAGGGAAACATATGTGCAGAAATAGAAGCTATGCTAATTGGAAAGAAACACACATGCTTTAAAAGAAACTATTCTATTTTGCATTAAAGAAACACACATGCTTGAAGGGAACTATCTATTGTGCTGAAATGAAACTTAGAAATAACATAATTAATTATTAAACCATAGCAATGAAATACTCTGAATATAACATGTTCAAATAACAAATCTCTTTTTGGTATTTTTCAGAATTCAAAGGACTAACCTGTAGGTGACAATATCTAAAACGATTACATAGAAAAGGAATACTCAACATAAAACTAATCACATAAATGATGACGATGAACAGAAAGACACAATAGAGAAACATAGAACTAGAATATCGAGAGATATCCTCCAAGTTGGGGAAGCGGGCCCTACTTTCCTAGTTGGAGATGATCCTCCTAAACTCAAGCTATTTTCAGAAGAAATCCCCCTTCATTTGCATTCAAAATAGTCCCAAAAATGGGCATGGATACATGAGCGAAAACAAGGAGTTTTCCTCCAACTCAAAATATAATTTGACTAACAATTATGACTAAAAACTAGAACTACTAAGAGAGACTAACCAACTCTTATTTATACACTTGAGCATTTATTGAAAGAAATACCTATACAAAATCTTAACTGCAGCGAACTGAGGTTAAACCAGTTGCTTTATTTAATACATCAATAGTCCCTTCTGCAATTTTCTTCAGATCAGAGATTTGTATCAAGTTAATCATCAACAGGCTAAGTAATTTCCTAGAATGGCGTGGGCGCTGATGGACAGTTACTTTGAGTGGCACGGACGTCGATTGACAGCTTCCTCAGTTAGTCACTAAACAAAGTGACATGTGGACTCAGACCTTGGATTTGCTAATAAGTTGCTTTTATTGGGGCATTCAGTTACATATTTGCATTGTTGGATTCTTAAGTGGCCCTAGGATTGGCTTTAGTAGTCATCAAATCAAGGGGAGGATGACTTTCTTAGAGTGTAGTGGCATCTGGAGCTTTCTGGGGTTTAGGTTCTTCACAAAGAAGGGGGCTTTGAAGGGGTCCGAAGGCCACCAGGAAGTTCACTGTTGTATTCCTCATGCAATCACACAACTTGTACAACAATTTCATAAGATATGCATTTGAAAAGTATAATTAAGTAATTAGCCAAGAGATTTCATCCAAATAAAATAAGGACTAAACATATATATAATCCAACCAAAAGACAAATATAATCACAGTAATATATATATATATATTTGTTTTTTGTTTCAAAAGACTTTGATACAACTCTATGGCATATATATATGCCATAGAGTTGTATCAAAGTCTTTTGAAACAACTCTATGGCATATATATATATATATATATATATATATATGCCATAGAGTTGTATCAAAGTCTTTTGAAACAAAAAAATATATAGAAATAGATGATTCATATAATTGACTCATCAGCGACCCCCCCATAAAATGAGAAGGAATGAACTCTATGAAATGAAATGATCCCTTCCAAAATTGATATGAGATGAGAAACCATGCAGCCTCCCCTCAAAATGCCTCATGTAGCGCTGGTAGATGCTTGACACTGGATGCTGAAGCTGATCCACGAATGTTGAACAACATTTCTCCCCTTAGGAAGAAATAGAACCACAAAAGTGTGCAAGTGATCTTCCCATTCCATATAGGAACATGCAGGAAGAAGGATGAATGTCTCTAAATTTTGCACATGATTCAAAGACCAAGATGATGCCCATGATGGTGTCTTCAAATGCTACTCAAGGATCTCCAAGCCAATGCTATCATGTGACAAATGCTGATAGAATGAATCACGTACCATAAAAGATTTAGGAATAGGAACCATAGATGTTGTTGAATGCACAAGACAACTGAGAGGGGCAGGGTGAATCAGTTGTAACAAAACTTTAAACCCTTACAAACATTTAGATCCACATTAACCTTTAAACATGTTATGCTGATTAAGCATGAAAAGCAAATAACTGAAAATGAATCATAACAACACCACACACAAGAGAACACCAAATTTTATGTGGAAAACCATAAAAGGGAAAAACCACAGTGAGGATTAGCTCACAATATAATGTAGTAGCAATATTGAATTACAAAGGCTCACTGCCAGAGGGCTCATTGCCCAAAAGAGAGAATGCTCACTACAGGTGGACTCACTGCCTACTGAGAAAGAAAGAAAGAAGAGAAGAGTGGCTCACTGCCAGGCTTTGAATTGATATAATTGTATCTAACCTATGCATGGAGTTTAGTTCCAATGAAGCTCAATATCCATCACAACACAAACAACATCTTCACAACAACACTAAAAATATAGTAGACACCTTTTGCTCACTGCATCCAGTAGCCTAACACATGAAATCTCTCACTGCACTGATCAAATTCACATCATAAACATCATATCCCTCATGCACACCTACATCCACGACTCCTTAACACTTATTTATACCATCATCAATCATGAAAACATTCTCCAAGGTTGGCAACATGAATTAACCCATAAAATTCAAATTAGGTCTAGACCTAAACATTCTCGTGGAGGAAGGGAATGAATGTAGACCACATCACACCTTAACACAGACCTAAATCCACTCTTACATGCTTCATCACACTTTCACTTTCACCAAATCACAACCGCAAATAGTGTAAACAACCAAGTTGGCCATCCTTGTGTTAACACCATGAAATTTTAAATGCACACTTCCTCAAAATCACACAATGACATACGGACCATGCATAAAGCTTGAACATGCTCTAGAAACATCCACAAGCACCTAAAAACCAACAAATTCCTTTATAACATATTTCACCTAAAGAAACTTCACACCAGAGTACTTAACCAACTATATCATGCTTTGTCATCTTCTACAACTTAAGAAATGTACTTGCGGAGCACAAAACCATGAACCACTTGAGATGAAGGAAAATATATACTTTATAAGCACACATCCAGAACTGCAACACCTAAAACCATTCTACAGAGAAATGCGAAGAAAAATACTTTCTCCCAGACACACTGCAAACACTGTCAAACGCTGTTCTCAAACTAGTGAACACAACTTTTATTGCACAATGATCTAGAGCACCAAATTCAAGATTTAGCATCTTCAAACACTTCTAAACGACATATACAAACTACACACATCATATATTTAATTAGGAAGAAATGTGGAGCAAAACTCAATCATAACTTTGTTAAGCCAGAACACATCTTCAACACACTGTTTCCTTTGTTAATCAAATTTTCTCAAAAGCACTTGGAAACCCAATAACAGAAGCATATCCTCAACATCTTCAGCACCTCTACAAAGCAACCAAATCACTTTTAGCAAGACAACTTAATCAAACAACAACCATCTCATCAAAAGACACAGTTGACACCAATGACAACACAAGCTTGTTGACATTAATGACAACGCCGATTAGCACATACTTGCAACAGATTGTATATACATGATGTATGTAGTCCTTGTGGGGTGTTATTAAGTCCTCCATCCATGCATCTTGTTTTTATTTTCTCTCTTTTGGAGAGGATTTTTCTCCCACAGGGTTTTTCTCCTTTTCTCCGGTTTGTGAGAGATTGCATTGTGTTTTGCATTATACATGGGTACCTAACATGGCCTAGTTGCTGGGACCCATTTTGCAACCCATATTGCATAATAATCTCCATAAGTTACACTTAAGGGGGGGTGTTGGAGCAAATGAGTTTTTACCATTTACCCATGCTTAAGTTTACTTAGGCATCCAATACAAATATTAAATAATGCATTTATTAGATAATTAGTTACATTTACCGTTCGAGTAGTTTTTACCTACCGGCTCTCGGGCACACCTATATATTGTACATTGTAAAATATTATTGTGCATCTCATTTATATTTTTCTCATTCTGGTGAAATAGCGTCGTGCTTCTCTCGCATTGTGAAGGTGATATTTGCAAATGGTGATTCTGGGTTCGGTGGTCTCCACCAACAGGACCCCATGCGAAAACCCCTCCATCCATCATCCGCTTGAGTACATCCACCCATCCTATCGTAAAGTACCTCACTTGACATCCTGGTACTAGTACTTATAGGATCAATCTCGCAATAAATAGTGTCAATGGGGCATCTCCATCCACCTATCTCAAATCTAGATACGTGCCCTCGATCTATAAATTGTCATCTGTAAATACTCTCTCTAGTGCAGCTGCTCTAGTATCCAAATCATATCTGACTAAGGACCCATGAATCAGAATCCTCAATATCTGCTATACATCCTCCAATGTCACTATCATCTCACTAGTGACTAGAAGGAAGGCACTCCTCTCACTATGCCATCTCTCGATCAAAGTTCTCATCATGGTTGTATGTGTTGTAATCTTTGGCATGCACGAAATGTGATACATCCCAATCACACCTAGGAACTCTTGCTCCTCCTCAGTGAATCCTAGAAACAACCTCATCATCCTCGGTCATCTCACTCTCGACTGAATAGCCACTAGTCGCTCCTGAATCTATCCAAATCACCAAGGCAAACATTTGCCTAAATCAAATCTAGTCCTCTTTTGCTTAACTACAAAAGTGTTTCATTTTTCTTCATAGGTGCTCCGTAATGCATAGGCATGTCATTTTCCCTCATAGGCACCTGTTGACCTATTTTCCTCTGCCTAGAGTCAAATAGCCCAACTTCAAAGTCTTGTTGAAATCCCTTGAGAACTTAACTCTGCAAGCCTAAAATCCTTCAAATTTCAGTGTTTTCCTTGTAAAAATCCCTAAACATTCATATTGGGAATCCTTTTAGAAAACCTAGAAAAACCCAAAAAATTTGAAGTCCTTGCCTTATTTTTTGAACCCCTTTCGGCCTTTATTGGCAAAGTTTCATGTTCATGAACTAGTGGAAAAATGGCTAAGGCATGAAGCTTCCCTTTCCCTTTGTCGACAAATTTCAAAAAGCCTAAACTTTTCACCAAGTTCAAAATTTCATGAGTTCGTTGACTTGACATTTTGCCAATTGAAGGGAAGGGAACCGTCTTCTTCAAAATCATCTAAGGCATGAGCAAAGAAAAGGGAATGCCTTATCGGCAATTTTCCCAAATGGCAAACTCAAGCAAAGTTCTAAGTTTCAAAGGTTTGCTGATTCAACGATTTGCCAATAAAGTAGCAAGAAGGTGGGCTTCTTGCAAAATCCATCGAAGTCAAAAGAAGAAAAGGATGCCTTTATTGGTGATTTTTCCCAGTCGCGAACTTTCTAAAAGTTCAAAAATTCTTTAGTTCACCGACTGGGTGATTTCCTAATAAAGGGAAGGCAAAGGGGAAGATTTGCGAGAATTGGCTAAGTTAAAAGTAAGCAAGGGAATGCCTTTGTCGGTAAACTTCACAAGGCGTGAACTTTCCTCAAAGTTCAAAATCTCTGTGGTTCACCGACGGAGCCTTTTGACGACAAGGCAAAGAAGTAGAAAGTGGCCAAGCAAATGGTTCGACAAAGGAACATTTTGCCGATAAAGGCAAAGTGCATAGTGAAGAAGCGACTAAGGAGAATGGTTCGGCAAAAGCAGGTTTTGCCGACAACAAGGCTTGGTTAGAAAAGGTAACATTTTGCCGATAAGGAAAAATAGAAAGCATGGAAAATTAGCTAAGTAAAGGAAAGAAAAGTTCACCAAAGGCCACTTTTGCCAATAAAGGGAAAAAGATGACAAAGAGAGAAAAGTTTAGAAAAACATAGTTTTGCCGATGAGGCAAAACAGAGATGAAGAAAATGAGCCAAAAGAATTCAAAAAAGAGGATTTTTGCCAATAAGGGCAAAAATAGACAAAAATGTAAGCCATACTTCAAAAAACTAAAAAATTGCCAACTGGAGATAGAAATATGCAGAAAATAGAGACATAATAGTTTGTCAAAAACTGATTTTGCTGACAGAGCAAAATATAGGCCAGAATCTTAAAATATGCAAAAATTAATGTAAAACAATGTTTGTAATGTATTGTAAACTTTAAATATCTAAATGTAGATATTTAAATTGTTGTAAAAGCTCTGTGAAAATGGATTTTGGATGGAAAATCTATTTGATTTTCCTCATCTGCCATTAATGCATTGAAGGCAAAATATCTCCCAGCTACTCCATGATCCAAGATATTTTTTGCATTGAATTCTTGCAGACAAACATCCCTTTTGCAGGGATATTTTCTGACAGGCCCATGGGGTGAATTAATTGTGAAATGACTGGGGTCAATGTAATCAAATACTATATATGCTTTTTTGTAAGATGTAATGAGGGTTGGAAAAATAGTTGGAAGATAGTGGAATTTCTTGATTCTTCTATATTTTCAAATAGAGCCCTCTGTTGTAACCATGCCTTTTTTTACTGAAATACACACTGCATTTTTACCTTTTCTGTTGTTTTAGCTTTTTGTTACAATTCAAAACTGGTTGTCTATTAATGTTTATTTCCTCTCAACTTAGTTCTTTTATTTACCTCTGCTAAGAATTTGTCAGATTTGTGTGAATGAAAAATTGTATTTCTTTATTTTGTGCATTTTCAGTTTAGTGAGAGCTCCATATTCAAATCTGGTGTATCACCTCCATTAATTTCTAGTTTTATCCCTCTTTCCCTTTTCCTAAGTGGTGGATAGATTAGGTTTAGTCTTAGGAATAGTTGAATCTCTCATTCAACGAAGGAACCGACCTCTCTTTGGAGATTTGGCCTCCTTGCAAGGTCCCACACCTGGAGGTCATCTCAATGTTTCACTGGATTATTGAAGAATCTTAGACCTTTCCAACACAGGGTGCAAATCCAAGTGACAATAGTTTTTGGCATGCCTGATGGGACCATCTGATGATCCATATAATCCATTGAAGAGTTTTGGTGTGCTCTTTAGTGCATCTTTCCATTCAGGGTAGTCTCTCCAAAACCATGGCGACTCTATTGATCAAATCTGCTGGTGCAATCAATTCAAACACTTAAAAAACTCTAAGGATCAGGATTTCGATGGTTCTCCTAGTTTATCCTACTTTCAAAAGCATCTCAAACCACCTGGGAACTCTTCTTGGTATGTATCCAATTTTCTCTAGATGCAGACATGTTTTGCTCTATTTAGTCATTTTCTATGATTATTTGGCATTTTGATGCTTTAAAATGTCAAGCTTTTATGGGAACTATGGTGACTCCCCTCCACCTAACCAAAATTAAAATTATAGGCCTCCATACTAACAATATCAGGCCCAAAACACCTCTAGTTGTATGTTGTATTGCCCTATTTCAACAGAGTATCAACATCCTCATAGGGCTTGCCTCCCACCCACCCCTTCTCGGTCTTCTTGGTAGTTTAATGATGCTTATTTTTACCCCCAAGAAAACCACTTTGTTCGTAATCAATATGATTGCCCTCCTAACCTGCCTCAAGTGGTCTATGATTTTGATAATATGAGCCTCATGGACATATCAAGGGATCTCGAAAGGAGGTTGGATCAGGCTCAGGAAAGAATTAGGTATAACGAGCAACAAGATGAGCTTGCTTATCAATCTCATCTTCACCAACAACAGATGGAGGCACAAGAAAGGGTTTTTCAAGAAAACCTTGCTATGAGGATTGTGGCTCAAGAGCAACAGATGAGGCATGTAGCCCAATCGGTTACATCCATTCCTAGCTTCATGTAGGGTGTTCTTTTATACCCTCTCTTTCAAGTTTCAAACCCCCCTCATCTATCACTACAATTTAGCCTATAGCAGAGCAGCCCTGACTTCACAAATTCTAGGGTTTCAGAAGCTCTCTCCCTCCACAAGGCCCTGTTCCTATGCAAACCCAATTTATCACTCCCTAGGAACACATTTACCAAGAACCCTCTCCCCTCCAAGAAATTCAAGAAGTTATTCAGGCCTCTTGCCTTGATGCTATTTCAATTTTCAAAGGTGGACCTGTTGTCTACCAGGCTAGTTGGTGGGATGAGCGTAAGGTGGAGGTGGAAGAAAATGAAACTAATGAGCAGTTTGTTGTTCCTATGCTCACAATGGTGGAATTGTTCGAACCTCTTGCATCTGCGAGTAATGTTAATTCAAATAAAGAGTTGAATCCACTAGATTTTGGCTCTTTTGAAGCTTTTTCTCATGCATTTGATCAAGCAAACAAGGTTGAGATGCAAAGATTGCATGGGAAAAACATTTAGCTGCAAAGGCAACTTGAGCAAAATCTAGTGGAGTTGCAGTTAAGTGATGAGGGTATTAAGGAGGAGATTGTTGCAATGGCTCCAAAAGTTGATGATGCCACTCTGTTTCATGAATTGCCCATATTCATTGAAGAGGAGGTGGACATTAGCTATAGTTCTAGAATGACATGAAGTTTTTGAGAGTGATGGCAAGTTGTTGCAGGTTGAGACCAAATATGACAATGAGATCTCATCTCATAAGGAAGGGCACATGTGTAGCCCTATACTGAAGAATGCAGAGGACTTGGAGGAGGCTCTTTTCTAGGATGAGCTTGATGTTTTTTGCTCAAATATGGATAGTGTGTCAACTCCTCTTAATGAGGCAGGTCATGAGGAGTTTAAGCATTTTGAGGAGGTAGTCATTCCTCCAATTGATAAGCAGGAACCAGGGCATCCAGACCAGCAAGCGGAGAAAGGATCAAAGCAAAAGCATGTGGTCTCCATTGATTATTCAATCTCCATTTCAAGGGGATGCCCTATCAGGCATCTGACCTAGCTGGAGATATATGAGAAGTCACCACCTATCATGCTTACTTCAAAGCATGAGGTTGAGCATCAAAAAGGGCTAGATCAATCCATTTATCCACTTCTAGGAAGCTACATTTCTTATCAGTGCAAGTGGATAGGTGAGTTTTTCTTTGTCCATGGGGAAGTATTTCATTACCTTGTTGTATACCCATCCCTTCCCTACCTTTTTTTAACTACCCATATGCACGAGAAACTTTGTAAATTGTTAAGAAAGGGCATTTACTTTCAGGAGCCTGTCAATGCCTTTGTTTGAGGTCATTTCCTTGTTGTTAGCTTAGAATTAGAGTAGGTTTTATTTCTGCTTTAGTTTTCCCTTCAATAAGTGTTGTTGCACAGGCTGCATTGTCATTAGGAGAATGCAGGCCTTGTTCTTTTTTGTGTTTTTGGAAGGTAGGGTTTCAGTTATTTTGACCTATTGCAGTCCCTTTTAGACTCCATGCCTAATGGATGCTTAAGGTCACTGGTCCATTTGTTTAGCAGGCAAACATGCCTAAGAGGTTGCCAAAATGTTGACCTATTTTCCTCTACCCAGAGTCAAATAGCTGAACTTCAAAGTCTTGTTGAAATCCCTTCAGACTCTAACTCTACAAGCCTAAAATCCTTCAAATCAAAATCCTTAAAAATTCATCTGGGGAATCCTTGTGTTGATGTATAAAATTGCACAGGTTCCAACACCAACATGGGAAGTTTCAGGAATGTGGGACTTGCTACTTGAAACAACCTCCAAAATTTAAAGAAGCTGGCTCTTCTTTATCTTAAATTGGTTTTGAGGAAAAGGGTAGAAACTAACAGGATTACAGATAATATTAAACAAAATTAATTATGGCGATGAGCCTAAGTAAAAGTATTTCTCTCAACTAAGCACGGTGAAGCAATCCTCAAGATTCAGTTATATTAAAGAGCAGATATTGCATGATTAACATAAACAAATGCAATGAATAAAATCAAAGGCTCACAACCAGACACTTTGCAATGACACAAGAAATATCAACTAAGGCACATAACTTAGTCTTTCTCATTAATTTTCCAGCAACATAAAAGGCACAGATACATGCACAGTTAGATTCACTTTCTAAATCAAGAATAACAAAATAAAGGCAAATGATATCAACTGGTCACAGCAAAAGTCTCCAACTTCTCTTCTTAAATCTCTGACAGAAAACTCTAGATGTCTACAAACTGTATGAATTTCTCTATCTCCTTCATCAATTACAAATGTTACATATTTATAGCCTAAGATTGACTCTAGATTGTCTGCAACAATTGAATCCCAATGGCCCAACAGAACTCAAGATAATTGGAAGTCTCTGACAGAAAAAGATCTTTCGAATCTACAACAGTTACTCCTTCCTGCAAGCTCATTGGCTGTAACAAAACATGTGTGGTGCACCTCCTTCTATAAGGGACAGACACGTGGCAGCTTTCGTAGCATTTGAAACTATAAAACTCTATGACAGATGGCAGCGTGCATGACTAAACTTTGAAACTCCTTCGTCTCTCAGGAAGAAATAGGAAATCGACACTTGGCGGCTTCCGTAGCATCCAAAACAATCCACGTGTCTTTCTCTGCAACACTTCTCAAAACTATGTCTTTATGCTCGGGAGAACTCCGCAGGTGACAACTGTCGCAATCCGTAGCTTTGAAGCTTTAAAACACATTAGAAATGGGACCCATAACTTAAAGGCTTGACAGTTTCAAAAGGAGGAAATAGGGACAGGTGGCAAACTCCGCACGCATACTAATTGATATGTGGCACTTTCTGCAACACTTGAAACATTATTAGAAACTCCTTGAAACTTAAGCAGAGGCTGACACTTGGCGGGTTCCGCACTACTTAAGAAACATTTTATATCACCGAAGAAAGGATCAAAAACCTTTTAACTTTAATGTCGCATCCTCCACGTGGCGCATTCCGCTGCTCGAAACTTAAAACCGTGGCCCACCATACATCATTTACTTAGCATCAAAAAGATATACAGAAACAAACACGCGGAAGCTAACACTTGGTGGCTTCCGCAATAACATTAAAAGACACACGGCAGTCTCTGCGCTCATACTGAAACTTTAAGGGAGTGCCTCTGCTAATGACATGTGGCGGCTTCCGTAGGGTTGAAACTTAAACACTGTTTGAAACATAACCGTTACGTGGCACGCTCCACTCCAAAGTTGTAACTAGAAACAAAATTGCGGCTTGAACTGAGGCTCGACACTTGGCAGCTCCCGCATCAAAGTTGTAAGAAAACCTGCGCAGTAACACTTGAAACATTCATAGAGACAAAACAGAAACCCGCGGATGCGCTGCGACTGAAACAAAAATGTAGAGTCTTTGCACTCTACAGTTCTTGGCGACCAATAGGACTTTTGAGCCTACTCAAAACGAACCCAAAACTGGCAAAAATATATGTATTTAAAATACATCACAGAGTCACAAATTCTGCAAAGCTATCTGGTAAACAAACCATTCTGAATCAGAGAGTCCCTATTTACTTTGTAAATCTTGAAAAGCAAAATTAAGATTTATTATATCCTTGTGAGAAAATGTCTGCAAAATTTGAACCGCGGCCTTTAACTGAAACTCCAGCTGAGCCATTGGTATCAAGACAACTTCCACCTCTTGTACTGATGAAGAATCACTTAAACCTTGGAAAACTGTTTGATCATTTTGCCTTGTTAAGAGCAGGGCCTCGATATCATTAATCATCAGTACTGTATTATTATCTGGAAATGGTGAAGGAAGACCTAGTTGCACCAAATCCTCTATGTGGTTCTTCATATCTTTGACTCCTTCCTTTACAGTATCTAGGAGTTCTTGGCCATTTGTGGCTGCAGAGTTGCAACTTAGAACTTCATTTGCCTTTTTAGTAGTAATCATCCTGTCACTGATCCCTGCTACTGACAGAATTTCATCTGTTGTATCATATAGTTTCTTTAGCAAAAGTTGAGAGTCAGAAACTCTCAAAGAAACAGTAGACAGAGTGGCCTGAATTGAAGTTTCTACTTTCTCACACAACTGCTGTGCATTTAACAGAAATGTTAAGGATGGCCTTAGCTAAATAATCTCCTCAGAGATTCTTTTCCAAACTAAAACATATAGCTCTTTGACCAGATTCAGAACTCCAGCATTCTGTGGCCTGTTAGCTAACTCAATTGTTAGTTGTTTTATTGTTTGTTGCTCTGCTAGGAGTTGTGCCTGTATTACAGCAGTAGCATTCTGCTCACTCAACAACTTCTGCTAAGATTGTGTGACTTGCTGCAACTTTTCTTGATACTTCTTCTCGAAGGTGGCTTTCTCTTGTCTTAGAACATTCACTGCAGCTTTTTCCTGTGCTAGCTCAAATTTAAGAGAAGCATTTTGGGCCTGTGTTGTCTGATGTATCTGACAAGAAACAGTATTTTGCAACTGTTTATTTAGATTATCTATTTCACTCTTCTTAGATTGAACCTCTCCAGCAAGGTTGCTACTATTTATCTTCTCCTGAGCTAGGTCATTTTCAACTTTCTGCAACTTCCTAGACACTTTCAAATAATCAGTTGCAACAACAAATGTAGTCTCATTGAGTAGCTCGACCCTATCCTATGGTCTGAAAAGAGACATGTCCATAGCTACAACATTCATTGAATAGTCCTGAGGCTGCATCTTCTCATTGGGTTTCACCACATTTGGAGATAAATGTGTGACTGTCAACTGTTGTTGAATAGGGTCAAAAAGTGACCTCATATGTGACACAGCAGGGCTTTTGTTTTCTTTCTTTCTCTTCTTGTCCATTCTGGCTTCTCTAGCCCTTTTTGCTATGTCTGCCTGAGCTTGGAAAGTGGGAGGTGAAGTAATGTATCCTCCATCAAACGGATGACCTTGAGGTAGGCCATAAGGAATAGCCAATAATTGTTGGCTAGGGGAAACTTGAGGAGGGGCTCTTTTTGGAATAGAGGGGGAAAAGAGTGGTAGTGAAATGGCCTGTGAAGACATGGCCTGAGGACTAGCAATTGGGGCAAGTAGTGATGTAGGCACAACAGAAGTGGCAGGAGCTACAAATGTTTGGCTTATTTGGGTTGCCACTCCTATAGGGGAAAAGGGAGAAGAAACACTTACCTAAGGAGCAGCGGATGTGGCTGGCATTTGATGTAGCAGTGGTTCTACTTCTTCTTCTGATTCTTCTTGCAGGTGCAGTTTCTTGTGTTTCCTCGGCCTTTCTCCTGTTGCCTCTTTTGTTTCTTTCTCTTCTACATTTACCACTACTAAGGGTGGCAAAGGAACAAAATTGGAAACCCCTGGAGCTAAAGTTGCTTGAGTCCCTGTGGTTGGTGTTGACACCACACCCTTCTGTTTCTATAAAGTGCTGAGAGATTGGGGCCAGGAAGATACAGGAGCAACAGATGAGGCCTGTCATGTTTCTTGCATTGTGTGGGGGGGCTCTGCTTCCTCTTTTGATTCCTCACCCTTTTTCTGAACCTTACTTGTATCAAGGCTAGAGACTGGGGAGGGATGCCACTCATCCCAGATTGACTCACATTTCTCATCTGTGTCAATTTTCCCAAAAGTATGTGTCAACTCTAAAATTTCCTGCATATATTTCCAATAGGCTTCAATTTTCTCTGGATTCCATTCTTGGGCCTTCAAAGTTTTCTTTAAACCAGCAGTCATTCTGATCTTAGGGTCATAGACCTTTTCTTTAACATAAAAAGTCTCCCATGGCCTGGGCCCTTCATAAGGCAAATCTGCTAGTTCCACATATAGGTCTGGGTTATCTTCTTTAGGGTTTCTCCTATCTTCCCAGAAAGGCCGACCCTCATGTACCATTTTAGCACAGACCTTGTTGTTTCTAATCTAGGAATCTAGAAAACTGTCTGGGTCATACTTCCATTTATCTTCAATGATGAAGAATCCAAGGGCAGCTAGCTTTCTCATTAAAAGGTCCTCTGCATCTCTAACCTCTAATGCCATATTTTTTTTCTAACCCATGGGATATCATACATCTTCTTCTTCTTTTTCTTTGTGCCAAACTCATTGTCAACCACAGACACTTGCCGGGTTACTTCTAGGAATGCTACCCTAGGGGCCAATATTTTTGGTAGCTGCATGGGCTCTTCACTGAAGCCATGGACTCTAATGATAGTATTTTGTGCCCCAAAGAAATAATCACAGGGAATTGGGCAATTGGTCATGAAACCCCTAATGCTCTGTGTCAACCTATGTTCTACAGGCGTAGGGCTCAAATGGCAAAAGGCAGGGGCTACAAAGAGTTCCCAAAACTCATAAGGGTCTGATGCCTCAGATGACACATGTGTCCATGCAGACATAGGAATAGTTCTATTTTGACCAAAATCTGGGTCATACTTGTTCAATTGCATATTTTGTGCAAAAAGACTATGGTTATGATATAACATTAGATGGAATAGATAAGCAGAATACCTGAAAACTCCCTTGGATTTGAAATTCACGAGCTGATCGACCATGGAGTAAGCAATTTGCTCCAAGAAATCCAGCTGGTATTCTTGTGACTTGTCTACAGTCTTTAATCTAAAAATGATAGCAATTTGCCAGTCGTGGACTGTATTGTCTTCCTTCATCCCAAAAATGAAGGCTATCATTGACAATGCCTCTTGAGTACTTTCGCTGAATTGTGCCCTTCCTGTAGGTAGTATGGGCATCTGGGTGTTCTCATCTCCCAACTGCATTTCTGAGTTGAGGAACCTTGCCTTGCTGTTGACATTTGCCCATGTCTTTTGCATTTTAGCAACAGTGGGAAATGTGGCCATTCTATCATGTTGCAGGGCCAACATGTCTCTTATGGCTTTGGGCGTAATTTGCACTATAAAAGGGCCCTATTGTATGGTATTTGAGGGCACATGAAACAGTTCTGCGTATAATTCAATTAGGTCGGGACATAGGTGTATGCTCAGAACCAGGAACTGTGCCAACTGTGAGGTCCATATTCTCATTCCAAAAGTTTCAGACTGTCCATTCTTTGCCTTTTGAATACACCTCTGATGTGCCCCTTCACGGAGAGTCCTGGTAGTCTTTTGAAGGGTCATGTCAAAAAAGCCATCTGCGTAATCCTTCACCTTCGCTGGGTCGACAGAACACCCTACCTCAGGGACCCTCGTTCTTGAATAGGCTCTCTTTGGTTGCGCGGGTGCTGAAGCATATGATTTGCTGCTCAAAAGCCTGTCAATTGACTCATAAATTCTGAGTCCCTCTTGAGAAGACTGTACTTCAGACATATCTGTATTTGCGAGAAAAATGCGGGAAGCTTTGACACAGGAAAGGATGAAATTGATTCACAAGGATGACACACAGCTGAAAGGCGCTTGCTAGGGATGGAAATTGGAGGCAACAGTGGTTCAAGGCAGAGAGACGAAAGCAAATGAGAGCCACGCTTAGGATTTAACACTAATTTAATGGGGATTAAATGACACATCCTATCTTATAAATGGCATTAACGCTAAGAAACAGTTAGTGTATCTTTTGAAATCCGCGTGGAAAGGAGTGTGAGGATCGTTATGGGAGTGGCTTTCATTTCTGAAAAGTGTGTACTTCTGGGGATTTTGGGGATTGCAGACAACCTTAATAAATGTGAGATCAAAAGAGAAGGGGCTTGTGCTACTGACATGTGTTCACAGAACACTTATTGAAAAGGAAAGTGGGAAAAGAAAGCAGGAAAACATGAAAGCAAGGAAATGAAACTAACTAACTATGATACATAAGAGCCCCTGCTTAATTGAAATGCTTTAGATAGATCCCATTTATGTGAATCTCCTTAGGTTCACCATCCATAGTCTCCAATTCAAAAGAATTTTGTTGCTTACATGAACGAATCTTGTAAGGACTAGTCCATAGTGATTCAAATTTGCTATGTCAACCTGGCTTGGCAGCTCTCTCGTCCCATTTCAAAACTAGTGAGCCAACTTCAAAAAAAGGATTTTAAGTCTTCTTATCGAAACAGTCCTTGACTATTTTCTAGTGTTTCATCAGTGACTCATGTGCTTTTTCTCTTTTCGCTTGTACTTCAAGCAGTTCAGCAAGTCTAACTTGCATGGGCCATTCTCCTCAATCTCTATCTGTTTCAATAATTGCAAAGTAGGGATCTCTAAGCTCAGTGGCATTACTACTGGTTTACCATAAACTAATTCATATGGAGACATCTTTGTCACTTGCTTTGGTGTTATCCTGTTAGCCCACAGTGCTGTATTAAGTAGTTTGTGCCACTCTCTGTGATAATTGGTCCCTATCCTCTTAATGAGTCTGATTAGGTTCTTGTTAGTAGACTTTGCCAGACCATTGCCCTGAGGGTAATAATTTGAAGAAGTCTTCAAATAAATCCCATTCCTTACTGCAAACTCTGATATCTTTGTTCCCAAAAATGCTTTAGCATTATTTGATATAATGGTACGAGGAGGACCAAACCAAGTGGTAATGCCTTCTAGAAAGTCTAATATTACCTTTTCTGTTGCTTCTTTGAGTGGTACTGCTTCACCCCATCTGGTAAAGTAATCTGTGGCTATGAGGATCCATTTGTGTCCCATACTTGACACTGGATTGATCATACCAATAAAATCTAGACCCCATTGAGCAAAGGGTTCATCCATAATTATGGGGCTTAGGGGCATTGCTGCATTTCTTCTTTTTCCTGTATAAAACTGGCAAGCTTGACATTCTTTAGCCAGCTAATAGCAATCTGTAAATAGAGTGGGCCAAAAATATCCTGCTTGAGTCACTTTGATTGTTGTGGTCCTTGCTGAAAAGTGTCCACCTGAAGCTCCATGGTGTAACTCATGTAGTATTCTCTGAGCTTCACCTTTTTCTATACATCTCAAAAGTATACCATCAACATTTCTTTTGAATAAAATATGGTCAATTAGTACAAAGTGGACCCCTTGCTACCTATAGTATCTTCTCTTATCATAGGAGAGCTCTTTTGGGAAAATCCCATGCTCCATAAATTGTATTTTGTTTGTGACCCAAGAATCTTGATCAACCTCTTGGATTTTCAATACATTTTCACTTTCTATTTCTTTAGTCATCATTCTCTCCATGTCTTGAGCCATATATTGGCACAATCCTTTGCCTTTGACTAACTTAGTGGGTCTGACCTCCACATCATATTCAAGGATCTTTGTTATCTAATTGGCTCTTTTCTCAGTGATCTCACCCTCCATAATATATTCTCTTACATTAGGATGAGCCACTAATATCAAAATCTTGTTTCCTGTTACCATATGTCTGGACTTTTTAAGGGCTTTGACCATGGCATATGCCTGCTTCTCCACAAAATTGTATCTAGCCTCATATTCCCTGAGAGTCCTAGAGAAAAAGGCTATTGGGTGTTCTCCTTCTTGCTGATCATCTTTCTGAGTTAAAACAACAGCAACACTGAATTCTCCTCCATACACATACATTATGAAAGACTTAGAAAAGTTTGGGTACTGGGGCTGTTGAAATGGCTTTCTTGACCTCCTCAAAAGCCTGTCTCCCTTCTGCAGTCCATTTGAAAACCAAATCCTTCTTAAGCAATAGTGTCATTGGTCTAATTAGACCTGCAAAATTAGATATGAATCGGCTAACAAAGTTGATTTTCCCTAGAAAGGATTGAACTACTTTCTTATTGACTGTTAGAGATAGATTCATTATGGCAGTGACTCTTTCTGGATCAATAGAGACTCCTTCCTTTAACACTATATGCCCTAACAGTTTACCCTGAGGTATTGCAAAGATACACTTCTTGGGATTCAGGGATATTCCAAACTCTTGGCATTTCTTAAAAATAGCCTCTAAATGATCAAAATGATCAACATCATTTTTAGAGAAAATAGTGAGGTCATCTAGATAAATTAGGATGATTTTGTTTATAAGCTCCCCAAATGCTACATCCATTGCTCGCTGAAAAGTAGCTCCAGCATTTGAAAGGCCAAAAGGCATCTTAACATATGCAAATGTTCCCCATTTTGTAGTGAATGCAGTCTTATGCTAGTCTTCATCATCCAACCAAATCTGATTGTATCCAGAGAAGCCATCCAGCAAGGAAAATCTCTCTGATCCAGCCATAGTCTGTAAAATTTGTTCCATAGAGGGCAGGGGATAATGATCTTTCAAAGATGCTCTATTCAGATCCCTGAAATCTATACAGAGTCTTATGTCACCATTCTTTTTCCTTATTGGCACTAGGTTTGATACCTAGGTTGAGTGCTTAATTGGAAAATTAATCTTTGATTCTAAGAGCTTTTGTAACTCATCCAGCATTAAAGGTTCAATTCTAGGATTCACTGGCCTTTACTTCTATCTGACTAGTTTAGATCCTTCAGTAAGCTCTATGGTGTGTTGGATGATATCTCTGTTATAGCCATGCAAGTCTTCATAGGTCCAAGCAATCACCCTATCATACTTTTCACACAAATCAATCAACCTTTCTTTTTCTTCTTGGGTTGTGGAATTTCCAATTTTCAACCTTCTTCCTTCACTAACTTGGATTTTAGAATAATCTTCCTTATTTGTCTGAAACCTCCTCTTTTCTAGGCTTACATCCTCTGGGTCAAACAAGTTTTCTAAAATGATTAGTCCTTTAGGAAGTTTATTTGACTTTAGCTGGATAATTTGGTCACCATATGCTTCTTCAATTTTAGGATGTAATTGATCAGCAAACTCACCTGATTGTTGGAAGAATGAGAGTACTTGGAAATCATTGTCAAAAACTTGCCAATTTTGGTCATTGTCTAGGATAGTTGGCCTTACTATAATTTTGACTGACTCATTATTAACTAACAGATCACTTACTGGGTCAAACTGTGAACCAATCTGTGCCATTCTATCTGCCTCAGAATTTTGGGCTCTGGGAACTACCTCAATATTGAAATCTTCAAAACCATCTATTAGGTCCCAAATTATGTGTCTATAGGATCTCATTCTTACATTTTTGGCTACTGCCTTTTCTCTGATCTATTTTACTACCAATTCTAAATCTCCTTTCACTATCAGATTCTCTATTCCTTTTTTCTTTGCCAACATAAGTCCATGCACCAGAGATTCATATTCAGCATCATTATTGGTACAGGCAAACTAAAAATGGATGGCTCTTAAAATTTTCTCACCATTTGGGGCAGTAAGGCAAATTCCTACTCCAGCACCATTTTTACTCCTAGCCCCATCAAAATTTAGGGTCCAGATTTCTGAGTCTTTTTTAGATTCTTGACTCTATGATGCTTCTTTCCTTAAAACATTAGGGATCTCTTGGTCTTCTTCAAATATGACATAAGTGCCCAGACCTGTAGAGTCATAATTTCCATAGGGATCACTCTGCATCATAGTCAATAACTGATTATTCTCTTCTTCCTGTCATGTTCAGTCCAATCACCCAACTCCTCAACAAAGATTCTCTCTTCTTTATTCAGCATAGCATGGGCTGCTTCTAATTTTGGGGTTGGTTAATTTGTGATATGATCTTTGGATAATGGTTCTGACAGTATTTTCATCTTTGTCCCATATTTGGTTCTCAGGATGAGGTGTGACCAATCTAGTGACATGTAACCTCCTATCTTAGCTGTGAAATCTCTGGATAAACATAGACCAAATACAGGGGGAATATCTATGACTAGCATATCCTGATTTACAATTATATTGGGGCAAGTATATAGTTGCAATAGGAGTTGTTTAGTTTTCCCTATTGTTTGCACAGATTTCCCATCCAACTGCATGACTCCTCTTGTAAGTGGTTCATATTTTATCTTCAAAGCATCTGCTATTTGCTTTGGCATTACTGTAGTACTGGCCCCAGAGTCTATCATTGCATTATGCAACAGTTTCTTCCCAACTATTAGAGTCAAATAAAAGGGATCTGGTTTAGATTTACCTACCTCAGATGCATTGTTCAACAGGGCTATTGTCTGTAGAGGTACAGTATCTTTGAGCTGCAACTTTTCTTTATGAACAGATCCTCCTTTAGCACCAGCGTGTTTAGTGACTTCTTGGCCTTGTAGAGCTTCTTGCAACAGTGACTTCTATTCAGGAATAGCTAACATATCCCAGATTGATACATGCGCTGGATTTCTTTTTAGCCGATCCACCACATTCACAGGTACTAATGCTTGGGTCTTTGAATAGTAAGGGTACCTTGTCTTTTCTAGAACTTGTCCTGAAACTACTTGATTCTACACAGGCTGAGGTATTTCTTGTCTAGAGGCTGTGTTCTGATGATTTTGAAATGGAGGAGCTCCCATGGTCTCATCATTTGTGATTTCAGGCTGCTCCACCATCCTCCTGTTTGATCTAGTATAATAGTCTGACTGTACCATTGGTTTCTTTGAAGTAGATGCCTCATTCAGAAACATTGAATCTTCCTCTTCAATCCATGAAAATAGGGCATGTTTAGGAGCTATTTTCTCTTCTTGTTGTATGGACATCCCTTGCATTTGGGCTACCATGACTGCATTTTGTACACCAGGAGACTGATATGGTGGAGTGTTAGCAGTTGCAAATTGTCCTTCTAACCCTCTCTGTTCTGCTATCTTTTGCTGTAAATTTTCTCTGGGACAGTCTCTGGGCATATGGGCATTGTTGCAGGGAAAACACCAAGCATTTATGCCATCTGCAAAATTATTTTTCCCTAGAACAATTTCCCTGTTGGGATTAGGAGGAACAATTTGTAAGGGTGTTGGGACTGTAACCAACTGGTTTGAAGGCTGGGGATTAACTTGCCTTTGAGGGCCTTGATATTGATTTGGCTGAAAGGGAGGTCTATTTCCTTGGTAACCTTGATAGGGGGGCTTTGGATAAGGATTTTGTTGTCTCTTTAGATTAATTATCTCATTTGAGAATGTCCTTAAAATGTTCTTGACATCATCCATTTCAGATGATTGAACAGGGGTGGTTACTTTAGCAGGTTGTTGAGGAAATGAATACATAGACACAGGTGGGGTTGTAGGATTAAGAGCTTCTTGAGGCAAAGGTAAGGTAATTTTTGGGAACATGGGCATAGGAGGCCTTGGGGGCAATTTCCCAGCATCTATCAAGTTATTTTCAGCCTTGACTGCCAACTCATATGCTTCTGGTAGTGTTTGACCTCCAAGAGACTGAATCATCATTGATATATCTGAGTTTAAAGTTTTAAGGTAAAACACAATAGCCATACCTGGTAATGGTCTTGCTATAGCAGGAATTCTCTCCCACATCTTTTGAAATCTTGAGTTGAAATCAGTCATGGCTTCTTGTGGTGCTCTTTTGATAGTGATCAATTGTTGCAGCAAAGAAGATTTATCACCCTTTTCTTTAAATCTTGCAAAGAAAGCGTCACCAAGCTGATCCCATGTAGATATTGTGTTTGGGGTTAAAGATCTATACCAGTCCAGAGGCTTCCCTTTGAAAGAAGCTGCTAACAGTCTTATGGCCACATTTTGTTGAGTGATAACATGTACTACACATACATCAGATACATCTTGCAGATGCTCTTTAGGTGTCTTGAAATCTTCCCCACTGAACTTAGGCAGAGCCTTCAAAGCATTAGCTAGAATAGCATCCCAAGTTGCTGGTGGTATTGGGAGAATTAGAGGACTGCCAGTGTTCCAATTTGCATAGTTCCTTGGGGCTATAGGTGCTCCCATATTTGCTCTTTGTGCTGCTGCAAACTGATTCACTCTTCCTCTTGGATTAGCTACCAACTGTGGCAAAACAATACTTGGATTAGCAGTAGACTGAGCTCTTGTTATAGGTCCACAGCTTTGGCTCCTTGTTGCTCTCTGGCTCATACGATCCTGACAGATACTTTAAGAAAGGTCCCACCGGGCGTGCCAAAAACTATTGATGTATAAAATTGCGCAGGTTTTAACACCAACATGGGAAGTTTCAGGAATATAGGACTTGCTACCTGCAACAACCTCCAGATTTTAAAGAAGCTAGCTCTTCTTTATCTTAAATGGGTTTTGAGGAAAAGGGTAGAAACTAACAGGATTACAGATAATATTAAACAAAACTAATTATGGTGATGCGCCTGAATAAAAGTATTTCTCTCAACTAAGGATAGTGAAGCTATCCTCAAGATTCAATTATATTAAAGAGCAAATACTGCATGATTAACATAAACAGATGCAATGAATAAAATCAAAGGCTCACAACTAGACACTTTGCAATGACACAGGAAATATCAACTAAGGCACAGAACTCAGTCTTTCTCATTAATTTTCCAGCAACATAAAATGCACAGATACATGCACAGTTACATTCACTTTCTAAATCAAGAATAACAAAATAAAGGCAAATGATATCAACTGGTCACAGCAAAAGTCTCCAACTTCTCTTCTTAAATCTCTGACAGAAAACTCTAGATGTCTACAAATTGTATGAATTTCTCTATCTCCCTCATCAATTACAAATGTTACATATTTATAGCCTAAGATTGACTCTAGATTGTTTGCAACAATCGAATCCCAACGGCCCAACGGAACTCAAGATAACTGGAAGTCTCTGACAGAAAAAGATCTTTCGAATCTGCAATAGTTACTCCTTCTTGCAAGCCCATTGGCTGTAACAAAACATGTGTGGTGCACCTCCTTCTATAAGGGACAGACACGTGGCGGCTTTCGCAGCACTTGAAACTATAAAACTCTGTGATAGATGGAAACGTGCACAGCTAAACTTTGAAACTCCTTCGTCTCTCGAGAAGAAACAGGAAATCGACACTTGGCGGCTTCTGCAGCATCCAAAACAATCCACGTGTCTTTCTCTGCAACACTTCTCAAAACTGTGTCTTTATGCTCGGGAGAACTCCACAGGTGACAACTGTTGCAATCCATAGCTTTGAAGCTTTAAAACACATTAGAAATAGGACCCACAACTTAAAGGCTTGACAGTTTCAAAAGGAGGAAATAGGGACAGGTGGCAAACTCCACGCACATACTAACTGATACGTGGCACTTTTCGCAACACTTGAAACATTATTAGAAACTCCTTGAAACTTAAAGCGGAGGCTGACATTGGCGGGTTCTGCATTACTTAAGAAACATTTAATATCACCGGAGAAAGGGTCAAAAACCTTTTAACTTTAACATTGCATCCTCCACGTGGTGCACTCTGCTGCTCGAAACTTAAAACTGTGGCCCACCATACATCCTTTACTTAGCATCAAAAAGATATACGGAAACAATCACGCGGAAGCTAACACTTGGCAGCTTTTGCAACAACATTAAAAGACACACGGCAGTCTCCGCGCTCATACTGAAACTTTAAGGGAGTGCCTCCGCTAATGACACGTGGCGGCTTCCACAGGGTTGAAACTTAAACACTATTTGAAACATAACCGCTACGTGGCATGCTCCGCTCCAAAGTTGTAACTAGAAACAAAATTATAGCTTGAACTGAGGCTCGACACTTGGCAGCTCCCGCATCAAAGTTGTAAGAAAACCCGCGCAACAACACTTGAAACATTCATAGAGACAAAATGAAAACCTGCGGATGCGCTGCGGCTGAAACAAAAATGTAGAGTCTTTGCACTCTACACCTTGCAAAAAACCTAGAAAAACCCAAAAATTTTGAAGTCATTGCCTTATTTTTTAACCCCCTTTTGGCCTGTATTAACAAAGTTTCATGTTCATGAACTAGTGGAAAAATAGCTAAGGCATGACGCTTCCCTTTCCCTTTGTCAACAAACTTCAAAAAGGCTGAACTTTTTAGGAAGTTCAAAATTTCATGAGTTCACTAACCTGACATTTTGCCGATTGAAGTGAAGGGAACCAACTTCTTCAAAATTGTCTAAGGCATGAGCAAAGCAAAGGGAATGCCTTATCGATGATTTTCCCAAATAGCGAACTCAAGCAAAGTTCTGAGTTTCAAAGGTTCACCGTTTTGGCAATTTGTTGATAAAACGATAGGAAGGCGGGCTTCTTGAAAAATCCGTCTAAGTCAAAAGAAGAAAAGGATGCCTTTATTGGCAATTTTCCCCAGTCGCGAACTTTCTAAAAGTTAAAAAATTCTTTGGTTCGCTGGCTGGGCGATTTCCCAATAAAGGGAAGGCAAAGGGGAAGATTTGTGAGAATCGGCTAAGTTAAAAGTAAGCAAGGGAAGGCCTTTTTCGCTAAAGTTCACAAGATGTGAACTTTCCTCAAAGTTCAAAATCTCTGTGGTTCGCCAATGAAGCCTTTTGCAGACAAGGCAAAGAAGTAGAAAGTGGCCAAGCAAATGGTTTGGCAAAAGAAGTTTTCCTGATGTAACAAGGCTTGGTTAGAAAAGGTGAGATTTTGCCGATAAGGCAAAATAGAAAGCATGGAAAATTGACTAAGTAAAGGAAAGAAAAGTTTACTAAAGCCCACTTTTGTCGATAAGGGCAAAAGATGACAAAGAGAGAAAAGTTTAGAAAAAGATAGTTTTGCCGATGAGGCAAAACAAAGATGAAGAAGACGAGTTGAAAGAGTTTAGAAAAGAGGATTTTTTCTGATAAGAGCAAAAATAGATAGAAACAAGCTATAGTTCATAAAACTAAAAAAAAATTGACCGGAGATTGAAATATGCAAAAAATAGAGACAAAATGGTTTGTTAAAAATTGATTTTGTTGACAGAGCAAAATATAGGCTAGAATCTTAAAATATGCAGAAATTAATGCAAAACAGAGTTTGTAATATATTGTAAACCTTAAATATCTGATTGTAGATATTTAAATTGTTGTAAAAGCTCTATGAAAAAGGATTTTGGAGGAAAAATCTATTAGATTTTCCTCATCTGCCATTAATGCAAATTTGATCTACTCAACTACTCCCTTCCTAGATATTTTTGCATCAATTGTTGTGGGTGATGAATCAACTATTTGCATTGAAGGCAAAATATCTCCCAGCTACTCCATGTTCCAAGATATTTTCTGCATTGAATTCTTGCAGACAGACATCCCTTTTGCAGGGATATTTTCTGACAGGCCCATGGGGCGAATTAATTGTGAAATGACTGAGGTCGATATAATCAAATGCTATATATGCATTTTTGTAAGATGTAATGAGGGTTGGAAAAATAGTTGGAAGATAGTGGAATTTCTTGATTCTTCTGTATTTTCAAATAGAGCCCTCTATTGTAACCATACCTTTTTGTTGAAATACACACTTTGTTTTTACCTTTTCTGCTATTTTAGCTCTATGTAATTTAGAACTGGTTGTCTGTGAATGTTTATTTCCTCTCAACTTAGTTCTTTTCTTTACCTCTGCTAAGAATTTGTTAGATTTGTGTGAATGATTAGTTGTATTTCTTTATTTTGTGCATTTTCAGTTTAGTGAGAGCTCCATATTCAAACCTGGTGTATCACCTCCATTAATTTCTAGTTTTATCCCTCTTTCCCTTTTCCTAAGCAGTGGATAGATTAGGTTTAGTCTTAGGAATAGTTGAATCTCTCATTCAGCGAAGGAACCCACCTCTCTTTGGAGATTTTGCCTCCTTGCAGGGTCCCACATATGGAGGTCATTTCAATGTTTCATTGGATTGTTGAAGAATGTTAAACCTCTCCAACATAGGGTGCAAATCCAAGTGAAAATAGTTTTTGGCATGCCCAGTGGGACCATCTGATGATCCATATCATCCATTGAAGAGTTTTTGGTGTGCTCTTTAGTGGATCTTGCCATTCAGGGTAGTCTCTTCAACACCATGGTGACTCTACTGATCAAATCTGCTGGTGCAGCTAGTTCAAGCACTTAAAGAACTCTAAGGATCATGATTTCGATGGTTCTCCTAGTCTATCATGCTTTCAAAAGCATCTCAAACCACCTGACGACTCTTCTTCGTATGTATCCAATTTTCCCTAGATGCAGACCTGTTTTGCTCTATTTAGACATTTTCTATGATTATTTGGCATTTTGATGCTTTAAAATATTAAGCTTTTATGGGAACTATGGTTACTCCCCTCCACCCAGCCAAAATGCAAATTATATGCCTCCATACCAACAATATCAGGCCCAAAACACCTCTTGTTTTACGCCATATTACCCTGTTTTAGTAGAGTATCAACATCCTTATAGCGCTTGCCTCCCACCTGCCCCTACTCAGTGTTCTTGGCAATTTAATGATGCTTATTTTCACCCCCAAGAAAACCACTTCGTTCTTAATCAATATGATTGCCCTCCTAACCCGCCTCAAGTGGACTATGATTTTGATAATATGAACCTCATGGACATAGCAAGAGATCTCGAAAGGAGGTTGGATTAGGCTCAGGAAAGAATGAGGTATAACAAGCAACAAGATGAGCTTGCTTATCAGGCTCATCTTCACCAACAACATATGGAAGCACAAGAAAAGATTTTTCAAGAAAACCTTACTATGAGGATTGTGCCTCAAGAGAAACAGATGAGGCATGTAGCCCAATCGGTTCCATCCATTCCCAGCTTCATGCAAGGGGGGGTTCATTTGTACCCTCTCTTTCTAATTTCAAACCCCCCTCATCTATCACTGCAATTCATCCTGTAGCAGAGCAACCCCAACTTTACAAATTCTAGGGTTTCAGAGGCTCTCTCCCTCCACAAGACCTTGTTCTTGTGCAGACCTAGTTTATCACTCCCCAAGAACAAATTTACAAAGAACCCTCTCCCCTCCAAGAAATTCAAGAAGTTATTTAGGCCTCTTTCCCTGATGCTATTTCGATTTTCAAAGGTGGACCTATTGTCTACCAGGATAGTCAGTGGGATGAGCCAAAGATGGAGGTGGAAGAGAATGAAACTAATGAGGAGTAGTTTGTTGTTCCCATGCTCACAGTGGTGGAATTATTTGAACCTCTTGCACCTGCGAGTAATGTTAATTCAAATAAAGGGTTGAATCCAATAGATTTTGGCTCTTTTGAATCTTTTTCTCATGCATCTGATCAAGCAAACAAGGTTGAGATACAAAGATCGCATGGGGAAAACCTTCAGCTACAAAGACAACTTGAGAAAAATCTAGTGGAGTTGCAGTCAAGTGATGAGGGTATTAAGGAGGAGATTGTTGTAGTGGCTCCAGAAGTTGATGACACCACTCTATTTCATGAATTGCCCATATTCATTGAAGAGGAGGTGGACATTAGCTACAGTTCTAGAACAACATGAAGTTTTTGAGAGTGATGGCAAGTTGTTGCGGGTTGAGACCAAATATGACAATGAGATCTCATCTCATAGGGAAGGGCACATTTGCATTCCTATACTAAAGAATGTAGAGGACTTGGAGGAGACTCTTTTCTGGGATGAGCTTGATGTTTTTTTCTCAAATCTAGATAGTGTGTCAGCTCCTCTTAATGAGGTAGATCATGAGGAGTTTAAGAAGTTTGAGGAGGCAGTCATTCCTCCAATTGATAAGTGGGAACCAGGGCATCCAAACCAGCAAGAAGAGAAAGGATCAGAGCAAAAGCATGTGGTCTCCATTGATCTTTCAAGATTTATTTCAAGGGGATGTCCTATCAGGCATCTGGCGCAACTAGAGATATATGAGAAGGAGTCACCACCCGTCATGCTTACTTTAAAGCATGAGGTTGAGCATCAAAAAGGGCTAGATCAACCCATATATCCACTTCCAGGCAGCTACATTTCTGATCAGTGCAAGTGGATAGGTGAGTTTTTCCTTGTCCTTGGGGAAGTATTTCATTACCTTGTTGTATACCTATCCCTTCCCCACCTTTTTTTAATTGCCCAAATGCATGATAAATGTTGTAAATTGTCAAGGGAAGTTACTTTCAAGAGCCTGTCAATGGCTTTGTTTGAGGCCATTTCCTGGTTAGCTTAGAATTATAGTAGCTTTTATTTCTACTTTAGTTTTCCCTTCAATAAGTGTTGTTGCATAGGCTGCATTGTCATTAGGAGAATGCAAGCCTTTTTCTTTTTTGTGTATTTGGAAGGCAGGGTTTTAGTTATTTTGACCTATTGCAGTCCCTTTTAGACTCCATGCCCAATGGATGCTTAAGGCCATTGGTCCATTTGTTTAGCAAGCAAACATCCCTGAGAGGTCACCAAAATGTTGACCTATTTTCCTCTGCCTAGAGTCAAATAGCCCAACTTCAAAGTCTTGTTGAAATCCCTTGAGAACTTAACTCTGTAAGCCTAAAATCCTTGAAATCTTAGTGTTTTCCTTGTAAAAATCCTTGAAAATTTATCTGGGGAATCCTTGCAGAAAACTTAGAAAAACCCAAAAAATTTGAAGTCCTTGCCTTATTGTTTGACCCCCTTTTGGCCTTTATCGACAAAGTTTCATGTTCATGAACTAGTGGAAAAATGGCGAAGGCATGAAGCTTCCCTTTCCCTTTGTCGGCAAACTTCAAAAAGCCCAAACTTTTCAGCAAGTTCAAAATTTCATGAGTTCGCCGACCCGACATTTTACTGATTGAAGGGAAGGGAACCGACTTCTTCAAAATTGTCTAAGGCATGAGCAAAGCAAAGGGAATGCCTTATCGACAATTTTCCCAAATGTCAAACTCAAGCAGAGTTTTGAGTTTCAAAGGTTCGTCGATTCGGTGATTTGCCGATAAAGCGGAAGGAAAGAGGGCTTCTTGCAAAATCCATCTAAGTCAAAAGAAGGAAAGGATGCCTTTATCAACAATTTTCCCTAGTCATGAACTTTCCAAAAGTTAAAAAATTCTTTGGTTCACCGACTGGGCAATTTCCAGATAAAGGGAAGGCAAAGGGGAATATTTATGAGAATCAGCTAAGTTAAAAGTAAGCAAGGGAAGGCCTTTGTTGGTAAAGTTCACAATATGTAAACTTTCCTCAAAGTTCAAAATCTCCGTGGTTCGCTGACGGAGCCTTTTGCTGACAAGGCAAAGAAGTAGAAAGTGGCCAAGAAAATTGTTTGAAAAAGGAACATTTTGCTGATAAAGGCAATGTGCATAGTAAAATAGCGACTAAGGAGAATGGTTCGGCAAAAGTAGGTTTTCCCGAAAACAAGGCTTGATTAGAAAAAGGTGACATTTTGCCGATAAATGAAAATAGAAAGCATGGAAAATTGGCTAAGTAAAGGAAAGAAAAGTTCGCCAAAGGCCACTTTTGTCAATAAGGGAAAAAAGATGACAAAGAGAGAAAAGTTCAGAAAAAGATAGTTTTGCCAATGAGGCAAAATAGAGATGAAGAAGATGAGCTAAAAGAGTTCAAAAAAGAGAATTTTTGCCAATAAGGGCAAAAATAGAGAGAAACAAGCCACAGTTCAGAAAACTAAAAAATTGTCGACTTGAGATAGAAATATGTAGAAAACAAAGACATAATGGTTTGTCAAAAAATGATTTTGTTGACAAAGCAAAATATAGGCCAGAATCTTAAAATATGCATAAATTAATGCAAAATAGAGTTTGTAATGTATTGTAAACTTTAAATATCTGAATGTAGATATTTAAAGTGTTGTAAAAGCTCTGTGAAAAAGGATTTTGGAGGGAAAATTTATTTAATTTTCCTCATCTGCCATTAATGTAGATCTGATCTACTCAACTACTCCCTTCTTAGATATTTTTGCATTAATTGTTGTAGGTGATGAATCAACTATTTGCATTGAAGGCAAAATATCTCCCAGCTACTCCATGATCCAAGATATTTTCTGCATTGAATTCTCGCAGACAGACATCCCTTTTGCAGGGATATTTTCTGACATGCCCATTGGGCGAATTAATTGTGAAATGACTAAGGTCAATGTAATCAAATGCTATATATGCATTTTTGTAAGATGTAATGAGGGTTGGAAAAATAGTTGGAAGATAGTGGAATTTCTTGATTATTCTATATTTTCAAACAAAGCCCTCTGCTGTAACCATGCCTTTTTTGCTGAAATACACACTATGTTTTTACCTTTTCTGTTGTTTTAGCTTTGTGTTACAATTCAGAACTGGTTGTATGTGAATTTTTATTTCCTCTCAACTTAGTTCTTTTCTTTACCTCTGCTAGGAATTTGTCAGATTTGTGTGAATGATCAGTTGTATTTCTTTATTTTGTGCATTTTTAGTTCAATGAGAGCTCCATATTCAAACCTGATGTATCACCTCCATTAATTTCTAGTTTTATCCCTCTTTCCCTTTTCCTAAGTGGTGGATAGATTAGGTTTAGTCTTAGGAATAGCTGAATCTCTCATTCAATGAAGGAACCTGCCTCTCTCTAGAGATTTGCCCTCCTTCTAGGGTCCCACACCTGGAGGTCATCTCAATGTTTCACTGGATTATTGAAGACTGTTAAACCTCTCCAACATAGGGTGCAACTCCAAGTGACAACAACACACTTTTTCAAAGGTGCACTATTTCCCATCCCACATGCTCTTTCCTTGCAAAGGCACATCTTTTTTCTACGTAAGCGCACTTTTAACACAAGCACATTGATTTTTATCCCATGCACTCCACTTGACCGCGTGGGTGCACTTTATTTTACATGGGTACAAATTCCACATAGGTGCATCACTCTGTTACATGGACACGCCACTTGACCACATGGGCGTGCTTTCATAAAGATGTGCCCAAACTTTTTTCCCCTTAGCATTTATGATGCCTAACCCACCCCCTAACCTACCTGAAAGGCCCTAGGTTTAGGCACATACCGCTCTACCAACTCCTACCAGTTGTTGGAAGGTTATGAACCTCTCACTGCAATTCCTATGTCGAGGGATAGCCACTCTGTCTGCCATAGCTTTTATCTTTTCTTCTCTCTGGGTTTCTAAAGCTTGTGAGTTCAAGTGAAGAGAGATGGCCCCCCTACCACTATTTGTAGGCCCCCAAACCCTAATTTTCATCCTTAGCCAATAATATTTATCCTTGGCCTCCCCTTTTCACCCCTATACCTTTATTTTCATTCCTATTTTATCCTATTCACCTTTTACCATCCTCGTTGCCCATTTTCACTTCGTCAGCCTTGAGATTTTTTTCCAAATTTTTTTATATTTTTGCATAAACTCTCAAGGGGGTAGACATTATCCATTATTCCCTTTTCCATCACTAACTGGTGCATCTTTTTATTCTTTGAAACAATGCCACCTTACGAGACATCGTATCAAAGTGGGGCAAAATCATGTAGACACCTAAAAATGACCATGTATTCACATTCATTTTCGACACATTCCTAACATCACCTTTCATTCTAACATGTCTTTTAAATTAATTAAATAATTTTATTATTTAATTAACCCCATTTTTATTAATCCATTTTCCTTTATTAATAAATAAATTTTATTTATTTATTTAATTTCCTATTTCCTCTTAAATTAATTAATAAACTCCATATATATTTTTTAATTTATCACTCCTAAGGAGACCAAGAATGACAATGTGGAGGCTGAAGTGGAGGTGTTGGTGCCTGAATTCACTGTCAGTTAATTCAACAATTTTTATGCAGGCACCATCCCAAAATATCCAAAAGGTTCTAAGTTTTGGCACCCCTTCAGTGTTTTGCAGCATCCGCATTATCTTTCTTGAGGAGGGGTCTTCATGTTTTCTCCATCGGCATGTGTTCGTTTTTGTGTCTTCGACATTTCGGTTTGAACTTGAACCCTTTTTTCTCTAAGTTCAATGGTTCAGCGGTTCTGGGTTCAATTTTCTTCTAACAGGTCACATTATGCATTTGCCTTGCGCAAATATTGCATCGTTGAACCTCCCGCTTGAACCTTTTTGTTTTGGTTCAAGGTTCAATGGTTCAAAGTTTTATGTTTTTGGTCTTATCGGAGTGATCGGCTTCATCGGCGAAAGATTTCTTGTGTGCTCTGATTGTTTTGGTCTGGCTGATGGATGTCCATCGGCGTGTGTTTGGCTATCGGCGAAGCAAATTTTTGGGCCACTGATGTAAGGTGTTTGGCCGATGGAGTGTTATCGGCGTGGGTCTGACCGATGGAGGAGCAGTGTGTAGCTGGCGAAGATGTCGTCGGCGTGACCTTTGAGATCGGCACGAAACTTTTTGGATGCTCCGATGGTGTGTGTTACACCGACAGAAGGGAAGAGCCAGGGTCTATCGGCGTGAGTTGTATTGTCGGGTGAACTGTGGAATGGTTGGCCGATAGACTAATCTCTGGCCGATGAAGGGGAATGCGAAGGTAGCAGTCGGTGAGACCATTGAGATCGGAAGGAGTTTTTTGGAGCGGGCCGATGGTGTTAGTTTTGGCGATGGGCTTTTGGAGAAGGCTTGTGCGTCAAGCGCGGTAAAAGGCGCTCGACAACTATTATGCTCGTAGCCATGTTTTTAAAGTATTGAAGGAGTCTCCGCGGCACCAATGTGGGATTAATCTCCCTGCACATTTGAAACTTCAGTAAAGTGCATTTTGGCAGGAACTTCTGTTTGAACGCAGCGACGGTTTCCAGGTAGGTTGCGGGTGGTTGAGGCCTTTAATGGTGACTGTAGCAGAGACATGGGCAATAGTACAAGTGATCAGGTTGCCCATTTTTTTGAGTGAAGACTTCCAGATGGCGACGCAGGGCTCGAGGCTTCTCTTGTCTGTTGCTGCAATAACTTCTGAGCGCCATTCTTCCTGTGTGATCTGTATCTGGCAGATTTTTGAAAGCCTTGTAATTAATTGCTATGAGGTACACTTTCTGGCCAATATAGGTAGACTGTGTTACCATTGTTTTGGTTGTTGAAAACTAGACATTTTGGCTCTGTAATAAGATACAACTGGTTTTGGTTGCTCTATGTAGCAAAACTTGTGAGTTTATGTATCTCCTGTTGTACGTTTTTGCATGAATCCACTGATTTCATGGTTAATCTTATATGAATAATGCTATGTTTGCATGTGTTATGCTGATTCTGTCTCCAGTTTTGCATGTATCTTTCTTCTGAGTCCAGGTATTCAAGGAATGTCTGAGACTCTAGAACATAGAATTCCTATATTGAATATTTAATCTTTTAACTTCTGCTCAAGGGGTAGATTAAACTGTTTTCAGATTGAATATTGGGAAGGGTATGCTGCAATAGGGATGCCATAAGTATAGATAGCTTAACACTCTGTATTGGGAGATATCTGTAAGGCAGATATCATATGTATCCCCCTGAAATCTAGTTTTAGTTATTCATGCTGATCATTCACAGGTGTATGTCTACTGACTCCAAGCCTTGGATAGGCACCAATCTAGCTCTGTGTTGAGGTTATACACCAGGTCCAGGTTTGCATCCAAACATCAAATCAAACCATTTCATCCTTCCACCTGTTAGTTGTAGGATTAGGAGTAGGAAACCCCTGCATGCTCTCATACCTAACCAGACATTATGTCCAAGAATGTTGCCAACCTTGTGATTTGTTACACAAATCTTGGTCCATACATGAGAGTATTCTGCCTGTTGCTGTCAAGTTAAATCCTTCTGTCATTGAGCTAGTCAAGGTTATACTTTTATCAAATAGGGACACCCCCTTGGTGCGGCAGAACCAGAAGTGAAGGGGAGGAGCTCACGCAACCTCCTGTATTCAGTTGGCTGAATCTGCCTGTACATTAGAACTGGCAAACCCTAATGCTGATTTAGAAGAAAAACCAACAGGAGGAAGGGCCCAATAATTTCCCCAAGTTCAATGCTAAGGGCTCCCAATCTGTGAGCTTGGAGAACACAATGAAGGAGTCGAGCAAGATGAAGAGAAAGGGTAAAATGACTGCTAAAGATAAAGAGATTGATAGTCTCTCTGCGAGGATCGCTATGCTGGAGAGGAAATTCAAAACTCTGGTGAGGTTCGTAGCAAAAGTGATGCACAGATCTGCCACGACCCTGGCCATTCTTCAGGATGTGAAGCTTGCTACACAGGGATTGAAGGATAAAAATCTTAAAGAGTACATGGACCTCTACCAATTTTTGGTTGAGGATTGGGACCAGATGTTTAATTATCTGCTGGGGCTCTGGTCGTCGCTTGTGGTTTTTTGTCTATTGTTAGTCTACAGTGTCTCTGTTCTAGGTTTTTTTAGCTTTATCTTTTGGTTAGTCTGATGTCTGCTTTTTGGTTCTTAATGGAACTTTGGTGAGCCTTTATAGCTGTTTTGTAATGGGATCGGCACCCTTTTATGCTGCTTATCTTATCAAAAACAACTTCCTCTCCATAAATTAATTAAATAATTCAATTATTTAATTAATTTACCCACTCACATCCTTATCTTCAACCACTTACTACAATTATTAAATAATTGCTCACAATTATTAAATAATTGATCCAAAATTCAATTCACTTTTAATCTCCACCATTCATTATTATATCACATGTTTTAATCTCAACCATTCACATAAAAGAATGCTATAGAAGATCCTTATCCATGACCTATAATCCTCTCATCTAATCTTAGCCATCCATTTTATCTTTTAATATTAGTGTTTCATTCATCATAGCCAACCTTTATAAATTGAGCCTCATATATCATTATCACAACAAATCTTCATATGCAAGTACATGCTATCAAAATCCATATCATTATCATTTTCCTTAATTATATCACTGTTCATACCTAGGTTATGCTAGTTTTGTGAGCAGTCCACAATGCATAATATATCCAAAGAACAAAGCTAGTAGAGCTAGGGTGCACTCTACTCCATTCTATCAAGTGTGAGGGTTTGATTTGAAGGTGAAGGTATTGAATTATATTGCATTATCTTCATTATTTACCTTGGATCATATTTTTGCAATAGTTGTCACTAATAAGCTTGGCCCAATGAATCATTTCAATTTCTATCAATACTTCTTGTATGAATTTGAACATCCACTCACAGAAATTAGAGGTATTGGATAATTGCATTACTCTACTTACTAGAGTCACCAAATCATTAATCTCTATCTTAAATCACTCTTATAGAGAGTCTTAGGCAATTTGGAGATTGCGGGCTTAGAGGTCTTCATCCACTTGGAATTGATGACTCTCCTACATTACTCTGGCCCCTAGTTATAAAATGTCAATCCAACATCTTTAGTCAAGTCCACCATAACAAGGTGGATTGGGATGCCAAACACCTTAGCTAAAGCCTAGGTTGAAAGATCTACTATTATATCATAGTCATCAATGATTATCCTTCTTGAACCAAGATGATAATATGCAGCACATTCCATTATTAATTTAGAGCATTGGGTAGAAGTGGGGAATCTTGTTTCTTGAGTAATGCCATTTGTAACCATTCTTCTTGCTCTTTTTGTTAGATTAGGCTCATACATCCTTTGCTTGAAATCTTCCAAGTCTATATGTCCCAAATTAGTGCATGATACTAAATTCTAGACTGAAGTAATTTTGTAGGGATAGACACCCCTTTGAATTCAAACTTCATGTCTTTAACTCGGGACATCACCCTACAAGAAAAGAACCACAATGAATTTTCTCATAATCTCTAAATGATAACATATTCTTGTTTTGTTATGAAGATTTCATGGGACTTTCCTATACAGAAGGATAATATGATAACTTCTTGCTTTATATGATTCCAAAAATTATAATAAAATAACAATTAAGAACCTTAGAATCACCCTTTGGAGTATAAGAAGCAAATATTGAAATGCATAAAATCTGATCAATAAGCAGACCTTTAATCATATGCAAGATTAGTGGACAATATCCATAAAATCTATTAATGGTAGAAGATTCTACAACTTATACTTTCCCAAAGGTTGTAAGATCTTGTGGGAAAATAAGACTAGGAAGGATGTATATAACCTCCACTTCACAAACATTCCCAGTACCCATCAGATTACCACAATTAGGATGTTGGGTTTTGTGTAGAAAACAAATGCAAGAGAAGGAAGGAGAACATAGTATTACATTACATCCCTTTTGAAGATGAACCTTCACAATCAAGCGTTTATATGTAATATGTGGGAAATCGAAGGTTGTTTGGATTTGCAGGGAAAATCCATAGCAACTGATATTTCCACATCCTCTATGGAACTTTACAAAATTGATCTATAAGTATTTTGTGGGAGACAAGGGAAAATTAGGATATGCAAAAGAGAAGCTCAAGTGAAGGATATATCCAATTTCCTTACAAAACTCTACAAAAAACTCATAGACACTCTTCTTGTAGAGATTTTAGGAGGGTTCGTATTTTATGGGAAAAATTCAATGAAGTAGACAATTCCACTTTCACCTCACACTTCTGCAAATAAGGGTTTATAATTGTCAATATAAATTTTACAGGGAATTGGGTGAGTGGACATGGGGTCATAGGGCTCATTTTGAACATGTCATTGATGATTCAATAAAAGGAAACTATGGGGCTTTGAGGGCCCTGGGGAGTTTTTGAATAATCCTACCCTACTTAAAATTCTATAAAATAACAAAGGGCCAAATACCATATTTTCAGGGAAAATTAGGGCAAGCACGGGTTTCACGATTGTAATGAAATTTTACAAATAAGTTAGGGCATTCAAGTTACATACTACAACATGGATACCTAGAATTCCCTAAATGCCCATTAGTGATCTTGGTTAGGAGGGACCTTACTTGTTTCAAGGGACATTTACTTAACCCTAACTAGATTCCAAAGATCTGAATTCAAAATGCATGAGCAAGGAGTAATGGTTTGCTAAAATTTTCTTCAAGTCTTCAATCATTTCAAAATCATAGAAAAAATAATGATTCAAGAACCTACTTGGTCGGTAGTTTGTTGAGAAGAATGTAAAATTTTCCCTAAGACTGAAACTTGCCTCTAATACATTTATAGTGATGGGCATTCCAGATAAGCTTGCAAGGATAGTGGAAATCATTCTCAGATCACTTTGTAGAGGTCATCTTGGCTAGTAACTTTGAAGCACAGTAAGAAATATAGGAGTATTGAGAGAAATGGTATCAGGATAATGATAAAAAAAACCACTTTAAATACCTCAATACCCCTAGCTAGTCGCCGTTAATGTAGACTAGGTGGCTAAGTAGGTAGTGATGTACCTTCTGCATCATGAGTGCATGAGAACAAAAAATTGAGAGTAACACAGGGAAATGATAACCTTCAAGAGGTAAGAAAAATGCTACAAATTTTAAGAAAGGGAGAAATGCACCTAATTTGCGGGGAAACGTGACCAAATAGGATATTTCAGAAAAAGGTATGGGTTCAAATGTAACTTAGGATTATAAAAATGGAGAGACATCATAGTCTTCCACAATTTCAATTAAAGGAGTACTCAAAATTTATTTACGAGAAAATGAGGTCTGACAAGATCAAAACACCATACGGTAAAAGATATCTGGATCATGTCTAAAAGTCTGCAAGATATGTGATACAAGGTTTGTAGAGGAAACAAAGGATCCAGAAGCTATTGAAAACTCCACGTTTTGCATATGATGAAAGCTTTTCAATCCCAATTGAAGATGTGAACAAAGATTTTGGCTAAGGCAAATTTGAACAGGATTCTCAAAAAGAGGCAAAAATTTTAAGAGCATGAAAATAACCATCCAAAAGTACTCAGGGAAATCACCCTTAAGACAAAAGACCTAAAAGCTGAGACTTAAAGCAAAAGAAAAAAGGGGGTCCACATTTTGTTGGAGAAAAATGGAGCATGTGTGTAAGGAACAACAAATGATGACTCTATTGGAAAAATGCTCCTCTGAGTATTTCAAAGATAAATGAAAATTAAGAACCTAGAATTTTTACATACACCCATACATTAGGCCAAATAAACATGAAAAAATGGTCAAACTTAATCAAAAGCAAAAGCTAGTATAACCTTCCATATTCCAAAGATCCATGTATGTGTAAAGGCATTCATTTCTATCCTTTGGAAACTAAGGTCATCTAAGCTCTCTAACATTAACCTACTTAGATAATTCTCACCTCATGAACTACCTAGACATTGCCTCTCTTCTAGTCAAACATCTATAGCCCCAATGAGGTTGTCTCTAAAATGGATGGCAAAGAGTGAATGCGGAGAATTAGAACATTTCTAGGGCTATCATTATATGAATGGCTAGGATTAAAAGATATGATAGGGAAATAAATGTTTGAGATTGAATTAGCTCTTTAACTTTTATTTATTTTTAACTAGTCATGTGACTTTTTGAATTATTTATTTATGTATGGATGTGACATGATTTAGAATTTAATTATATAGTGAGTTATTATAATTAATATTTTATGTCATATTATATTTAAGATTTATTAGTGAAGCTCAAATTTCTAATATTTAATTATTATTTAGAATTTAATTAAGATAGCTAAGTGATTTTGTTTAAATAATGTATAACTTAGATTTTAACTATATTAATTGTGAGATTAAATCAAATTAAGGTTTAGGGGATTTGATACAATTTAATTTAATTAATGTGTTTTAGAAAATTTAGTCTAGTGTTATGTTATTAAAAAAATATTCTTTTAAGAAGGATGCTTTAATTGTGGTACACAGGGTTGGTAGAATTTAATGTTAATGTGAACGAGATACATTTCCTAACTAGTCTAGTTCCTAGTTAGTTCTCACCTAGGCCCTCTTCACACTTGCTTAAGTTTACTTAGGGTTATTTTAGTCATCCTCTGTTTTTAGCTCATATCATAAGATTATAACACTTGTCATAATCTTATGCCTCTCCTTTGCCTATATAACTAAGGGCTCTCTCGTATATAATTCATTATCTTGCATTCCTTTGAAGAGAATACAATTTATTCTACTCATTTAGATTTTCTATTTCCTTTCCTTTCATTCATTTGTTTTTGGGTTATTTATCTGTATTTAGATTTCTAACATTTAATAAATGTTGTTGATAATTTAATTAATTAAATTAAATTAAATTGGCCTTATAATATAGTCTTGTTGGAAAATAGTTAAATAGAAATAAATCTAGTTAATATATTTTAAGCATTTGTTAAAAATTTTATAGTGAATTTTAACAAATAAAATAAGTTAGAGTTTTTTAATTTAAATCAATTTAACCCAAATGACATAATTAGTTTAAGAGAAATAGTTTGGCTATGAGGTAATTAATTTTGTCAACATTTTTTTTTGTTGCGTAATCATAGATTTATATTAAACTGAAAAAATATACATTGTCGTATGCCATAGCTTAGCTATCTGATCAAGTCTGTTACTGCTTATGTGCTATTAGATTGCCTAGAATATCAAAACATGACCACGCAGGGTCAACTTGCTTCCTACTATAGACCTCGCAAGGTCTATTTGAAACTACGAAATGAAACCTATACAATTTACACCTATACCATTTAGGGCTTCCATAACCAAAATGAAGCCATATGCAGAAAACCAAAAGATATAAGTAAGGAAATCTAAGAACCAAAGCACCACTTACGCCTTGTCATAGTCTAACAGTTGCAGATTAAAAGCCACCATCCACTCGAACCCTTCCACTGACACCAGACCCAAGACCTTCTTGATGAAGTCGACAGTAATTTGACCCTATTCCTTGGCAAGCAGAAGTTCAAAACCCCTGATATCCAAAATGAATCGATACAACTTCACCATCTCCTCCGTATTGCTGAGAAGAACCATGTCTTTTGGTCTTAGGGCTCCCACTCCCATACAAGTTGCTTGAAGAATAGAATCTAGGTCACCCAAATGCTTAGGAAAGAATAAACCTTTCATAATCACCACAACCTCTGCCTTTGGAATTTCCAATTCTAACATCGTAGCCAACATCCTTGAGGAGATATCTGTATCTACTCGATACTGCTCATCGTTCTGCATCCCAAGGATCATTCTGACCGCTCCTATCATCAGCTCATCCGGACAACGAAGCAATCTCTACAACCTGAGATTGGTTACCTGATCAAGAAATGTCATTTGCCTTTTAGTGCTCACTAATCTAACAGGCATTTCCATCCCTCTGCAGCGAATGGCCTCTGTAGAGAAAATGACTGCAAATCGATAAGGCATCAAAATTGACTATAGATCATGCTGCCAAACTATCAGAAGCTTGCCTTCTTAATAACACCACTTGAGGGGAAGTTTCTCAATGCAAATTCCTTTGTTGCCAAGTCATGATTACCTTCCTACTCCGCCAACTTGCCCGCCATCATATCATAAACATCGAAATCTTCCTCACTCGAATTTATGGCCTCGACCTTGCCACCTATGGTGAGGTGGCAAGGCTCCCTCCCAACCTCCCCCAAATTTTGTCAACATTTTGAATAACTAGTAAATTAATTATTTTTATTTTGTAATTTTATTGTAAGATAATTAAATAGATACGATAATAAATAAATAATTAAATAACATTTAGTATGAACATAAATTTAAATAAGCTCCAATTACACTCTTGCAAATTGATTTTTCTTTTGTAAAACTTTTTAATTAATCAAAAAAATATTTAAAAATTAAATCAAAATGAAATGTTAATGGTGAAGAAGAGATTGAAATTTATTACGATTTAATTAGTAAAATAATTAAATGAATTCGTCTTATATTTATTTAGTTATAAATTTATTTCTAGATAATTGACTTCCTTGTATGTTAGCTATGGTGAAATATTGATACATGCAAAGTGACAGATGCTCTTGTACTTGAATTTGATAACTTTGATTTATTAATTATCATTTGAATAGATGAACTAGTTGTCAATTATTTCTAAATTCGATTAAGGAATATTTAAACAAATTCATATAGTAGTTTTAACAAGATTAAGAAAATTAATCTATTGGTTTGTGAACAAAGTGGATTTCTCATCACCACAAACATTGTGGGTTCTTCTCTCATGTGATGCAGCATACACATCATTATGTATATATGCTACGAGATCAAGAGTGCACATTGTGCTACCATGTGTAGTGTGGTGAAGTCATTGTAGATTTGTTATTTAAAAAAATCATGTCAGTGTCCATGCTCACAAGAAAGTGTGTTCATGACACTTTGCATGATTTCCACTATGTAGCTTAAGCGGTGCATGCAGAAGAGTTTTCAGTTATTTATGATTCGATTGAGTTTAAAGAATAGGCCAGATACTACTTTTGATGATCACCCTTTCTTAGGGAGTTTGCAAATGTCTTTTCTTTAGAGCTTCCAAGGATGCCACCTTGTTGAGAGGTAGATTTTCACATAGACCTTATGCCAAGAGCTAAGCCAGTGTCTCAGGCACCTTACAAGATGACTACTCATGAGCTTAGTGAGCTCAAGTTACACTTAGAGGAGGTGTTATGGAAGGGTCATATATCTCCTTGGGGTACACCAATCATCTTCATTAAGAAGAAGGATGGGTCCTTTCACCTTTATGTGGATTATAAATAGCTAAACAAAGTAATGGTGAAGAACTGTTACCCTTTGCCGAGGATTGATGACTTGTTTGATTAGATGCAGGGTGTCAAGATATTCTTGAAGATAGACCTTAAGTCCAATTATCATCAGTTGAGGATTGCAGAGGTAGATATCCATAAGATAACATTTCAGACTAGCTATGGTCATTATGAGTCCACAATGGTTCTATTTGGGTCGACGAATGCTCCTGTAGTGTTCAAAGCCTCATGAATGGCATGTTTCACACTTTCTTGGATCCTTTTGTGTTGGTATTTTTGGATGATATATTGATCTATTTATAGACAAAGGAGGATCATGACGAGCACTTGTGCTAGATTATGTAGTGCTTGGGAGAGAACCAACTTTATGGTAACCTAGAGAAGTGTGCCTTCTTCAGATCATGGGTTCAATACCTAGAACACATCTTATATATCGGGATGGTATCTTAGTAGATCCATTAAATATAAGAGCTATTATGGATTGGCCAAAATCTACTAGTGTGACAGAGATTAGGAGCTTCATGGGTTTGGCAAGCTATTATCATAGATTTATCAAGGGTTTCTCTGGAATTGCACATCCCATCACTTTCCTTCAGTGGAAAGGGAAGAATTTTGAGTGGACAAAGTAGTGTGAGAGAATATTTCAAACTCTTAAGGAGTACCTTACCAATGCACCAATTCTAGCAATACTTGATCTGATGGCAGGTTTTGTGGCATGTACGGATGCCTCCATAGAGAGTATTGTTGCAGTTCTTATGTAGGAGGGTCAAGTGATCACATATGAGTCACAAAAACTTAAGACCCACAAGATAAACTACCCCACTCATGATTTGGATCTTGCAACAATAGTTCATGCTTTAGTTAGATGGAGGCACTTTCTCTTAGGACATAGATTTGAGCTTCACACAAATCACTACAGTCTTCAATACATTCTCACTCAACCTAATACAAGTATAAATTGATGTGCATTATATCAAGGGCAAGGAGAATGTGGTTGCAAATAACTTGAGTGGGAAATGACATGAGGTCATGGCTATGACCTTGGGTACATATTTGAGAGGGTGCATTCTCTAGGAGTTACTAGAGGATGAGTGGTACAAAGAGGTCCAACAAGAGTTACAATCTCAGAGGGCCCTTAAGGGTAAGTTTGCAAGATATTCATTAGAGATAGATGGTTTATTACAACATCAAGGTAAGATATATGTACCTCTTGTAGGGGATCTTTAGGCAATGGTGATGACAAATACTCAAAGGGAACCTTATGCAACTTATCTAGGGTTGAATAAAATGCATGTAAATCTTATACAAATATATCATTGGGCAGGCATGCAATGAGACATTGCAAAGTTTGTTGCTCAATACCTTAAGTATCATAGAGTCAAGGCCAACCACCAACATCTAGCAAAGCTACTTTACCGCCATCAAATACTTGAGTGGAAATGGAACACCATTTCCATAGATTTCATAGTTAGTATACCTTTGTCATCTCCACACCATGATGCCATCATGGTGATGGTTGACAAGTTGACCAAGGTTACACACTTCTCTCCCATGCAAACTACTTATAATGCTCTAGTAGTGGTGAGAGCATTTTTGAATGACATAGTAAGACTTCATGGGATTCCTCGTTAGATTATTTTTTATCAAGATTCAATAAATTTAGTTCATCCTTTTAGACCACACTACAACAAGCATTGGACATGCAACTCAATTTTAGTTCAACATATAATCTTGAGAGATATGGACATAGAGAATAAATCAAGTGTTTGAGGACGTCTTACAAATGTATGTGCTAGATCAATAGTCTAGATGGGAGGACTATCTATACCTGGTGGAGTTCGTCTATAACAATAGTCACCATAGTTCCTTGGGTATGGCACCATTTCAGGCATGGTATGGTAGACCTTATAGGACACCTTTGAGTGAGGATCGTATTGAGGATAGAGTGACTATTATTCTTGAGATGGTTTAGGATATGGAGTAGTAGGTTGTGTTGATTAGACATCATTTCCATGAGGCAAAAGATCACCAAAAGAAGTATGTCAATTCTAAGAGATTGGATTGGAGCTTTACAATTGGTGATAAGATGTTTTTGAGAGTGTAACTGGATTGGAGTTCAATCCATTATGGAAAGGGTTCTAAGTTCACACCTTGGTTTGTGGGTCCCTTTGAGATTTTGGAGCGGATAGGTCCTATATCCTATCATTTAACCTTACCACCTAGCTTGTCATGTATCCACAATATATTTTATATTTATATTTTGAGGAGATATGTACCTAATTTATCACATGTTTTTGATTGGGGTGCTTTATAGGTGGAGCCAGATGGGCAATTGGCTTTGGAACCCATTCACATCTTGGCTCATTGAATGTTGGCCCTTCGAGGGTGGGAGCTAGATCATGTTAGGGTCTAATGGGACCATTATGATGAGGTTGTAGCTACTGTAAGATAGAAAAGAGAGGTCTAACCAATTATGAACTAACTATATCAATCTTTCCTATCCAACATTAGAACACAAGCTGAAAAAGACTTGTATGCTTGGATAGAGTCCTCAAGGGAGAGACAAGTTGTCTAGGCTCTATTCTTTTGTTGCAGTAGTGGAGATTGATCTGACAATAACAAGATCTAGGGTTTTAAGTGACCTAATTCACAAAATAAACAACTTACAGTTGTTATAGATTGACAGTGCAGAAACAGAGAACAGATCAGGAATGAGTAAGGTAGACAGAGCTTGTAGCCAAAAACAAGGGAAGATCTAAAAAGACTTGGGTGTTGGGCACCCTAGTCCTAGGTTTTTTGTGATAACGAAGTCTTTGTACGACAATCTCTAATGTTCCCATCTTCCTATTGTTTGTCGATGGCTGAAACTTCTGATTTAGATCTGCACACATAAAAGAGGGAAAATTATTGTGTTGTATAGGGGCTTTGCCTCATTCAAACCCCATGTTGGTGTTCCCACCTCTACAACAACAATGATAGATTCATTGATAGAGAGTATGTGATCGAAAAGTGTAGAGGCAAAATATATGATAAGATTATAGTAATGTAATAAAATGGAATAGAGTTACCATGAGCATGAAACCCTAGTTGGAAGGATGTCACAATCCATAAGGAGTTGAAGGAGGAAGAAGATTCCTCAAAGACCTACAATATGGGATTAATGCATACAATAGTAATATGTAGAAATAGAGAGCTTGTAGAAAGAGAGATAGAGATCTTGTTAGAGAGAATCATCATGTGTATCATTCATGTGTGTACATGAGGGAGAGAGAGCTTCTTATATATGAATCCCAAGTACTTTTTGCGGGCCCAATTGAGTTGAGGCTGACAAGATGCATCACTTAAGGCAAAAGGATGACATTCAAATAAATTCTTTTGAGGCCAAGCTGGTAGGACCCTAGCACTAGGCACTAGTGTCTTGGTGATTTGGGCTCTTCAAATGTTAGATGTGAGAGGATTTAGCCTTGTTTCTTAGAAAAGTACTGAAATGTGCATGCATTAAGTAGAGATGAACATACAAGCTAAAATGAGTGCCAAACCTACTGTGAAATTGTAAGAGGTAACAATTTACTACACTACATTTAGCCCCCACTTTAGTGAGGGTATGAACTTACGATGAATGCAGTCGTTAAAGTATGTAGAAACCAAATCTCTTTGCCAAAATGTTGAATCTATAGAATGTTGCTAAGTTGAGAGATGTGCTAGCCCCCAACCTTAGGATTCTATAATGCTTAGATAAAGAGGTTATACATACACAAGACACATAGTATAGATCACACATATAAACAAAGCATACATGGAGCATACATGAGGCATACATGGAAAACATGAAGCATACATGGAAAACATGAAGCATACACGGAAGACACGAAGCATACATGGAAAACACGAAACATACATAGAGCATAGATGAATCATACATAGAGTATACATGGAAAACAAAAGCATATAACCACGAGCTTGGTAAACCATGTGAGAAAACACATAAGAAAATGACAGAGAAAATTTGAGCCAACAAATTAAAGAGACTTAGGTATGAAAGGTTGTCTCAATACTTTGCGTCATCCCTAAAATATAAAATAAAAGAAAACCAAGATTAGAGGAATTCTAAAAAGGAGATAGAAGAATGCAATGAGTCAATTGATTGCTTTAGGAAGAGAAGACATATAGATAGACAAGGGAGAAATCAATACAAATGAGGAAGAGTACATGACTCTAGCACTAGATTTCTCTATCACTAGGGGTCATGTAAACCAAGATACCTTCATGGATCACAAGCTAGCAAGTTGCATTATACTAGGTGACCATGAGTGTAACAAGATTAGGTTGTATGAAGCACATAGTCTAGCAAGTTATATTATGCTAGGTGGCTCATAGACTATACGGATCACAGGCTAGCAAGTTGCGTTATGCTAAGTGACCGTATACTACCAATGCCTCAGGGAGCATAAAAATTAACAATGCCTCAGGGAGCATAAAATAAACAACGCCTCAAGGAGCGTATTGATAACCACGTGTCAAGGGGCATAATGAAAAACACCACCGCAAGGGGCACATCAATAAGCCAAAGCTCAGGAGGCATGAATGATAAGGGTGCAAACGTGAATAGGGAATATATGCCCCCCCTAAAATATTTTCATGTACAATATGCAAATGTTTTAAGGTAAAGAATAAGGGAAAGTATAAGAGGAGAGGAGATCCTTTAAAAGAATGCCTACCCCTTGAACAAGTTGTCCCCCTACCCCCCCTAGCCCCAGAGTAAAGAATAAGGGAAAGTATAAGAGGAGAGGAGATCCTTTAAAAGAATGCCTACCCCTTGAACAAGTTGTCCCCTACCCCCAGAGTAGGAGTGAGAACAATCATGAAAAAAAGAATTGTGTTGCTACTAAAAAATGGTGGAGTCTGTTACAATGTGATGATAGAGGTGGCTCGATGTCATAACAATGGAGACTCAATCATAATGATGTAGAGAAAAGAATGTTTATTATTCAAAATGAGTTCGATAGGGGTGATTTTCATCATCACTTATTATTTCAAGAAAGAAGAGGTGCTACAGTCGAAGGGGAAGTGCAAGCACATGTGTCATTAAGGTATTAAATTTTTTCATGCAAGGCTCGGAATTCACTATTGGAATGACCTAGTGCTCGATGATATGCATAGAAAGGAAGTGTTGATTGACTTTTTTGTGGAGACTTTTTGCATGTTGGAAAAGGAAGATTGATCAAGTGGTCCTTGCGTAGACACAACAAAATACACTCTTGTTGAGATAGAAGAGAAGAAGCAGGTAGAGGAAGCAACCCTTTTTGTTGTGGAGAGAGGTGTGATTTCTAAAATGAAGGAGCCATAGAGACCTTAGACAATGGAGGAGGGGATGTAGACATAGGAGAAGGTCAGAAACCTAAACCTACTTTAGAAAAGTGCGATGTCAGTTTCACAAGAACCTTAACTCCTTGTTCCATGCACCCTAAACCATTTCCACTGTATTCATGTTTAGAAATAATTTTGAATCCAATCCTGTAATGTGTCTCCAAATCAGATAAAGGAGGAGAGGCTACATTACTAATATTGTCAAAATGAGAAGCGTGATCACATGTTGAAGAAGTAGTAGCAAAATTGATATGAGGAGAAGGATCGTTCCTTTTTCAGTATTCAGATCCTTGTTAAATGTGGGAATGTTAGGGTGAGAAAGGTCAACTTTATATTCACCAGGCCCTTGAGGGGTGAAATCTAAAGTGCCCCAATCATCTCCAATACATGCATTAGAAGAAGAAGGTACATCATGAATAGAAGGTGAGGATGGTGTTTGAGAATTTGTTGAAATAGAAGAAGTTTGAGTGGTGAGTTTAGAAGAAGGAATAGATTATGTAGAGTAAACTGAAGCCACCTTCAGGATCTTAGGTTTAGATTGTGAGATTTTATACTCTCCAATAAAGGAGGGTGTAAAATCTAGTGAACCCAAATCGTCACCGAAGTATGCACTTAAAGGTAGAGCACTATTCTGATCATCATTGTTGTTAGTAGTGGAAAATAGTGGGTCGACTTTTATTGAAGAAGGAATCAGAGTGTTGAGAGATTTTGAGACATGAGGTTGATATCTAGATTCTACTTGTAAGCAACTTTCTAGATTCAGATCACTCTCAATTGTATATAGTTTGTTATCATACATGAGCTTTATTGTACGGTGAAGAGTAGATGGGACTTCCCCCATGGCATGAATCCATGATCTACCAAGAAGAAGATTATATGAAAGATAATCAAGAATGACATGGATAAGTGTAGGCAAGGTCATAGGTCCAACCTCAACTAGTGATGTGATTGTACTTAGTGAATGTCTACTAACATTATCAAAGCCATGAACATAAAGAGTATCAGGTTTAATGAGAGACATATCTACACCAATTTTGCATAACAAGTCTATGCTACAAATATTAAGACCTGATCCATTATCGATTAGAGTATGCTTTATTCCATTTCTATTAATGATGACCAAAATCAAGAGAGGATCATGTTGTTGTTGCACATTGATGGGAGGTAACTCATTTTGCTGAAAGATAATATCCAAACTTGTTGCATGCATACAATCTAACAGGGCTGCTTTGTCATTCGGTCTAATAGAAGGTGGGATGACTACCTTTTGTAGAGCCTCATGAAGCATTCTGTGGTATGCAGGTGAGGTTTGTATTAACTCCTAGAGTGAGATCTTAGTCAGAGTAGCACAAAGCTACTCGACAAGATCATATTCTCTGTTAGCATGTTGAGAAAGATGAGGTGCTAGAGGAAGGAAAGGTTGAGAAGGTGGAAGAGAAGTAGGAACAATTGGTGCTTGTTTATTGTGTTTGTTGTTGTGAATTTTGTATATGTGAGCAACTGCATGGTAGTGAGCAACTGCATGGTAATGAGGTTGTTGCGACACATTTTGAACAAATTGGTTGTTTTGAGTATGTTGTTTTGTAAAGTTGAGAATGTAACTAGGAGGTCGAGGTGGGTTTAGAACACCTCAAACAAAGATCATAGGGTTATAAAGAAGATGTACAATCATAGGTTCCTTTTGGGAACTAGAGATATAAATTGTATTGACTTGATTTTGAAAAACATCTATCCATGTGGGATCCGATGTGAGTTGAGACTCTTCTTCCACCAATGCCATGTTGCTAGAAGGAAGGGCATTAGAATGAAGAGTAGGTAGAGTGATGTTAAGAATATTATCAATGATTGTGTCCTTAGTGATGTCCAATGGGCTTGAACATGCGACCAAAGGAGGAGGAAAAGAGATCTTCACATCCTTAGTGATATCTAAGGGACTTGAACATGCAACCAAAGGAGGAAGAAAAGAGGTCTTCACGTCCTTAGTGATGTCTAAGGGGATTGAACATGCAACTAAAGGAGGAAGAAAAGAGGTCTTCACATCCTTAGTGATATCCAAGGGACTTGAACATGCAATCAAAGGATGAAGAAAATAAGTCTTCACATCCTTAGTGGTATCCAAGGGACTTGAACATGCAACCAAAGGAGGAATAAAAGAGGTCTTCACATCCTTAGTGATATCCAAAGGACTTGAACATGCAACCAAAGGAGGAAGAAAAAAGGTCTTCACATCCTTAGTGATATCCAAGGGACTTAAACATGCAACCAAAGGAGGAAAAAAAGAGGCCTTCACATCCTTAGTGATGTCCAAGGGGCTTGAACGTGCAACTAAAGGAGGAAGATCAATAGGATGAGTCACGGAATCATCATGGACTATGGAAGATGTGGTAGAAGTAATATGTTCATCCAATGTAAGGTGAGACTCTTCATCCATCAATGCCATGTGTCTAAAAGAAAGGGCATTGGACTGAAGAGGAGGCAAAATATCGATGATTATATCCTCTTGCGGCAAAATACCCTCACAAGTAAGAATGATTTTGGGATAGGTATCACAACAATATAGTGACATAGGAAGAACTAAGCCATGATCATATGCCTTGGATGGAACAACTCTTTGAGCAAAGGTGGATAGTGATGTAAGAAAAGAAGAGAACATATTTAGAAAGTAATTTCTTTTAATGAGGAGGGCACACCAAAGCATTATGAGCCACAACTAATGAAGAAAGTGATGACAAGATAGATATGCCAATTATATGTTAGAAGAAGAAAGGGTTTTGTTTAGGTTTTGATTGTTTTGGTTTTTGTTTGACATGTTTGAATGTTTTATTTTGTAAGCACATAAAATAAAATAATACACAAGATAAAGATAAATTAATATCTACAATATAAGTATGTAATTAGTTTATCAACTAATTAGACAAAGCAAAGAAGGTTGTACAAATGTAAGATGTGTTGGGTTCACCAAAATGTAAGATAGAAAAGAGGACCTAATGAATTATGAACTAATTAGATCAATCTTTTCTATCAAACATTTGAACACAAGGCAACAAAGACTTGTACACTTGGCTATAGTCCTCAAGGGAGAGCCATGTTGTCTGGGCTTCGTTCTTTTGTTGTAATAGTGGAGACTGATTTGACAATAGCAAGATCTAAGGTTTTAAGTGACCTAATTGACAAAACGAACAACTTATAGGTGTTACAAATCAACTGTACATAAATAGAGAGTAGATCGAGAATGAGTAGGGCAGACGGAACCTGTAGTTAGAAACAAGGGCAGATCTGGCAGGGTTTGGGCATTGGGCACCCTAGTCCTAGGGTTTTGGTGCTAACGAAGCCTGTGTGTGACAATTTTTGTTGTTCCCATATCCCCATCGCCCGTTGGTGCCTAAAACTTTTGATTCAGATTTGCACACATAAAAGAGGGAAAATGGTTGTGTTGTATAGGCACTTGCCTCATTCAAACCCTATGTTGGTGTTCCCACCTCCACAACAACAATGATAGATGATGATAGAGATTGCGTGCTCACGATGAGTAGAGTCAAAACATATGATAATATTGCAATAATGAAATAAAAAGGAATAGAGTTACCATTAGCATGAAACCCTAGTTGGAAGGATGTCACAATCCACAAGGAGTTGAAGGAGGAAGAAGGGGTTAATGCATACACCAATAATCTGTAGAAATAGAGAGCTTATAGAAAGAGAGATAGAGATCTTGTTAGAGAGAATCATCATGTGTATAATTCATGTGTGTAAATGAGGGAGAGAGAGTTGATTATATATGAATCCCAAGTACTTTTTGAGGTCCCAATTGAGTTGAGGCCAAGGTGCATCACTTAAGGTAAAAGGCCGACATTCAGATAAAGTCTTTTGGGGCCAAACTGGTAGGACCCTAGAACTAGGTGCTAGTGTCCTGGTGATTTGGGCTCTTCAAATGTCAGATGTTAGAGGACTTAGCCTTGTTTCTTAGAAAAGTACTGAAATGTGCATGTATTAAGCAAAGATGAACATACAAGCTAAAACTAGTGCCAAACCTAGTGCAAAATTGTAAGAGGTAACAATTTTCTACACTACAACTACATGGGAGGATGCTATAGAGTTGAGGGAACTCTATCCTCACCTATTTGAGGGGTTCTAGAAGGAATCCTAATCTTAGGGGAGGAGGATGTGAGGCCCACCCTTATGTGGCAGACTTATTTGCACTATTAGACCCATTATTGTTTTGATACACTTGGATATTAGACTATTTGATTTTAGACTTATGATATGTGGATAAATTATATTAGACATTGGTATCTTGATTATAATAGTTTGATTTTATCTTGCATATGATGATCTAATTGGTAGATAGCTATGTTATATTTCAATTTTATGAAATGGATGTATATTTTTATTCAATTATGAAAATGACGTTCAATTATTCTTTGCATTATTCAATTTACCTAGTTGATTTGAATTAAAATTTAGTATTTATGTTTAGTAGATGAGCGTAATGAATATGTGATGCCATTATGAGATATTAAAATTAAAATTGAATCAAATTGATATGTACTGGATGATTAAATGAATTATGTTTATCATTTGAATTATAGATTGTGCATGGTATGTAATTATGTTTGAAATTTCAATTCATGTTGCTTCAACTATCTATTTGACATATTAATGTGTGTCATTGAGTGTGCAGGGATCTTCCATGGCCAAAGGAAATTTGGAGGTCTTTTGGAAACCCCATGAGATTACCCCTGTAATGCTTGACCTTAGTCCATAATGGGGACTAAAGTCTTTATTGTTGTGCAAATTTTGTAATTTGTGATTTTAATTTGATTTTAATAGTTGTGTGAAGGTTGTTGAGTGTGCCCTAGGTGGTGAGTTTTCATCTTATGTGTCAAATTTCGGATTTCTAATTAAGGGTATTTTTTGGGGGTCTTGAAATGTTATTCTCTTGAATTTTTTGATGATTTCAGGTCCCTAAGGCAAGTACCCAGGGGTTGGAAACCTTTTGGGCTTTGAAATTTTGGTTTAGGGTGGATTTGACCACTTCTAGGTTTCTTGAGAAGAAAGTGGCATGATAGGTTTTGAAAAGATGAATGGTTCATGGATGAGGGGTGGGTCAAATACACCCCCATCCTAATGCTTCACACATATGGGAGCACAGCCTAGGTAGATTGGAGAAGGGTGTACAAGTACATTCATCTCCCCTAGGTCTCACACATTTGTGAGAACATGAGGAGTCAAATCATTCCTTAAGATTTTAGGATTGGATTAGAGGAGTGGGTTGGAGTCCATGTGGCACCTCCTCATTTGAAGAGGAGTGACATGGCACTCACTACATATACCCCTCTTGTAAAGTGAAATAAGACTTCTACTTTATTTTGTTTTTCTGTTGTGAGAGTGAGAGCATTCTTGGGATATAGGAGTTGAGAGAAAGGCTTGGAGTGGAGACTCTTGAGTGAGCTTCATTAAGTTTTCAACTCAATCATCTTGGATAGATTTTAAGGTAGGCTCCTCATTATTTTTTTAGATAGATTTAACAATTGAATGGAAATTTGTGTGTTTTGAAATGTATTTGTGTTGGAGTGTTATTATGTTGTATTGTTGAGGGATAGGGGTATTAATGTTGGATTAGGCTCTCCCACTTAGATGAGAGAAACCCATGTAAGGGGTTGAGGGAGGTGTGAACCTCCTTGGTGAAAATCTTATTCCCTTGAGAGGGAGTTTTGGCATGAGTGCCATGGTGTTTTATGTTTTGCATGAATGCCATTGAAGAAATTATTTTAGAAGTAATGTGGTAATTTTATGGAAGAGGTGATTGTGGGAAGGATTTTCGATCTTGTGTTGAGAAAATGGAATTATGCGAATATGTTGAGTAGCAGATTGTTATGCATTTTCCCCATTGGAGAGATGTGCACTCTTCTCCCCCTACAATTATGGTTCCTTTCATGGAATCCATTGTGTATGTGAAGCCTCAGAGATTGGGAGTTTTTGCATTGTTATTTGTTACAAAATGTGTTTTTGTATTCTCTATGTGTTGTGCAGCCGGGTTCCTTAGAGGACCTCCTAGGCCAATGGTGGGATTGTGATAAATCCAAAAGGTTGGGAGGTGAGCACCTACATTGGCTTGTGTGGATTTTTCATTTGTAGGTTTTGGATGGAGGAAAAGAGAAGAAAAGTTTTCCTATTCTTTAGTGTTGTATTGTTTTCTCATTATTTGAGGAGAGTATTTGTGAAAAAGGAGTTGTCTTTTGCCTTTCAAGTCTTGGAAGAAATGTTGTAAATGTTATTGTTCTTAGTCACGTGTTGTGTAAAATAAATAGTCATTTTATTTGTAAGATGTTGTGTATTCCCTCTACTTAAGTTTTAAATGTATGAATGAGAAATCCTTTACATGTATATATAATGTTGGAAAAAGAAAATATGAATCCTTTATTCTTTTTTTTGGTAGATAAGTGCTACCTATGGGGTAGCGCCCATTATATTATAAGCAAAATAAGAACATACATAGGCAGGATCTATTGAGTATGCATTGGAAATACTTAGTAAAAACACCTATTAGTTATGCCACAAGAAATGTAGGCCTTCCACATGTTCGAAGGCATGATCCAAGCTGGGAATAGATAGTAAGTCACCGTGCAAGCTGAGAAAGTAAGAAGACCTCCATATTGTCTCTGCGAATTCCTTATTGGAAAAGATTCAAATCCGTGGCAGTCACCTTGTTCTTTCTAACAGTAGTAGCTTTAAAAATCCCTCTAATCTTCCCATAGGTTGGCCTCTTGTAAAGGTAGAGATTGCTTTGTAAACCTCCTCCCACATGTCATCCTTCACATAAGAGTATGTCATTGTCTTGCCACTATATTTTCTACCAAAAATAAGCACAACTAGCATGAGAAAATCCTCATGAAGGGTGCCATCATGGATATGATCACCCAAGAGTAGATTCGAGCCAATTACTTGCTTGATGGCCTCGACAATGTCTTCCTTCCTAGTTTTAAAAAGCCTCCGCAATTGATCATTCAGGGATTTGGACTCCTCTTCCGGTTCATCATCCTGCTCATCACCCTGTTCATCGTCTTGGCTTTCTTCTCCTTCTTCATCATTAGAGGCTTCCTCCTCCACTTGCTAGTATCGACATACACAATTGACATGCATCCTATTGGCCATCTTGTAGTATGTGTCTCTAGACTGATCTTCTGTTGACGTAAATAGGCAAGAAGTCACGGGCTTCCCTTCTTGTTTGATATGAACATCAACGTGGCCTCCTAAAAACCAAATCCATGGTAAGATTGTGGCATGAGGCCTTCCTTATCCAACTCAGAATTCTCTAACAAAGAATGATTTGCTTTCGTTTTAGCAAATACATAATGATTTATAAGAGATTTGGTCGCTGACATTATTTCAAAAACTTAACTTAGATTAGACTGTAATTTCCTTCCAATCGAGAATTCTAGAGGATATTACCAGTTCAGTCTGTGAATCACATGCCTTATTAGAAAGAGAGTCAGCTGTACGTATTCCTTCCCGAAAGGTGTGACTGATGGTATAGTTCATTTTGTCTAAAATTTCTCAAATGGCCTCCGCTAGATGTTTAAGTTTGTAATTAAAAACCCTTCGATCCTTGATGGCGTGATGCATAACTATGAGTCACCTTCAATGTCGATATCTTTTAAATTCTCCTTTCATAATTACAATCCTGCGAGGAGTGCAGAGAATTTGGCTTGATTATTGGTACCATCCGATAGTTTCTTCATGATGACCCATAATATCTCCCCATCTAAATTTCTAATGATCACTCTAGTACTGGATCTTCCAGGGTTCTCCTTAGCTGCACCATCAAAATTTAGTTTCAATCTTACAGATGAGGGGGGCACCACTTGACATTCGCCCTCTGAAACTTTGAGTCCCCCATAGTTGTGGCATAATTTATTGGGATTTTTAGGTCTTCCCATCTCCTCATGACATCCCTGTCCCATATTGAGAATAGTTTTAGGGAAAGCAACTGCATTCGGGATATTACAATGTCCATGATTCCTTGTTCAATTTTCTTCTGCACTTCCTCTACATTGGCATTTCTATCATTGAAAATGTGATTGTTTCTTTCTTTTCATATCTTCCATAATAGCATTGATGGACTTGAGACCCACAGGCCTTCCCAAGTTGAGTTGTGGAGTCTAGGCCAACAGTGAAGGAGACCAAAGATGTAATTAGGTAAAGGTCTAGCCCACCCCATCTTATTGATGAGCCATTCCCAACATGCCTTTGTGAAGGGGCAATGGAGGAAAAGGTGATTAACGATCTCCTCATCAGTTTTACATAGGATACATCTAGAGGGCCCCGAGATGCTGATGGTTTTTAGCCTTTCCCTGGAAAAGACTCTCTTGTGTGCTACTGACCAAGCAAAGGCACCTACCTTTAGGAGCATCTAGTTGCTCCAACGAATTTCCATTGGCCATTCTGGAATTTCCCTTCCGTAGTTCTAGAATTTGTAACCCAGTTTCACTGTATATTCCCCTGACTTGGCACCAATCCACACTATTTCATCTTCCTTTTCTTAAGTTCTTTGATAATTAACTCGATTATGTTCAGAGGCAAATCCAAAGCTCTAATTTTTCCCCAATTCCAATCCATATTGTCCTGATCGTAAAAATCTTTGACATATATGTCATTTGAGTCGGTATTGCTAACTCTATCCAGTCCAAAGCCCGATAGATCCTTCAGCAGGCTAAGTCCACACTAGGAGTCCTACCAGAACTTTACCTTGCCTCTATTGTTGACTTCCCAGCTTATATGATCCATGATAATGCTTTTGCAACTTTGCATAAAATTCCAAATATGTGATCCCCGTGGGGATTTAGATTAGTGAAAATGTGAATGGGATCATCTTCATTGAGATATTTCTTAAAGAGGATGCAACACCATTTGGCATGGGGGTTCTTATACATTTTCTAGATAATTTTGGTCCCAAAAGCCATATTATGCTTTTCAATGGATCTGAAGCCTGCACCACCATCCTCTTTTAGTGTACAAGCCATTTGCCATCCATTCATTGGCACCCGCTTAATCTCATTGGCCCCATCCCAAAGAAACTTTTTGAGTATACATTCCAAAAGGTTGCAAGCTTTCTTAGTGATTCTATTGCTAGCCATCTGATAAATGGGGATGGCTGACAATACCGCACTGATCATCTGCATCTTCCTTGAGAGCATCAGCCATTTGCCCTTCCATGAACTAGCCTTTATCTTGCATTTATTAATCATTTCCTCCCATAGGTGTGATTGCCCCTTTGAATAAAGGAACACCAAGATATTTGATTGGGAGTTCTACTTTTTGAAAGCTTAAATAGGACAAGATTCTTCTTTGCAATCTTCTATGGGTGTTGAAAAAGAAAATGCTTGATTTCTCCTTGTTTATTTCTTGGCTAGAGGCCGCGACGTAACCATCTAGAAATGATTTGATTGTGTAGGCTTCCTCAAGTTGAGAAGAACCGTATAGGAGAGTATCATCAGTGAATTGCTGATGGGTGATTATTGGAGTATTATATGCAATGTGAATTCCTCTCCATAAACCCAATTTCGCCCGCTGCCTAATTCCCCATCCAAGAGATTCGGCCAAAATCACAAACATGAATGATGACAATGGGTCACCTTGTTTGAGTCCTCTTATGGGTTCTAAGAATCCACAAGGACTCCCATTAACCAATATCGAATAGTGCACACTTGAAATGCACTCATAGATCCATTGAAGCCATTCCAATTGGAAGCTAAATTTCTTCATGAATCCTTTATTCTTATCAATCACTAAATGTGTCAAGTTATTTAAGAAAATGCAACATTGCTATTTATTACTACTTCAAGAATAGTTTATTTGTATTGCTTCCTCCTCGTAAATCCAACTAAATAAACATTGAGTTTATTGGAATTAAATATACTTGCTTAAATTTATTCTTCCCTCTACCTTAAAATTCCTATTGTATTATTTGCTCCTACATTTAGTCATTCATCTAAAGTGTTTAAGTTAGTGTAAATAAATGAGTGAGTGTATTTTTATTATTATAAATGTTGAGTTAAATCCCTTCTTTATATCATTCAGTTGAACTGTTAAGTTATCAAAGAAATTTTGTCATTTCTATTATAGTTATCTTAAAAATAGTTGAATCATGTTTCTCTCTCCTCGCTTGTAAACCTAAATAAATATATATTTTTTATTTCATTTCTTCTATCTCCTTTATTCTCCATTGAAATGATATTAAGATATATTTGTACTTAAAAATACATAAATCCACTTCATTACTGAAATGAATAATTTATTTATGGAAATATAAGTATATAAAATATAAATGTATGTTGGATGTGTGTCTATGTATATAATAACTTTTAGCTATTGTTTTTACAATAGTGAAGATGTTTATTTTATTTTATTTTATATATATCAACTCATAATGTGATCATTTTAAATTACTATTTTTTAAGAATAATCACATCTTTCTTTATAGATTAAAATTTATGTTTTAAAGTGATAATTATAGGGCATATTTTTTATGTTTAAACCTGAGACTATTTTGTTTAGCCCTTTCCTTTTAAAACAGGGAAGTAATACTTTTAATTTATTTTGTTTTGGTGTATATATTCTATTATATATATATTAAAAAATAGAGGGATTTTTGACCCTGGGGTGTAGACCGGTTGGTTGAGCCATTGAAAGACACGGACAATCGACGCAGGTTCAAACCCTAAAATTACCTAGCTAGGCGCAGTGTGCGTCCGCTGCCGAGATATAAAAAAAAAAGAAAAAAATAGAGGGATTTTTATAAAGATATAAATGTGCTTTTATATATATGTGTAGACACTTAAAATTATCCACTTATCATCTTGTTACTATTCAAATCCCTAAACATCCATAAACCATCTATAAACATCCTTAAACTATATTTTCTCCATAATTTTAGATAGTTAATTGATCAAATCCCCTTCAAACTGTGATTTAACAATATTTTATTATTAAAATCACTATTCATGTCATTTGTACTATTCACCTATACTTGCATCTGTACCATATCCCTAGAATAAATGATTAATTAATGATTTATCAACCCCTTCCTATAGTCCAAACCGATAAATTTTATTTATCTAATATCCCCTTTTCCCATCCCATTAATTAAATAAATATTGGTATTTATTTAATTCTCTATTTTCTACATTTTTTATTAGGTGACCTAAACCTAATTAATTAAATAACCCCTCACTTGCACATTCCATTATCCTAATCTTATCCTAGTCAAACCCTCACAACCCCCCATGTGTACAAAGGCATGGCCCTTTGTACATGCCCACATGGCCTTCTTACAAAGCAATGGGCAAGTTCTTTGTACAAAAGGTCCTTGTCCTCATTTCATCCCAACAATCCCCTTCTTCCAAGACCACTTTTATACCCTTGATTTGGTCTTGATCCAAGGACATCCCTCATCCACCAACCAAATCAAGCCACTTGGCAAGATCTCCATGCTTGGGAGATCTCAATCATTCTCATCCATTGATCTCTCCAATCAATCTTGACCCTTCATCCTACATCAAAAAAATCTATAAATAGCCTATCACCCAAGCCATTTTCAAGACTCCATGAATTGCAAAGAAATGTTTTCCATTTTAGGAGCCACCTAAATCACAACATCAAAGGGGGTAAGTGCACAAATATGGGGGACCAAAAGGGGGTCTTAAGTGGACACTTTTTTTAGAAATCAAGAAAGACTAATGTTGGATGAGAAATTGAAGATAGTTACACTCAAATTTTGAAGATGCAACAAAAACAAGTGTCGTAGTGCTCCGAATCTAGTTTCTAAACTACTAATTTTTTCAAAAATGGTTGAGATTAAGGGGTTCAAAAGAGGGGCCACACAAATTGGTCATGTATTTTTCAAAAAACCATAACATAGCGTCAGGTGTGGCCCCCTAAAATGTTAACTTTTTTTTAGTATTTCAAAAATCACTTCGGTGAGAAATTATCTAACACCATGTAGTTTATCCCCAATTTTTTCTGATATTTTTTTTCATGAATAACTAATTTTTTACTAATTTTCAAAGTGGACACATCCTGAAAAATTGAAAATTGAGCGTGCTCCCCCCTAATTTTTTCAAAAAATAATAAAAAATCCAATTATTTTTAATACATGTAGAATGGAGTCTAGTTTTTAAAAATGTAATTTATTTGAAATTTCGATGAACGGTTAAAAAAAGTCAAAAATATCACACACTAGTTTTTGACAAAAAATGGATATACTAACAAAAGAAATTAAAGATGAAAACCTTAACATACTCAAACGTTAAAAAAATTATATGGTTAGAAAGATAAGAGATAGCTTAACATTATCGTGGTATTTTTTTTACTTAGCATTGAAACAAGTGCAAACCTAATGGGGAGCATGCTCCAAATTACGTAATTTTTTTACAATCTACAAAAACACGTCTTTGGATATTCAAAACTCAGTCCAAGCATTTGGGTTGGAAGCCCAAGGCAAATCCAATCCAAAGGCTTGGAAATTACCAAAGCAAACAATAATGCGAGCGCATTATAATGCGCTCATGTTATTGTGAAATAAAATCATCTCACCCTTACCTTCTCTCTCTCTCACACTCTCTGTCGATCCTTTGCTCTCTTCTCTCTCATTCACCTCTCTCTATGACCACTCTAGGTCTCTCCCTCCCTCCTTAACTCTCTCTCTCTCTCTCACCTATCTACTTCCCTCTCCCTCCTCTCTTTACCTCCTACCCTCTCTCTCTCTCTCACCCATCTACCTCCTAGTTTTCCTTTTCCTAGCTTTCCTAGTTTTCCTTTTCCTTTCCAATTTCCCTTTAAATCCCATCAATTTTTCCCCATTTTACTATTTTCCACCTCTCCTCTCATCATTCTTCCCATCCAATTAACTTTTGTTTTATCTTGTTTCCATTTCATCCTCCTAATTTATATCCTCATCCCTCTTTGCATGTTAGTTTTATTGTTTCCATTTGCTTTGTTGATAAGGGAGAGGGAGAAGGAGAAATAGGGAGAGAGGGGGAGATGGAGGGGAGAGAGAGAGGGGAGAGATATGGAGATAGATAGATAGAGAGTCATAGTTTTCTTGTTTCCATTTCCTTCATCGATAAGGGAGAGGGAGAGGGAGAAGGAGGGAGAGAGGGGGAGATAAAGGAGAGAGATAGGGAGATAGAGGAATGATATGGGAGAGAGGTAAGAGATAGGGAGAGATAGATAGGTAGATAAAGAGAGGAGAGAGATAAGAAGAGATAGAGGAGACAGAGGGGAGAGATAGGGAGATAGAGAGTGAGTGAGATGTCTAAAGAGATAGGGAGAGAGATTGCGAGGTAGAGGGATGATAGAGATAGGGAGATAAGGGAGAGATAGGGAGATAGAGGTTTAGGGTTGCTTGGGTTTAGGGTTTAGGGGCATTATTTTAGGTTTAGGGGTCTAGAGAGAGAGGGGGGGGAGATATATGGAGATTGAGAGTGAGGGAGATGTCTAGAGACATAGGGAGAGAGATTGAGAGGTAGAGAGATGATATAGATAGGGAGATAGGGGAGAGATAAGAAGATAGAGGTTTAGGGTTGCTTGAGTTTAGGGTTCAGGGGTTAGGGCTCAAGGTTTAGGAGCATTATTTAGGGTTTATGAGTTTAGGGTTTTTCAGGTTTAGGGTTTAGGGTTTAGGGGTTATGGGTTAAGGTTTACCTTAGGATAATTATTTAGGGTTACAGGTTAAGGTTTAGATGAATTATTTAGGGTTTAGGGGTTTAGAATTTCTTAGGTTTAGGGTTTAGGGTTTAGGGGTTAGGGTTTCAAGGTTTAGGGTTTAGGATTTAGAGAGATATAGAGAGAGAGACTGATAGATATTAGGCGAGATAGAGGAGACATAAGGGAGAGATAGGGAGATAGAGAGTGAGGGACATGTACAGAGACATAGGGAGAGTAATTAAGAGGTAGAGGGATGATAGAGATAGGGAGATAGGGGAGAGATAGGGACATAGAGGTTTAGGGTTTAGGGGTTAGGGTTTAGGGGCATTATTTAGGGTTTAGGGTTTAGGGGCATTTTTTAGGGTTTATGGGTTTAGGGTTGCTCAAGCTTAGGGTTTAGGGGTTCAGGGTTGCATGTCAATACCAGTCTCTCTCTCCTTCCCCACTTTCCATGCACTTAAAACACTTATAACTTTCCATGCATGACAACACTTAAAACATTCCATGCATGACAAAATGCACTCACGTTATAATGCGAGCATGTTTTGGTGAACCAAAGAAATGGACAAAAAACATGTGGGATCCATGAATCAGATCCACATGCTCTGTTATTCCTTGCTTTTCATGCATTATTAGTGATGGCCTATTTTGAAGTTTTTTGGGTACATGGTCGAACATCCTTGGTTTTTCTCAGATCTTGAGGTTTTTAGAATGCTTTACAAAATAGCTTTCATGCCTTAGAATCAAAATCCTAAGTCTTGGGCCCTAAACCCTAAGCCTGCGTTTTATTGTTATATTTTTGAGTTGACTTTCTAGTCCTGGTCCCTGATCTTTTAAGTCACAACTTAAGCCCTTCAGTGTCATGTTCTACTGGCCCCTTGTTCCTAGTAACTGACTCGTCCTGTTAGCCTAATGTTTCTTAAGTTTGAGTCTTTGTTCGTTAAGGAAAGATCAACTGTTATTGCAGTGTCGTGGTTTCCAAATCTATCAGATCTGTTAGAGCCGCACTGATGTGCTGGCTACCAATCTCAAGTCAGATGGATCTATGGTTTTCCTAGCCAAGTACCCTTTAACATACTCGCTCCTTATTGGATTGCAAGGGCGCATTGCCAGAAAGATTCCAAGGATATTCTTTGCACTAATGCAACATCATGACACGTTGAAGGCGGGTTCCAACTGAGTAAGTTCTAAAGCTAAGTGCATGAGTGCAAGGGTGGTGATGTGGGTCCCTTATGGGCAAGCACCGCTGCGATGAAATGACACATGGTGAGCTTTGACCATTGATGATGAACATTGATCCTACATGGTGAAATCTAATTAGTCAAAGACCCTTGTAATGCTACAATGGATAACTTGAATCTCCTAGACTGTCTTGAACCATTCATTTGGTTGTGACAAGATGCATCGATGGTCCTCATTCAAATTTGAAGATTTGATTGTTGCAGACAACCATATTGAGTACGTAAGCACTAATAACAGAACAATATTTGTACGACTTCTCTCATATGGATCTCAAAATTTCAAGCTATGTGGTTAAATCTAGTGAAGTAGGAGTTTGTAACATACATGATCTTGATTTGACACCAGGTACATCTCACCAGTGGATCCTAATCTCCAGTCAAATTTTGATAAGAAGATTGGACATTTGTTGTTTGAAGTAAGAGGAGTTTGTAGGCAAGTTCTGAGGAGTTATAAGTATTTTGTGCTTCTATTTTCTACTTTGGGGCTTGTGATAGATTTTCAAAGATTTTCAAATATGCAGTTAAGTGTGTGAAGCATGCAGACACTTGAAATAGAGTTATGGGAGTTGTTGGCAAGTAGAAAGTACTTCGGTGAAGAGCCTTCTTCCATTTTTTCTATAAATGGAAGTGTTTCCGTGATCGATTCGTATCAGCTTTTACCATTTGTACAATTTTGATAATTTCCCCTCTGGTCTTTCTTCCAGTGTTTTCCATTTCCTGAAAAAGCATACCCTTATTTTCTTGGTTGTAAATTTGTCCATTCTGAATTAAGAACAGGGTAATTGGTGACTAGGAAATGGGAGTATCTGGTAAGAATAGAGTCTTTGGCATTAGCAACATTATTGCTCCCTCATAGTCACTAATGTGTAGTGTCATTCTAGTAAGGGAGAGCTTAGGTTGTTTGGAGGCCCCAGTTGAATGCAATTGTGTCTATGGAGCAGATGGAATTATTGTAATTCCAACTACCTCAGCTGTATATTTGGATCAGATGCTCAAGTAGAGAGGCATCATTATGATCTCATCCCTTCTCTAGGCTAAACAAAATTCATCAATGGCACAATTGCTACAATGGAAGAATATCACACCCAGGTGGCCTTGTTGGTGATGAAGAGTTAGGATTCTATTGACAAAGTCAGAGAAGGAAACATCCAGATGATGGTGACACCTACCCCAGTTTCCTTTCAAGGGCAGTTAGGATTGTTTTCTGGTCTAACTATTGATGGTTACCTCAATGGTCCCAGGAGCTCTGATAGTTGGTAGTTTGAAATTAAAAGATGGGGAGTCATGTGGACAACCCAATGACCTATGCTCTGGGTCTAAATGTAAAATAAAAGGACAATTATCTTGAATTGTCTAGGGAGCTTGAGTCTGGTTCACATAACAGAATGTTGTTATCACCCTTTTGCTATCCCTTGTGTTATAAAAGGGTGGTGTTCAATAGTTCTAATATTCTAGAAAAAATCAAAAGGGAAATTAGGGAAGGGGAAAATTGGTATAGTCTGTGGCGAGGTATTAGGCCTTCGTTTATAGGTCTTTTATGACACTGTTGTAGTTTCTTGTTTTGTGCTTATATGGAAATCATACTACTGTGTAACTATCTCCAACTTTGAAGTGTAATGTTCTTTTAATGAAGTAATCAAGGATTATGGATTTATTCTTACACATATGCTGTAATGAGTTCTTCTCATGGTTTGCTCTCTGTTCAAAGAATAATGTAAATGCTTGCCTGAAAGATACAAGAAAATTGTGATTTCAATGGGATTACTAAGAATGGTTGCATTGTAGTCTTTAGGAGGTCCTATTATCATAAACTCTATTACCCATATCAAGCACTGGTCGATCCTTTCCAGCTTTAGTTCCAGGATCCCAATTCTTAAATGATGAATCTAAAGTTGTATGTAACTTATTTATAATTATTTGTATACTCATACTAGATGATTGAAGGACTAAAAGGAATAGGCACTCCCAGTACTAAGTATACAAATCCTTGTCAATGTGTATGTAGCATTTATCTACTAAACACTGCATTTCAATCGTATTGTTTAATTTTGCTTAGTGTCATTAAAGGAAACCCACCTAGGATCTGTAGAGCTTGAAGAGCAGGGGAGAAAAGTGAAATATAAATATCCCATTCATTGGCCAAGCTGCATTTAGCATAAAGGTTTCTACCCTTTTAGAAATTAGTGGGTATAGTTTGGAGAACCAATAGATTGATGACTCTATTGGGGACTGCTCTAGTGGTTGTCCATTGGATAGTGCTAATTAAATTTTGAATAAATTTTCCATCAATTATTCATACTTTTTATCTTTAGAAAAATCCTCTATTACCTGTTTGGCTGTGAGAGTGTGTGTGAGATCTTCCGTTAAACCTCCAAGGTGGGTGGCAACTCTGCTTTAGAGAATCAAACTGAAAAGGAACTGATTATTTTATTCACTTTTTAACAATGGATGGGAGATCATTGCATAGGAAGTTGATAACAGAAGCTAAAGACAAGGAGCAAACTACATGGAAAGTAAAGGAAAGAGGTGAGTCATCTAACCCTCATATTGAAGTTCAATAACATGTTGCTAAAGAAAAATTAGTAGGATACAAAAGTGATGTTTTAGAAAATAGAATTAATGTGTCAAAAGAAGAGAAAAGATGGTCTACACTAAGGCAAGAAAAGGTTGAGAAAGAAAGAGAGAGGGAAGCTGCTTTGAAAAAATATTATGATGCTCTGAAACCTAGAAGTTCCCCTTCAATTACAAATGTTGCAATAAATGTAAGACCATCCAAAAGACCAGCCATAGAACTACATGATCTGGCTACCCCTGACAACTAGTTTGATGAAAGATATTATGGTCAAGATGATGAAATCCCCAAAGTAAATCCTAGAAGTGAACATGGAGAGGAAAAAGGGGAAGAGATGGCAAGAAGATTTGATACCTGTAGAAGTCAAGGTGTAGTCAAAGAAATAGATTTCCTTAGGGCTGAAATATCTAGATTAGAAGTAGAAAAGGAGGTAAATGAATTAAGAAGAAGGATTGATATGGCTAATATAACATTGGCCATATTAATATCCCTCTAGGAAATGTAAATATGAATGTTGTACATCAAATTAACCATAGAGTAAATCAAGATAACCCTCATGAAAACTGGCAGAATTTTGTTAGACCACCTCTAAACCTAGCTAGATACAGACAATTAAATTTTGTAGGGATCCCAAGTTTCCCAAATCTTGTCCCAAATGAAGTAAGATCAAAATTAGTAAAGTTTCTGGGGAACAATGTTGTTTTTGGAGATGAACATTTGAGATATTTTGAAAATTTAATGCATGACTTTGAAGTAGAAGATGAAGATGTACTCATGAAATTGTTTGTGTAGTCTTTAGATGAAATTGCTAGAGAATGGTATAAAAGTTTGCCAGAGAATAACATTAACTCATGGAGGGATTTCCAAAACATGTTTAGAGAACATTATGGAGATAGCTCTGATGCAAGGTTTACAATCAATGAATTCACAAGCATCACAAAAGGGGTAAATGAATCGGTGTCAGAGTTTAACAACAGATTTGTTAAAGTGTTAGCTAAGATACCTCCTCATCTAAGGCTAAATGAATCTATGTGTCTGGTATTATACAGTAATGCTTATGACAGTAAAATGGGGTTTCTATTAAGGGATACATATACTCAAACACTTAGAGATGCATACAAAGTTGCTCCAAATATTGAAAGCAATAGAAAGGCTTCAAAAAAATTTCATAAAAGGAGCGAATGAAAAACTATACCTCAGGATAGGGTACAAGAAAGTAGGGCTCCTCCAAATGATGAATGCAAAAAACTATGGAATGTTTTCAAGGAAATGAAAATTTCCATGGCAAAAAATGCTAAGGGGTTTTCTAATGATAAGCCTAGTTTTGCAAGACAGGAGAGGATGCCAAAGCTTTTATATCAACCTTACAACACCAATTAGCACAATGGGAAACCAATTCCTCCAAATAATAGGGGAAATCCTCTTCGAGAAACCCCTAACCCTTTTAAAAAAGGGGTATATGCTGTTGAGTATAACCTTATATGGTGCTTGATATGCCAAGCTCCCCATTCCCCTTCCTCATGTGCCATTGCTAGATCAATTACAGATTCAGAAGGTCCTTGTGATAAATGCAATGATAATGATGACCAGGAAGACCAAAGTATAAATATAGTTTTGGCCCACAATTTTATATGTGAAGGTGATGACACATCTAATGAGGAAGATGTGCCGAATCAAGATTCTAAAGAAGGAAGGCATCTTGAAGTTTGTCTTGAGTAGCAACTTTTTAGTAATGATGATGAGGATGATCATCATGTTTTCTAGTTAGAGTCAGTAACTCCTAAAGTTAGATTAAGAAAACCTACTACTGAAGAGATTAAATCATTGACTATTGCCAAGATTGATTAGGTTAAGAGTAACTACAATTTGAGACATAAAAATACTCAAGCAGAGGGCAACACTGTAGGAAGAGCTGGTAGTATCTTATTAAATAGAATCAAAATGTCTCCAATCCCAAGAAAGGTGTAGGTATTCAAGGTAGGCCTAGAGAAGTGTTGGTGAGAAATAATCCACATCAAAATCCACATGAGAAGGCCAAAGAAATGAAAGGGGACAGTAATATCAACAAGAGGGGAAGTGAAGAGGTTTGTTTGAGAAAAGAAAAGAAAGATATCTCTCAATTTTGTCCCACACATCAGGGCACTACCCATTACACTTCTCTACCAAAGCATATCCCTCTGGATATGGCACCTATCCTCAGTCAGATCAGGGTGACTATCCCCTTGTTAGAAATGATGAGAATACTAGAACATAGGGACATGGCAATGGCCATTATTGATAATGCAATGCCAAATCAACCAAAGGCCCAAGCTAAGAAAAATGTGCAATCAGGCAAAGAAAACACACCAGTAGAGGGTGATAAAACACCAGAGGTATACTTGGGGACAACTGTGTAGAAATGGCCTTCTTAAATTGATCTATTTTATGTTAGTCTTCTCATAAAGGATAGGCTCTTGAAAAATGTATGATTGACTCTGGTGCTTCGACCAACATTATGCCTTTGGGAATTATGAAGGAATTAGACTTGACAATTACAAAGGCCTATGGAAAATGCTTTGCCATGGATTCAAGAGAGGTCCCTATTATTGGGGTAATAAAAAATATAGGTTTCAAACTGGCAGATTACCCTCAGAGAGACTATAGAATGAACATTACTGTGGTGCATATCCCTCCCAGGTATGGAATTTTGCTATCCAGAAAGTAGGCTTCCACTATTGGAGGAAGTATTCAGATGGATTCGTCTTATGCTATGATTCCCATGGATGGAAAGGAAGTCAGAATTGATAGGGAACATAGAGCCCTCTCAATTCTGGAAGGTTTTGAAGGTAATAATGATTAGGTATGATTTTTAGACATTGATATGGAAAACTTCAGGGTGGAAGTAAATAATGTTGATAAGACAAAACAAAGGGCCATAATTGAAGAAGTTGAAGCTGCCACTAGAGATGATGGATTGTGGTCAATGCAGTTTGATAGAGCTTGTTCTAGGGAAGGTTCTAGGGCTAGAGTAGTGCTCATCTCTCCCTCTAGAAAGATGCATAGGTCATCATTTAAGTTGGGTTTTGAGTGTACAAACAATGTTGCTAAGTATGATGCACTTCTCCTAGATCTGAAGTTGGCCATCAAATATGGGATCAAGAAGCTGAGAGTATTAGGAGATTCTGAACTTGTGGTTTTTCAGATTTGATCCAAGTATGCCTCTAAAATACAAGGCTCAAACAATATAGAAATGTTGTTTGGGACAATATTGAGGCATTTGATGCCTTTTCAATTGATTGGATAGAAATAAATGGAAATGTGATGGTTGAACTTTTAGCTAATATAGCTATTAAGTCAAAGGATATCACCCTGGTAGGACTTTCAAAGGTGGAAGTACTAACCAAGCCATCTATCCCTGATAACATCTGTCATTAACAAGTTTTCAATGATGATCAAGATTTGTATAAGTTCATAAATTGTGTGGATGAGTACCAGGGGCAAGAAATAGATTTTCAAAATCTTGTTGAAAAGGTTGATGGAAAGGATACCATTTTTGGTTATGAAGTCATCTAGCTGAAGACAAATAAAATCCCAAAAGGATTGGTAGCTTTGGAGTGAGTATTTGATGGATCAGATAGCCAAGTTACTAAGCTTGAACTAGTACACTGAGATGATTTGGAGGAGATAAATCTGGGAACTGAAGCTCAACCTAAGAATTTCTACATAGGTAAGAAACTAAATCCTAAGGTTAGGTCTATGCTTATCTCTTTTCTTAAGAAATACAAAAGAGTTTTTGCTTGGTCTTATTATGACCTCAAGGAATATAGGGAAGATTTTTTTCAGCATGAGACCCCATTAAAAATTAATGCAAAGCATTTTAGACAAAAACAAAGGCCCATAAATCCCACCTTAACTCCCAAGATGCAACAAGAATTAGCCAAACTGAGGGGGGTATTATTAAACCAATTAGGCATTCAACTTGGATGTCAAATTTTGTTCTTGTTAGAAAAAAAGATTAGTGATATTAGGCTTTGTGTCAACTTTAGGAACCTAAACATGTCATCATTAAATGACAACTACCCTTTTCCAATATGGAGGCCATGCTACAGAGAGTGACTGGGTGTGAACTTTTGTCCATGATGGATGGTTCTTCTGTATATAATCAGGTCAAGGTAAAGGAGTCAGAACAGTACAAAACAACCTTTACAAGTCCATGAGGTACTTAAATTTATGTCAGGATGCCTTTTGGATTGATAAATGCTGGGGCCACTTTTCAAAGAGCCATGGATGTTGCTTTCTCTGACTTGATAAATGTTATCATGGTTGTGTATCAGGATGACTTAACTGCTTTCTCTAAAAAAGAGGAGTATCATTGTAACCATTTAGTATAGATTCTTGTGAGAAGCATGGAGTATGGTATATCATTTGATGTAGGAGCATCCCAGGTTGTAGAGAAATCTTGCATCAACCAAAAACATTTTGCATTCTTTGTTTTATTTCATTTTCAGTTCAGTTCAGTCAGTAGCAATTTCAACATTTTTAACCACATTTTTTCACATTTTCATTTTAGAGCTGGCAGAATAGGAGTTAGCATCTACACAACATCATCTACATCATATCCAAATTTCAAGTCATTTGGATTTGTCTGCTAAAAGTTATCGCTACCAGAAGATCACATGTTTTCATAGAGCAGAGCATACAGATAGTCTGCTAAAGGAGAAGGTTTACGGAGCACTTTCGTGACTTGTAGAACTAAATGGAACATCATACATGACACATAATTATTAGATAGACCTTCCTTGAGGTTCGTAACTTCATTCATGCATTTGTGGAGCATTGCCAAATGTTTAGGCCTGGCCTATTTGTGTCTACACGTTACATTCCTTCATCGGAGTTTGTAACCTTTCTTGGCCAATGTAGAGGATATCTTGAGCTTGGAGATGATATATAGATCTCTAGGATGTATTAGGGAGTCAGTAGTTCTATGATATGATTTAGCTAGCTTCGATTAGATGTTTTGAGGTTTAAAGCAATATCTGTGGTAACTAAAAAAATAGGTTTGTGAGCCCTAGATTGTAGCCCGCATGTTGCCGACATATAAGCATTCTAAATATAAGATGTATTGAGAATTTGAATCATTCATTGAATTCTATATTTGTGTTGTTTGCATTGTGTTTACTCTTGCTGCATGGCTTGGAAAGTTCATTCTGTGAACCCTCTGACTGTGACTGCACCAAGTGGTGTTAGAGTGAAGTTTGAATCCTTTGGGAGTGAAGTTTTGAATTGAAGGCATTCCATAAGATCTTGTGGTGAACCGATCGCTGACCTGAGGTAGTCTACTTGTGTTTTTCAATAGATCGTCAAGTGTGAGGCAGTTGCTACCTTGTAGTCTGATCACCAAAATTGAGGCAGTTGCACTGGATCCTAGGAAGAGATGCCACCGAGGAGGATACCTACTATAGGTACAATGGCTGGAAGAATGAATGAAATGATGGAGATGATGAAAACAATGAAAGTTAGACTGAATGCTGTAGAAGAAGATAGAAGAATAAGATTAACACCTAGACGTGAAGTTGAAAGTGATGATGAAAAATTTCAATCTGCTGATCAAAATGAAGAAACCCTAGAAGAAGAAGAAGAATCAGATCAAGTGACGATGTTGAGATCTATTTAAAAGATTGGAAAGAGACCTAGAGTGGATGTATCAAACTATACTAGAAATTTGAATCCAGAGGAATTGATTGATTGGATAAATAATTTGGAAGAATACTTTGAATATGAAGAAATTGAAGATCTGAAGAAGGTAAGATTTGTAAAGACTAAGTTAAAAGGACATGCTGCTATTTGGTGGAAAGAAGTTTAGTTGGATAGAAATAGAAGAGAAAAAAGAAAAGATCACTAAATGGGATAGAATGGTGACAAAGTTGAAGAATCAGTTTATACCTATTGATTATGAGTTGGAACTATTAAAGAGATTACAGAACCTGAAACAAAATGAGAAATATGTGAAGGAGTATACTGAAGAATTTCATAAGATGATCATAAGGACTGGACATAGTGAAGCAAGAAAGGAGAAAGTGGCAAGCTACATAAATGGACTGAGATTGAACATTCAAGAACTAAGTCTGGTGAGGATGACCACAATAGAAGACGCATATCAGTTTTCCCTGAAAGTTGAAGAAAAGTTGAACAAGAAGCATGAGCAGAGACAGAGAGGAAGAGGAGGTAAATTTTAGAGAGGTAGAAATTATTCCGGAGGAGACAAATCATATGTGGAGTAGAACAAATAAGATAGCCCATTCAAGAAGGAAGATAGAGATAACAATGCATACTGGAGGGATGATAGAACTTTCTACCATAGAGGGAATCATAATTCTTACCGAAGTGAAGGGTACAGGAGAGATGAAAGAGGGTTTGATAAGAGAACATTTAAAGGAACTTGTTTTAAGTTTGGAGGTGAAGGACACCGAGCATTTGAATGTCATCAGGGAAGTACAAGTAAGAAGATAAAGAACAGTGCAAGGATAACTTATATATAAGAAGAACCTATTGGATCACCTAATTAAATTGGAAAGCCAGAGAAAGGAGAATCATTAGTCATGAGGAGAGCACTATTTCAAGCAGAGACAATTGAGGAACCACTGGAGAGGAAAAGTTTGTTCCGAACCATATGCAAATCAGAAGGTAAATGTTGTAAGGTAATCATTAATAGTGGTAGTACTGATAATTTGGTTTCAAAGGAGATGGTGACTAAGATGAACCTAGAGAGATTGAAACACCCTAAGCCCTACAAGATAGCATGGATTCAGGATGAACACAAGGTACTAGTGAGTGAACAATGTTTGGTGAAATTTCATATAGGATCTTATCATGATGAAGTATTGTGTTTATTAAGCTGATGGATGTATATCATATATTGTTGGGTAGACCATGGCAGTATGATAGAAAAGCTACACATGATGGGAGAAAGAATACTTACACTATAATATCTAATGGAAAGAAAATAACCTTGATACCTTTGGAAGATAAGCCTAAGAGTAAAGTATGTGGGAATGCTAGAATCTGTTTGGTTGATGGAAGGAAATTTCTGGATGGTTTGAGACATGAGAATATTTGTTTTGCTTTGATTCCTAAGAAACATGGAACCCTAAGTACAAAAACTAAAGAATCACAACCAAAGGAGATAATTGAATTGTTGACTGAGTATGAAGACATCATATCAGATAATGTACCTAAAGGATTGCCGCCAATCCGGAGTATCAGTCTTCATATGGATCTTATACCTGGAACTAGTTTGCCTAACAAAGTAGCAAACCGGATGACACCAGCAGAGAATGTAGAAATGAATAGATAGATACATGAATTGTTGAGGAAAGGATTGATCAGAGAAAGTTTAAGTCCTTGTACAGTACCTACAGTGCTAGCACCAAAGAAATATGGATAATGGAGAATATGTACAGACTCTATAGCAATCAACAAGATCATAGTTAAGTATAGATTTCCATTGCCTAAGATGGATGACATTATGGACTGTTTGAATGGAGCAAAGTATTTCACAAAGATAGACTTGAAGAGTGGATACCATCAGATCAAAATCAGAGAAGGAGACGAATGGAAGACTGCTTTTAAGACAAATGAAGGATTGTATGAATGATTGGTAATGCCTTTTGAAGTGACTAATGCACTGAGTACTTTCATGAGATTGATGAATGAGGTTTTGAAGAAATTCTTGGGTAAGTTTGTTATTGTATACTTGGGTGCTATTCTGATTTTCAGTAAGACAAAATAAGAACATTTGTGGCATCTTAGACAAGTATTGCAGTGGTTGAGAGAAGAGAAATTTCTGATAAACATCAAAAAATGTAGTTTCATGAAGGAAGAACTGGTATACTTGGGATTTGTGATTTCTACGGAAGGATTGAAGATGGACCTTGAGAAAGTTAGAGCAATTGTTGAGTGGCCAACACGTGAGAACGTTGCAAAAGTTAGATCATTTCATGGATTAGCTAGTTTCTACTGGAAGTTCCTTAGAAATTTCAGTTCAGTATGCACACCGATGGCAGAGACAATGAGAGGTGACAGAAAGGACTTTAAGTGGACATTAGGAGAAAATAAGGTTTTGAATTGTTGAAGTAGAAAGTGACCGAGCAACCAGTGTTAGCATTACTGAATTTCAACAAAGTATTTCAAGTGGATTGTGATGCAAGTGGAAATGCAATAGGAGCAGTGTTAAGTCAAGAAGGTAGACTAGTAGCATATTTCAGTGAGAAGTTGAATGATGCAAGGAGAAGCTAGTCAGTTTATGATCAAGAATTCTATTCCATAATACAAGCTTTGAAGAAGTGGAGACATTAATTGTTGCCTAAGGAATTTGTGTTGCACACAGATCATCAAGATTTACAGTATTTGAACAGTCAAGGAAAGGTAAATTAGAGACATATGAGATGGGTAGAGTTCATGCAAAGTTACACATTTGTATTGAATCATAGGAGTGGGAAGTCAAACAAAGTTGCAGATGCATTGAGTAGAAGAAGGAATTTGCTGACAGAGATGAAAGTTGACGCATTAGGTTTTGAGGAGATGAAACATATGTATAAAGAAGACCTTGATTTTGTAGAACCATGGAAAGCATGTAAGGAACCTATTGTGACAAATAGAAGTAAGTGGTTAGATTATTTCATTTAGGAGGATATGTTGTTCAAAGGAAATCTATTGTGTATACCTAGGAGTTCAATGAGAGACAATTTGATCAAGGAGAAGCACAGTGGTGGTTTGGCAGAACATTTTGGAATTGACAAGACAATGGCTTTGGTAAGTGAATAATATTTTTGGCCTTAGATATATAAGGATGTAAGAAAGTTTGTGCAGAGTTGTAGAGTATGTCAAGTTACAAAAGGGAGTAGTCAGAATACTAGATTGTATAAATCTTTGACAGTACTGGAGAAACCTTGGGAAGACATAAGTATGGATTTCATATTAGGATTGCCAAGAACACAGAGAGGGCATGATTCTATATTTGTAGTGGTGGATAGATTTTAAAAGATGGCACATTTCATACCTTGCAGGAAGACAAATGATGCAGTGCATGTTGCTGACCTATTTTTCAAGAAGATTGTGAGACTGCATGGATTACCTAAGAGCATAATTTCAGACAGGGATGCAAGATTCATTGGATATTTCTGGAGGACATTGTGGAAGAAGATGAAGACATACCTAAAGTTTAGTTTAGCATTTCATCCACAGACAAATGGACAGATAGAGGTGGTAAATAGGAGTTTGGGAAACTTGTTGAGATGTTTGGTAGGAGAGAAGACATGAAATTGGGATCTAATTCTATTGCAAGTAGAGTTGGCATACAATAATTCAGTGAACAGGAGTACCGAGAAGACACCTTTTGAGATTGTGACCGGAATGAAACCTAGAGGAGTTGCAAAATTGAGAGACATCAGTATGGAGATCAATAAGAGAAGTACAGAGGTAGAAGAATTTGCAGGATACATGGAAACAATGCATAATTAGGTTAAGAAGCATTTGGAGGAGATGAACAGTAAGTATAAGGAGCAAGTAGATGAGAAGAGGAGACATAAAGACTTTTTAGTTGGAGATGAAGTAATGGTTTATCTGAGAAAAGAGAGATTTCCAGTAGGGACATATAACAAGTTGAAGGTGAAGAAGTTTGGACCATGTAAGATACTCAGGAAGTTTGATTCAGGAAATGCATATAAAGTGGAGTTACCAGAGACATTGGGTATATCACTTATATTCAACATTGCAAACTTATATTAGTATCATGAAGGAGAATCAAGTGAAAACATTGAAGATGATTTGAAGGATCAGTTACCATAGCAACAATCAGAGCAGATAGAAGACATCTTGGACAACAAAGTTAGACACAATACCAGAGGCAAACAGTACCAAGAATATTAGGTAAAGTGGAAAGGCATACCAGAAGAAGACTCAACATGGATTTCTCAGGCTGAGGTGGACTGCCTTGGTTTTCCTCTAGCCCTAGAAAATTAAGGGACTCACTTTTTCAACAATCCTGGGTGTCTAATGCAAGAGCATCCCAAGTTGCAGAGCAATCTTGCATCAACCAAAAACATTTTGCATTCTTTGTTTTCTTTCATTTTCAGTTCAGTTTAGTCAGTAGTAGTTTCAACATTTTGTACTGAATTTTACCGCATTTTCATTTCAGATCTCGTGTAGCAGGACTTAGCATCTACACAATGTCATCTACATCATATCCAAATTTTAGGTCATTTGGATTTGTCTGCTAAAAGTTATTGCTATCAAAAGATCACTTGTTTTCACAGAGCAGAGCATACAGACAATTATCTAAAGGAGAAGGTTTGTGGAGCATTTCCATGACTTGCGGAGCTAAATGGAACATCATACATGGTACATAATGATCAGATAGACCTTTCTTGAGGTCCGCTCCTTGATTCATGCATTTGCGGAGCATTGCCAGATGTTTAGGCCTGACCTATTTATGTCTACATGTTACATTCCTTCATCGGAATTTGTAACCTTTCTTGGCTAACGCAGAGAATCTCTCGAGCTTGGAGATGATATATATAGATCTCTAGGATGTACTAGGGAGTCAGTAATTCTATGATATGATTTGGATAGATTCGATTAGATGTTTTGAGATTCAAAGCAATATCTGTGGTAACTAGAAAAATAGGCCTGCGAGCCCTAGATTGTAACTCGCATGTTGCCGACATATAAGAATTTTGAATATAACATATATTGAGCATTTGAATCATTCATTGCATTCCATGTTTTTTTTATTTCCATTGTGTTTACTCTTGCTGCATGGGCTGGATAGTTCATTTTGTGAACCCTCCGACCGTGACTGCACCATCATTGAAACCCAAAAAGTGCATATTTAGGGTAGTTGAGGGGAAATTGCTAGGTCATATTATTTCCAAGGATGGAATCAAAATTGATCTTGAAAGGGTATTTTCCATCAAAAGGATTCCACAACCCAAGACAGTGAAAGGAGTTCAGTCTTTTTTTAGACAGATAAATTTCATTCAAAGATTTGTACCAAAATTTGTAGAGAAAACTAAGTCCATCTCCAAGATGTTGAAGAAGGGACATAATTTGACTTGGGGATGTGAGGCAGTGATATCTTTCAGTGATATTAAGGAAGCAATCAAACAAGCACATGTGTTAGCTTCTCCCGACTTAGTAAAACCATTCCAGTTATTTTCTTTTCCTTCTTTTCACACTATAGTAGCAGTATTGCTACAAACAAACAGTGATGGTTTTGAGCAGCATATTTCATTCTTTAGTAAATCACTTCAAGCTACTGAATTGAAGTATGCCCCAATGGAAAAGCATGCATATGCACTAGTTAAGGCTGTAAAATAATTAGGCCCTATTTAGTGGGAGATAAGATTACAGCATATGTTCCACATGTAGCAGTGAAGGACATTCTTGTGCAACAAGAGGCTACTGGTAGAAGATGCAGGTGGATTAATAAGATCCAAGAATTTGATATAGATATTCAAATCACTAAATTAGTTAGAGGTCAGGGATTGGCAAGACTTATGGCAGAGTCCAATTTGGAGGCAGCTCAAATGATTTATACAACTGATATAGGTGTGACATAAAAGTGTAACTTAGAAGAGTCAGGTTGGTATAAGGAGATCATATATTACCTAAAACATCTAAAATGTCCAGAGAATCTGAGTGAAAATCAGAAGAGGACATCAAAGTTACAAGCATTAAAGTTTTCTAGCATCGAGCAAGACATATATTGGAAAAAACATGGATGGGATCCTACTTAAGTACATGGATTAGTCTATAACAAGACAAGTTTTGAATGATATGCATAGTGGAAATTGTGGGGGACTTTTGATGGCCAAAACCACTGCTTACAGAATTCTCATAGTAGGATATTGGTGGCCCACCTTATTTTCAGATACTTACAACTTGGTAAGGAAGTGTATAGCATGCCAGAAGTTCTCTGGTAAATTAAAGTGGTCTGGAGCTTTACCATTGAGGCCCCAAGTTGTGGAGGCCCCATTCCAGCAATGGGGAATAGATTTTATCGAGGAGATTTCTGAACAATCTAGTGGGGGTTTCAAATGGATTCTAGTAGCAACTGATTATTTGACTAAATGGATAGAAGCAATACGTACTAAGAAGGCTACTAGTAGGATTGTCATACATTTCCTCATGGACCATATTATCTCAAGATTTGGGGTTCCAAACAAGTTGATTATAGATAATGACATGTGATTTAGGTCAGTTGAGCTAATGGACCTCTATATTGAATATGGGATTAATTTATCCCATTCTTCACCGTACCACCCACAAGGAAATGGTCAGGTAGAATCAAGTAACAAAAGCCTTATGAAGATTGTTAAAGGATGTTAGGAAAGAACAAAAAGGCTTGGGACTCAAAACTAAAATTAGCTTTGTGGGCAGATAGGGTAACTATAAAGAAGTCTACAAGGAGATTACCATATGAGCTTGTATATGACATGGATGCAAATATTCTTGTCAACAATCTATTGCTTATGTACAAGTTTATTTAGGAAAATTCTAAAGAGCTTGAAGATGCCATGACATGCAGAATAAACCAGCTGGCGGAATTAGATGAGACAAGGATAAAAGAATAAATGATGAATATCAAGAAGCAATAAGTGAAATATCTATTTGATAAGAAGGTCAAGGGTAGTAAATTTGAATGTGGTGATGTGGTATTGGCCTAGAATGCAAGAGCACAAGATAAAGGGAAACATGGAAAGTTTGATTCCATGTGGCTTGGACCTTATACCATATTGAGTAACCATGGAGAGAACTCCTATTTACTGAGGAGTTTGTCTAGAGAGTATCAAGAATTTCCTGTGCATGGACAATTCTTGAAGCACTTTTTCTCATGAGCTTATGCTCATGTCTTCTTCCATGCTCATTAGTTAGGGTTTTCTTTTCCCTGTGTTGTGTTGTGTAGTTATGGCTATTGTTAACCCATAATGAAGTGTTTCTCTTTCTATTTTTTTGTGTTTGGTTTGGTCTGTGCCCTAGAGTTTTCTATTTTCTTGCCACATTCCTTTGAAATGTGCATCCCTAACTAGAGGTATTGATGGTCTATTTTGAAGTTTTTTGGGTACATGGTCAAAAATCCCTAGTTTTCCTTGGATCTTGAGGTTTTTAGAATGCTTTATAGAATAAGTTTCATGCCTTAGAATCAAAAGCCTAAGTCTTGGGCCTTAAACCCTAAGCCTGTGCTTTATTGTTATACTTTTGAGTTGACTTGCTAGTCTCAGTCCCCAATCTTTTAAGTCACAACTTAATCCCTTAAGTGTCATGTTCTACCAGCCCCTTGTGCCTAATAATCGACTCATCCTGTCAGCCTAATGTTTCCTAAGTTTGAGTCTTTATTCGTTAATGAAAGATCAACGACTGTTATAGTGTCACGGGCTCCAGATCTGTCAGAGCTACATGGATGCACTGACCATCGATATCAAGTTAGATGGATCTATGGTTTTCCCAGTCGAGTACCCTTTGACGTGCTCACTCCTTATTGGATTGCAAGGGCACGTCACCAAAAAGATTCCAAGGATATTCTTTGCGCTAATGTGACAGCATGACATGTGGACGATGGGTCCCAACTGTGTAAGTTCTAAGGCTCAACGCATGAGCACAAGGGCGGTGATGTGGGTCCCTTCTGGGCAAGCGTTGCTACGATGAAATGACACATGGCAAGCTTTGACCATTGACGATGAATATTGATCCTACATGGTGAAATCTAATTGGCCGAAGACCCCTTTAACATTGTAATGGATAATTTAAATTTCTTCTGGACTGCCTTGAACCATTCATTTGGTCGTGACAAGATGCATCGACAATCCTCATTCAAATTTGAAGATTTTCTTGTTGCAGGTGGCTAAATTGAGTATGCAGGCACTGGTAGCAGAACAACTGTTGCATGACTTCTCTTCTATGGATATAGAAATTTCAAGCTATGTGGTTGGATTCGGTGAAGTAGGAATTTGTAGCATAAAGGTGTTGGTAACATAAGCATGATGGTGTAGAGAATGATAAGCATGATGTTAAGTAGTGTTGTCATTGATGGCAACAAAGGTTGATGGCAACAAAGATTGTAGTGTTGTCATTGTTGGCAACAAAGGACAAAGATATAGTGGTCTGGAGAATAGCAACAAAGGTTAAAGCCAGTAACAACTCATGACAGAGAGAGTGACAATAAAGGATAAAGGTATAGTAATTAGGAAAGTGATAACTAGGCGTAAGGAGACAATTGTGCAAATTAGTTTGATTGATAATTTTGCAAGAAGGTTTGATCCGCTAAAGAACTTGTGATGAAATTTGGCTAAGTGTCAACTTTGGTATTTTTGAGTTATAGAGTACAGGTAATTTGGTCCGCATTCCTCTACAATGTAACATCTCTCTCTGTGGTTGTAAGGTATTGTTGGTACACATTCATTAAGTTCAAATACAAAGTTTAAAATTTTGAAGCCTTCCGGAATGAAAGTTAGAATTGACAGAGTATCACACTCTGTATTGACAATATATTGACAGTGCCAGTAACACATTGAGTCACTCCGTATTTTACTGCAGGTGAATGGTTTGCTATATAGATTTGTGGATAAGATTATGAATGTCTATATCATGTATATTCCAATTTTTAGGCATTTTGGAGATCTGCATATTGATTTGTGAACTAATAGATAGCTCATACTATTGTCGCCTTACCAACGGAGCCAACCTATTAAGTGTGAAGTTAGGCGTAAGGTAAATAAGCTTTGTGGAGTTAAGTGGGAGTTATTTTAGGTCCATGCAGACCTATCTCAATTTGTTTCAAAGTTTAAATCTTGATGCGAATCATGTGTGTAAAGATTTGAGGCTGACATGTTATATTTTGATATTTTGCCCATTACACTCAATTAGGCCGACATAATTGATTTTGTGAAAGAAGTGGATATATATGAAGAATTATTTTTGGTGTTTTAAAGTGTGGTGATATGTATGTGATCCATATGATGCGACAAGTGCCTATGAATGCGAATTGAGTGAATGTAGAGCAGTACGACAAGATTGTGGATGAGAAAATACTGAGTAGAGTAGTGTGGTATTTCAGAATAGTGTGCTAAGTATTGTTTTGTAACTTGATTGGAACTGTACTCTATGGATATATTTGATGCAATTATAACAGTTCAAATTCTAGTAGTAAGCCACTTCTTTTATCTCTTTCTTTCAAGATAGTGAGTCCTTTGGCAGTGAGCCACATGCAATGAACATTCTTGGATAGTGATTCCAACAATTGTATCAACCTTAACTGGGTGCCTTATTATTATATATTATGAGCTAATCCTCACTGCGGTTTTTCCCTTTTTGGGTTTTCCACATACAAAATCCTCGTGTTCATGTGTTATGAGTTGTGGTTGTATGTTTTATGCTTAATTTCCTTTACTGCAATTGTATTGCTAAATGGATTTAATGTTTGATGTGTAAATGGTTTAAGAGAATAATGATTCACCCCCCTCTCAGTGTTCTAGGTGTTCAACAAAAGGATCTCGATTTGACACAGGTACATCTCACCAGCGAATCCTGATCTCCAGTCAGATTTTGATAAGGAGATTAGACATTTGCTATCTAAAGTAAGAGGAGTCTGTAGGCAATTTTTGAGTAGTTATAAGTATTCTATGCTTCTATTTGCTACTTTGGGGGTTGTGATGGATTTTCAAAGATTTCCAAATAGGGAGTTAAGTGTGTGAAGCATGTAGACACCTGAAATAGAGTTATGGGAGTTGTTGGCACGTAGAAAGTACTCAAGTGAAGAGCCTTCTTCCCTTTTTGTTATAAATAGAAGTGTTTCCGTGATCAATTCATATCAACTTTTACCATAGGTATACTTCTGATTATTTCCCCTCTAGTCTTGCTTCCTGTGTTTTCCATTTCCTGAAAAAGCATACCCTTATTTTCCTGGCTGCAAATTTGTCCATTTTGAATTAAGGACAGGGTAATTGCTGACTAGGAAATGGGAGGATCTGGTAAGAATAGGAGTCTTTGGAATCAGCAACCTTATTGCTCCCTTGTATTCACTAATGTGTAATGTCATTCTAGTAAGGGAGGGCTTAGGTTGTTTGGAGGCTCCAGTTGAATGCAATTGTGTAGATGGAGTAGATCGAATTGTTGTAATTCCAGTGACGTTGACTGCATATTTGGATCAAACACTTAGGTAGAGAGGCATCATTATGCTCTCACTCCTTCTCTAGGATAAACTACATTCATCAAAGGCACAATTGTAATAGTGGAAGAATATGACACCTAGATGGCCTTGTTGGTGATGAAGAGTTAGGATTCAATTGACAGAGTCAGAGAAGGAAATGTCTAAATGATGGTGACACCTCTCGTAGTTTCCTTTCAAGGGTAGTTAGGACTATTTTCTGGTCTAACTACTAATGGTTACCTCAACGGTCCCAGGAGCTTTGATACTTGGTGGTTTGAAATTGAAAGATGGAGAGTCATGTGGACATCCCAATGGCCTATGCTCTAGGTCTAAATGTAAAATAAAAGGATAGTTATCTTGAATTGTCTAGGGAGCTTGAGTCTGGTTCGCATAACATAATGTTGTTATCAGCCTTTTTGCAATGTAAGATCCCCCTTGTGTTATAAAAGGGTGGTACTCAACGGTTCTAATATTCTAGAAAAAATCAAAAGGAAAATCAGGAAAGGGGAAAATTGGTCTAGTTTGTGGCAAGGTATTAGGCCTTTGTTTGTAAGTCTTTTATGATAGTGTTGTAGTTTCCTGTTTTGTGCTTATATTAAAATCATACTGCTGTGTAACTGTCTCTAGCTTTGAAGTGTAATGTTCTTTTAATGAAGTAATCAAGGACTATGGATTTATTCTTACACATTTTCTATAATGAGTTCTTCTCATGGTTTGCTCTTTGTTCAAAGAATAGTGTAAATGCTTGCCTGAAAGATACAAGAATATTATGATTTCAAGGGGATTACTAAGAATGGTTGCATTGTAGGCTTTAGGAGGTCTTATTATCATAAAGTGATGATACTGTAAATGACCACAGCAATGCGTCTAAAATACTATGATATTTACTTGACATTGCGACTTTGTTACCCATATTAGGCACTGATCGATCCTTTCTAGCTTCAGTTCCAGGATCTCAATTCTTAAATGATGAATCCAAAGTTGTTTGTAACTTATTTATAATTATTTGTATGCTCATACTAGATGATTGAAGGACTACAAGGAATAACCAGTCCTAGTACTAAGTATACAAATCCTTGTCAATGTGTATGGAGCATTTATCTTCTAGACACTACATTTCAATCGTACTGTTCAATTTTGCTCAGTGTCATTAAGGGAAACCCACCTAGGTTCTACAGAGCTTGAAGAGTAGGGGAGAAAAGTGAAATATAAATCTCCCATTTGTTAGCCAAGCCGCATTTAATTTTGAACATAAAAGTTTCCACCCTTTTAGAAATTAGTGGGTACAGTTTGGAGAACCAACAATTAGACAAAAAATGTTTTTTCATGGTGTTGACATTTTGACAATCATTGTTTACTTAATCCACCACCTTTTTTTGGTTTTTCAACGTAGAAGAAGTAAATTGGATGTTTTTAGACATAATTTGATTATTTAAACTAATAGTTTCATGTTTCATATTGTTTGATTGCTAATTTTCATGTGTTTAGACTGAATTTGATGATATATATTTGTCTTTTTCATAAATTTGACTAATCCTATTAGAGTTATATAGAATTTTACATTGAATATGAAGGAACTTGCCAAAAAGTTCAAATTTTTGAGGATTTTGAAGCCAATTTTTTTAGGATTGGGCAATTCAAATCTTGAAATCTAAGGTATGTTCTTTATGTATTTGTTTACTTCACTTTATGATTATGTTAAAGCATGAAATCACATGTTATTGGACAGTCATTAGGGAAGTGAGAGGATTATCATTTTGACAAGTTATTATCATCACAAAGTAAAAATTTATATTTATTTGAGATAACAATCTATGACAACAAGCCATATCACCATGGGAAGGAAATCATCAAGATAGTATCGGTATATATTTATGAAGGGAGTCTTATCAACATTCAAGGATAATCCTAGACTAGAGCAAGGTCATGCAAACACTTTCACTATGGAGTAGATGTGCAATAATGTTTCTATTATCCTGATTCAAACACTAACCTAAACAATTATAAGGATACTAAGGGAAATCATGTTAGTCAAATAATTATCGTCATGCTAAAATCAAGCTAAGGATTGTCACTTGAGCATACTCACGTGCAAGAACTGTCATATCAGCCTAAAGACTATTATACTGCAATAACTATCATGCAACCCTAGGAATAACTATGACCTCTCACCTATGGGTAGGATAGCAAATGATACTTTGTAGGAGGTAGTTTGTGGTCCTTTAAAAGAGTTTGATACTTTGTCTTGTGGCTGCAAGAGAAAGGTGGGTAATCAAGAAAAAATGTTGATCTAGAGACATGATTTGTTGCTTTACATACACTATTTAAACAAGACTATGATAAAAGAAGAAAGTACTAAAATAGAACCTAAGACAAGATCAAGCAAAATTTTGGCTAAGAGAATGAGATGAACAAAGAACAAAATACTAATTTGATGACCTGATTTGTTGTTGTTCTAAAAAAACCAAGCTCCATACAATTTTATCTATAAATATGAGAATAAAAGAAGGTAAAATGGGTAGTGAATTATTCTATTGCTATAAGGAAGTTGCCTTTCTATTGAAGATTTATGATAAAAGAAGGAATACTACATGATTTGAAGGTCCTTATAGAATAATTTATGCTTGTCAACTAAAGTTTTAACCTTGGAAATTGCATTCCCAATTCACCTAGGTGAAGGAGACAAGCGTGTTTGAGAAGATATGTTAAGAAAATGTGAAATTAACCTAGATATTGTGCCTACCACCATTTGTAAATGTTAACCATATCCTAAGAGACCCTTATTCCAATGATGGAGAACTCTTGTAGCCAAAATGAAATAATTTTGACTTGAGATCGTAAGACTAAATCTTAGCCTTAGGATCAAATTAATCTTGGCCATTGATGTAATGCTAAAAACTTAGTATGAAAAAGTTTATTTCTATATATATAGAGCTAAAATACATTGTGAGTGTTGGAAAACTTCCTTTGTATTGCTATGATATGCTCTTAAATATCATTTGAACGATGAATGTTATTTACTCCATGAAGTTTAAGAATGGTACGATATGTCATCTTGACTTTACTCTATTGTACCAAGATGGATTGATATGTCATCTTGACTTTAATCTATTGTACCAAGATGGACTAATTTATCTATTTATTATTCATTATGCATATAGAAATCATCATCATCCCGAGAAAATGAGCAAAGACTCTAACACCAGAAGAGTGTGAAGCTAAGAATGTGAAGAAAAGAGGAGTGAGGCAACTTCATGAAAGTAGGAAGTTATCAACCATATAAAAAGACATACCACCATTGCCAGTTAAAGAGGAACATGAATCATCTAATCAAGCTAAGAAAGAGATTGAATTGGTGGCACAAAAGCAATGAATACAAAACCTTTGTTCAACAAGAAAATTGAATCTCGAAGTTGGAGTCACTCCATCTTTCACATGTCAAGTTGAAGGTACATCATCATTCTCTTCTCAAGTTAGAGGCACTCCATCTTTCACATGTCAAGTTGAAGGTACATCATCATTCTCTTCTCAAGTTGGAGGCACACGATCATTACATGTCAAGTTGAAGGTAAACCATCTTCTCCATCTCAACTTCAAGGATTTTCACCTTTTCCATCTCCAATTGAAGGTACACTATCTATCCTATCTCAAGTAAATATTGAAGAAATTCCTAATACTTAGTCAACTTTACCATTGAAAATGCCTCCTAGAATTTTGCATAGAAAGACTAAGTTTCTAATTGATATCAATGAGAATATTTTGAAGCCCATGCAAGATAAGATTCCCAAGCATACTTGCCGAAGATATGCCAATAAGATATGAAAATTATTTTTTGAGAACTTAAATGAAACTGGAAGATGTCAACTATTTGTTGAATTGATGAGAAATCTAAAATTTAGGACCATTATGAAGATTCTTGGCCTAAGAACATCGGATGCTTCAAGTGAAAAATTAATTGTAAAGAATCTGATGAGTGCATATGAGAGTGTGAATTCCACCTCATGCACCAATGATATGAATGTCACATGACGTGTCATTACATCGACAATAGTAAGCCATCAAACAAAGAAAGCTTTCCTCATTAGAAAGACAAGTGAAGCATTGAAAATAAGAGAAAAACTCTAATGAGAGTCATTGGAAGGCATGAAAGAGTTGAGGACCCAAATATAAATGAATTATGGGCATTCTCTAGGAGACTCCAATAGAAAGATAAAGTTGTTGTTGAAGCCTTGAGATCCCTCACTATAGAATTTTGAAAAAATAACACAAGGGTATCTCCTAATGCAAGAGATGTTGTAAGAAGGAGAATTGGTTGTTGAAACCATGAGCCATATCCAAAGAATTTTTTGGATGTGACTCAAACATAATTTTTCAAGAAATTTCAAGAGATGTATCCTCAAATCCAAATTAGTTAAAGGTATTTTGAAATGGTAAAGCCTTTTTATGTCAAAATAAATCACACATGCACAACTTGTTGTTGTAGAATACATATTGAGTTTTCTAATCATTATGATGTTTATATATATGTGTGTGTGTGTGTGTGTAGATTTGCATACTAACGATGTTTTGCAAGAGTATAATATAAAATGTCCACCTAGATCTTTAAGAGATTTCATATCAAGCATCTTATGTCAAAGAGTGGATGGTCAATTATTCCACAAGAACTTATGCTTGGATGGCACGTGTGATCATTGTGATGGGTTGCAACATTTTCCAATTTGTGAACATATGGAGAACACACATGCAATTGGAAATGAACTAGTAAGTTTTGGTAAATATAAGACAGTGACATATAGTCTAAAAGATGGTAAAGAAGCAAAAAGGTGTGAAATGGTCATTGAAAAGATTCTAGTGTATCAGTTTATCTCTATTTTCTGAGATAATATGGTTTATGAGTATGCAAGGCATACCCATAGAGCTTGATGGTTGGACTTGTAATTCAAGTTATGTAAGGACACGTTTCCACTTGATACCATTGTTTCAGTTGTTGACTTTGTAGAGAACTACACACTATAACCACAGAATGAGGTGCAATCGTAGTATTACAACTCTACGTAGGTTGCTATATTTGTCCATATAGAATTCATTCATTTGCATATGACAGTACAGAGGATGACATGAAGATGTTGAGGGAGTATCAATTTTACATCAATGATGATCGCACACATTCTATAGAGTTTGTGCAAGGTTGCTTTCAGATGTTCTACTATGATTTGGCTAGTAGGATCATATCATTTGGTCAACATATCATATGGTCAGATAATTGTGCATCACAATTCAAGAAATCATAGATGTTCTATTGGTTGAGAAGGATGCATAAGATGAATGGTGTTCAACATATGTGAAATTTCTCTAAGGTCAGGCATGGAATTGGGGAGCATGATGATGCTAGAGCATGTATCAAAAGAGCATTAGCACGAGAAGAGTTGAAGTACAAAGACAATGGAAAGTTGACAGATGCAAGATCTATTGATGAATGGTGTAACACTACAATGGGTCCAGGTAATGAAGGTAAGTTTATAGTTCATAGATATTTTTGGTTGGTTGATGATACTAACATTGCAAAATATGAGGATTGTTGTACATTGATAGGATCGAGTGAGCTACACTCTTTTAGAAGCTCTAATGCAGGTTCACGGAGTATTCATATGTGGTGGATGGTATGATTTTATTCTCCATGTACACATCAAGCTTGGTATGATTGTGAGTCAAAGGAGTGGGTAGATGAATGGTGTATAAGAAGTCTAAGCCTAATTGACATGTATCGACTCCCAACAACAACACTACAACTCACAGAGATTGAATCATCAGTTGACTTTGACCATGTTTTAGATCTAGTTTAATCAAGTATTATCGGCATTCAAATTTAATAAAATTCAATATTCTATCTTATTTTGTAGTTATTTTGTATTGTTGACTATATTCATTGAACTAAATGCACATATCAATGTAGGGCATGTTTATGCAGTTATTATAGCTGAAGACAATGAACAAGGAATATATTATTATTTGTATCATTGTGTTGAGGCAAAAAAGAAATTAGATGCCCTTGTTATTGTTGATATGCGTCGGACAACTGAGAGGGGGGGGGTGAATTAGTTGTCACAAAAACTTAAACACTTTCTGCAATTAAACATTCATCACTTAGCCACAATATTATGATTTAATAATGAGTGCATGAAATCAGAAACTTAACCACAGATACAACATCAAACACAAGAGACACCAGATTTACTTGGAAAACCCCAAAGTGGGGAAAAACTGTGGAGAGGATTAACTCTTAATATATATTGCAATCTTGAAATAATGATGTTCAAGCTTGGTCACTCCATGGGCCTAAACATACTGGCTTACTGCCATGAAGAACAACTAGGTCTAGCAAGCTCACTGCCTCAACCCTAAACCTAACAAGATTACAATAAGGGTTGTTAAACCCTGAGGGCTGTTAAACCCTGAGGGCTATTAAACCCTGAGGGCTATTAAACCCTACTAGAGGCTTACTGCCAAACTCACTGCCATGATCAACACCTTTCTATATTTGTGACTAAAGTATAACAATTCCCCTGCTATGCTCTTCCTCTGCTCTACTCTTCCTCTTCCTTCCTCTACCTCTTCTCTGCTCTGCCTTTTGGACCTTTCTTAATATCTTTTGATTTCCACTCAAGGACACTTTTTCCATGACTCAACTACAAGTATTTATACACTACATCAACCTTGGAATGATCATCAATGTTGGCATCACAATCATCAACCATTGGAACAATCTCCAAGGTCGGTATTACAAACATTTACAAAATAGGTCCTGACCTATTGCAACATTATACAAAGGGAATGAAATGCGGATCACACCATGCCTTAGCTGGGACCCAAACACAATCTTCCACACCACAACACACTTCCATAATCTTCCAGAGATCTCTACAATCACTGGGATTAACCAGGTCAGCCAAGACTGGTTACACACTACATTATTTGGGAACAATCTTCAAACACAATCTTAATTTATTAATGCGGACCAAAGTCCAGATAGGAACATGATTAGGAGACATCCACAAGCACGCTATAATCATCAGGAGCAACCGCACAAACCTTAACCACTTTATCCAAAGAAATCTTCTCTCCGGAACACATGAACTTTACTATCTTCAACTATCATAAAAGAAAGATAGCTTGCGAACCACCAAACCACGAACCATTGCAACTGAAGGCACTTAACATCATCCCAGACTTCCTTCTAGAACCGCAGAGAAAAATACTTTATTGCGAGGAATGTGGAGCAGAATACTTTCTTCCTGTCACAACTAAACTTACAGAAAAAGTAGGTTTTACTCTGGTGAACACAACTCACTCAGATCTTCATGCGGAGGGCTCAAACTAGGAATGTAGCACCTTAGTCATACCTATAAATTGCTTCCAATCCGCATACCACAATCTTCAAGCAGAAGTAAATGTGGAGTAGTTTACCAGACTGTTCTTCAACATACAACTCACTGTCTGTATTGCACTTCTCTGTAACTCACTTGTTCCTTTCGGAGAGGCTAATTTTCTCAATATCCTCAACATACAAGTCTTCTAAACAAGTAATATAATAAGATACAGTTGACACTAATTACAACAAGGATATTTTGACATCAATGACAACACCGATTAGGTACATACTTGCAACAATCTCCCCCTTTGTCATTGATGGCAACATATGATGTGAAAAACTGTAGCAACCATCAAGACAAGATTCTCCCCCTTTCTCTTTACACACCTACACTCTTTTTTTTCTTCAAAATTCTCCCCCTTTCTCTTACACATCTGCACTCTAAGTTTTTCACATGACTTCTCTCCCCCTTTGACATCAATGGCAAAGGGCACATAATTGCACTCATCTGCTCTGATCTAATCTCTCTTCTAAACTCTCTGACTACTCCCCCTGAGAAGTAGCCCTAAAAAGTATCAATTTGGACCTCTGAGCACCTCCAGACTAATGCACTATTGTGCATCTTAGTTTAGAGCAGGCGAGGTGATAACCCTTAACTTTTCTCTGAGATACTCAAAAGTATCCTTAGGCAGAGGCTTGGTAAAAATGTCTACAATCTGATCCTTGGTAGAAACATACTCCAACTTGACTTCATTCTCTGTCACCTTTTCTGTTAGAAAATGATACCTAATGGATATGTGCTTTGTCCTTGAATGTATCACTGTATTCTTTGATATGTTTATGGCACTAGTGTTGTCACAAAAGATTGCAATGGGATCTTCATACACAATTTTGATGTCCTTCAAAGTCTTCTTCATCCATAACACTTGAGTACAACTGCATGCTGCTGCAATGCATTCTGCTTCTGTAGTAGACAGGGATATTGAATCCTGTTTCTTGCTCAACCAAGATACTAATGTTTTGCCCAAGAAGAATGCACCTCCACTTGTACTTTTTCTCTCATCCACATCTCCGGCCCAATCTGCATCAGTATATGCACTAAGAGTAAAGTCACAGTCCTTAGGGTACCACAAACCATAATTTATTGTGCCTTTTAAATATCTCAAAATTCTCTTGACTGCCATCACATGTGATTCCTTGGGGTTCTGCCTGAAATCTTTCCACAAGAAACACTGCATGCATTATGTCATGTCTAGTTTGAGTCAGATAAAGTAATCCTCCAATCATAGATCTATACTTTTTCTGGTCTGCCATGGGTGAGTTATCACCTTTTCTCAACTTACAACTAGTTATCATAGGTGTGCATACTAGTTTAGAGTCTTCCATCCCAAATTTCTTTAACAACTCTTTCACATACTTAGACTGAGAAATGAAGATACCTTTATCTGATTGACTTATTTGTAGACCTAAAAAGAAGTTCATCTCTCCAAACATAGACATTTCAAATTCATTTTGCATTTCTCCAGCAAAAACTGAGCACATACCTTCATTGCCTCCAAAAATAATATCATCAACAAAAACTGCAACAATCAGGGTTTGTTCATCATTAATCTTGAAGTAGAGATTGCTATTTGTAGTACCTTTACTGAACCCTATCTGTATCAGGTACCTGTCCAACCATGCATACCATGCTCTGGGAGCTTGTTTTAATACATACAAAGCTTTCTTTAATCTGCATACCATGTCACCCTTATCTGATGACTGAAATCCTTCCGGTAGTTCTATATAAACTTCCTCTTCCAACTCTCCATTTAAGAAGGTAGAATTCACATCCATTTGATAAACCTTGAAATCTTTGTATGCTAAAAAATCTAGAAACATCCTTATTGCTTCAATCCTTGCCATTGGAGCAAAAGTTTGTTCAAAGTCTATTCCTTCAACTTGAGCGTATCCTTTGCATACCAACCTTGCTTTGTTTCTTACCACTTCACCATTCTCATTCATCTCATTTATGAAGACCCACTTTGTACCAATTACATTCTTGTCTGCTGGTCTGGGAAAAAGATCCCAAGTCTGATTCTTCTCTATCCGCATCAATTCCTCTTCCATAGCCTTTGTCAAATTCTCATCTTTGCAAGCCTCATCCACAATTTTAGGTTCAATCTTAGAAATCAGATAGAAATTTACTTGTTCCTCTGCAACTTTTCTTCTGGTTAAGATCCCCTTGCTCTTATCTCCTATGATTTGATTTTCAAAATGACTGATTCTTACATATCTTGGAGTTTTGGTAGCACTTACCGGAGCTTGTTCTTCTTCATCTGTGTTGTCTTCATGCTGCACCACTTCTAAAACATCTGAATCATCTGACTCATATCCACTTGATTCTGAAGACCTTTCCTTACATTCATCAACTTTAACATTTATACTTTCAATGATCTTATTCAGCCTCTTATTATAGCACCGGTAGGCCTTAGTCTTGGTGGAGTATCCAAGGAAGATTCCTTCATCACATCTAGCATCAAACTTGCCTAAATCTTCTTCTCTTTTGATGTAACATTTGCTACCAAAAACTTTGAAATATTTCACAGTAGGAACTCTACCATGCCACAATTCATAAGGAGTCTTTGAACTGCTACCTTTTACTTGAACTCTGTTTAGGATATATACTGCGGTGTGAATTACTTCTCTCCAATATGCTTTTGGAAGATGATCTTCCTTCATCATGATTCTAGCAGCTTCTTGAACTATTCTATTTTTCCTTTCAACAACTCCATTTTGTTGTGGAGTTCTGGGCGCAGATAGCTGTCTCTTTATTCCATGTTCTTCACAAAAGAAATTGAATTCATTTGATGTGAACTCTCTTTCTCTATCAGACCTCAAGCATTGAATTTTCAAATCCATCTCATTTTCAACCATTGCCTTAAATGCCTTGAATTTATCTAGAGCTTCAACTCTCTTTTAAAAAGGTGACCCAAGTCATTCTAGAATAATCATCAATGAGAAACATGAAATACCTGTCTCCTTACAAACTTCTTACTCTAGTAGGTCCACACAAATTTGTATGCACTAGGTCAAGTAGTCCTCCAACCGAGTGGTCCTTGCTTTTGAAACTTGTTCTTGTGTGTTTCCCAAATTGACACTCCTTGCAAATAGGATTAGTAGGCTTCACAAGATTAGGCAAATCTCTGACAATCTGTGTAGTACTTATCTTCATAATATTATCAAAATTTATGTGACACAACCTTCTATGCCATAACCAACTCTCATTAGTCTGAGTCAACAAGCAATAGTTCTCGATTCCTTTCAAGTGATAGATATTACCTCTGGTCTTCTTACCAGTTGCAATGATTATTCTGGAGCTTTCCCTGATCTTATATCCATTGTCCCTGAAGCTTAAATCATATCCCTTATCACACATCTGACCCACACTCAAAATATTGTGCTTTAATCCTTTCACATACAAGACATCTTCAATATTATGCTTGCCATCAAAAGAAATAGACCCTTTCCCACAAATCCTATCAGTTGTATCATCTCCAAAAATAACTAGTCCACCATCATATCTTTCCAAACTCACAAACTTACTTTTGTCACCAATCATGTGGTGAGAGAAGCCACTATCAATAAGCCATTCATCCTTATCCTTAATGACCTGAGCAGCCAAAGCACTTTCCAATAGTTTTTCTTCCTTCACACAGATAGAAGAATTAGTAGACATGGGATCTTCCTTAATAGCGATGAACAAGCATTCATTTACATAGGAACTAGCATTATTTGGTTCACCATTATCTAATATTCCTTCATCATCATCAAAATATTCAACATAATAACACTTCTTTTGGGTCCTAGGCCTGTTCTCATATCTTCTTCTGTTTCTTTCAATTCTTTCAGGACATCTGGTAGCAAAATGACCTATTTTACCATAGGAAAAACATTTGAAAGGTAATTTGCCTTTATACTTACCAGATACTCTTTGTAGTCTGTCCACAAAGTTGTCTTCAACTTCATCTAACTCATCATCAGATTCTACCTTGTACTTTTCTGATTTGGAAGTACTTCCAGGAGTACTGGCTTTGAAGGCCGTCTCAACTTTCAGCAGAGCATCATCTAACTCCCTCATTTCAAAAGTAGTAAGCTTACCAAGAAACTAATCCCTGTTAACCATTTTTACTTGCATGAATTCTTCAATTGCGGCTACCTTGTAAAAGGAGGACTTGGGTAGAGATTTGAGAATTTTCATAACAACTTCCTTTTCTTCGAGAGTTCTGCCTATAGCTTTTATCCCTATAACAAGTTCATCAACTCTTTACATAAAGGCTGATATGTTTTCACCATCATTCATCTTCAAGCTTTCATATTTCACTTTCAAACTTTGTAACCTGACTTCCTTCACAAAATCATCTCCTTCATACATATTTTTCAACTTTTCCCATACCTTATTTGCAGTTTTAAGATCCACAACTTTCGTCAATATTGAGTCAGTTAATGAGCTTAGCAGAGCATCCTTTGCCTTGATATCTATCTCATATTCTTTGATTTCATCTTCAGACATTGGATCATTTGGAGGTATGGTGTATTTTGTTTCTGCAGCTTTCCAAACTTTGTAACCAAGAGAAAGAAGATGGCTTTTCATCTGAGCCTTCCAGAGAACATAATTCATTCCATCAAAATGCAACACTTCCTTCTTGTAAGACATTTGGATCTTCCTCAAGTTGTTAAAATTTCTTCAAAGGAACTTGGCTCTGATACCAATTGTTGATATGCACCGGACAACTGAGAGGGGGGGTGAATCAGTTGTCACAAAAACTTAAACACTTTCTACAATTAAACATTCATCACTTATCCACAATTATTATGATTTAATAATGAGTGCATGAAATTAGAAACTTAACCATAGATACAACATCAAACACAAGAGACACCAGATTTACGTGGAAAACCCCAAGGTGGGGAAAACCCACGGAGAGGATTAACAAGCTCAATATATTTGCAATCTTGAAATAATGATGTTTAGGCTTGGTCACTCCACGGGCCTAAACATACTGGCTTATTGCCATGAAGAACAACTAGGTCTAGCAGGCTCACTGCCTCAACCCTAAACCTAGCAAGATTACAATAAGGGCTATTAAACCCTACTGGCGGCTTACTGCTAGACTCACTACCATGATCAACACCTTTCTATATTTGTGACTGAAGTATAATAATTCCCCTGCTCTGCTCTTCCTCTACTCTGCTCTTCCTCTTCCTTCCTCTACCTCTTCTCTACTCTGCCTTTTGGACCTTTCTTAATATGTTTTCATTTCTGCTCAAGGACACTTTTTCCATGACTCAACTACAAGTATTTATACACTACATCAACCTTGGAATGATCATCAAGGTTGGCATCATAATCATCAACCATTCGAACAATCTCTAAGGTTGGTATTACAAACATTTACAAAATAGGTCTTGACCTATTGCAACATTATGCAAAAGGAATGAAATGCGGATCATGCCATGCCTTAGCTGGGACTCAAACATAATCTTTCATGCCACAACATGCTTCCACAATCTTCCAAAGATCTCCGCAATCACTGGGATTAACCAGGTCGGCCAAGACTGGTTACACGCTACATTATCTGGGAACAATCTTCAAACACAATCTCAATTTCTTAACGCAGACCAAAGTCCAAATAGGAACATGATTAGGAGACATCCACAAGCATGCTATAATCATCAGGAGCAACCACATGAAGCTTAACCACTTTATCCATAGGAATCTTCTCACTGGAACACATGATGTTCACTATCTTCAATTGTCATAAAAGAAAGATAGCTTGCGAACCACCAAACCATGAACCATTGCAACTGAAGGCACTTAACATCATCCTAGACTTCCTTCTAGAACCGTAGAGCAAAATACTTTATTGCAGAGGAATGCGAAGCATAATACTTTCTTCCTGTCCCAACTGAACTTACAGAAAAAGTAGGTTTTACTCTGGTGAACACAACTCACTCAGATCTTCATGCAGAGGGCTCAAACCTGGAATGTAGCATCCTTAGTCATACCTATAACTTGTTTCCAATCTGAAGACCACAATCTTCAAGTAGAAGTAAATGTGGAGAAGTTTACCAGACTGTTCTTCAGCATACAACTCACTATTTGTATTGCACTTCTCTGTAACTCACTTGTTCCTTTCGGAGAGGCTAATTTTCTCAATATCCTCAACATACAAGTCGTCTAAACAAGTAATAGAATAAGATACAGTTGACACTAATGACAACAATTATATGTTTACATCAATGACAAAACCAATTAGGCACATACTTGCAACAGTTATATATGGAGGAAACATCAAGTACCCTACATGATCAGTGGTTGTTATTGGAACATGGCTTAGAAGGTACTCAATGAAGAAGTCTGATGTGTGGTTGTTTGAGGACTTTGACACACATAGGAAGATTCTTCATTATTCTAATCTTGTGGCATCAAACATTCATTTGATCAAATATGGGGGTAGACCATTGGACATGACCTTCTGGAAGGTTCATGAGTCTGACCATGAGGCAATACTCGACACAATAAAGAGTAGAGTAGACCCAAATGGTTCATTAGATTGAATCAGTGGAATGAAAGAAAGGTATGTTATTCTTCTTTTCTATCCTCATTTCACCTCTATATTTTTGACACCTATCTTACCTTCTTATATGTGCTCCTTGGTCCTGGTTGATTAGCTTCGTTTCATTATAGAGCTCATGACTGAATGACATGGTTGTTGATGCATTTAAATATTCCCCAAGGTCGTGATTGGTGAGTTGGTTTGATGAAACTAAGTCATGTGGTTTGATTGAACTCATGGATTGTACTATGTGGAGGTATTTTGATGGTATTGTCTCATTTCATCATGTTGGTGTTCTCATTTTGGCTAAATAGTGCAATTGCATTTGTATGTAGGATTTGAGTATGATGAAGGTAGGCATAATCCTTATGAAGTTGGTTTTGGAAGGAAAGTAAGTTAGGAAAGTAAGTCTTATTTTCTTGAAGGGTCATGCCATTATGTCCTTTGGAGTCAACTTGATGGTCATTTTTGTTTGTCTTGCAGGCCCTGAGATTTTGAAGGTTTCATAGTACCAATGGTGGCATTATTGGCCAAAATATCCTCTGTCAAGCTTGGGAGCAGCCATGTTTCTTCATGCATCATAGTGATAGGGATTCCTTCAAAGATTATTTCATTATGTTACATAATGGTTTCATTCATGGAAACCATAGTTGCAAATTATACATCAAACTTATCTTTGCATCATGAAATCATACAAGGATCTTATTCCAAATTGGCTTTGTCATATCCTATGAGGAGATTAAGACCATAATATCATGACGTTACTATGAGTTTTAATGACAAGGATTCCATCTTACAAACCCTAATTTGTTTCTTCACTTTTGGTGCTAACAATTGATAGCAGTGGTAAGGGCAACCTTAATTGATGCCCTACAACACATTGGATCATGTGAGAACACCTTTATAGTATTAAATTTTCATCTACTAGAAATGTGCTAGGACTAAATTTTTGCATTAGACATCCCCTGGGGCCAAACGAACAGTACCAAAACATCTGGGTGGGTGGGTAAATGCTAGGGAAGATGTATTTTTGGTGGTGAAGACTCTTGGTTATTCTCGACTACACTAGATGGAGACAATCTCTTAAGAGCCCTAAGATAAAAAAAAAGGTGTCAGACTTTGGACCGACTGTTCTGTTAAACTGTGACACCTAGGAACATCTTCTTTGGATGTATAGGTGGATGTCAGGTCCACCTACAAATACATATCTCATTTTTTTTAAATCAATTTTGTTTGCATGTGGTGGCAAGGAACACATTGTTCCAAAATGCTTCAGTTTCATGCAATGGAAAGGTGCTAGGAGTGAAATTTTACATTCCACAACTTGTGGAGCTGAATGGATTGCTCCAAAACATTAGGGTGGGTGGGTAAATGGTAGGGGAGGTCTCTTTTCATGTGCCAAGTGCCCTAGACATTCTGGCCTGCAAGCTACCGACAAAGTCACTTGAGATCCCTAAGAGCAAAAAATTGCCAAACTTTGATAGAGCGGTTCTAAGAATTAGTGACACCTGGGAATGTTTTGTTTGGACCTACATGTGCATGTGGGGTCTATCCACAATAACCTCTCTTAGTTTTTGTCAACTCCAATCCATTTGACTGTGCTGAAATTAAACACATTCTTGCAAAATGCTTCAATGACATTCAACACAACCTTGCCAGGAGGCACATTTTTTGTTATGCTCGTCGTGGGGCCCAACAGACTATTCCAACACATCAGGGTGGTAGGTAAATGATAGGGGAGATCTCTTTTCATGTGCCAAGTGCCCTAGACATTCCGAGCTGCAAGCTACCGACAAAGTCACTTGAGATCCCTACGAGCAAAAAATTGCCAAACTTTGACGGAGTGGTTCTTAGAATTTGTGGCACCTGGAAATATTTTATTTGGACCTATAGGTGCATGTGGGGTCAGTTCACAATAAACTCTCTCATTTTTTGTCAATTCCAATCTATTTGACCGTGCTTAAATTAAACGCATTCCTGCAAAATACTTCAGTGGCATTCAGCATAACCTTGCCAGGAGCCACATTTTTCGTTCTGCTCATTGTGAGGCCCAACAGACTATGCCAAAACATCAGGATGGGTGGGTAAATTCTAGGGGTGATCTCTTTTTATGTGCTAAGTGCCCCAGATGTTCTAGGCTATAGGCTACCGACAAAGTCACTTGAGATCCCTAAGAGCAAAAACTACCAAATTTTGACATAGCAGTTCTCAGAATTTGTGGCACCTGGGAATATTTTGTGTAAACCTATAGGTGCACGTGGGGTCTATCCATAATAACCTCTCTCAGTTTTTGTCAACTCCAATCCATTTGACCGTACCGAAATTAAACGCATTCTTGCAAAATGCTTCAGTAGCATTCAACACAACCTTGCCAGGAGCCACATTTTTTGTTCTTCTCATTGTGGGGCATAATAGAATGAGACAACATGTTGGGGTGGGTGGGTAAACACTAGGGGAGGTCTCTTTTCATGCGCCAAGTGCCCCAAATGTTCTGGGCTGTAGGCTACCAGCAAAGTCACTTGAGATCCTTGAGAGCAAAAAACTACCAAAATTTGACAGAGTGGTTCTCAAAATTCATGGCACCTAGGAATGTTCCGTTCAAACTTATAGGTGTACATGGGGTCCATCCACAATAAACTCTCTTAGTTTTGGTCAACTCCAATCCGTTTGACTGTGTTGAAATTAAACGCATTCTTGTAAAATGCTTCAGTGACATTCAACACAACCTTTCCAGGAGCCACATTTTTCACTCTGCTCATTGTGGGGCCCAATGGACTATGCCAACATGTCGAGGTGGGTGGGTAAATTCTAGGGGAGGTCTCTTTTCATGTGCCAAGTGCCATAGATGTTCTGAGTTGCAAGCCATCGACATGGTCAAATGGATTTGAGTTGACAAAAACCAAGAGAGGTTATTATGGATGGACCCCATGTGCACTTGTAGGTCCAAACAAAACATTCCCAGGTGTCACAATTTCTAAAACCACTCCGTCAAAGTTTGGTAGTTTTTTACTCTTAGAGATCTCAAGTGACTTTGCCAATAGCCTTCAACTTGAAATGTCCAGGGCACCTCGTGTATGAAAAGAGACCTCCCCTAGTGTTTACTCGCCCATCCTAAAGTGTTTCCACAATCTGTTGGGCCCCACGGTGCTCCTAGCAAGGTTGTGCTAAATGTCACTGAAGCATTTTACAAGAATGTGTTTAATTTTGTCACAGTCAAACATATTGGAGTTGACAAACACCGAGAGAGGTTATTGTGGATGGACCCCACGTGCACCTGTAGGTCTAAATAAAACATTCCCAAGTGCCATGAATTCTGAGAACCGCTTCGTCAAAGTTTGGCAATTTTTTGCTCTTAGAGATCTCAAGTGACTTTGTCGGTAGCTTGCAGCCCAGAATGTCTAGGGAACTTGGCGGGTGAAAAGAGACCTCCCCTAGCATTTAACCACCCACCCCAACATGTTGGTGTAGTCCGTTGGGCCCATGATGAGCAGAATGAAAAATGTGGCTCTTGGCAAGGTTATGCTGAATGCCACTGAAGCATTTTGAAAGAATGCATTTAATTTTGACATGGTCAAATAGATTGGAGTTGACAAAAACTAAGAGAGGTTATTATAGATGGACCCCATGTCCACTTGTAGGTTTGAACAGAACATTCCCAGGTGCCATGAATTCTGAGAACTGCTCCATCAAAGTTTGGCAGTTTTTTGCTCTTAGGGATCTCAAGTGACTTTGTCGATAGCCTGTAGCCTGGAACGTCTGGGGCACTTGGCGCATGAAAAGAGATCTCCCCTAGAATTTACCCACCCACCCCAATGTGTTGGTGCAGTCTGTTGGCCCCACGAGGTGTGGAATGTAAAATTTCTCTCCTAGCACCTTTCTACTACATGAAACTGAAGCATTTTGGAACAATGTGTTCCTTGCCACCACAAACAAATGAAATTGATTTAAAGAAAACTAAGATAGGTATTTGTAGGTGGACCTGACATCCACCTATACATGCAAAGATGGTCCTAGGTGTCATGGTTTAACTGAACAACCGGTCCAAAGTTTGACACCTTTTTTGTCTTAATGCTCTTAAGAGACTGTCTCTGTCGTATGTAGCTGAGAATGACCAAGAGGCTTTGTTGAACACCCAAAATACTGAGAATGGGGGTGAATCAGTATTCTTTTAAGCCATTTACATGTCAAACTTTTTAATCCATTTAGCATATTCAATTGTAGTAAAGGAAATTAAGCATAAAACATGCAGCCACAATTCATAACACATGAACACCAGGATTTTTACGTGGAAAACCCAAGAAGGGAAAAACAACGGTGAGGATTAGCTCACAATATAAAGTAGTATCAACGCCAAATTACAAAAGGCTTACTACGCAGAAGATAGGCTCACTGCTAAAGGGCTCACTACCCAAAAGGAAGGCTCACTGCCATAATATAGAAGATAGAGAAGAAGCTTACAATGAGAAGAACATCTCAAAGTAACAGAGAAATCCACCACATCATCAACATCACCTTCGCAATATCACTGAAGAATTGTAGACACCTTCTGCTCGCTGCATCCAATAATCTAACACATAAAAGATTGTATTGCACCACACATTCAACCACACTGTTATTCACATCACATCCATCACACGCGGACATGATCACTATCCCTTGACACTTATTTATACTGTCTTCAACCTTGAGATCATTCTCCAAGGTTAGCAACACACCTTAACCAAAAAAATTCAAATTAGGTCTAGACCTAAACATTCCTATGGTGGAAAGGAATGAAGGAGAACCACAACACACCTTAGCTTAGATCTAACTTCATCCAAGCATGCCACTCCATACTACTACAATCACCGAAGCAACTCCACAACTAGTGTAAACACCCAAGGTCGGCCAAACTTGTGTTAACATAATGAAATTTTAAGTACATGCTTCCTCAAACCCAAAGATGACTTGCAAACTGCATTCAAGGCTTCAACACAATCTAGAGTATTCCACAAACATCCTAAAACATCCTGAAATCCAACAAATTCCTCCGCAACAACTTTCACCTGACTGAAGTTCACACCAGAGCACTCAAACAACTCTGTCATACACTACAACTCAAGAAATCAACTTGCAGAGAACCAAACCATGAACAAATTGAACTGGAGCAATATATAAGCATTACAAGCACAAATCTAGAGCCACAAAGCCATAAACAAATCTATGGAGAAATACAGAGAAAAATAGTTTCTCCCAGACACCACTAGAAAACTTAGGAACACAGTCCACACACTGGTGAACACAACTTCCTTTGCACAATGAACCAGAATACCAAATTTGGAATACAACATCTTTGAACGTCCCTGAACAACATATCCAAACCGCAAAGATAGGTCTTCAATATAGAAGAAATGCGGAGCAAAACCAGAACACCACTCTGTAAACCACAATGCCACTTCAACACACTATTTCCTTTATTAATCAAATTTTCTCAAAAGCACTTGGAAACCAACCAACAAAAACATATTCTCAACATCTTCAACACCTCTACAAGGAAACCAAATCATCATCAGTAAACCAACTCAACCAAACAACTAATACCATTGCAACAACCTCATCTATGCTCAACCAGTTGACACAATTGACACCAATGACAACACAAGCTTGTTGACATAATGACAACACTGACTGCACATACTTGCAACAGGCTTCACCATTGAAAAGACATCTCCCCTATCATTTACCCACCCACCTGGACGTGTTGGCACTATCTGTTTGACCCCAGGAGATGTCGAATGCAAAAATTCAGTCCTAGCACCTTTGTAGTAGATGAAACTAAACTAAAAGCTACTTTGCAATCTCAATTTTAGGTGTTTCCTCTACTCTCCTTAGGTTGATATGGTGTTCTCACTTGATCCAATGTGTTGTAGGGCATTAATCAAAGGTTTAAATAGTCTTGAAGATGATGAACCCATTCCAATCCATGTTAACACCAGAAAAATGTAAAATTTATGATCATGTCAGCACAAGAAAAATGTAATAATGGGATAGATAACATCATTTAAAACAACAAAATATAATCTTGCAAGCACATGCATCTAACGTTTAAGTAATAATAGGATAGATAACATGTATCTAATCTTGTAAGGACATGTATCTAGTGTTTAAAACAACAAAATATAATCTTGTAAGCACATGTAATAATGGGATAGATAACATTATTATTTTATGTCCAAAATGAACACTGCCACTAATAAAAGAACCACTCACCTAAGTCAATGCATGTTTTGGGGTGTTGTATCACATGTATACTTGTTGTTAAGCACATATACAACTTGTAGTGGTTTATTGTCACATGTTGTAAGCCATGTATGTGAAGATGAAAACATAGTTTATCCATTTGCATGAGAAAGTAAGGGATATAAAATGTATTTATGGCATGAGCAACACTAGTACATATTCTTAAGTGTTGTAAATATGCATCTTCTTATTTCATCATGTTGTGCTTCATTGTAGCATGAATTACTTGTTGTAAGCATGTACAATTATATCCATGTGTTATGCACATCACAAATGAAGGAATGTTATGCACATTACAAATGAAGGAATGTAATGATTGCAAGATGTGCACAAAACATATTTTTTGATAAGGCTTGAAAGAAAATTTCAAGGAAATGCAATTGTCAGGTGTAAATCCAAATTCCACAACCTTATCCACCATCCTCCTTGCCTATGCCAAAATGGGATCTTCAGAATATGGTATAGACAACCATCAAAGCATAAAGGATATAGGAATTTTGTCACATGTTGTATTTGCAGCTACCCTTGTAGACATGTATGCAAAGTGTGGAAGCATAGACAAGGTATGTGAATAGTTTGGCATGACACCTCAAAGAGATCTACCATCTCATGGAATGCAATGATTGCACAATATGCAAAAAATGGATTTTTTGAAAAGGATTTATAAAATTTCAAGCAAATGCAATTGGCATGTGTAAAACCAAATTCCATAACTTTGCAAGCATCCTCCCTGCCTTTGCCAAATTAGGATCTTTGGAACAGGGTATGGACAACCATAAAAGGATAAAGGATAAATGAATTTTGATAGATGTTGTAGTTGCAACTTACTTAGGAGACATGTATGCAAAGTGTGGAAGCATAGACAGGGCACATGAACTACTTGACATGATGCCTCAAAGAAATGCTGTCTCATGGAATGCAATGATTGTAATATATGCACAAAATAGATTTTTTTCAAAAAGGATTTATAAAATTTCAACCAAATGCACAAAAGAAACTTTCAAGGAAATGCAATTGGTGGATGTAAATCCAAATTCCACAACCTTATCCACCATCCTCCTTGCCTATGCTAAAATGGGATCTTCGGAACAAGGTATAGACAACCATCAAAGCATAAAGGATATAGGAATTTTGTCACATGTATTTGCAGCCGCCCTTGTAGACATGTATGCAAAGTGTGGAAGCATATACAAGGCATGTGAATAGTTTGACATGACACCTCAAAGAGATGTCATCTCATGGAATGCAATGATTTCACGATATGCAGAAAATGGATTTTTTGAAAAGGCTTTATAAACTTTCAAGAAAATGCAATTAGCACATGTAAAATCAAATTCCATAACCTTTGCATGCATCCTCCCTGCCTGTGCTAAATTAGGATCTTTGGAACAAGGTATGGACAGCCATGAAAGAATAAAGGATAAAGGAATTTTGACAAATGTTGTAGTTACAACTTCCCTAGGAGACATGTATGCAAAGTGTGGAATCATAGACAAGGCACATGAACTATTTGACATGATGCCTCAAAGAAATGTTGTCTCATGGAATGCAATGATTGTAAGATATGTACAAAATGGATTTTTTCAAAAAGTCTTTAGAAAATTTCAACCAAATGCAATTGGCGGGTGTAAAGCCAAATTCCACAACCTTAGCCAGCATCCTCCATGTCTATGCCCATATGGGATCTTCAGAACAGGGTATGGACGTCCATCAAAGCATAAAGGATATGGGAATTTCATTAGATGTTGTAGCTGGAACTGCCCTATGAGACATTTATGCAAAGTGATGAAGCATAGACAAGGAAGGTAAACTATTTGGCATGATGCCTCAAAGAAATGTTGTCTCATGGAATGTAATGATTGCAAGATATGCACAAAATGGTTTTTTTTATAAGGCTTTAGAAACTTTCAAGCAAATGCAATTGGCGGGCATAAAGACAAATTCCACAACCTTATCCACCATCCTCCTTGTTTATGCCCAAATGGGATCTTTGAAACAGGGTATGGACACCTGTCACAGCATAAAGGATATGGGAATTTTGACAGATATTGTAGTTGCAATTGCCCTAGGAGACATGTATGCAAAGTGTGGAAGCATAGACAAGGCACATGAACTATTTGACATGATGCCTCAAAGAAATGTTGTCTTATGGAATGCATATGCACAAAATAGATTTTTTCAAAAAGGCTTTAGAAACTTTCAACCAAATGCACAAAAGAAACTTTCAAGAAAATGCAATTGGTATATGTAAATCCAAATTCCACAACCTTATCCACCATCCTCCTTGCCTTTGCCAAAATGGGATCTTCAGACCATGGTATAGACAACCATCAAAGCATAAAGGATATATGAATTTTGTCACATTTTGTATTTGCAACTATCCTTGTAGACATGTATGTAAAGTGTGGAAGCATAGACAAGGCATGTGGATAGTTTGGCATGACACCTCAAAGAGATGCCATCTCATGGAATGCAATGATTGCATGATATGTAGAAAATGGATTTTTTGAAAAGGCTTTATAAACTTTCAAGAAAATGCAATTGGCGCGTGTAAAACCAAATTCCATAACCTTTGCAAGCATCCTCCCTACTTGTGCCAAATTAGGATCTTTGGAACAAGGTATGGACAACCATGAAAGAATAAAGGATAAATGAATTTTGATAGATGTTGTAGTTGTAACTACCCTAGGAGACATGTATGCAAAGTGTAGAAGCATAGACAAGGCACATGAACTATTTGACATGATGCCTCAAAGAAATGTTGTCTCACGAAATGCAATGATTGTAAGATATGAACAAAATGGATTTTTTCAAAAATGCTTTAGAAACTTTCAACCAAATGTAATTGGTGGGTGTAAAGCGAAATTCCACAATCTTAGCCAGCATCCTCCTTGTCTATGCCCATATGGGATCTTCAGAACAGGGTATGGACATCCATCAAAGCATAAAGGATATGGGAATTTCATCAGATGTTGTAGTTGCAAATGCCCTATGAGACATGTATGCAAAGTAATGAAGCATAGACAAGGCAGGTGAACTATTTGACATGATGCCTCAAAGCAATGTTGTCTCATGGAATGCAATGATGGCAAGATATGCACAAAATGGTTTTTTTGATAAGGCTTTAGAAACTTTCAAGTAAATGCAATTAGCAGGTGTAAATCCAGATTCCCCAACCTTAGCCAACATCCTCCTTGTCTATGCCCAAATGGGATCTTCGGAACAAGGTATGGACATCCATCAAAGCATAAAGAATATGGGAATTTTGACATATGTTGTAGTTGCAACTGCCCTAGAAGATATGTATGCAAAGTGTGGAAGCACAGACAAGGCACGTGAACTATTTGACATGATGCCTCAAAGAAATGTTGTCTCAAGGAATGCAATGATTGCAAGATATGCACAAAATGGATTTTTTCAAAAAGACTTTAGAAAATTTCAACCAAATGCACAAAAGAAACTTTCAAGAAAATCCAATTGGCATGTGTAAAACCAAATTCCCCAACCTTATCCAACATCCCCCTTGCCTATGCCAAAATGGGATCTTCAGAATAGGGTGTGGACAACCATCAAAGCATAAAGGATATGTGAATTTTGTCACATGTTGTATTTGCAGCTGTCCTTGTAGACATGTATGCAAAGTGTGGAAGCATAGACAAGGCGTGTGAACTACTTGACATGATGCCTCAAAGAAATACACAGTCTCATGGAATGTGCAATAATTGTAAGATATGCACAAAATAGATTTTTTAAAAAGGATTTATAAAATTTCAAGCAAATGTAATTGCCACATGTAAAACTAAATTCCTGTAACCATAATTGATCATCATATTATATTTAATGTAAGCTATCATATACATAATGTCATGAACATAAAATATAGTCTATATATAAAGCCATATATGCATGTACAAACAAATCCATACAAGCATATACAAATATATACATTGATAACATATAAAAGTATGTATACAAAGCCATCTAGGCATACAAAAAAATCCCAAAATCTAATTTCCTATGGACTGCTATCAAATAATTGGCGGCCCTTTCTTGGCCGTGACGATGGAGAGTCAACGAGTAACTCATCCTCTCTCTCTCGTCGACTAGACCTCCTTGACAGAGATTTTTGAAGCTCCACTTGTTAATACAATCAAACAATATCCACATTAATATAGAAGACATGAAATATATAACATGACATATGTAAAAATCACTTATTGCTAGCTGATGATCCCTCTCGATCATTTTTCGTCTCTCTTTGTCCATAGCTGGACAGGTTGGAGTTGTGACCTCCTGTGAGAAGCATCAAGAAGTAAAATTGAGTAAATATGAATATCATTTATGTATATTAAATGACATGAGATAAAAAAATAAATACAAATTGACATTTACATGTTACTAGCTCATAGCTCAGTCAAAGGATTTGTAGACAAGATAGTTGTAGCAATGCCCACCTCCACTGATTGACGAATATGAGGAGTATTCAACATCTAAAAATAGAGTTCAAGGTTATTTGACCAAAATAGATACATAACATTATTTAAATGCATAATGATTACAAATGGTAAAATTTACCTTAGTGAATGTGCTTCTGTACAAGGGGACCAAGGAAATCATGGTGGTGGTGAAGCTCCCTATTCATTATCAAATTGTCACTAAATAAGATTACCATTGATATATGTACTATATTTATGATCTTGTGATAAATTACATACCTAGACCTCCTCTCACAACCCTACACTGGACGACTAACAAATGCATGATAAATACTTTGACCTTGGAATTACATAGTGTAGACAATTACATACATTAATTTTGACTTATAATATAGATAGTCATATAATTAATTAGAAATTTCAAATACAAATATATTAAATCAAGATAAACCTTGTAAAAAATTACCTGGGATTCAATACCAAATGTATGTTGTAAGAGGTCATCTATGAGAACAATATTATCCAATATGGATGTGTTCATCACTGACTGTTGCCCCTATGTCGCAGTGTCCTAGTGAGAGTCATGGGTCCCATAATCACACAAGTTCCCACATGAACTACAAAGATGTGGGGACAAACAATGCTTACTGCTCTCACCCTCATTGACCTGGGTAAGATCATCGCCATGCTGTGCTAGAGACTGGGTGAGAGAACTCAATGAATGCAGTGTCTCCACCTCAACACTCTCCTTCAAAGACGAAGGGAGTGAGATATGTGTTGGCCTCATGAGGGGTCTAGGTACGCGGTTCTGGTCTTGATGTGCCCCCTATCTATCTTGGGCAAATCCACCACCTCTACCCTAGAACTCTCAAACGTCAAAGTAATTAGGAATCTCCTTGAGGATGAACTCACAATAGAGTTTCCTTAGGAAATATTGCGGCACCTCATTGTTATTACAAATATGCTCATCAAAGACCATGTACCATCTATCTCAAAAGTTTTGGGATATATCTTCGTTCACACACCAATGAATCAAGAATTGTTTGCAAGTCTCTTCTAGTGTTTGACCAATTTTAGGATTGATAAAATATGAGCATAATTGAGATTTTGTAATTTTTTTGTCCTTAACTTATTTTTAAGACAATTTGTTAGCATAGTATTACCGACTCCTCTCCCTATAGTCATTTCATTCGGTGATTTGGTTTTTCACCAATTCAATATGAGAAATACTGACCTCTAATGACTTGGCAAGGGCTCTCCTACGATCGGTGCTTACATTTGGAGTATTTAATGTTTCAATTATGGTTTCAAGATGTTTTTTGTTTTCTTCAATTTGCCCTAAATAGTTTTCTTGTGTGTCTCTTTCATGGTGAGGACATGAAGGTGGGGGGTTTTGAGGGTTCTCCTTAGTTTGAGGGGGTTGTTTTGAGCCTCCTCTACTGGATTAGGGTTTTTTGGTGGCTCATTGGCTGAAAATTCAAGATAAAAATTCAATTAAAACATTGCAAAATTAAACAATTCTTTTCAAATTCACAAAAAACAAATTCAACCCTACCTTGTTCAGCTGCTACACCCTCTACACTTCATCCACGACATCCTCGAGAGTGGGATTGGTGAGGTGGCATGGTGAAATTGTCAAATTGTCTTTGAAATCACTATTGCTAAGTCTCCTATAATGCGCTCGCATTAGCAGAAGTGAAACTTGTGGCCAATTTTTGCAAATGAGCCACATGTTTCACTTTTTGCCCTTTTTATTTTATTTTTTGCAAAGTTAAAACACGAGCGCATTATAATGTGCTCACATTTTAGGCTTGGTCATACTGAGCCATAACGCGAGTGTGTTTTAGGCTTGGTAATACTGAGCCATAATGTGAGCGCATTATAACGCGCTTGTGTTATAGTTTATTGGGACCAAAAAGTGGTTGTGGCCACTTTTTGGTCCATCAACTTTATGCATTGACCCAAGGAGCACATAAAAAAACAAGGTTTGCATGGTAGTTAAGTGATTTAGCTTCCTTTTTTATGTTATGCATTCCTTATTTGCTCAATCATGAGGTGTATTTGAGGATGAATGAAGTAGGTTAATATTGTTTAAGATTATTTCCTTATGTTCATTTTCACATGCATACAATATGAATACAAAAAAATATTCTTATGTTTATCTTAAATTAGAATATCAACAATATATATTTGTCCCATTTTTTTAAATAAATAAAATAGATGTTAT